>CM065172.1:27286854-27886854 GCA_033026295.1 Channa striata
GTGTCTGGACCCACAACACTGTTTTAGGAGCCGACCCGTCCCACGGGACCTTAATCCACTTCCAGGGTGGACGGTTTCATCAGTCAGGGAACGTTTACTGGATCTAAACTTCTTCCACTTTAACTAAAAGTCTCTTCATTTGAAACACGAGAGGTCGCTGCTGCTTCTTCAAAAGCTCCGCTCACACACGATGAACGACGTGTCACACACGTGCCTGTGCCTCGTCTAAAATAATATTAGAAAGATGTAAATTACGAAATGCGTAAACATCCACAGCCTTTCAATGAGCTGACCGGAATCACAAAGTCAAACAGTCGGTTGAATAAACCGCCCAACCGCAGCCACTGTGGGATGGAACAGTTGGATGAAGGAGCTTCAGAGGCCACCAAGACTCCTACCAGAACCCATTTTCAGTTTCATCAGACCTCAGAATAAGCAATAACTGGATATGTCACGTGAGCAATATCTTGACTTTTTAATTTTTTGAGATTAGTTTTAAAAATATATATAATTTGATTATTACATTCCAAATATTAGCATTTCATCTTTGGGGGGTTTACAGCTGCTATTCAAGTAATTTTTGGGGGGTTTATTTTATTTTATAGCTGCTTTTGTTGACACATTTGTCATCATTTTTATTAGAATTTCACCAAGTTTTATTTTATACAGAAGCTCCGTTGTATAAAGATTTGCTACATTATTATTCATTTATTTACAGGTTATAGGCCTTTAAACACATTAAAGATGGACGTCAAAACTTTTTCACATTTAATCTTATGTTTTATCTTGTCTGGTTTTTAATCATCACAAAAACCATCTTGGCTACATGAATTGCTCTTCATTTTCATCAGCTGGTGTTTGTTGTTTCATTAGACCTGTTTGTTTTTACATCCACTGTAAGTGAATGAAAAAGAGATTTATCTTGTCTGGTTTTTTTAACATCACAAAAACCTGGCTTTGTTACACGGGTGTAAGCCGACCTTTTACATCCACTGTAAGTGAATGGAGAGAATTTCTGGCTCGTCTTCAGCTCTGTCTTACTCAGCTTAGAGAAACTTTCCACTAGTCTTCCATTTCACTTTTTAATATCTTTAAGTGTTTGTGCATAATTGCAGTTTTAGTTTTGGAATTTCTGTTCTCCTTCAGCTGAATAGTCAGAGACTGTTTGGGGGACATTGCTCAGCATGTGTGTTGAAGCCGTCTGCTGCTCATGGTGAAGACATTTTTCACATACGACATGCTGTTTTAATTTATTGCCTGTTTCTGACGTACAGTGTTTTTGTCATTTCTGCATCGTGTCTCCATATAAACCTGGGCCTCTCGCCCATCTCTCCTCTCTTTCTCTTTCATCTCCATGGAAACAGTCGCTGTCTATCAAACAAACACCAACAGGACAGACGGAGACAGACGGAGACTGATCTGCATGATGGAAAGTAATTCATGCCTTACTTTAAACACTGTCACTCTCCTGTTTGAACTTTGAGGTTTGATTTAAAGTTAAAAACCCTTCGGCTACTAAAGTGTTCAGCTCCTCAAAGACATCTTATTCACATCGAGCTTTTCTCTCCTCTTACAGTATTCATCTGATTGGAAAACTGTTAAAATCTTCTTCAAATTGAGAATGGTTCTGCAGACTTTGAACATGATTGTTTGTAATATTAATAGTAGTTTACTCTTCTGCAGGTGTTTGACTTAAACTTTGAATTCAGCTATTGCGTTTCTACAATTTCATGCCACTAATTCTTATTACGGCTACTTGATGCAATTGAAATTAGTCAGTTTTTTAAAATTAGGTTAGCTTCAATTTAGCTTATTTTCCACTTTTTTACAAATAGCTTTTTACTTTTCACAATAAAACCTTCACCTATTTTAACACAGCTAACCTACATTTCAGCTTTCAACAAAACCAAAACTTTCTTCTGCTAGTTTTAAACAGTTCAGCTTCAATTCAGTTCATTTTCTACTCTTACAAATTTCAGCTTTTTTACATTTTTATGATAAGTTTGAGTTAATTCAGCCAAAACTGTTCTGCTTTTTCCAGCTTTGCATGGAGATTCCTTCCAGCGCTGAAGCATTTTACAGTGCATTTGCCTTTTGGAAATGCTTTTTCTCTTTATTATTTGTTACACAACTTGGCAAACGAACATGGGAACGCAATGTTACATTCACTTAAATTTAGGTAAAAAATGTTTAACCAAGATGACCTGTGCCATACAACCTAACCCAGACCACATTAAATGAGCCATGGCTGACGTAGTAGAGCAGATGAAGCTCCGCCTTTAGCAGAGGACGAGGGCTTGTTTTTGAAAATATTGGCATTTGTGTGGTAGCTGTGCCCTTGTAAGTTATACTGGTTCATTGTATTTTTTTATAAATCGAGCTGCTTGTTTATCACCAGCAAATATGTCTGTTTTCTTGAAATTAAAGGTTGCTATTAGTGACCA
Organism: Channa striata; assembly: GCA_033026295.1. NCBI lineage: Eukaryota > Metazoa > Chordata > Actinopteri > Anabantiformes > Channidae > Channa > Channa striata. The sequence continues at coordinate 27,289,299 of CM065172.1, forward strand.
AAGGTAAGATATATTTGCTCAGTGCAGTCGACACAATGAGAGCACTGCTAATCGTTGGTGATTGTGATGGCTAACAAAGCTAGCAGGCATTAGGCAATCCCGCCAAATTTAACCCTGTCATGTTTCCAGAGAACCAGCAAAACGGACTTAAAAAGCCTATTAATTACTTTATTTTAAAAAAGTAAAAAAAAAAAAAATTAGGGCTTTAAAAGCACAACATCTAGATAAATCCGATAACTTATTTTCTTGTGCCCATAAAAACACAGTGGTCTGCATGGCAGCCCTTTTTGAAAGACAGAGCTTCTGTTTCATTGGATAAACTCCAACTGATCAGACATCGGGATATGTGTGGTATTTGGGGTGTTCTCTCTATATCTGTTTGTGTCTAAGTGTACGTTTAACAGAACAATATTAGAAAGTACAGTGCTGTCTTCAATTCATACAGTGGAAAATCTAGTTAACACCTACCTCCTTGTTTTACAGCCACACTTGAGTTACTGCAGAGGATCCACGATGGCAAGTGATGTGTGCAGGCACGTAAAGGTAGTTGTTCGGGTGAGGCCAGCCAACGTCAGCGAGAGCCGTAAAAACACTCGAAATGCCGTCCAGGTAGTTGATACCCACATGCTCATCTTTGACCCCAAAGAGGAGGACATGTTGGGCTTTGGGTCCCAAAGGGTACGGAACAGAAACATCAACAAGAGGGCCAACAAAAACCTTAAGTTTGTTTTTGACCACGTGTTTGGCGAGAGTTCCACCCAAGCCGACATCTTTAAAAATACAGCTAAAGGAGTATTGGATGGTGTGATGAATGGATTTAACTGCACAGGTGAGAAATGAATGCCAGCTGTTCCTGTCCGGCAATGATTGTTTGCTCACAGCTTCACCATATCAGCTTAAAATGTGACGTTATGTCAGGGTTGTGTTCGCACATGTTTCCTCTGCTGCAATTGGCCAAAACATCTGTTGCTGCAGGTTAATAATGCGACTGGAATTTACAGTTATTGTAAAGAAAGTGTACTAGGGAATTAGTAACCAAACTGCTCAGTGACTCTGCAGCACAAATCGCAGACAAGATTCAGTGCAAGTGACAACTGAGTTCTGCAGAAGTCCAAAGCCAAGGCTGGTAATGTTTAAATACTTCTTTAATTAAGACTGGACGTCTTCTGCTGCTGTTTGGTTTATTGCAGTATTTGCATATGGTGCTACTGGAGCAGGCAAGACACACACAATGTTGGGGTCACAAAATGACCCCGGGGTCATGTATCGCACCATGAAAGAGCTCTTCAAACGCATGGATGATGCCAAGGAGGAGAAAGAGTTTGCTGTTAAGTTCTCATACCTTGAGGTTAGATTTTAGTCTTTTGACTTTTTATTATCTGCAGTAGTGCCAAGCTGTTAACTGTTGTGTAAAAATAGGTTTTCAGGTTTTGATTGAAACACTTTCATCTAAAATCCTCGCAGCAGTAACAGTGTGTTAATGTTTAAAACGTTTAAAGCATTTGTTGGGTGTCATGCATGTTCGCCCGCCTTCGTCTGCTTCTGTTTAACTACAGTCATCGTGTTACTGTTTGCAGGTTTACAACGAACAGATCAGAGACTTGTTGGCTAGCACGCCACCTCTGGCAGTGAGGGAGGACAATTCTAAGGGAGTGGTGGTTCAAGGCCTGACGCTGCATCAGGTTGGTGTCGACTGTTAGTGTACAAACCCTCCCCATAGCGTCGTGGACCCCATTTAAATGTACACGGTACTTACATTACAGTCAATTTGCTTCTGTTATTATAGATCTTCTTGCATTGTTTTTGCAGTACACTATGTTATTTTAAAATGTGCAAATGCATGGTGAAAACGCACAAATGTTTTGATTTTTTACTTTTGTTTGGAGATGGTTTCACCAATAGTGTGAGGATTATTCTCTAATTACTAGTTACTTTGCTGCTTATGCAAGAAAGCATTTCCATTTAAAATCAGAAGTACTTTATTCTCCATTTTGATTTTTTTTACAATGTTAAAATACTTAAATATTACTGAGTGGCATATATGAAATGTTTACTATTTAATAATAATCCATTGGACTGTTACGTTGCTGTTGTCAAGTGCAGGTGAACTGATGTGGTTACAGTCATGGTCTTTTGTTGTGTCCATACAGCCGAAATCTGTAGAGCATATTCTTGAGGCTTTGGATTCTGGCAATCGCAACAGGACACAGCACCCGACTGATATGAATGCTACCTCTTCACGGGCCCATGCTGTATTCCAGGCAATTAAGCGCAGTGTTATTTTTAAAAAAAGGGAATATTACATGTAAATCCAAACAGTTTCAAATTTCAAATACCAGGACATGAGAAACATTTTTGATCATTGTAACCTAACATTTTTGTATTTTCCAGATATATTTGAGACAGCAAGACAAAACTGCGAGCCTCAATCCAAATGTTTGTGTTGCCAAAATGAGCTTGATTGATCTGGCCGGCTCAGAGAGGGGCAGTGCCACTAATGCCAAAGGAGCACGTTTGCGGGAAGGTGCTAACATTAATCGATCGCTGCTTGCCCTAGGAAACGTTATCAATGCTCTTGCAGACCCTAAGGTAAGTTATACTGCCCTACGTGTGAGATTTATAGTTAAGATAACATAAAGAGTATCCCAGTTGTCTTCCAAAGTCCAAAGACATGCATGTTGATGACTCTAAATTGCCTGTAGGTGTGAATGTGAGCACAGATGGCTTGTCTGTCTGCGTAGGTCATTGTGTCAGTCCAGAGATAGAGTGCCAACCTTTCCAGGGTGTTCCCTGCCTCTCGTCCAGTGAAGAGTTAGGATAGGTTCCAGCCTCTCACCACCCTGAACAGGATAATGATAACCAGGATAATGCCTATTATGATATTTGTACATAACTGGGAGAGATGATCTGTCAGTGTTTGAAACACTGGCACTGAGGCGTGAGGATTGCTGAAAATTTGAACAGTGTGCCCACTCAATTCTAGAAAACTTTAAATTTCAGAGTAATTTAGGTACTAAAACCTTTAAACATTTGGACTCATTTTCATAATAGACAATTTACATATACTGAGAAACCTAACTATGTGGTCTCCTTTTAGATATTTACCATAATTTGTGTTTGTTGGGACAGTCACTTGTCATGTTTTAAAAGTAGAGTGGGTGTCTGCTTTTCCGAATCTGGACTGGGAGCTGATTCCACAGGAGAGGAGTTTGATAGCTTAAGGCTCTGCCTCCCATTTTGGGAACCACAAGTAGGCCTGCATTCTGAGACTGAAGTGGTCTATTAGAATGACCTGGTACCAGGAGATCTTTTAGGTAGGATGGAGCTCTATAGGTAAGAAGAAGGGTTTTAAGTTCTATTCTACATTTAATTGGAAGCCAATGGAGAGAAGCTAGAGAAGGTGAAATATGATCTCTCTTACCAATCCCAGTCAGTAATCTTGCTGCAGCATTTTGGATTAATTGGAGGCTTTATAGAGAGTTACTGGGGCAGCCTGAAAGTAGAGAATTACAGTAGTCCAATCTAGAAGGAACAAATGCATGAACCAGTTTTTCAGCATCACTTTGAGACAGGATGCTCCTAATTTTGGAGATATAGTCGGTGGGCCACCAATCTACCAGTTGAGTCACCGCCATGGGTGCGAGATTCCTTGCAGTATTACTGGGGGCCAGAGTTATGTCATCTAAAGTAGCAATATGGTTGAAACATGTTTCTGAGACTTTTAGGTCCAAACACAATAACTTCAGTTTTATCCGAGTTAAGAAGAAAGAAATTATACGTCATCCAGCCCTTATGTCGTTTAGACATGCTTGTAGTTTGATTAACTGATTTGTTTCATCAGGTTTCATAGATAGATATAATTGTGTGTCATCAGCGTAGCAATGAAAATTTACAGAGTGTTTTTTTTAATAATGTTGCCAAGGGGAGACATATATAGAGTAAAGAGCATTGGTCCTAACACAGAGCCTTGTTGATCTCCATAACTAACTTTCGTGTGTTTGGAAGATTCATCATTAACATGAACAAATTGGAATCTATCTGATAGATAAGATTTAAACCAATTTAGTGCAGTTCCTTTAACCCCAATTACATGTTCTGTAATAATATTTTGTGATCAACAGTTTCAAATGCAGCACTAAGATCTAGCAGAACTAGTAAAGAGACAAGTCTATTATCTGAAGCCAAGATAAGATCGTTGGTGACTTTAATCAGAGCGGTCTTCTCATTTTACACACAGGAGTCTCAAAAGAGTCGAGGTGCGGGCAGGTCACATGCATTTAGGAAGAGTTGTGTAGGTGGACCACAGTCATGTTGATAAATGATGTTCTACAACATGTTGTCACTGGATCAAACTGTGTTCTTAAAAGATACTGTGCAGTTAGTATTCTATCCTGCCCACCATTCTTGAGTGTTGCACATGTACAATCTAGTATAGTTTGATGTGCTTTGACTGGAACGCCCACCACTAATCCTCGCTCCTTCCACCCCCTATCCCCATGTATATGGTAGTCCATATACATTTGCAGCGGTGTGGTACTGAATGTGTGACAGATTGTCAAACCAATGAAAGCAAAAGAAACATTTGCCTTTAGTGAACTGTTATTTGCTTTAACGTGCTGACTTTGCTTAAACAACAGAATTGTGTAATTCTGTCTTAAAGATTTTGGCACACCTCTTCTGATACTCCCTAAGTTTATTGGTCTCCACCAAATAGTGTAGCATAACTAAGTTTCTATGTGGAGTTTGTCCAATGGAGAATCCATGTTCTGGCACACCTCAAATGTATGATCCACTGTATACTACAGCAATAACTATTTTTTCTTTTTTTAATTTGATTTTTGTCATTATTGACAGACATGGTGGATTTCAATATTATTTTTTGTGCAGACCAATTTTTTGGGGGGTGCTAATGTAAACTTATCTTATTTGTTTCAGAGTAAGAAAGCTCACATACCATACAGGGACAGCAAGCTGACTCGATTGCTTAAAGACTCACTTGGAGGCAACTGCAGGACAGTTATGATTGCCAATATTAGCCCGTCATATAAATCATATGACGACACCCACAACACACTTAAATATGCAAACAGGGCCAAGGAGATCAAGTCCTCGGTTAGTGCTGAAATTTTTTGTATTTACGGTTGGTAATTCTATTGTATGTGCAGTGATTTTGAACTCTAAATGTCAATAAATCATTCATATTTTTATTTCTCTACCCTTACCAGTTGAAGAGTAATGTTGTTAGCCTAGACAGTCACATTGGCCAGTATGCAATGATATGTGAGAAGCAACGGCAAGAGGTAACATGAAAAAAGCAACATTACGGGGCTAAGCAAAAACATCAAATAAATAAATTCACTAAATCGTAAAAATACAGATGACCATAATTGTTTCTGATTTCCATTTCAATGCTCTGTTGCATTTATAAAGATTCTACAGCTAAAGCAGAAACTAAAAGAATATGAAGAGAGGACCAAAAAACAAGCAGAGTTTAAAAGGTAAGCAGCACGTAGCATGTCCTTAACTCTTTAAAATTGGAGAACTACACAACATTGTCTGGGGTGAATTTCTTTCTATTTTGTTGTGTGTGTGTGTGTGTGTGTGTGTGTGTGTGTGTGTGTGCGTATTTAATTACACTTACACGTATTTCACACAGACATTTATACACAAATACATGTATATGTATATACACATGTACATTCTATGACTCTGTGGTGGCCTCAGCTCTGCACTACGCTGTGGTCTGCTGGGTTCAGGCAGCACCGACCGGGACAGGAACAGACTGAACAAGCTGGTCAGGAGACTCAGCTCTGTCCTGGGCTGCCCACTGGACTCTGTGGAGGAGGTGGGTGAGAGGAGGATGTTGGCCAAGCTGACATCCATCATGGACAACACCTCTCACTCCAGACAGTGGAGGCTCTGTGCAGCTCCTTCAGTGGTCGACTGATCCACCCTCAGTGTAGAACAGAGCTACCGCAGGTCTTTTATTCCCACAGCGGTTAGACTCTATAACTCCACAGTCTAACCTACTTGAACTTGAATATTGTACATATTCTGTAGTACTTTAAATATTCAACATTTGTAAATTGATTTTGATTTGACTTAAATATTTTGCACATTACTTGCACATTGATCTTTACATCAGTTAGTGCACTACTCTTGTTGCTTTTAACTTATAGCGTTGTATATCTGGGAGCTGTGTAACATGTAAATTTCCTCGTCGTGGGATCAATAAAGATTACCTTACCTTACACTGACGTACATATTTACATACACACATATGCTTTTACACAACCCAGTTCCAAAAAAGTTGGATATATGAACAAAATGCAATGATTTGCAAACCCCACCACACCATTTTCTATTCACAACACAAAACAAACAACATACAATGTCAGATGTTGAAACTGAGACGTTTTACCATTTCAAGGAAAATATCGGGTCATTCTGAATTTGCTGTCAGCAACGCATCTGTTTACCATTTTGTAGCATCCTCTTCTTTTAAATGTCGCTAGAGGTTTAGGAGAGGAATGTTGTCCCATTCTTGTCCAAGGCAGTATTCTAGCTGCCCAATAGTCCTGGGCCCCTTTGCCAGATTTTTCTGTTTGTGATACTCCAAATGTCTGGACTGAAGGCAGATGCTGTTGTGATGAATCCACTATGTGTTTTAGCATTGTCTTGCTGAAATATGCAAGTCCTTCCCCGAAAGTGACGTTGTCTGGATGGGAGCCCATTTTACTCTCAAACCTCTTTGTGATAAGCTGATTGTATAACAATTGCTATTGATTGCTTGATCCTCCACTGTCATCTCTACAGTCTTGAGCATGCTCAGTTCCATCATCAGCTGATCAACCTTGTGTCGGTGTGCAGTCATAATAGTTGTGATGTCTGTAACTTCAGGAGCTTGACAGTATGCTGGATGTAACTTTTTTCATCCTAACCTGCTGAGTTCAGTTGGTGAAGCTGGTGATCCACTGACAGATGGAGGGGGTACAGAGAGCTGGGAAAGTTTGAGGACAGAATGTCTGGAGTGATAGCGTTGAAGTGGAGTCGAAATCCACAAACAAAAGATGTGCGGATGTCCCAGGGCTGTTGAGGTGGCCAGGGTCCATGCAGTGCTATGTTAACTGTGTCGTCTACTGAACTGTTTGGCTTTGTAGTCAAAGTGCAGAGGGTCCAGCAGGGACCCTGTATTGTTTTTCAGGTGGTTCAGCACTTCAAAGGATTTCGTAACCACAGACTGGCAAAGTGATTGGCCTGTAGTCATTCAGTCCTGTGATAGTAGCTGTCTAAGGTGCTGGAATTATGGTTGAGTGTTTGAAAGTTGCTGGCACTTCAAACAGCTCTGGTGATCTGTTGAAGTTTCGGGTGAAAATTGGAGCCACTGGGTCAGCACAGGCCTCAGGCCTCAGGCCTTCAGACAGGAGGGGCTGACCTTATCTGGGCCTGCAGACCTCCTGGTCTTCTGTCTATACAAGACTCTTCTCACATCCTCTCCAGATATCATGAGGGTGTCCAGGGTGTCTGGGGAGGAGCTGGTGGGGTGAATACAGTCTGGGTGTCTGGAAGGGGATGTATGGGGGTGGACACAGGTGAGGCAGTACTGATCTCTGAGCAGTGTTGGGCAGTGTCAAACCTGCAATAAAATGCATTCAGACTGTCTGCCAATTTGTTGTTCTCCTCAGCAGGTGATGAAGGCCTCCTGTAATTACCCATATCCTGCACCATCAACCTAGCAGAAAACTGTTTTCCATTATTTCAGCATAGTTTTTCTTTGCCACCTTCATCCAGGTTTTCAGCTGCATTCTCAAAAACATCCAGTCTTTGCAGTCAAAACAGTCCTGTAGCTGCTACTTTGCCTCTCTGCTCCATCTATTCACAGTTTTAACTAAAAGCTTTGCAGATTTTACCTTTTACTTCTAAGTCTCCAGGAGATGACTCCTCCTGCGGTAAGCATATTGTGTCACTTCCTGTTTCTTCACACTGTTTCGGGCCTCTGCTAAAGGATTGTTCTGAGACAAATCGTAGCTCTTGTTTTCTAAATTATTGATTTATCTGTGTATAAACTATCACTTGGGACGTAATATTTGTCTTACGCAAACACCTGCTCTCCTGAAACAAGTAAACAAACTAGCTAACACTAACTAAATTTAATCGATCTAGCTTCGTTAGCCTAGCACCTAGCAATGGCTTCTCCGTCTCCTTCTGTCTGTCCTCTGACTTGCTCTGTCTGCCACATGTTTAGTTTCTCCTCGCCCTCCTTTAGTGATAACCGTACTTGTAATAAGTGTAGAGTTATTGCAGCTTTGGAGGCGAGGCTCTCTGAATTGGAAGCTCGACTCCGCACCATGAAATACAATCCAGCTAGTCAGGCCCCGGTAGCTGGTGCGGACCAACCTAGCATAGCCACTGTTAGCATAGCCACAGTTAGCTGTTCCCCAGCAGTAACCGAGCAGCCGAGAAGCCAGGCCGGCTGGGTGACGGTTCGTAAGCGATCTAATGCTAAACCAGCCCGTTCACGTTTCCAATCGATTTTCCCCACTCAGCGACACACCCGCTGAGGAACGAACTCTGGTAATTACCGACTCTATAGTCAGAAAGTTGAAGTTAGAGACGCCGGCGGCCATAGTCAAATGTTACCCTGGGGCCAGAGCGGGCGACATGGAATCATATTTGAAATTCCTGTCTAATGATAAACCTAGATATAGGTAGATTATTATTCATGCAGGAACAAATGACGTCAGATTACGCAAATCGGAGGTCACTAAAACGAATATTGAATCCGTGTGTAACTTTGCAAAGACAATGTCGGACTCTGTAGTTTTCTCTGGACCCCTGCAGAATCTGATCAGTGACGACACATATAGCCGCATGTCTTCACTCAACCGCTGGCTGTCTAGGTGGTGTCCAGCAAACGATGTGGGCTACATAGACAATTGGAAAAGTTTTTGGGGAAAACCTAGGCTGATTAGGAGAGACGGCATCCATCCTACTTTGGATGGTGCCTCTGTCTTATCAAAAAATATGGCTGATTTTATTAGACAACCAAAAGATTGACAGTCCAGAGTTGAGCCTAGGACGCAGAGATCCAGTCCTACACGCCTCTCTGCAGTATCCTTACAGCCGCCACCCCCCCACAACTCCCACATTCCTATAGAAACTGTCTCTGTTCCCCGATTAACTAAATTTTACAAACTAAAAATGATCACAAGAGGAGTTAATCATAATAACTTAATAAAAATCAGGACTGCTCCTCTTACTGAACAAAAAACTAAAACAATTAAATGTGGATTATTAAATATCAGATCTCTCTCATCTAAATCTCTGTTAGTAAATGACTTGATAAGCGATCATCAATTCAATTTATTTTGTCTCACTGAAACCTGGTTGCAGAAGGAAGAATATGCCAGTTTAAATGAGTCGACCCCCCCAAGTCATATTAACTATCATGTTCCTAGAAGCTCAGGCCGAGGTGGAGGAGAAGCAACAATCTATCACTCAAGCTTATTAATAAACCCTAGACCTAAACATAGTTATAACTCATTTGAGAGTCTTACTCTGAGGCTTACACACCCAATTGGAAAACTCAAAATCCTCTTCTATTTGTTTTTGTGGACTGTCCTCCAGTCCCTTATTCTGAATTTGTGACTGAATTCTCAGATTTTCTAGCTGATTTAGTGCAGATAAAGTCGTCATAGTGGGCGATTTTAACATTCATGTAGATGCTGACAGTAACTCCCTCAACACGACATTTACTTCATTATTAGATTCAATTGGTTTCTCTCAAAATGTAAATGAACCCACTCATTGATTTAGTCACACCCTAGACCTTGTCCTTACATACGGCATTGAAATTGATAACCAACGATCACCAACGATCTTCTTCTGGCTTCAGATAACGGACTTGTCTCTATACTAGTTCTGCTAGATCTTAGTGCTGCATTTGACACCATTTATCACAGAATATTATTACAGAAACTAGAACATGTAATTGGAATTAAAGGAACTGCACTAAATTGGTTTAAATCTTATCTATCAGAAAGATTCCAATTTGTTCATGTTAATGATGAATCTTCCACATACACAAAAGTTAGTTATGGAGTTCCACAAGGCTCTGTGTTAGGACCAATGCTCTTTACTCTATATATGTCTCCCCTTGGCAACATTATTAGAAAACACTCTGTAAATTTTCATTGCTACGCTGATGACACACAGTTATATCAATCTATGAAACCTGATGAAACAAATCAGTTAATCAAACTACAAGCATGTCTAAACGACATAAGGGCTGGATGACGTATAATTTCTTTCTTCTTAACTTGGATAAAACTGAAGTTATTGTGTTTGGACCTAAAAGTCTCAGAAACATGTTTTTGAACCATATCGCTATTTTAGCCTGGTTCTGCTGGAGTTTTCCTCTCCACTGTTGCCTATAGCTGCTCAAGGGGGATTTGTTGGGTTTTCTTTAAATGTTTGTATAGTCTTGACTTTATTATGTAAAGTGCCCTGAGATGACCTTGTTGTAAATTGGCGCTATATAAATAAAGTTAAATTAAATTGAATTGAATAGATGAACCATGCAGTGATCTGAGTGACCCAGAACTGAGCTGGGAACACAGCGATGTGCGTCTTTCAGAGCAGTGTAGCAGAGGAGATTAGCCAGGTGAAGTGATAGAAGTGCTGCGCAAAATCCACGCTCTTCCAATCCTCCTCCAAGATCCATAGACAGCCAAGATTTCAAAAAAAGTTTGTATGAAAAAAGAATGTATGAAAAACATGGAGTAGATTTTCTAATATTAAGCAGGTCATGTCTGATGTACATTATTGGGTTAGAGCAGTGCTTCTCAAATAGTGGGGCCCGCCCCCTGGGGGGGCGCGGTGCGCTGCCAGGGGGGGCGTGTGTGACCCTGGGGAACATGCTTTTTTTGCCGTACTAGAATAAAGTGTAATTGCAGATCCAGTCCAGTAGTTGGCAGTAGCGCTCTCATTTCGAATTATTTTCTTTATGCTAGTGGGGGCGTAACAGAAAATAATTGAGAAGCACTGGGTTAGAGTGACTTAATACATAGAAATTACATAAAACTAGGCAAAGTGCTCGAGAGTATTGGACTGTTTGCAGCACAAACAGAAGATAATGAGATTGCCGTATTCAGGAATAACTTGCCTGGTGGAGTCATCGTGTGTGTACTACTGTACTGTGTGTGTGTAGGTTTACATATTTTGTGGTGTGGCTAACATTGTCAGTCAGTGTTTTAAGCAAAGTTTTTGATAATTAAATTAAAACTACATGTGTTTGCGTCATCAAAGGCGCTTTTGCTTAAGTTACTCTTCGGAAACGCAATTGTAGCAGAACTAAAGTGAGACGAGGAAAATAGCAAGATGGCTTGTCTGCATACGGCAGAAAACAGAAGTGCGTGTTCTGACAGTCTAAGTTTCTCTAAGTTTTGTTATATTACTTTAATCTGGCCAAAGAAAAAGGAGTGGGAGGTCAAAGTCAAGGTCAAACAAGAGAAGATGAGCCCTGCTAATGCTGAGTCACAGAGATCATGACGTTTGAGGTCGAGGTCCAGCGGCAACTCAAGTCTGTCTCTTAGCATTTACCATACATAGCTACAGCTGGTACTGGTGGCACCATAACGGAATCTATCAGTTTTTAGTTTGTTTGATGTGTTATGTCAAAGAATTAAGACCTTTGTCATGTAGGTTGCCTGCCAGAGCAAAGGACCGCTCACCAGGCAGAAGAGCTACATCCCCCACCAGAGGACGCAGAAGATCCTCCAGAAACAGGAGGAGTCGCAGCCCCCAGCGTGGTGTTGATGTCAAAATAAAGCGGGTGATTATGTTTTAAGTTATTGAATGTGATCAAAATGTAATCAGCTAATTATGTTTGCGCGGCATAATGTTATAAGAGTTTTGGTTTTCATGTGTCACCTAAAAATTGGAGACCATTAGTCAGCATTTTTAGAAGCATATTTCATTGCTGATTATTAATACCTTTTAGTTTTATTGGGCCGCCTGAAAGTAGAGAATTACAGTCGTCCAATCTAGAAGTAACTAATGCATGAACCAGTTTTTCAGCATCGCTTTGAGACAGGATGCTGCTAATTTTGTCAATGTTTCTTAGGTGGAAGAAGACTGTTCTAGAGATTTGTTTTATGTGTGAGGTAAATGACAAATCCTGGTCAAAAATGACTCAGAGATTCCTTGCAGTACTACTTGGGAGCCAGAGTTCTGTCATCTAAAGTAGCGATGTGGTTGGAAAACATGTTTCTTAGACTTTTAGGCCCAAACACAATAACTTCAGTTTTATCTGAGTTTAGAAGAAGAAAATTATACGTCATCCAGTCCCTTATGTCTTTTAGACATGCTTGTAGTTTGATTAATTGATTTGTTTCATCCGGTTTTCATAGATTGATATAACTGCGTGTCATCGGCGTAGCAGTGTAAATTTACAGAGTGTTTTCTAATAATGTTGCCAAGGGGAGACATATATATAGAGCAAAGATATAACTAACTTTTTGTGTATGTGGAAGATTCATCATTAACATGAGCAAATTGGAATCTATTGGTCTTTTAAACCAGTTTAGTGCAGCCTTTAATTCAGGGTCTCAAACTCAATTTACTTTTTTGTGTATGTCAGGTTTCCACAAGAAAAACTTTTAAATAATTTTAATTCAAATGTCTTTATTTTTTATTTTTAACACAAAATAATATGAAAAAATTAAACAAATGAAGAAAATAAATGGAAAATCAATCAATCAATCAGTAATAAGTAAATAAAATAATAATAATAATTATTAAAATTCCAGTTCAGTTATTGCAGTTCCTTTAATGGCTTGAAGATGATCATCAGTGTTCTAGTCTCTGTTTAATAATATTTTCTGTGATCAATGGTGTCAAATGCAGCACTAAAGATCTAGCAGAACTAGTATAGAGACAAGTTTATTATCTGATCAATGGTGTCCAGAAAGGAGACAAGTTTATTATCTGAAGCCAGAAGGAGATCGTTGGTGATCGTTGGTTATCAATTTCAATGCCGTATGTAAGGACAAGGTCTAGGGTGTGACTAAATCAATGAGTGGGTTCATTTACATTTTGAGAGAAACCAATTGAATCTAATAATGAAGTAAATGCCGTGTTGAAGGAGTTACTGTCAGCATCTACATGAATGTTAAAATCGCCCACTATGACGAATTTATCTGCACTAAATCTGCTAGAAAATCTGAGAATTCAGTCACAAATTCAGAATAAGGGACTGGAGGACGGTACAAAATAACAAATAGAAGTGGATTTTGAGTTTTCCAAATTGGGTGTGAAAGGCTCAGAGTAAGACTTTCAAATGAGCTGCACAATAACAAATAGAATACTTCAGCAGAGACCCGAAACAGTGTGAAGAAACAGGAAGTGACACAATACGCTTACCGCAGGAGGAGTCAGTCTGACCACCATAAATTCATTTGGACACTAGAGTTACAGTGGTTATTAGTATCTAATGCTCACATCAGTAGCGTTAGTACTAAAATGTGTCAGACAAATAATTACATAGAACTAAGTACACAGTTGACAAGAGTTTACTGATTTTGAATGACTTTTGTCAAACGTGGTTTGAATCTATGAGGCTGAACTTGTGTCCCTGATGTCATATGTAAATCAGCGCCATTAAAAGAGCCATTCTTAAGTATTGTCAGTTTGTATGTTTTCGATACAGCCTCTGCAAGGGTATGAACGAATGTTATGTAATATTATAAATGTGCAAGTTTCCCCTGGATTACTAACTGTCTTTCTTCAACTGTCTTCCAAATGTCTCCGGGAGCAGGATGAGCAGCGGGCCAGTGGTGATGAGCGACGGAGGAGCAACGACCAACTAGAGGAGAGGCAGGACAGGTGGGAATCAGACAGGCCACAGGAGAGAGTCTGCAGTGGAGACAGTCACACAGAACGAGATGTACTTGCCTCCCAACAAGCTGAGCAACAGCAGCATCACGAACAGCTCAAAGAAAACCAAGAACAGGACTTTAGGCCGTCTGAAGGAAGTGGAAATGGCTCCAATAGTCCTCCTGTTGAGAAGGAGAAGCCCAATTTTGAACTTTCAGTGGCAATCACAGAAGATAGCAACACACCCCTAGGTGTGGTGAATAAGTACAATGAGCCACCGGAGGCTCGTATCCCGACGCGAAGATGGCGACTCTACCCTTTCAAAAATGATGAACCCCTTCCAGTCATGTACATTCACAGACAGAGTGCCTATTTGTTAGGGCGGCAGAGAAAAATTGCTGATATCCCCATTGCCCACCCATCCTGCTCCAAGCAACATGCAGTATTCCAGTACAGGTGAGACTCGTTACCACAGGTGTTTATGACTTTAATCAGCACAACTTCAAAAAGCTACATTCAAAATGTATGTAGAGCAGTCTGATAAATTATGTCAACAATTTCATTGTCTTACAAAACCATGCCGTGCTTTCTGTCTTGACGTCCTCAGACTGGTGGAGTTTACACATGCAGATGGCACCACCACCCACAGGGTAAGGCCTTACATCATTGACTTGGGTTCTAGCAACGGCACCTACGTGAACAACCAGCGTATTGATCCCCAGCGCTATTATGAGCTCAGAGAAAGAGATGTTCTCAAGTTTGGCTTCAGTAGCCGTGAATATGTTCTCCTCCATGAGTTTTCCAACCCAAGCGAGGTGGATGTCAAGCAGGGAGAGGAAAATGATGCCCTTCAGTAAATTATCCCCATTAACAAGATTAACTAGCTTCAGGTTAAAGTCTGATTTTCAAGGCTCAGCAGATAGTGGTTTCTGCAGGAAGTGGAACAATGGATTGAACTGGCAAATGCGGGACTTTTATGTTTATGTTTAAATAAAGGAACAGGAGTTTGTATATTCTTATATTAAGTTATTGCTTAAACCTGCCATAGCTGTCTGCAAGAAGACTTCCTGTTCTCTGGTTGTTTGTGTAATGTCTATGTGAGGCCTGACATTAAAAGGGCTCAGTGTCAGCAACATAAAGCAACAGTTGTCTAGAGAAGGCATTTCCAAACAGAAAATACACTTTGCAAGCTTCAGCGCTGGAAGGACCTTCCAAGAAATGGGAGAAGAGCTGAACTGTTGAAAAAAAATTAAATGAACAGTTTAAAATTCGCTGAAAGTTTTAATATAAAATGGTGATATTTGTAAAAAATGAAAAGTTAAAAGCTTGACTGATTAAAAAAAAGCTGCATCACTTGTCGACTGTGATTGTCGACAAACATAATAATCCTGAATTCTGTAAAGAAGATGCTGAAAACTTTGGTAGTTAAAGGGTTTTTAACTTCATATCAAGCCAGAATTTATTATAACAGGAGATTGTACCAGCTGTCTCTCTCTATTTTGTCTTTGTCTCTGTTTTAGTTTGTTGTTTTCGTGCAGTACGTGGTTAGAGCATTTGGTTTGGGTCCACTCCATGACTGTCAAGGTGGTGAACCGAGTCACTGGGTTTTGTGCTTAATTTATCCCGCTAAGCCTGCATGAAGACTAGGCTTTAGTGATAAAGCTAGTATTGGTTAGAAAGATATGGATTGGATATTGGGTCTCCATCAGAGGATTTTTTGCCAGCAACTCGAGATGTTTTGTTAAATATGTTGAAACATACTTTAAGAGATGAGAAAGTTTTGCCTCTTTTAGCGGAAAGTGAGACTGTTGTCAATAGTGCCGAATTGACGGGTAGAACTAAACTTGTGGTTTCTCCTGTATTGTCTATTCTTGGAGTTGGGTAGACATTTGAACGACAAAAGGAGCTTCTTTTGTTAAATATGAGCAGGAACAGAAGCACGCTCTGGAACTGGAAAAACTTGTAAATAAAAATGAGCAGCTCAGAGAAGCTGAATTGGCTCATGTTCACACCAGCCAACAAATGGAACTGGAACGCTACAAGTTGGTGCTTATTGGTGAGGGGAAGCTTAAATGTGAACAGGCCCAAGTTTAATGACGGAGACCTGGACATTTTTTTGTCTTATTTGAATGTTTGGCAGAGTCACGCACTTGGTCTGATGCTGAACATACATTGTTGCTTCAGTGTGTGCTTGTTGGAAAAGCCCAGGAGGCTTTTTTAGCATTAAGTGGGAGTTACCAGTGGGTTAAAGCTGCTGTTCTTAAAGCTTATGAATTAGTACCAGAACCTTATCGCCAACAATTTAGATCACATCAGAAAAATAAGAAGTCATATTCAGAGTTTGCTAGAGATTTGAGAACCTCGTTTACTCGCTGGTGTACTTCTTCGCAAGTTAAGACTTTAGAAAACCTTCAGGATCTAAATCTACTTGAGCAATTTAAAATAACTTTGCCAGAGCATGTGTTGACATATTTGAATGAACAAAATGCAATATCACTAAAGCTGTTTAATTAAAGCCATACCACAAAATCAAGGTTCAAGCCAAACACAAACTAATGGACACTAAGCCTGTAACAGTTGCTGTTTCTTTGTAGTCAGCAGAACAGGCCAGTGCTATTGCAGTTGAGCGGACCGTCAGCAAAACCTCTATATCTTCTGTCGAGTCAGGTTCTGGTGGGGTACCTCCCACAACATTTGTACTGGCCACGTTTGAAAAAAAGACATCTTAGAATGTATTAAGACGTGTCATACATGCCAAGTGATGAGTAAGCCTAATTAGACAATCAAGCCAGCTTCTTTATTTCCAATTCCTTCAATTCATTTGAACATCCTCATGTTGACTGTGTTAGCCCTTTGCCTCGACCTAAGTCTGGTAATTTAGCCATTGATCAGTTTCCTGTACCAACCACCAAGAAAGAACTCTCTTGGAAGAGAGCAAATTCTACTGTGTTAGCACAGGCTGATATTTGTAGTTATGCCGTATGGAGGAGGAAGAGGCTCCCAAAGCTGAAAGGCAACCGCAAGGAGCCGGGGAGGAGGGCAGAGATGAACGGCTGCGTGCAGGGACAGCTGGTGGTGTCCCTGAATTTATTCAAAAACCATAAAAGATATTAAAAAATGGATTGGAAGACTAATAACTGAAAGTCTTGTGACTGAACTGAGACTGTAGTTTAAATGGTCTCTCTAGACTGAGGTATGCCTGATAAGCTAAAACTAAAGTTTTTTGAAAACTCTTTAAAATTTTTCTTCTTGTGATTGCAGCTTCAAAAAAAAGCTGAAAAGAGAGAATATTTAAAAGTCTAAAATATTTTAGAAATTGGTCCTTTAGCTAAATACAGGAAACAATCTCCTTAATAAACTGAACGTTGTTTCTAGGTGAAGCAGTGAAAGAAGCCGTGCTTTTAGGGGAAGGTCCAAAAGGTCTGAAGAATAGAGTTTATTGTAAGTGGTGCGTGTGGTGAGGTGAAGGTGCACAGATACTTGTTAGGGTCTTACTGTGAGGGAGTGTAGACGACGGTGTAGATGATGGTTCAGATACCAGAGGTCTGAAGGTGGAGAGGGAGCAGCTGAGACAGGTGGACAGGCAGAGGGGGGACACATGGGAGGACCCGTCAGGTAAAATGATGCCAAGAGACACTTCTATTTCTATAATGGTTTAAACATTATATTAAATGTTCATTTAGATAGAAAATATGCGTTATCAAAGATTATTGTTCATTTTAAATCAATGTATCTCAACCGGATTCATACTTTTGTACGTTCAGGGCTTTGTCCAGCATGATGCTGCAGGTCTAAAGACACTGATACATACGCAGGGAAGGATCCACTCTGATGGTTGTTGGTAATGTCTCAGGGCAGGACTCTTCCTGGTTCCCTGAGAGAAGGCCACCCACCCACACACTTTTCCACTCCACACAAACTACGTGTGAACTCTAAAATGATCCAGCTTTAGTTGGCATGATTTCGAAAAGCTGTCAGCTGAATTGAATAATCACAGCTCTCGTACACACGACGCTGTGGTTATAGAATTACAACTGATCCATCCACATTTCAACCCAGTCTGAAAAAGTCAGCACACACTATAAACATGTTAATTAGGTGTAAAACAGAACAACATTTGTGCTGGTCCAGAGCGTCCACGATGTCTCACACATCATGGGTATCAGGAGTAGTTCTATTTTTTATAAGCTTCGTGGAGCTGTCGCTATTGGGTTCATCCCGTGCGCAGTCATGAAGATCTTCTGTTGCACCCGGCGCAGGTGCCGGGCTGACTTCCTCAGTCCACATCCAGAGTGTATAATACCTGCGTGACCTGAGCTCTGCTCCCCTTTTTACTTCAGCGTATGAAGCAGTTCATTTCTTCATTCTGCTGGCGGGTGAAGGATTTGTCCGTCCTGCAACACCAGCTACATCCTGCCAGACGACCTCCACGCCCACTGCAAGACATGCCTTGGCCCCGAGCACGCGGGGCTAGCTCTCACTCCCCGGTCCGCGTGCCCCTACTGTGCACGTCTGACCCTGGAGGAGAAACAGCAGCGAGTGGACGCCTTTGCTACACTCTCGGAGGACGACTGTGCCGACAACGATGATGCTAGCTTGGCAAAACGCTCACGCTTCACCATTGGCGAAGCACTAGACATCGATGACGATGCTGCAACGCAACATGTGGCTCCACATCTCCCAGCTGCCCGAACCGATCAGGAAGGGCCTGCTGGACGGCCCCGTGAGTTCTGATGGGCTCTTTGGGCCGCTCCTCCAGGAAGTTGTCAGCTATCTCCAGTGAGCATCTGAGGAAGCAGAACGAGTGCAGAGGCTCACATCATGCGCATCTACTGGTTCTCTGCGTCACCAGCTCCCTGGACTGAAACGCCCTCCAGCCTCTGCGACCTCTGCCTCGCAGTCTGCACCCCCGCCTCGGCCATCCCAACCACCTGATGACGGCGCAGTCAGCACGTGCCACTGTCAAGAGGCGACCGGCTCACACATGGCCAAACCAGCCCAACAACGGCTCTTTTCAGAGCCACCCATCTCTGGGTAAAGAGCAGTTTTCCATTCTCCTCTGAGTGTTTTGCAACTGTTGGTGTTGATGACCCCGCTGCAGCTGTGGAGTCAGTGTCCTCTGCACATGTGAAGAGCGGATCTGTTTATTCGTCTCCTGTTCACACGGTTCACCGTCCACTCACCCCTCCTCTCTGTGGCCTCCCCACCTCTCAACCGTCTGTGCGTGTTAGTGGTGGTTTCTCTCCGTGGCAGGACTCGGATGATGACGTTTTTTCTGTCATCCGTGACACCTCGCCCCGGCCCTTTACCTCGTGCCCTCCCATGGGCTGCGTGGAGCAGACACCCGGCTCGCGCAGCGGCGGAGAGGGCACTGCACTGGCTGTCACTCATGACCACAGCGGCTCCACGGTCGTGTGCTCGTCCGCTCTCAGAGTGCTACTCAGAGTGGCGAGATCAACTTTCAATGAGCGAGTGGATGGACAAAGTGATAAGGAAGGGTTACACCCTGCAGTTTGCCGCTCCTCCTCCTCGATTCAACGGAGTGCTGGAGACGGTGATGTCATCCCAGGCAGAGACAGCTGCTCTGACGACAGAGTTACGGGAGCTCCGGGAGAAAAGAGCAATCTCCAGAGTCCCAGCAGGCGAAAGAAACGAGGGTTTTTACTCCCGTTACTTCCTGGTAACCAACAAGACGGGCGGAATGAGACCCATTCTCGACCTGTCTCTCTTCGACAAATCCATCGTGAAGAGACCGTTCCACATGCTCACAATAAAGCATGTGATGGAATGCGTGTGTCCAGGCGACTGGTTCACATCCATCGACCTGAAAGACGCGTATTTCCATGTGCCCATCATCCCAAAACACAGGAAATTCCTGCGCTTCTCTTTCCAAGGGGCCCAGTATCAATACAACCGCTTGCCTTTTGGTTATTCTCTGGCCACATTCTCCAAATGTGTGGAAACAGCCTTAGAGCCGTTACACAGGAGGGGATTCAGAATCCTGTTTTAATTGGACGATCTGATTCTAATGGCCTCCTCCAGGGACAGTGCAGCGCTGCAAACGGCGGAGCTCCTGAAACACCTGTCCCAGCTGGGTTTTGCCATAAACTGGGACAAAAGCTCTCCTGTGCCCTCCCAGTCGATCGTTTACCTGGGAGTGCATCTGGCTTCGCCCAACATGACAGCGACACTCTCTCCTGCGAGGAGAGGAGCGCTGCTCTCTCTCCTGTCACGCATTTCACCTCACACGGCTGTAACTGCTCTGTCGGTGATGCGCCTGCTGGGCATGATGTCAGCCAGTCACATGGTTGTCAGCCTGGGCCTTCTCCATATAAGAAAGATCCAGAGCTGGTTCGGTCGTCTCCGCCTCGATCCCATGTGTCACAAACGACGCTTGGTGACTGTCCCTCCCTCTGTGCAGTCAGATCTGACGTATTGGAAAAACCCAACTGTTCTGGCAATGGGTGTTCCCCTCGGCAGAGTGACGTCACATGTGTCGGTGTACACAGACGCCCCTCTGTTCGGGTGGCGTGGAATGTGTCTGTCTCAGGTGATGGGAGGAAATTGGCGAGAGCTGCCGACTCTCCACATAAACTGTGTGGAGCTCTCCACAGTGCTTCGCTCCTCTGTTGAGAGAACAACAAAACAGCAGCCGCTTACATCAATCGTCAAGGTGGAGTTTGTTCTGCTAGAAATCTGTTGTTGTGGGCCCAGAGCAGTCTACATCCCCTGGAAACAGAACCGGGCCTCTGCCGAGCGAGTGGATGCTGAACCCCTCCCTGGCCCGGTTGCTGTGGGACAGATTCGGGGAGGCAGAGGTCGATCTGTTCGCCACCCGCGAAAACGCACTCTGTGGTTTGCCATGAGAGCTCAGGACGATCCACCTCTCGGTGTGGACGCCTTCTCTGATCACCCGTGGCCCAGAGCCCTCCTTTATGCTTTCCCTCCCGTTCCTCTGATCCTGTGTCTCCTAGCGCGTGTTCAGGAGGAGCGACTGTCTGTCTTTTTATTGGCTCCAGAGCGCACAAGCGCGTCTTGGTTCCCAACAATGGTTCAGCTTCTGTCAGGCGAACCATGGAGACTCCCGTGGCGCAGGGACGCACTCTCACAGATGGACGGTTCGATCCACGTGTATCCCAGTGAAGAATATAGGTTGTAGGAGATAAATAAGTGTATGCGAATGTACATATTAATGGTTTCAAATATGTTTCTTTCATCTTTGTATGTGTAAATATGTCCATTTATATATGATGTCTTTTGATATGGTGCTGGAGGCTTTTATTTTCGTTAAAGGAAGTAGAGGCGGAAGGAGTGAGAGAGAGTGGAAGTGTGAGGGTGGACGGAGCTGACAAGTAATGGGTAAAGTAGCAAAGGTTGGTGTGAGTGAGCTGCAGGATTAGTTTCAGATTGTCGAATAGATAATCTACAATGGAACCTGTTTGCTGACGGACCGAAGTTCTGAGAGTCTTATCAGCGGCAGACAGTCTTATATCCTTCTGCTTTGCTCAGTCCTGGGATTTTTACAGTGCCTAAATGATCGTCCCTGCCCCCTCGCAACAGTGTTCAGGGAATGTGTGTGTGCACCCTTATCACCCTCTTTATTCAAAGAGGGTTCAAAGCGGAAGGCTGCGTGCCACCTTGTTCGTGGCCACCCCAGGTGGAGCATTTGAGCTGGTGTGTTTGGTACCTTATGGACCCTGGTGGGTTCAGTGGTGCATTGACCAAATCCAGGTCAGATCACATCAAGTGACTAATTACTGCAGATGACGATGCAGAGAAGAAGAGATGATGAAACACAAAGTGAGTTTTTGGTCTTTCTGTGGCACTGTGGACAGAGTGGAAGGAAATAACCCAATCAAACACTCGTTTATTTCCAAAGTCACATGGTACACATACACTTTGTCGTCCGAATGGCACCACCACCGTCTGACCCCACTTTTGTCAAAAATCATTATCACACTAATGATGCGTGTTTTTTTGAGATTGAGCTGGTCCTTCACTTTATCCAAAATTTACATTCCAAAAAATAGATAATACTTTATTGATTGTAAATAGTAACTGTTCTGCAATATCTAGGTGAACTTACATTTTCGGGGCAATTTGTTTTTAACTTCACAGTATAACGTCATTTGTCATTGTGGAAAAAATTACACTAAAAACTAACATCCTTCCCAAAGAACGGTCTCCTGCACCATGATGACATCATACGAGATCAAAGCATCACATCAAAGGCATCTTGGACTCAATGACGTAGCCTAGACGTTCGAGACCTATAACGTCAGAATTAACTTCAAACTAGAAGCTTAAAGGAAGGACGTGTCATTGCCGCCAGAAGATTTATTTTGGATTTTATGCATCGCATTTTTCAGAGTTTGGAAGTGGATTTGATGTGGACATGAATGCACTTAAACGATTTAATGAGGTAACGATCACCTGGGAGACCTTCCTGGGTTATGTCCATAGACTCCAAGAGGTAAAGGCCAGGAAGCAAAACTATAAAAAACGATACATAGATTCCCAAAGACAAATCAAGACAACAGAAGAAAGAGCGAAGATGTATGATTTAGAGTTACAAGAGGAAAAGCGAAAAATGAACTTTCTGACCGCGGTAAATAACTCCCTGAAGGAAGAACTGATCCGACTTCAGGAAGAAACAGGGAGGCAGCAGAGACCTGGAGGTCTGTGGACCTGGTCTCCAGAAGGACTAGTGAAGCTGATTCTGTGCACTGCAGTCATCATTGCAGCTCTCCTGGCCAAAACCTTCTCAATAATCTGATGTGAGTCTTCCTCACATATTTGCTGTGGATGTTATTGCAGCAAAGTTACTATGAAATATCAGTTTTAAAAAGTTATTAATTACTATAAAAGTTAGAGTCTGGCTGTGTCGTGTCCTACATCTCCTCCCTCATGTTTCCTGTCTGTCCTTCACTTGAAATTTTAAAAAATGTGTGTAAAAGGAAAGAATTTATCTAGCTTTTAAAAAATATTTAGGTGCCAGTGATTTTCCAACTCGAGTATCTGCGAGTGTGTCGCTTGTAAAACTCCATGAGTCAACTGTTTTACCGCTGACCAATAGACGGCAAGAACCACACAATCTTAGATTAAAGCTAACAAGAACAGAGCTGTTAGTGTCCTGGAGTCAGTCGGAACCAAATTAGGCAAAGCGTCAACAGAGAAGGAAGAAGTTTCCTCCAAAAGCTGGTGGAAACGTTTTGGCCGCAACAAAAGTGAACACAGTGGTGTGCAAAGCTAGGTCCCCCTTATTTTATAATGATAATAAAAACAAATACTGTTTTTTCATCAACATAATGTTCATGAAATGTTAATTTAGCTAGAACAAATGTGTTCTCAAAAATGATTGTTCATCTTTCCTTAATTCATCTCAAAGGGATTCCTTGTTTGAATCCTGTGATATGTGGTTAAAACTCCAATAAATCTGCCCAATTCATAGTTGAAAAGCTGGAGCTTGTCAATCTTTGGCAAGTTTGTACAAGAGACTGCGGCTCGGGAGGGATAGCAGTCAGCCACCAACCCCGGGGTTATTGGTTCGATCCCCATCTCCTCTGGTTATGAAATGTGCTTGAGCAAGACACTGAACCCCCACCTAGTGGGTGAGTGTAGGCCAGCTGCACAGCATCTCCCCCGTCGGTGTGTGTGAATGGGTTTATAAGAAGCAGTGTACAGCGCTTTGAGTAGCAACAGTTAGTGAAGTGATCTATGAGTGCAGAACATTTACTTTATGAACCTGTTCCAGATGTTGTTTAATCTGCTGTCGTGTTTGGCTCCTCCCTCCCTTTTTCCTGAGTCACGATTTCAGAAGAGAAACTACAGTTTTAAAAGCCAATGAACCAGCAAAGTTGCAGCTAAGAGCCACAAACAGGCAGAAGGAAAAAAAGTTGAGACAGACTAACACATGAATTATTCACAGCACACATATGTTTTAAAGCGTGCTTTTCACCAGTCCTTATGTCTATAGTTACGTATTTCAAGAATTCACAGCTTCCTCTTTGTGTTTATCTTCCACTTTCTATGTGATTGAACAGGTTTTTAGCGCTGCTGTGGGCCCCTGAAGCTTTGGACTCGTCCCTGCTGCTGATCCTGGCGTGGACAATGTGCCTCAGTGTTCTCCTCGCTCTCCCTCAGCAGACACCTCGTAGTTGTTCCTTTTTTCTCTTGAGGGGGTTGAGACTATCTGACGTCAGACTTGACACATGGGACACCCACTTCCTACAAAGTTTCAAGGAAACGGGCTAGAGCACATCTAGTGCCGCGTTTCTCGGCTCCCGGTTGTGAAGTAGGATGATGTAAGAGGCTGGTCTCCGCTCACTGGGAGAACACGAATACACGGAGCCTCGAACTGGACCCGGGGAAAGGATTCTCCTCCTGCTCTCACAGGAATAATGAGCATTTCCTTGTATCTGCAACGACAGAACAAGAATGTGAGTATGACAGAAGTGTGTGTGAGAGCTGAGGGTGAGGAATGCTGTGTAGCTTTAGGGCACACTGGGGAATCCACATCACAGCACTTCATTTACTGTCAGCTTTAGAACCACTAATGCCGTGGGAAGGTTCAGACTTCAAATGGACCTTTATATTTAGGTTAATGGACAAATATTCTCAAAAGTTTAAACACTTTGTGACGTACGTTTGATTGTAAAGTACAAAGACAACACAAAAACTAAAAATTCTAAAATTCAGCTTTTTTTGAATTTGATCCCAGCAACGCATTCCAAAATGAATTTGTGTAATGCCGAAAAAACCTGGTGGAACATCTCACAACTAATGAGGTGCATGAGTAAGAGGTCAGTATCATGACTGGGTATGTAAAGAGGCTCCCAGAGAAACCAAAGTCTTTCAGAAATAAAGATGGGGAGAAGTTCATCACTCTGAAAAAAACGTGTGCTCAACTCATGTTTCTCAATTTAACAATGTTTCTTAAGTTATAAATGTAAAGATTTTAGTGATTTCATCATTCAATTCAATTCAAATTTATTTATATGTCGTCAATGCACAACAAAGTCTCTCAAGGCACTTTACATATTAAAGTAAAGACTGGGCTGAGTGGAAAGTAGAGAGAGGGAAGAAAAGAGCAACAAAAGCAACATAAAGATTTGAGCCTCGTCTTCAAATCAGAGAGGGTGTCTGCTTCCCAAATCTGGACTGGGAGCTGGTTCCGCAGGAGAGGAGCCTGATAGCTAAAGGCTCTGCCTCCCATTCTGGGAACCACAAGTAGGCCTGCATTCTGAGACTGAAGTGGTCTATTAGAAGGACCTGGTGCCAGGAGATCTTTGAGGTAGGATGGAGCTCTATAGGTAAAAGAAGGTTTTAAATTCTATTCTACATTTAATTGGAAGCCAATGGAGAGAAGCTAATGAAGGTGAAATATGATCTCTCTTATCAATCCCAGTCAGTAATCTTGCTGCAGCATTTTGGATTAATTGGAGGCTTTTTAGAGAGTTACTGGGGCAGCCTGAAAGTGGAGAATTACAGTAGTCCAATCTAGAAGTAACAAATGCATGAACCAGTTTTTCAGCATCACTTTGAGACAGGATGCTCCTAATTTTGTCAATGTTCTGTAGATGGAAGAAGGCTGTTTATCTATGGTTTATAATAAGGAATGATTAAGAGAATCTAGCGAAATCACAAGAGACAAAAGAGTTTGCATGTTCTCAAACTGAATCAGTGGTTAGAGATAATGGATGGATGATTAGCAAATCATTCTATCCATTCACTTCGTTGTACATTTTACACATAATCTCAACTTTTTCAGAGAAATATAATTTTAATTTAAAACTTTCTTTCAAACGCTTCCAGTAGAGGATGTGTGTTGTTAGCAGATGGTCAACTGAACTTGCCACAAATATTACAGGAGCTGCTAATAACATTTAGCGTGGCTTCATTCCATTTACTCAAAATATGATGATGCAAGTGAAAATGTGTTGAAGCAAATGTCTGTTTTCATTTGCAGGTTCAGCTTCAGGCTCGTCTACATCTTCTCTTATAACCTGTTTCAGTTCTGCGGACACACCTGGATACTGGCTAATACCATAGCCAGGTTTCTCACATTTGGTGAAGGTGAGGTTCATCAGGGCAAAGCAATACGATTCAAGATGTGAATTGTAAACCATTTGTGTTCCTTCAAAAAGTAGCTGGTATTAAGGTTCGTGTAGACGATTTTTAAAAAGAATGTGCCTATTTTAAACATCCGCTCACAAAGAAAGAGTGCAGCTGGTAGGTCGGGTCCAGCTGTGAAACAGCAGGGAAAACGACTCAACCACTGTGCTGCTGTGTTTTAAACATGTGTCTTTGCTTCATCCAAAGTTGGTCAGATTTCTATAAATCTGTGAATCCCAAACGGCCCCTTCTGTCCGTTTGGAAGCTGGTAACATCAAGTTTGTATTATTCACCAGTCTCTTCTCTGATTGGCTGGAGGCGTGCCTCCACTCCTGCCCCGTTTAATGAATATTGCTAAACTGATGACTGAATTCAAGGAAAAAGCTCAGTTACTTGACAGCGAACAGAGCTGCCATCATCCCCACACAGCACTACGGGATAAAGCTCCACCACGTAGGACGTGATTTTTGACAAATCCTTTTTTTGATTTGGCAGATGCCTTAGCAGATACATTCTACTCGGTCGGCTTTGTGATGAGTCTGTGCCAGTTGTTCTCCATCCTGGAGCTGTTCCACATTGCAGATGGGATTGAGAAAGCCAGGCTCCTTCCTCGCTTTGTGCAGGTAAGTTTTACAGCTCAGCCTCAACAGACTTTAATTACAACACGGCTGATAAACCTTTTTTCCCCTCAGGTAATGGAGAAGAACCTCCTGCTGATCTTAGTCATCATGATGGATGAAATGCAGAGCAAACTAGTCGTGTGTGTTCAGTTCTTCTTGTGGAACATTCTGGATTTGTTAAGGTTTGCGCATGACTTACAATTTGTCTCTTAATTTCATCGGATCCAGTCCAAACCGGCAAATTCAGCATTCAAAAACACAATAATCACATTTCAGGGTATTTCACACAGTGTTCTGACTAACAGTGGTGCTTGGTGAAGTTTGTCTTCTTCAGAGGTTAAATGTAAGAGAGTCTGAGAATCAAGTGCTCCTTCCAGCTAGATAAAGTTCTTCGTGCTATTTCAGTCGTGTACTTCAGAGGTTTGCGTGCCATTTAGTAAATCAGAGGTCACCTGAGGGCCATGAATGGGTTTAGGAATGGCATTATAAATCCACCTACGGATGAATCAGTATCCTGGACAAAAACTACATCGAGAAGACAAAAGAATAAAGGTTTATTGAAAAGCAGAAGTCAAGGGACAACACATGAGCATTTATCTGCAGTTCAGTCAATTCATCATTAGGCATTGGAAGGAATATGGCACATCTTCAAAAACAAGAGATACAGTTTAAGACGAGAGCGCAGTAAGGGAGGCCACCAAGACAAATATGAGTCCTCGATATTTTTCAGCAGCTCAATTTAGCTTATCCCCCCCCTCTAATCCCTCCCCCCACGCACACTTGTTGTCACTAGTTTCCCACATTTAACTCCAGCAGGTTTCAGAATCAGAACATTTGGCATGGTGGTGATCAGATTGGATGACACTGTACAGATATTGATATGTTAATATTCACTGTTGTTTAGCTCATAATTTGGTGTCTGGCTCTTTAGCTGCTAAAGGCAGCACCGCAATGACCAGCCAGAATCGGGTGAGTGAACCAAAACAAGCTGCGAAAAAAAGGTGCAGGCTCGAAACAGAAGATATGTAGAGCAGAGGGTAGCTGTAGATTCAATACATGAATATTAAACAATGACTTGTAATGAAAAATAGTTCAGAAGGAATGTGCACATCCAGACACATTAACACTGTGAACCTCAAACTCCACTAATCAAACTGTCAAATTCCATAAATTCGAAATATGACACGAGCACCATCCTTACAAGTGAACAAGGCCGTTTTCAGTCTGCAGTACTTTGTTTCTTGGCTACTTGGCAACCACAGAACTAAAACAATGAGCTAAAAGGGTTACAGCTGTTAGGAGTAGGTGGAAACCTCGTTCACTACCTTGTCACCGTATGTTGCAGGTACCCGCACGAGCTGCTGTGTGTTATTGATGCGTCCTACATCGCCCTGCTGTGGCTTCGCTACACACTGTGGATCCCCTTATACGTCCTGTCTGTCATCAACGAAGGTGATTACTTTGGTTCTGCATCTTACGCTCTGCTATCCACTTTTGGAACTGAAAGGAAACAGGCCGAGATTGCGTTCAAATCCTAAATGGACAGTTAAACGGGTTCTGGACTTTCAAGTGCTGAACAAAATCGGACAGTTTACATTTGTTGAACCCTTCGGTTGTGCAAGGCCAACAGTGTGTGAGCAGGAAATGAGTTAGCAAAGCGGAAGCGAGGATAACATGTCAGGAAGTGTGTGAGGAAAGCACATTCCAGTTGAGTGTGTGTGTGTGTGTGTGTGTGTGTGTGACAGAACACTGTAGTGCAGCCCAATATGTCAGGGAAACAGCAAAGTAGTGCGACATCTCCTCAGCCCTGGTACACGCTGTGTTCGGTCATTGTAGGAAATACAGCTGTGACACAAATACAAGTACTCATATTGCCTCATGCATGTTGTCGCTCTGCTAATGACTACCCTGACTTTTGTGTCTTTAGGTGTCACAATATATCAGGCCCTGTCTTACGCTGAACCCACAGAATCCACACACAGCCACCTCTCGTTCATCTTAATGGTCTACATGCCGGTCCTCGCTCTTGGTAAGAAACAAGGACTAGAACATCTCACCGCACACTAGCCAATCCACTGTGAGCAACAACAAACACTAAGCAGGGGCTTGGAACCACACACCAGTAGATGATGTATGCAGCCTACATGCACATATCTGCCCAGCCCGAAACGAAGACAAACATTACTAGAGAACCATAAGCTTTATAGGGTTAATGATGTTTTCTGATACTGAAACGACGTGTCATATACAGGGTATAAGACAAAACTAGCAACAGTCCCATCAACCTTGGCTGCATTTTGTGTTTAGTGCTCAGACATTAAAGACACACACTGTTCACATCACTTATCAGTCTCAGCCTTTCTTTACAGCCCATATGATTGACATCATGCTTTCAAACGGGCAGTTTATCAGCTGTTGATCAGCTGATGGTGTACTTTGCACACCAAGAGGCCCTAGTCAATATGACAGGAGCGAAAGTGACAGTTGGTGAAGAAATGTGCGTGTTTTTAGGAAGGACGGGTGGGTGACAAAACTCAGGAGTGTGAGACTGGAAACACCAGTTTGTTTCCCATTTCAAATCAACAGTCCGTTGTTGTTTTTTTAACCCACAGTTTTTTGCTTGGTGCCTAAATTTCACAAAGCTGCAGCTCTAGGTGCTTTGGCTGTTTGCAGGTGATTTGGGACCCACTGAGGAACAGGTAACGGGACAGGCTGAAAACAGGTTAATGGCATCTGACCCACAGCAGCTTTGTGCCAGTTTCACCACCTGTTCTAGACGCATGAAGGAGGTGTGGCACTTTTTATAAAGGTCACCTGAAATTAGCAGCGAACAAAAGGCTGACGAGCATTTAAATCAAAGCTTCGCCTGTAGTGCAAGTACAGTCACACCGAGCAAGTGACGCAAGTTGCTGGATGCTTTGGGCAGATCTGTGAAAGTTAGCTGTCCAAGTGAGACAGAGAAACTTGTAAGAAGATGTAAAGACAATTGACCAGTTTATCAATCTGAGAGAACAATGTGTTAGATGGTGAAATGTCCATCCCAGACTGATGGTAATCAAACATCAGGCTGAAAGAGAAACTGTTCAACCCAATCTGCAGCCAGCTTCAGCACTGCACTCTGCTTGAAATGCACAGACGTGGTCAGACGGCCAGATACTAGTGTGTTTTCTACATGTGGGGGGCCACTCCACCCACTATGACCTCAATTAAAACAGACAGCGGAATTCATCACCTTTCTGACAGACTCCACTGAACCACAGGGAAATTATAACCTTGTAGAAGTAGAATTCGTGGCAGAGTTGCTGTGTTGGATTGTATTAAAATGTACAGTTGTGCCCAATAAAGTGAACAGTGAGATTCCTTTATTTCCTTTATATCCGTCTGTGGTGTGAATCATCTCCATTCTCCTTTTTTAATAAGATTTCTCTAGCATCACTCTTCTCTGTTCTTCTCACGGCGCTGGGCAGCTACCCAATAATGAAGTGGTTCCTATCGTTTTTTCATGAAGTCGTCCCCTATTGTATTTAAGAAACACTAAGCATGCTGAGTCAACAACAAAACGATTCATTCTAAGCATAATGAGCGAGTAATCAGCGCAAATACACAGGCTGATTATGTTTTTGGCCCACTGCTCAAGGGGATTAATAGATGGAAAGATCTACCAGTCTTGCATTTGCATTGTTCAGCCAAAAAAGCCCCAAATTCTTCTCAGTCTAAGTTTAAAAGTAAAAAACATGCATAAAGTAAGTATTAGTCCACCGACGACAAGAAGATAGGAAGCGTCCACCGTAACCATCCTCCTGACAGAACAGAGACATTCAGTGAGTCCATCAGGTGGGTCTGTCAAACTGACACAGACATGGAACCGAGGCAGATCCTGTACCGATCTTGTACAGATCCCCCGTGTGACATCATGCATTCTAAGGAACAGCGCCATAACGCATTCTGTAACATACGCCACTGGCTTGTCAAAGTTCACTATGGGGGTTGTTGAAAACTGGCCTGTGGCCCCCTGACGATCGTGCCTCAACTTGTAACAGCTTCAACCTGACAAAGTATTTCCTACAAATGCATTTGGGTTTAGTTTAGACTTTCTTTGAAGACGATAATCCTACTGAATGTTTGAGCAGCTCTTTAAACTTGTTCTGAAATGCTAAAAGGAATCACACTGCTGTGCACAGACTATTTTGTAACGGTGGTGTTGTTGTTTCAGGAGCTTCTGTAACGGTCTGGCAGCTGCTGATGGAGAGACAACACCACCTGGACAAACGGAATAAGAAGATCAGAAAAGAGTAACACTGCGAGAAAGAACTGAACATCTGGATGAGTTTAGTCTTCCAGGAACTTTCTCTAAAGTTCAGATCTACAGATGGGCAAAAACAACAACAAAAAAATTATGTAAAAAATGTACTTGAACTGAGACACCATAAAATCAAATATGGCAGATATCATGAAATGTTTTTTGCTGAATTTCAAAGGGAAAACGCTTTCCTTTACATATTCCCCTTGACATTATTCTTATAAGTGACTAGAGGCACAGTGGCGGTTTAAGCTCGGAGGCACTGAAAGTCTGTGGCGATCAGCACATTCAAGTTTGCATGTTAAAGCTCCAGCAGTGTTTCGGGAAACCCCTGTGTGCGTTGCCACAGTAACAGACTGTTGTGGCTCCTCTGGGCTACCAGCCATAGGCTCTGGTCCACACAGCTTTCTTCTTGAACTCCACAGAGGACTTCAGGGCCAATAGGGCAGCTGAAACGACACGAGAACAATTACATAAATCTCTGTCTGTGTTTCTTGCTCGTGTTGATGTCAAATGTTAATAATGAAGGAAGATAGGAGGGGCAGTATCTGTGTTTCAGGTTCTCCTTCTATGGATTTCTGTGAGCTAGTCCCAGTGCTGATGTTGATGCCATAACTATAACAATGTCTGCATTTCCTCCCCTGTGGACTTTTGTTGCCAGTTCTATTCATTTTTGCCCTAAAACCCTCCACTATGGAGGTCTAATAAACATTGTCAATAGATTGCCTTACTCCTAAACTATTTTTAAGACAAATATTTGTACATCTGAAGCCTGCATGAAAGTGCACTCAAATGCTCATCAAAGCACGGGTCTACTGAACTAATAAATACGGACCTTTATGTATGCCTTATTGTTATGTACAACAACATTGTATTACACGAACAGAATGAGTTGAATAACTGCGCATATTGCGTTACATTTAATACATTTATATTCACCTCCAAAGGTGTTGGGCAGACCAGCTTGTATTTCTGGCCACTGTGTCAAAGCCTAATCTTGTTTATACTATTACATAATAAATGCACTACGAGATGCATTTAAGTTGCTGCTCACTCAGAAAATCTATGTTTAGCTGTTTGTAATGCACAAATCAAACCAGAACTAATTAATTAGCTCAGTAGCACAACTGATGTTGCCAACATCAACACAAAATGCAGCTTTTGTCTACGGTGTGCCCAAAGTTAGAATCATAGGGGCTGAATGTTCACTAGAGGAAGCTAAGGCAGGCTGCAACCAGATTTCTGAGGAGGCTGGTGGAGAAAAACCTTGCTGCAGACCTGGTGGTAACAGGCGCTGAGGTTTTAGTCTGTACAGCGCTCAACACTGAAGGTGCCAGAACTCCAAGATATATACCACTACCGAAGTACACTACTGAAAGAACAAGCTCAAGTGGACTCAGAATCATTGCAGCTTCACAAGTCTGTTCTGTGGTGCAGGAAAAAAAAGATATTTGTCGGACTTACGGATCAGTGGGATGTCAGGACAAAAAAAAACAATGAAGCACGCTGAAAAGAACAGTGTGCCTGCAGTGGAGCATTGTGGTAAGGTGAGACACTGGCACTGGAAACCTGCAGCACGTGAACGGAAAAATGACATGCAGCCTGCGAGGAAGCTGAAACATGGACGAAAGTGGACCATGACCCAAAGTGTGCCTCGTTACAAAAGGAGTCCTGAAAGTTTCTAGAGAGGCTGTCACAGTCCCCTGACTCAAAGAGTCCCCTGACTCAAAGAGTCCCCTGACTCAAAAATCTGTCAGAAACAGCTCTCAGGTCATAGCTAAAAAAAGGTGCTCTACTTAGTTCTGAAGACACTTATCACGAGTGAATAATCGTGAGTATGTTGTAGTCATTAAAAGTGTCATTTTGTGTTGATTTTGGAGGAACAACTTAGTTGTGCCATTTATTTGTTTGTGGTTGTCTTGATATGTTCATTCCAAACAGTTTGTACATTTTGTTAACTATAATTTGGATCATTGGGATTGCCAAAGTGTCGACTAAGATGATATCGCACAGACGGCTGTAAACAGAGACAGTTTTACTCATACACTGACCATCGTGGATTCAAGGTTCATACTGTAATAACCGCACAAACAAACATGCAGCACTGAGACCATCGCTGCATTCACAACACATTTCTGTTGGCACCTAACTGGAGCAGCTACACTGACGGGCATTTGTCCACTTCACTGCACTACAGTTTAAATGGCTTTTTTACCTCTGGCTGTGCTGATGGTCGTGGTTGATAGACTGTGGTCAGGACCTTCGGTGATGCTGAAAAGCCAATCTATGAACTGAGAGTGAAAGAGAGAAATCAAAAAATTACTCTGTGTAACAACTACTTTATGATTTGACAGTGACAGAAATTACTTTCTTATTCCTTTTCATAAGCAGCTCACGGATACATGCCACTCAAACCAGAATGGGAACAATTAACACACATGTGCTGGAGCCTTGGTGGCTACACTAACCTTGTGTGTCTGGCAGCTCCAAGGCTCTTTGCCCAGCAGCAGAGCCAGGCTGTGGGGCAACCCCAGCAGGCACTGAGCCAGGGCGTGGTCAGTGAGCACATCCGCATCGTACAGGCTGTGAGTTCGAGATGCAGACTCTGGGCCAGGCTGCAATGGGAACAGCTGGGGCCTGACGCCAAGGAGGAGGGGCATTAGGTGGTCACCCCAGGAAACTACAGCAGCAGCAAACACCTGGAACAGGAAGTCAGTGGCCTGTAACAGAATTAAAGGAATGTTGTTATTCACACACACCCACAGTATTACTAATCTGTCAATGTCTGTTCAGAAGCAGGTCAGTTACACAGAAAGAGTAGGAAGGTTTCTCACAGAGAAATCAAAAAATACTAGTGGGCCATGGTTATTATAGTGTGGGGTCTAGCCAGAGATTAGAGGCTATAATGCATTTTAATACCAAAAAAATCAAACTTCAATTTAAATAACGTGGGAATTAGCAACAGAAATACAAAGTGTCTATGCTCCAAATAATTGCGAAAACTAAACTTTTTAAAGAGAGAAATGTTCCTACAGCAAAATCTGCAAGAAAAAAGGGACACACAGATATGAAGAAATGTCTTCACCAATCCACAGTCAAACTGTAGCTCAGTGGAAGTTCCCTCCGCAGAATTTCGGCTTCCAAAGTTCATTTAGCTGCTTGGCCTGTTGCATCAACCTTGATAAGAAGTAATGTAACTCTCGGCTTCTGTCACCTGTCATTACCAGGTTTATTAATTGAATTAATCTGCTAACGCTTGATAACCTTGATGGTGAACCTATGGAAGTGCAGTAGCACACAGCATCATTTATGTTATCTAGCATTAATGGCTGAATAAACCTGGGTATTATTATCAAATAATAAATCGCTCGACCTCTCCATCTGAACCCGGTAAACTATATTTTAGTCAAAATATAAGTGAACCAGCTTTTGAATCGTTCTGCATGTAAATGAATATGGATTAGAACAAAGCCCGTAACTGTGGTAACTGTAGGCAAGATGGCAACTGCTGCGGTTGTAAATTCCATTTTCATCCGAAGATTGCTGTTACCACTAAATCAAAAGCCCGCGCCCACAAGAACATGAACCTGTGGGCACTGCAGTGACATACAGTTCTGCCAAACCATCGGTTGTTACACAGTAAGCAAACACGGAGCAGCCGCATTCTTCACTGGAGTCGAATTTGTGTCAAAATTCACGCTGATTCAAGTTCACTTATGGTCCTGACCAGTGCCAACCTGCTGAGAAAAATCTATTTTCAGTTGCTTTATGCTCCATTGTTGTTTTTCTGCAGTCTGTTTTGCTGCAAAGTGAGGAGCTAATGGACAGAGGTATCAGAGCTTTTTTACTGGAAGAAGCTGGAATGTTAACGAGGCAAACCATAAAGATGTAGCTATTAGCAGAGCTGAGATACATTTTACAATATACTGTGCATACAGATTTCACATTTTTTATGTTGTTAAAAACTAAAAAACATGTTTTTCAATTTTGTTATGCTTTAAAAAACTTTGATTCTACTGGTGTTTACATTTTTTTTTATTAATCTATTACCCCATGAGTAACGACAAATTGAAAACCTGAATTTTAGAAATGTCTGTAAATTACTTTAAAAGAAAAAGCTGAAGTCCAAAGGTCTGTACAGTCTGGACTTTATTACATAAAGTGTAAAAGAGCCCTGACTTGAACCCCCCCCCCATCCAACCTGACTGAGTTTGAGAGGATTTGCAAAGAAGAAGGGCAGAAAACTTCCCGATCCAGGTGCACACAGCATGTTGCATCGTACCCAAAAAGATTCAAGGCTGTAAGTTTAGTTGTCATTATGGGGTACTGACTGTAGATTAATGGAAATAAATATCATGATTTTAACAACCGTCATATCAGGCTTCAACATAACAAAACTAAAAAAAGGCAGACAGCGCCCAAAATAAGTCCAAGGTAGAGAATTGGATAAAATATTGTTGCAACACAAATTCCCAGTGATCTTCTAGATACCAGTGCTGGTTGTGTATTTATTTTTTTTTGCTACGACTGCTGCATTCTGACACTTCAGGGTCTTTTCTGTGCATTTGCATTGAACAGTTCCTAAAACACAGTGAGTCGACACTTCTCTGACGCACCTACAGTGAGCACACTGCGGTCTAAGCCGGACATAGAAACATACCAGTTTAGTGTCTCCACATGTGAGAGTCTTCGCACCGTAGGTGACATTTCGCATGTGGCCCATCAGCTCCAGGAGCCATTCCATTCGTTTGGAAACACCTATGACAAAGAACAAACCATCTCAACATACAAATTCAACAAGATGAATTACATATAATGTAGAGGAAGAATACAAGTTTTAAAAAACACTGACATGATGCAAAGAAAGTTTTCTTGCCAACAGATTCATTAGTGGTAGAACAATGGTTCCAACTTTTGCAGACTCTAATGGATCAGTCAAAAAAATCCACTTTGGCAGGGGAGGGCAATCCTTACCGCTAAAATAGTAGTAGTAGTAGTAGTATTTGATATGTTATGGATAATATTTATATAGTAGTTTCTTGCAAACTACCCAATACCCAAAGCAAAGAATATTCATTCATATACAGCTATTTCAGCAATTATATTAGCAGGTAAACTTTTTAAAACGGTACTGGACTGGATTACTCAAATGGTGGTAATGCAGCAGGACAGGTTTTCTAGCTTGAGGATGGCCTGACCTGTGATGGAGCCGGCAGCCAGGCGACACTGATAAAAGGTCTGAAGGAGAAGCCAGCCGACCCTGCGGCTTGGCCAACCACAAAGCACACCAGCAATGACGTCGTTGAGACCCAGGAGGGGAACTCTGCCGTGGGAAGTCAGGTAAGCCAGGATGAAGCAGCTCTTCTCCATCTGAGCCTAAACATGGGCATCAGTACACAGCTTTATCAAGTGGAACAGGGGGCATTTTCCACCTGCTTAGGTGAAAGACACATACAATAAACCGTCATACTGTACCTCTGTAACGTGAGTGATTCGATCAATCTCTGTGTCAGACATCTCAGAAAGACATTTGGCGATTCCCACGTACAAATCCACTTCACCATCCTACAACAAATCAATTCATTATTAGAAAGAGACTATAACTGTAAATATAAAGCCTAGTGCAATTATAGTTTATGGTAAACGAGACATAAACAAGAAAAATTTAAATTAAAGGCCTAAAACACGCCCTGTTTGTAAGATGTGACACGACCCAGTGAAGAACAGCACCACATGCTGCT
Organism: Channa striata; assembly: GCA_033026295.1. Lineage (NCBI taxonomy): Eukaryota > Metazoa > Chordata > Actinopteri > Anabantiformes > Channidae > Channa > Channa striata. The sequence goes on from CM065172.1 coordinate 27,325,949, forward strand.
CCAAACGAGACAAGAGGATCCTGTGATCCACTCTTTCAAAGGCAGCAGCGAGACCACGGAGCATCAAAAGAGCTTTTCCAGGCTTTCACTGCAGCCAGTTGCTGATTGTTTTTGGAGGTTACTTCATTCAGTCTCCACTTTAGCAGGTAAAATGCAGCTCTGTAGGGTTAAAGTCTAAAACCTTCCACTTCTTGCCCCTGATGAAGAACTGCACATGATCTTGCAGTGTAATGAAGGACCTCCCAATCAGTTCGGCTGCATCTTTTTTTTAAGTTGTGTAGACCTCAAAGTTAATTTTGCTGCTGCCACCATGTGTTACACTCATCAAAGAAGATTAATGAGCCCGTTCCAAAAGAAACCATGACATTACCCTCACTGACGCGCTTGCATGTTTGGCATCATGAGCAGATTATTTTCTATGACTTTGGTAAATGTTAATCATTTTCTGAGATTTGTGAGGCTCTGGCCTTCCTATTCTTCTTGCTAATGAGTGGTTTGCATCTTCTGTTGTAGCCTCTGAGCTTTTGTTCATGAAGTCTTCTGTAAGCAGTAGATTGTGATACTTTCATTCTGACCTCTGTAGGTTGTTGCCGATGTAACTAACAGTTGTTTTAGGGCGTTTCATTACAGCTCTCACACTGTTTCTGTCATCCACTGCTGTGGTTTTCTTTGGTCTAGCTGTAACTTAGACGTCCTGTGTGCACCAGTGGATTGTTTCTCCTTCAGGACATTCCAAATGGTTGGACTGGCTATGGCTATGTTTCTGCGATGGCTCAGACTTATTTTCCAAGTTGTCTCAGCTTCACAATTGCTTGTTTTTCACCCACAGACAGCTCTCTGGCTTTCATGCTGGTTACAGTTACAGTCTACTAAGCGTGGACATTAAGTGCTATTTATTGTTTGAATCATCAATGTGATAGGACACACCTGGACAACAAAACACACCTGTCAGTCACCTGTCACGTTTGCTCTTAAAAAGATGATGTATCAGCTCCAAATCCAAACCTGGAAACTAAAGCTGAAATCTTGATCTTGTCTGATATCCATATTTTGATGTCAAATCCAAATGGAGAACCAGTTTGATATTTTAACAGTGACAGCAGGTCCAAATCAAGAAAAGTTAAGTAAATCACTGGGGTTCAGATGAGTACAAAACAGATGTGAATAGGAGAACCAGTTTTATATTTTCAAAGAAATCAACAAACTTAAGTCAGCTCAAAAATTATCTTTCCTAAAAAAGTTCCTGGAAAGTGTAAGCCATTGATTTGTACCTGGATGTGGTTGGGCAGCAGGTTGAAGATCTTTTCAGTGGTAGAGCAAAGGGTGGCCCAGCAGTTGTTGGGAGGGTTTGGCAGGGCCATGGCCCGAGCGAGGCCCTGCAGCACGGAACGGCACATGGTTAGGCGCTGGGATCGAACGTCCTCCTGAAACTGCTGCAGACCCAGAGTCTCCAGGTAGACCTGGAGTTTGTCTTCAGCAACATGCTTCATCCACAAGCCCAGGTTCTCCAACAGGTGAGCACGGGTCTGGAACTGTAAAAGAAATCAGGCGTGTGAAGCTCTCCCAAGAGATCTTTGACTGTGACATGGCTTAAACAGAGTATCTAAAGTCAGCATTCTTTCCTACAGAGCGAAGAATATTTGAGAATTCTGAAAACTGCTAAGTACTGAAAGCTGATGTTTAGTCTGGTATCAGGTTCTACAATTACAGGTAATTTTCTTTAAACAAAATTCTTGGTCAACTGCCCGCGTTGGAACAATATGTAGGAATGGACGAGTTCTGTGTTCTCTGCAGAAAAACACAGTGATTTCATTTTTGTACGCAAGCACTGTTATTTACAATGAATGTGAAATAAAACCAGGAATACTGGGCCCTTCACACTTAGCATTAGGTACACTGGCTTGGATCGCATTATACTGCCGTTAAAGGTCACCATTCAAAAATATACCCACTGAGTGGGGCGGCTGTAATTCATTTGGTAAGGCAGTCGTCACAGGGTCAGCGGTTTGATCCCTGGTCCCTCATTGCTATGTGTTAAAGTGCTCTTGGGCCAGACACTGAACCCCGAGTTGTTCCCATTGTGTCAGATGAGCAACTTGCATGGCAGCCGTCGCCATCGGTGTGTGAATGGATGAATGAGAAGCTACACTGTCAAGTGTGTTGGATAAAAGCACTATATGAGCAGACATAAGCGACATAAATGAAAGTTGATTGTCTAAAAACATTTTTTGGGGGGGAGTTACAGTATGTTTACAGTGCCTAAAAACAGTGATTCATTGATTCTTGAATGAGACAGTACAGAGTCATTGTAAAGGTATATAGTGATTAAAGAAGTAAAACTTGGAATATGACCAAAAATTTAATACCAGCTTTAAAACTCTGGGTATCTTACACTCATACTGTGCACAAGCGGTGGTGAAATCCAGGAGCCCAGAAAGAGGGACGCGCTCTTGGAGGACTGAGCTTGACTTGCTGCCAGAACCAGACATTGATGCTGTACATCTGATCCTGCCAAAGGAAAAACATTCGAGCGAGAACGTTTGCCTCTTTTTGCCTATAAATGTAAATAATATTATGTGAGAACTCCTACCAAAGCTGAGCCTCATCAGAGGAGACAGGACAACACCCCAGTTGATGGGTGGGTATTGGAAACTGGCCCCAACTGATGCCAGGGAGGTCAGAGCGGTGTCAGCCAGAACTGGATGATAAAGCTCTGGACCTGAGTCCGCAAAAAAAAAACAATTTAAAAGAGCAGATTTGCTTTGAATTGTGAGAATAGCATGAGTTGTATCAATAGATAATGAAGCATTTTAGGTTTACTTAAATGATATTTTAGGTTTGGGTACATATTGGTTAGAAAAATTAATTTTAAACTTATTTTTTAAAGTTTTTTTTTTTAAGGTGTCAGCATGTACTAAATCAGCGTACCAACCTTTCTTTCCGGCCTCTATGATAAAGTCAGTGATGGATCTGATGACACTTTTCTCTGAGAGGTAACTGAAATCCTGAGGAACTGAGACGACAGCAGAGAGAAATGCACAGCAAAATCTATCACATTACGTTAGTAGCTTCACACTTTAAACATAGACGATAACTAGGTTCGGGTCCAGTCCAAACATCAAGTCAACTAGACTGGAAAAAACTGAGGTCAACACCAATTCACTTATAAATATACTTGCAATACAACTGTATTACCTGCTGTGTGGTTATGACTTGTGGACATGTGTGCCAAATGCAAATGACCCACCAAACAGGCACTGTTGGACTGCAAACCAATAGCTCCAGAGAATGTTATAATCTGTAATCAGACCGTTATAAATATTGCTTAGGACAGCTTAGTATAATGAACCATAGATCAGCAGCACACAAAACACATCCAGCATTGACTCACTAATAAAAATGACTGTAGTTCGCATTGTGCTGACGTTACCTGTATGATGGCTCGAAGAACCTCGTTGAGTCTGCTCTGTTGCTGGGAGGAAAGTTCCAACTCACTCTTCAGCTGTAAAATGAGGTGACAGTAAAAGAAAACTGACTTATTATAGCTAAATCTTTTTGACCAGGATTTGTCATTTACCTCACACATAAAACAAATCTCTAGAACAGCCTTCTTCCATCTACGGAACAGTGACAAAATCAGGAGCATCCTGTCTCAAAGTGATGCTGAAAAACTGGTTCATGCATTTGTTCCTTCTAGATTGGACTATTGTAATTCTCTACTTTCAGGCTGCCCCAGTAACTCTCTAAAAAGCCTCCAATTAATCCAAAATGCTGCAGCAAGATTACTGACAGATCATATTTCACCTTCATTAGCTTCTCTCCATTGGCTTCCCATTAAATGCAGAATAGAATTTAAAACCCTTCTTCTTTGTCCCGTAGGCGTCTTTCTGCCTCTCTGTCTACCTCTGTCTGTCCCTGTCTTCAGGTGTCTCCGGGCTACTGGTTCTACAAACCTCCCCAGTGCTTTCCACTCAGCCCAACCGGTCAAGGCAGATGTCCGCCCACCCTGAGCCTGGTTCTGCTGGAGGTTTCTTCCGTTAAAGGGAGTTTTTCCTAGTCTGGACATTATCATTTAAAGTGTATCGTATAAATAAAGTTGAATTGAACTGAAAATCTACTACAAAAGAAAAATGTTTAATTTCACATTTTTAATTAAACCTACGGCTCTCATGTCACTACAGTAGTTTGAGAAAAGCACATTTTACAGAGGACCTGATAAGGTGTCAGTCAAGATTCTCAGTCATTCAGGTTTTGTTATCCAAACACGGGATCATGTCAACTGGACTTCTTTCTTCTTGGATCTAACCAAGGTAAAGTAAGGTAAGGTGAAGGGCTTTATTTATAAGCCTAACAAAGAAGTCCTGTTGACATGAATCAGTCTTGAGGAGACGTGATAAGTTGTAATAACAGTAAAAAGGACAAGGGTTACCAATGATGGCCAATGAAGTGTAGAAGTGAAACATGGCAGTAAACCATCACCATTATCAGAGCATGAAGTGGAAGCAACTTACACAAATTCCAACAGAATTATCTTAAAGCTCTGCTTTCACAAACAGTCAAGTGCATAAATGTGTTTTGAGAAAGAAACTACGAAGTGACACTTTCGACCTGCAACAGAACAGTGAAGCCCTAAAGACTTCACTCTCTCCAGGATCCAGTTTCGTGCTAATAAGACATGGGGTTTTGTTCTTGAATACAGAATCATACCATTACCAAGTGGTTTTGTTTTTACCTGGATGAAGTAGCGCTCAGATCCCACTAAGGCCACTAGGCCATTGACAGCAGCCAGTCGCTGCATAGTGGGACAACCCTGAAACACAAAGACATGTAATACTATAATCAACATTTTAATTAATATTGTAGATAATGTATCAAGTACATCAGGATTTGGATTGAGACGATGTTAGCCTATGTAGAAACAGCTAATGTAGTTGTAAATAAGACAAGAAGGAGTAGCTGCAGTACCTCAGCTAGGAGGATCTTAATCCAAGCAGCCAGCAGACGAGGGTGCAGGTCCTCTGCTTTTCCATGACCAGATGTTGACAGACCATGGACCACCAATCCTAGAGCCAGGGAGAAGCCTGGGGTCTGGACACATACAGAAGCAAAAAAAAAAAACCTCCAGTCCAAGCATAGATAATTGCACTTGCTCATACACTGTAAATTTTGTAACCCCCACCCTCTTGGTAACGCAGACGTTCACCCATGACTTCATCGGCTCAGAAGAAGAAATGCTTGTTCTCTGCTAAACAACTAGCAGTGAAGTCAAACTTGAGCCAGGACTTTTCCAGACATTTTTTGACAGACCTGGCTCAAACTCACACCCACTTTATCATACGTAATGAAGCTGCTGTTCCCCTTGAAACGGACTCACTGACACAACACCCTCTCCTGCTGACCTGCTGGCTTTCCTCAGTCAGTGTGCGCAGACTGTTCATGACCTCCTCAGCCTTGGCAGCATCAATGATTCCTGCACTGAACGCTGAAACGCCCACACATGCCAGAGTGTACGCCAAGACCTGCAGAGAGAGGTGCATGTAAAAAAGATACGTCAAATGCTATTCCTGTATAATAAAACACCACAATGTTGAGTTTTATTTTTTGCATTGAAATTTAATCTATTTATGCTAGAATTTCTGCATGTCTTCTAACACACTATCACTCTGAGATGTTTGCTTATTGCAGAAATATTCTGGGTTGTTGATGTTTGTCATTAAACTCATATTTCCACCTGACCACACAAACAATTTCTAGTTCTGTTCCTCCTTTGAGAGATATCTTAATGATACTGCCCATGTGATGTGAGTCACACAGTCCAGTCTTCTATCTGTGCAAAAACCTATTAAAATGTCTATCTGACAACAACACAAGACTTTAAACTTCAAAGAACTCACATTAAGTGGATATCTTCCAATCTTGCAGATTGGTTTAGTTTTAGATTTTCACTTCGTTACGTTCCTTGTGAAAGAGTGCATTTTACATCAAAGTCATCCGTTTCCGTGTCAACTCATTTCAGCTTTATATACAACGACCCCATCATTTGCATTGTAAGGGCTTTAAGGAGCTTTTTTGTGGCTTCTCCTAACAGGAGCAATAATTACAGGAAGCAAAAGTTCTTTCATTGTTTGACTTTAGAGACACTTGAAAAACATAAACTTGTCTTGGGCCCAGACTGGTTCAAACATGTAATGTACTTTGGACTTTGTTACTGTAGTTTGTCGTTATCTGATCACAAACATATGTAAAGCTTTTCATCATAAAGTAAAACACAGATTAATTATCAGGTTTAACTCAATTCAAGTGGCCTCTCTTTATTACAACAATTAGACATTTTAAGACTTGTATGATCTGCAGACACAGCGGTGGCGGTACTGTCCAGTGATTTGCACCATCGGGTGAATAGTAAATGTTTTGCACTTATATAGCTGTTGGTACTCAAACTGCTTCATACAGCTTCTTATTAACCCATTCACTATCACACATTGATGGGGGAGCTGCTGTGCAGCTGGCCAACACTCACTGGGAGCAACTAATTGGGGGTTCTGTGTCTTGCTCAAAGACACATCGGTGTGTGACAACTGTAGCATGATGTTGTAGCTGACTGATGTACTTTACCTCCTGATGCATGCGTCCCTGCCCACTGCTGTCCTGTAGGTTAAACAACAGCTTGTCTAGTGTCTGGGTAACATGGACGTGTTGTTCCGTCTGTCCGCTACTGCAGAAAGCAGCCAGCACCAGACCCAGACCCAGCGTACAGCCAGTACTGACAAAAGAGAGGAAGGGATGTATTAACACAAACACGTTTAAAAGGATTCCTTCCAACACTAAGCAATGTCTTGGAACAGGTAAGTATTCAGTTCACCCAGTTCCATTAGTATTTCATCTACATCTACGACTCGCACTTAGACCAAGCACTGACTTGTATTCCAGGGCGGGGTTGAAGGAGCAACTCTCCAGAGCACGAAGAGGCTGCAGCAGGAGATCACTGTCCTTCTGAGAAGACATGTCACTGAAAAACAGAGAGAGACAGACGGGTAAACTAAAAGTCTCCCAGTGAAGGGTTACACCTTAGAAACACACTCCTTACCTGAGGCGCTCGTGGTGCAGACTGGACAGCACCATGCCCAGCGCGAGGCCAGAGTGGAACTGGAGAGTCTGGGATTCATCAGCAGTGGGTGAGTGAGGCAGACCAGCTTGGAGTGCTGACAGGACTTGGACCAAACCATCCCTCTGCCAAACCACCAGCACTGGGACCAACAGGGACAATGCCAGGCTGGCACAAGAGCGAGCTATGGCACTCGCTGTGTTCTCACCCGAGTAGGAGCGCTGAGGAGGGGGAGGAAGGGGGTGAGATGGTGTTACTAACTTTGAGGAAATGCCCTTACATATTGTGCTCATGAGAATGATAAGTAGCTGTGTATTTGTTTTGAAGCAAATATTAATTTATTTTTACTTTTTTCCTGTTTACTGCATTTGATATCAAGTTCACCAAAAAAGTTATTTAACATGATTTTATATGTTTAGCCTCAAGGCCTCAGATTCTTTAGTCTTACAGGCGGCTCTGGGAGACTGACCATAGATAGCAGATAACTCGATAAAACATGCAGAAAATATGTTATTAGCTGCCATAACCTCTGAATACTTGTATTTATACTTAGGGCAAACACATACACAAAAGCATAAATTAAAAAGATAATAATAATATTAAAGACCCCACACTTACATGCAGGAACCATGGTAAAACTTGTCCTCTGGCCTTGTAGCTACTGCTGATGATGCTCAGCAGGGTGTCGAGCACCATGGCCACCCAGCTGGTGGTGGGCACAAACTCTGGTCCAGCCTACAGTAGCACATCAGTGAAGACTATGTGGAAACAGTAGACTACAGCATGAAAAGTGACTCCGGCTTTATGGGTTGGACAGATGTGGGTGGGAGATTGACAACACAAACCACTGCAGGAGTACAGCACATTTTAAAGACATCTCTAAATGTGAGTGGGATGGCGAAGTGTCTTTGCCCAGGGGGGCACGAACCACTGACCCTGTGGTTGACAGGCATCCACTCTACTAGCTTAGTCACTGCCAGCCTATTAATGTTTTTACATAAACTTTTGAGCCACCTTCATAAAGCTTCTTACACTGACAGAGATACTGTGAAATAAACCACAATGACTGAACAGGGTCTTACCCCGAGGCTGCCGTCACTGTCAGCTGGCAGGTTGCTTTCATATTTAGCAAGGACAGCAGCCAAGCCACTCAGAGCCAGAATAGAGTTTCCCTGAACAACAGGGCTGTCCCTGTAAAATACATTGCAGATACTTCTATCAGACATGAGACCAAACAGAACCATGCCAGCATCTTCAACTGAACTTGGCACTGTAAATCAGGTTATGGTCCGGACATATTTCTGTGCATTACAACTAGTGACTGCAGGCAGCAGACTCACTTTGTAGCAGCTTTGATAACATCTGCCAGCTGATCTCTGGCCCTGAGAGGAATGCAAAGCAAAAAGGAAGACAGATGAGGGGAGGGACAAGAGAAAACACAAAGACAGAACATCAAGAGTCATTCAGACGCCATCAAATAAAGCGATGTTCTCTTAACGCACGCTCTCCTTTAATCTCAGAGCAGTGCATCAGCCGCCTGACTCATGCCCTTTTTTTTTAACAATTATGTAGGCCTCTTCTCTCCCGGGAACATTTTCAGTGGTTTTATAGCCTTGACCCCCATGTTCCACCACAGTGTCTTGGACTTCAGTACATGTTCTTCACTGGTTAACAAAATTCTGGATTCTATGTGATAACTACGATGTGCTTTATACTTTGGAAACATCTAAAACAATAACTATTAATACAAGCAGAGAGAGGTCTTTGTCTATGTGTGTATGAGGTTCTTACCACAGCCAGGCACAGTGCTGTTTGTACTGCAGCTCCTCTAGGTTCTCTTTGCCTTGTTTCTGCTGCAATTCCAAATCAGCACGTCGACCCTAGACAAAAATCAAATCCACAGACATATCATATACATATCAAGATTAGTAGTGTTTTGTAAGAAGGCTTTAAAATTAAAGAGAAGAAGACAAGACAAAAGACAAGGGATCAGCCTCCAAAATAAAGTTGTTGAAATACTTTTATACAGTAATGATATGGCAAAGACTCACACTGTTATTTTCATTTGTATGTGCATGATATACATTCATACATTTCTATGTATGTTTGACCTACATAAAAGAAAAAATACAATGTTTAAGTCCAGTGTTAGGTGTACTTCACAATAATGTGCAACTTATATTTGATAATGAAATTAATGTTGACAATTTATTGTACAGTTGATGTGCAGACAATTTCTCGGAAACATTCCTTATACTTTTCAAAAAATTTGAATTTAACCATTATTCTCCTAAACACATTTCCACTGAACTATTACAGGCTCTTAAGTCTTTCTTGGAATCTCTGATGAATACTGATATAATATTACAGTTAATACCATAGTTATACTCATACGTTATACACACATGTGTATATGTATATGTGTATGTGTGTGTGTGTGTATCATATCATGTTATACTTTTACACAAATTGTTGGACCTGAAAAATAAATAATGTCACACGTGTGTACACAAATCTACGAGTTGCCACACACAAACCTGTAGAACAGCGTGGAAAGCTCGGCTCATGAAACCTCTCCAGGCCTGCGGTAACAGGAGGGCTCTGTGCCATTCAGAAGGCTGAATGTTCACCTACCCATCAAAACAAAACTAAATGAGCTAGTTTTCAGCCAAAAACAGGGCAAGAAATGTGCGAGATCCAGGGGAAGGGCAGGTTTACCTCATGAACGAGGGACGTCATCATCTGCTGGTAGCTGCGGCTCCGGCTAACGAGGAAGCGATCGATTGGTTTCCCGTCACGGTCCGTCTGAACAGGCAGGTCGTAACAGAGCAGCAGGCCAGCTACAGCACACACGCACACCCACAGACACACAGGGTGAGCTATTTTGTAGTTGCAAACTACAACTGCAAACTCAACTCCATTGTGTAAGAGCTAGTCTAGCATGTTACGATTTCAAACAACCACTTTACCCTGAGTAAAGATCTTTGCCAGGTTGGTAAACCATCTTTGGGACAAGCTAAAATCTTCCCGGGCAAAGACAACAGTGGGAGTTGCTCTTTTGGCAATTAAAGCTATCACATAATCAACCTACAGTAACAGGAGCATTCACTTACTGACTGATGTCCAATAGTACAAGATAAACCAATCCACAAACCACATTCTTATGTAACAACACCGGAGAGTAAATGTCATAGTGACTGTCACATACTGCAGCTAGTGGGGAATTCAATCACCTGCTAGTCCAGGTTTCAGCCCAGGCTGCTTGTTTTTCTCATAGGTCTTCAGCATGAAGGATGGGATTCCCGCCACTGTTTTGCCCTGGTCAGATCGTAGGTTGCCCCCCCTTAAGGCAGAGAAGTATACCCCCCGTGGCATCTGGCTCATCTCCTGCCTTACCAGTGATGTCAGGAAGAATTTGAATTCTAGGGAGAAAAAGATTTTCCACATCTACGAAGTGCTTAACTATAATGACAATCAGTAGCAGAGGTTCCCACGATCCCCCCGCCCACTCACGGTGGGGGTATATCCCCACACTAACTGGCACCATGACACCATTATGAATCCTGATCTTTGTTCATGCTCACCTGGTAGAACAGATACGGGGGTGAGAGCCATCAGCTTAACATAGGATGAACCAGGGATGGAGAGATTCTCTTCCTCCCCTTCTTTCTTCTCCTGTTGTTCTTCCTCTTCTTCAGGGGGCTTTGTTGCTGGTCTGGCCTAAAGATGAGATAAAATGGGAAATGGGCTACGTGCTTACACTGACAACGTTATTGTGCCAACATGAATGCTTATATTCTATAAAAATCAATGACACAACGTGCGGCTTAGGCTGATGGGAATGTCAATAGCACGGCAGGTATTTTCAAAATCAAAACAGCTAAGCAGCTCAAAGCCAACCAAAGCACAACATTAACACAATTCAAAGCAAATGTAAAGTAAGGACTTGATGCTGTTAGGAGAGTAGAGTGGGGGTCTTACTGCTTCAGGAAGAAAACTTATTGTGTGGACCGGTTCAGGAAACTCTGCTAAAGCCCTGTAGCCACAGCTGGCCACCTCTGGATCCTGTTAAACCAAATACACGGAATTTGTAATATATATTCCATATATTCTAGTAAGTTTGGTTAATAGCACCAATAATCTGTATCTGTTCAAAAAGCAATTTAACACCACAACAACACAATTATCAGTGAAAACACACACAGTGCAGCGCACAGACCTTGCTCACAGCATAGTTCCAGAGAAAGCTGACCACTCCCTCTTTTAGTTTCTGGAAGAAAGGAGACAAAAATGTTACAAAGCAACAGTAAAAAGCAAACAACTGCTAATAGTGACTACTATAAACGACAGATTTCAAAATAATAAGGAACAGATTTCATCTGAAAAACAAACCAACCTCAAACAAAGAGAACCGGCACTCGACTGAAAATATGTGTTTAATTCTATGATCATCATTAGAACTAAAGGGTTTCCAAGTTTCTGAAGGGCCTTTAATGCATCTTTCCTAGAGCTGAACAATCTGAACAACACACAGCTTCACAAACCCAAGCTATCGTCATGGTTTTTCCACATGTACATAATTACATGTGAAAAAGTTGCTTTAGATAAAAATGTCTAAATGTAAATGTACATGTATTTCTTGTGTTAACTCCAGATTTATTTATCGTGCACCTATTTTGGGAAATGTGCATATGACTTTATGTTAAAGATGATAAAATACAGAGCTCAAGGGGGAGCTGATTACCCCAGCTTATCTGAGCCTAGCTTAGCATAAGGACTGGAAACCTTAGAAACGAGCTAACGTGGCTCTATGAATTCCTCTGTTCCATTTAGTCTGTGTGCAAACGACATCCAAAATGCAATGCAAAAGTTCTATAGTTTGTGAGAAAACAATTTAAATCTGAACAACAGTAGTTGTCTGCAGTGTCTCACTCTATAACACCTTGCTACTCTTCACCAAGACTTCAGAATTACAACAGCCAGTGATGATTTGCCCAGTTACAGCTCTCGATCCAGTGATTTTCAAAGTCCTGATTATCTCCAGCTGAGCTCATTTGTGAATAGAACAGGTAATACTCTGGAGAACTCAGCATGAGCAAGTGGGCGTGTTGATGGAGTCCATTTCCTGTGGCTGACACAAAACTGGGCAAATACAAACACCCAAAGGTGAAGAACTAATACTGTGGATACGTCCAAACACATTTACTCTTGAAAACAACGCTAACGTTACTAGTGAGTGGGTAGTGTCATACTCCATCGCCATCGAGGGAAACACTTCTGCAGCTTTGTTTTTGCATCCCGTTCGAAGTGTCCAAGCGCCTCCCCTTGTCCAATTATAACGGAGTATTTCTTCACGAGGGAGAATGCATCTCAACCGTACAAGTAGCCCGTTATTGGCTACATGGTTGAAAGACCTGACCCTTCTGACATTCTCTAGTATTTATGTTTGAAACAGGTTATAAAAACACACACACAGATTGAAAAGTACATCACAAATCACCAGGTCAGGTACCTCATACTCCTCTGACTTGACAGTGAGCTGGGGAACCAGAGCCAGCAGCTCAGCTATGGCTTTCACCACAAGCGGTCTGGAGTCACAGCTGAGCTCACGCCCAAGACTCTTCCATGTTGAAATGATATCCACCACCTGCAAAGTCACGTATGTCTTAGAGAATGGTTTACTGTGCGTGCAGTAAATAATGACTGCATGTATGCATGTGCGTAACCTCTGCTCGGCACAGCTCCTGTAGCGCTTGCAGGGCGAGAGCAGCAGGGGTCGCCATGTCTGGTCTGGTGCACTGGCGCAGTGTGAGTGTAATGGCCGCCAACATGTCACCTCCGTGTTGATACGGCCTGACGTGCACACAGGAGAAAGTTGTGATACAAGCGATAAAGAACGAGCCAACATTTGCGTGAGGTAGGTGGAAAATTTGTGAAAAAAAGAAAGAAAGAATAAAACAACATTTTATTCAGTCGCAAGAAAAGGAAAGTTCAAAGAAGACGTAAAAGCCTACCTGTGTTTTAGCCTTAAAATATACCGTTTGTTTTGGAAATTGCTAATTGCTCACCCACTTTTTCTAAACACTATACTATAACACCAATTATTATTATTATTATTGCCATTTCCATTGTATTCATTTGGAAGCACTGTGGGTGCTGTTCAATAGGTCCATCCTAATGCCAACTTAGGGCTCCACCTGCCAGCGAAACGAGGTTAAAATAATTGTGAGCCCTCAGAAAAACGGACTTGTCAGTTTAGTTCAGTAAGTAAATACTATTTCAAGGTTAAAAAGTGCATTTCTTTTCATGTTAAAAAAAAATGTTTTTTTTTTCTAAAACTTTCATTTTTTTTATGCCTAAGATGCCTACAACACCTATGGTAACAAGTAAACATGTAAGTATTCTACAAAACTTTATTTCAAGGGATCAAGCTACTAAACGATAATGAACCAATGAACCTTTACAACTTTTTAGATTGAAGGTAATGTAGCCTTTAGTGCACCTGTAATAAGTTTTTTCAAGACCATAAACCCAGCGCTCTGTTACTAAAACTTACCAAATCTAAATGACCAAAGAATGAAAAGCAGACAGGTATTTATTGATATTTATAGATATACACTGTTGTCTTTAATACACCACTCCCCTAACATGTTCCAACACATCTAGTGCACGTTTATCTCACCGCTCTTTGCAGATGTCCCTGATGCAGGCCGCCCTGGCCAGGGTCTGCTCCCACTGGGTGTCCCTCCCCACGACCACCCTGCTGTCCTGCTGAGCCAGCAGACGCTGCAGCTCTGGGTAAACTCGGTCCTTACAGGAACACACGAATAGGTAAGAAGTCAAGAAAGAAAGACCCTGAAACATAAAGACCTAAACATTGGACTAGGACGACCATTTTGTATCACAGACCTGCTTCTTCCACAGAGCAGTCATGAGGCGCATGGCCACAGCTCTCAGCTTAGAGGCGCTGGCCAGCATGTGGAGAGTTTGCAGCACAATGGGGACGCACAGCTACAACATAAAGCATGTGGTTAATGTTAACGGTAAGACTGTCTAATGAGAGCTTTCTACATATTTTAACATACCTCACTATGAGTCAGAGCAGAGGTGTTGTAATTTCCATAATATTAAATATACTATGTGTTCAAAGATTGAATTTAAAATTTATTTTGGAGAAAATAACAGATGTTTTTGGCAATGAATGGCAGGAGTGGCCAGAGGGGGCAGTACCTTATGAGTCCCCAGATTTGGCAGGCAATTGAGTATGGCATGAGCCAGACCTGGATGGTTTTCCTTGCCCAGTTTGAACAACAAAACAGGGAGGAGGGAAGGGACCTGCAGACACATACACATGAGTTTCGATAAAGGAAAAAGCAAAGGAGAAAACACTCCGCGTTCGCCACCTCCGTAGATGTTTTTCTTCTTGCAAACACTGTCTACAGACAAGACTCATTAGGGCTACACAGGGCCATCCTTACAGTGTGTGTGGTTGTGGTGGCGGTGCGGGAGGTTATTGAATTATAAATACAAAATTATCTCTAAATTAAAACTTATTTTCCCAATTTTTCCAACGCATTCCCTTTTATTCAATGTTGTTTTTTCAATTTCAGTTTTTCTTGGTGTTAGCATCTTATTCCCCATTCACCCACCAAAAAAACTTGCCAAAGATGATTTTAAAAGGTGCAAAATCTGATTAGATAAATGTGTGTAAAAAGATATATTGACAGTGATAAACCCACAGAGAATTCTGGAATCATTTAGCATGCTTCAGCATATTGTTTTGTTGTAGTGGTCAAACCTTTACTCTGGAAATCTCTGATGACCACACGTGTTCAGGGACATAAATCAAAATATCAAAAGATAAAATGTGTGTTTTTACTACCCCCAAGTGGCCGAAAACAGTATTTAAAAAAGTACTTTCTGTTGCCCTGAACCTCAGCATAGCTTGATATGAAAAGTCAGGGCCACAAAGGAAGGAAATTTAGATTTTCTTCAGATTAAATCGGTAAAGAGTTCATTTATAATTTCTCATCTCTAGTAACGCAGAGATGCTACAAAGCTACAAGGTTGAGTTTTAACATTATTGGACAGTGTGAGGTACTGTCATAATGCAAAGAGGAATTTCCAAAGGACTCAAACATACCAATAGGCTTCCACCAACACATTAAACAACCAGCACAAGTGAGGTGTTTAATGAGGAGCCAATAACACCATGTGATATTTCAATGATTTTCAGAAGGTAGTAAAGCACATACTGTAAATGAACACATATAATTACAGATCCAACCCATACAGACAGTTTGTCAATTTTAACCCACCAACTAAAAATCACCTCTACTTCACTAGTTTCACTCTAGAGTTTACATACACAAATCAAATGAGATCTAGTAAGGAAAACAGGCACCACACTGATTTAAAGCATGTACATGACTCTGAATTCACTTTCAGCATTTAATGTACTTGACATTTCTTCTTTAACCCTCATCATTTTAATTTGTCATCAAATCACTGCACTCCAGATATCAACAGTGTGGCTAAAAACCGTGTAATTAAACTTACAGTGTTTTAGCATTTTCTACAAATGACTAAAGTTTTGTTTTTGCTAGAGCTTCACTATAGCCAGGGCTCCACAGTTCCAGCATTTCACTCCCATTTTCACGTAAAAAGAAATAATTTGGTGCTCCGGTACAAGTGCTCCTTGCATTTGAAAGGTCAGTTCTAATTTGGCACAAATGGAAAACGGGATTTGTAAAAATGTTTTTCTATTTGGTAAAACTCAACATATGACAAAATCAGCATGTGTATGTTTAGGTAGCTTCATTTTTTAAAAATTACGCAGTACAACTTGTCTGTATGCATGAATAGAAACAGAAACTGTCAAAAAGAGGCTCAGTGCAGCAGGATTGTGACATAACTAGCGTAAGAAAATGATTTGTGCTTACAATTGTATAAATTATTCAGTATTTTCTGGCATTTTAGTGCTAAACAAAGTAGAGATTTCAAGAGCTCCATTGATTAGTACAAACAGAATTATTGAATCTTTTGCTTGTCATTTTTAATAGGCCCAGTTTTTATTTATTGACAGACTAGCCGAGAAAATAATCGGCATTCAAATAACTAAGCTGAACAAATTCAGATGACTTAAGTATATGAATAAATTCTATATTGTATATTGTAAACTTAAGTGCCTTCTTCACAATGTCAAGTCACTTTGTGAAAGCTGAGGAGAAAAGCATCCTGCACTAGAGGGTCCCCGTGAGTTTATCTGAGCCATGTGGATTAAGTACCTGACAGGGATCGGCCGCAGCGATGGCCTGGCTTGCATTCAAAGCCAGCTGGCAGATGTCGTCCTGGCCCATAATAATGAGATGGGTCACAATGAGGGTGAGGGAGCATGGCAGGCGCTGGCTGGATGACAGAGCAGAGTGGACTGAAAGCAGCCAATCAGCTGCTGCCGCTGGGTCATCTGCCACTTTACGCAGTATGGAGAGAGCCACACTGAGCTCACTATACCAGGAACTAAGGGGAAGTGCCAATACTGGAGCAGACTGAGAGAACACCATAAATGACAGAACAAAATGGGCAACGTTTATTTTAGTTAAAGGTGAAAATTAATAAATTCCACAGACAATCACATACATCGTGTAATAAACTCTCTCTGTGTAAGTCTGAATCATTTAATTTGGATATTGGCCAGCATCAGTGTTACCTGTTGAGGTTTATCTGCAGGTCTGCTGATGCTTCGGAGCAGGCTGTGGGCTAAACCTTGGTTGAGCGTGTGTGTTCTCCGGTCAGTCAGCGCTTCAGTAAGACCCGAACAGGACAAGAGCTGCAGCACGGGAAGAACCAGAACTGGACTTAACCAGGGACACAGCTCACCCTGCTCAGGGATCAAATTCAGAGCTGTGTCAAGGATAGAGAGGAAGGATGGGGGGGAAAGAAGAAACAATGCAAAAATCCCGAGGAGGTTAATGAAATCATGGACAAAACTTGGGCTGTATAGTAAGAGAATGATGAAGAAAGAAAATTTGTTAAATTAACAATAGAGCAACAGCAGCAAACTGAAACATGCCCTCATGGGAAAACGTGAAGCTGGGAAGAATCTTAACAACTTTTAACAAGAATGTAGGACATATGAAAAATTCCACCTTGTTTGCCATAAGTCACACATATTGTATACTGCATACGTGCAGCGTGACAAAACTACATTGACTCCTCCTTGCAATCATTTCTTTCGTGGAGCATGGGAAATAATATTATTTGGACAACACAACTACTCTATGCATTTTCCTCTGCTTAGAGCTACATTTCATGCAACTGTTTCTGGAAACTCTACATCCGAAAAATCTGGTCCCTGCAAGAAATGTATCAGGGATCCTGGGATGGGAGCTGATAAACACACTTTGTTAGCTTAGCACAAACGGGGAGCAGGAGTTTTTAGAAGTTTCGTGGAACATTTACCCAGACGGAGCAGGCTCGTCTGCTGAGCTGCAGGGGCCTCAAGCAGGAGCAAGGCAACGCCCAACATCAGCTCATCCACTGGCAGCTCCTGTAAAAAGACAATGTGGAAACAGCCAAAATGTTCAATCTGCCCAGATTTAATGAAAATTATGACTTAACAAGGTTTTCGTATCACCTGTTGGCAGGCAGGGATAAGCCGCTGTATTAAAGTGAGAAGTGGTCGACAGTCTCCATTTAACTTGAGGCAGCACTGACAGGCACAAAGCAGCTGCAAAAGAAGTGTGGCTCTCTCAGCCCTCCTGCGCTCCTCAGAGACTTCAAGGAGACTCGGAAGGAGAGCGTTGACAAATTCACTCAGCTCCAGCACCGACTCCACACTTCCCACCTATCATCACAGAGAGGATGAAATCTCTCAAACTCTTGCCAAAAAACACATTCACTCACAGTATGTATCTAGTAAAAGGTATGGGGCCTGGAGATTCCACCAGGGGGTGGTGTAGGAGCATTTAGCAGAACCACCTGCAGCCAGGATGCAGAGATATGATCATTTTTGTCTGAAAAATTATCACGTCTCTGCAATGCAAGAATTGTTGTATGTTATACATTTCTTTGATAACATATCATGTGTTAGTAGACCAATATCACTTTTTGCTTTTTTGTTACTTACATTAGAAGATCCAATAAATAGAGGCTTTAATTGGCACAATTTCAGAATTGCCACTAAACCACATAACTTCAACTAAGAACAAAGCTACACAGCAATAAAAAAATAACAATTACAACTTGTGTCAGTAGTAAAAGGCAGAAATAAAACCATTTCCGGAAGATGCCGGACTTTTTGACAACGCAATAAGCTCAGTGACTCAGTGAGGTCAATTTCTTAATGTCAATTTATCTAGTAAAAGCACAAAGAATTGTTTTGTAATGTTTTTAATGAACAACCAAACCTATAGAGTGCACAATTTAAGCTAGTGCTAATGTGAGACTGAATCAGTCAGGCTTTTGTGCTGCAGAACCCATGTGCTAAACAAAAAGAGGTGGGACAAATGCAAAATAAAACTAAAGATCATAAAATATTAATTCGAGACAACTCTGAATTGATCCATATTCAGCAGGGTAACTGGTTGAAGGTTAAAGTATCATCACTGGTATAAAAGTAGGAAAAAGATGGGCCAGTCCTCGTCACTTTGTGCCAAGCTTTGTAAAAGAAATCAGTTCAAAAAGAATATTTCTCAATGAGACTAAAGAATTTCTTTCACCATCTAAAGTTCATAAAATAATGAACAGGAAATCTCAGCGCATGAAGGCCAAGGGCACAAACCATCAGTGGTAACAAACCATCATGCTCCAGTGATGAATATGGCAACAAGGGCTTGTGAGCACTTTGGAAAACTGTTATCACTTAAATAAATGTGCTGCTGTATCCAAAAAAAGCCAATCTCTATGGCTCAGGTGGATTAAAAGCCCTGGGAAATATGTTTTGTAGCTGGATGAGTCTAATTTCACCTCATTTGAGTTCTGCCATAATTAGCAGCCTCAGTTTCTAAAGAATTCAGAAGTGTCATTAAAAGGTAACACAATACAACACTCTATGCCTCTGTCGTAGCTTTTTTAAATGTTACAAGGATCAAACTCTCACGTCAAATTCACTTATATTTGCTAAATACAATTAAACATCATTACATTTTACCAAACACCTAACAGAATCAAACCTTTTTTACACAATATCCACATAAATTCAGGTTTACTTTTACTCAGGTTTACTGAGGTCATCCAATAATGGAAACAAGGTTTTAAATGTTTGAATTTTTGCATTGGAGTCTTGGTCTCGCTTGCTGTAGATTACTGTTTAAACGCAGATATTCAACAATCTATCACCTGCATATGTGGAACCAGCTGGCAGAGGAAGTGCATCAACCTATCAGACATTGTGGAGGCCTTGTGCATGCCCTTTGTCTGGTCTACGGATCCACTCTGTGGATGTACAGGCAGCAGTGCCCTGAGGAGGCTGTGGCGGAGGAGGGCATACTGGGGTTGTCTCTGAGGTTCACAGTACAGGTACTGCAGGAAGGGGGCCAGCATGACGATGTAGAGTGGTTCATTTCTGCAGTCAATAAAACAAAATGTGTTAAACAGGAACCCAGAACTTACAACTACAGCTGACGTGCATCTCATGCTGCTGGCTACTAGGAATCAGTTAAAAAAAAGTTTAGACAACTCACATGCGTATTAGTGTGAAAAGAAAGGATTTATATTGTGTGTGCCTTTGTCTGTCCAAGTATGTTTCTGTCCTTACTGCTGGTGCGAGTTACTTATCAGGGGATGTTTTGTAAGGTGTCTGTGATGTCATTGCCACTCTGACCTGTCAGCAGCCTCCTGAATGAAGTCATCAATCTCCAGCAGCAAAGCTGACCAGCAATCCTCTCGGTTTTCCAAAGCTGTGATGTATGGGTGAGGGTTGCTCCTGTAACACAACAGGAAAGAGCAATGGTCAAGTCAGACCACAGATCCAGTGTCTCAGCTCTGATTTCATTCTCATGCACGTCACAGATGATACTAAAAAAGTTAAGGGAGCATCAAGGGTATGACAAGTCGTTGTCAAAATAGTTCACCAAACCCACAGAACACATTAGGTTATATTGCGTAGAGAAAGTGGAGAGGTGTATGAAAATTCATAGCAACAAAACCATCTGTTGTCCAGACATTTCACTTAGACTATTTCCCATTTCATTCATCAGTTGTTGATATACTGGAGATTCTTGATAATGCAGAACATATCACATTGGATATTATGTCAAAACACTATTGCCATACATTTCTTTAAAAATTTCCGTGGAAATCCACCCAGTAATTCCTGAGACATTTTGTAAAACAATATTGTTTGGTGCTTACTGTTTATGATTAAGTTTCCAAATTTCTCCAATGAAGAAAGATCCAAACAACTTGTTGAGATTATGACTACGTGGTCATACAACATCTACAACCCCTTATATTGAAATGAAAAAAAATAATAGTAATAATTCCCCTCGTTGACAAAAATTCCAATGAACATTCAGCTAGTATAGTGGTTATTTCATCAGAAATGAGCTGAATGTCCATTTTTACTACGTTAGGTGAAGTTTTCTCTCTTCCTATGTCATTTCAGTGAGAGGGGATGCAAACTTACATGCAAACCCTAAACGTCATCACAAGTATCCAAAACGTCCAAGCAGTGTCCACAAAAAGTTATAGTACAATAATGAAAATTATATTGGCTGCAAAGGTTTACACCCCCTTTTATAATAGGGGATGCAAACTTTTGCAACCAAATCAATATTTTCATAGCGTGGTATCTATGGAAACAGACGCAACTGAAAATCTGCTTCTTACTTTTGGTTCCGGCTGAATCAGTGTTCTGTGACCTAACTGTTGTGGGTGTGGTGAAGGTGAAACTTAACACTGTGGCCAGGTGACAGCCCCTAAGCTTCAGATGCCTCCGTGATCTGCTTTCTGGCTGGAACTCCAGGCTACATTATCAAACCTCCAAACCAGTTACCAGTTGCTCTGTGTGAAATGTGCAGCATAAGAAAAGACCAGGTCTACGGTTCTGCTGCATTGAATTTATTACTTTTCAATAAACTCTCCTGTGCTCGTGAGTTTAACAATGTTGCCATGCTTATCTGGAGGAGTACTCGGAAAACATTTTTAAAACTGCAAAACCTGAAATACCTTTCACAAATTCCTAAGAGAAGAACTCAAAGAACAAACTCAGAACAACTCCAATTTTCAAAGTAAAATACTGACTAATATAGGGATGAGCTTCATGGTGCTTAATATAAGGACATTTTATTAATGTACTGTGAAACAGCAACATTAACGTTATTACTTCTGACATTACTGTCTGTGTATTCTTTGACAGTTAAATTCATCTGTGGTTTCTCAGCGCCCCCATTACAAGGTCTTCCTGTTCTTTACCTGTCCTGTCGTGAGAGGGTAAATAAAAGACAGCCTCCATTAGTCTTAAACTTACAAACCCATTAAGTCCAGACAAATCTTGGGGTCAAATCCAAGGCCTGTGTAAGGCTGGAGGTTTGCGTGCGAGCGGGTTGGACACAACCATCAGACCCACATACCCAATGTGTTCCATCAATCACCACATATCTAAGGGTAGGAAGGAAGTTCAGTGACTGAGCATGTCTGCTTTGTGACAGCCTGCAGCATGGGCCAGACATTAACTGGAGCCCCCTCCCTTTCCTCCCACTCTTCACATAGTGTAATCTTTCTGACCATCTCCGCCCCCCGCTCCTCAGGTTCCCTGTGGCTGTCCCCAAACCTTCAGCCTCAATACAGCTCCCATCCATCAGCCTCTCACACAGCTCCCTACTTTTCAGCTGCCACACAAAAGGAAAGACAGGAAGCCAGGACAGAGACCATTCTCCTACTTGTTCAACTTCAAGTTCACAGCTGAATCGGAGCCCAGACATACAAATGGGCCAGGTAAAACTTCCTGGGGATGTCTGCAAGTTACAACAATGTCTGAGGTGAAGTCTAGGCCACAGAACTGTTTTCTATTTGAAAACCTGACAGCATGCTATCAAAGACGTGTCTTTAAAAGTATAAATAGCGGCATTTCCAAATTAAACTGATAAAAATCTTTGTTCTCAAAAGCAGTGACATTCTGACTGTGGAGGAAAAAAATACGCCAATCTCATCACATAGACTTAAACAGACCATGTAAGACATGTAATTAATAAGCAGAAAACCTTCTCCATAGACGGTGCATCTAGTTACGGTGGTGTGAAAAGTACTGGACCTCCTCCTGATTTCTTTTCCCTCTGTGGACATCTTTTATTAAACTGTTTAGATCTTCAAAACTAAAACCTAACATAAAACAAAGGTAACCTGAGACAATACCTGATACCTGAGGTTTGAAATGATCTTTTTTAAACCAGCTGTGTTAATGCAAATGTAATCATCCCAGGGCTTCCCAAGGGTCTGGATTTCTGTCTGATATTAAAATGTTCAACTTTGGTTGTTTAAATATATCAATAATACACCATTTACATCAAATTGTACTTGTGCTCCATCGTGGTCACGATGATGCAGGCTATTGAGCTTTGAGTTTCCCAGGCAAACTTGTCTTTGATGCAAAAAGATGAAAACAAATCACGTGCTAAGTGGGTGCACTTAGGATTTGACCAGTAGTTTGTGGACAAAAATGCCCATCTCCTGTTTGCTTTGAAAAATGCTATACAAACACTATGTGCTAGAAATGGCAGCTGCGGCTGTTGAGTGTGGGGGCCAAGGCCATCTTGGGTCACCAGCATGTGCCCCAGCTCTTCCAGCAACCCTCCCACCCACAATGGACTGATCTTCACAGGACAAAAGGCATTGTATGCAGAGACATCCAGTAGATTGGATGAGGGCCATCGGCCAGTGCCTGGTTTTCCTTCAGTAACTGTTGGTGCCAACAACCTTGTCTAGGTTGTCCACACCACCTTTCCACTTATTGTAGCTAAAGGATTAGATTAAGGATTATTTAAACATCTGAAATTGAAATAAAAAAAAAAATCTGAAAAATATCCAAACCCTTGGGAAGTTTTATTCCATCTGCATTAACAGAGCTAAAATGGCCACCACAAGAAAAAACTAAATAAAACAAAAAAAAAAGAGTAAAGTGGCCGCTATTGACACAAATGGCCAGCATAGAGCCCTAAGGGTTGAAGGGTTACAATTCTGAATATGAATGAAATTTTAATGACTGATGTTAATTCAAAAATATCTAGTTTGTAAAAGTGGAAATATTTGTTGATACGCATTAATTTTGTATCATTTTGGGAATGCATAAAGGAGGTGGCCATTTGAGAGGGAGTTTTGGCTACTTTGCTTTCCCTGCGCAAAAATAACAATGCATAATAATTAGTGTTGTTGTTAATCTTTTACATATCTCAGACTGTCCTATTAACAATCCAAGAAAAACTGTTGCACTGACAGTATAGACAATAGTCATTTTTGAGGTTGCATTGTGCAAGCAAACTGACATTTGACGGGTTAAAAAATTAAAACGCCATAGTTATTACAAGAAGAACTCATGTTAATTAATAACAGTATGTGTGGAAAGCAGCAAAAAACAATAAATATCTTGATATTCACAGCCTTAGTTTACTTTGTTAATTTGCCAAAAATGGCCATGAATGAGCTGAATGTATAGTGATTTTGAATAAGGCCAGAGGGTTAAGCAAAATGTTTTTCCAATACAAAATTTGCCAGTGTGAAAAGTAATTACAGTATTGAAATTACAGTAGTAGCTAGTTTTGAAGCCATAGATCTTTTGATTGTCTTGCTGTACAACCAATTTGAACTGAATTTTAACTCAGAATCTGATGATCTGGGGGAGTGCGTATAAAAAATAAGCCTTGATTTTCTTTTAGGGGAGTGGGTTTTGACCCACCGTTCGTCATGAAAAGTGACCTTCATGGAGGTGAGATGCTTTGGATGGAAACCTTGGATGCTTTCCTTGTGGATGACTCAACATGCTCTGACAAATTTTGGATACTTCTGAAAAGGCCCATTACTGTTGCGGACTTTCTCTATTTGTAGATAGCATCTCTAACTGTGGATCTTTGGAGTCTCAGATCCTTAGAAAAAGCTTTAAAACCCTATCCAGACTAATCCATTTCACTTCAGGAATTTGATGAAAATAAAACTGTTTTTTGCTTAGTTTGCCTTTGTTTCAGGTTCGATTTAGTCTGAAAATCTGAAAATGTTTAGTATGAGCTACAAGACGAGAAGAAATCAGGGCAGGTTTTTAAAATAAAAGAAATGACAACTGAGACATGCCAAAAGACGGCACTGAAAGTCGAACCAGATTTGTATCCGTGTTTATTTAGTGTGTGATCATACAGCGCACAGTTAAAACCAAATTGTTTTAATTTTGGACCACATTTTACTTTCCCATGGTTTCCCACAAACATTTGGCGGACTGTGACGCAGTAATGTAAACTAGGGATGAGGGGTTAATGTTGTCACCCTAGTTAATGTGAAGCTAATGTCAGGCCTTGTTGGAATTTTTGTTTGTATTAGCTCGTAATTATCCTCCTGCCTTTCTGTTGGCAAGTTGATGTCTGTTTTGACTTTTTGTCATGATTCAGAAAAGTGTTGCCACAGCAGTACACACAGTAGGAGTGCCACCCTACGTTTGCACCGTCTCCATTAAATTGGAATGCTTTCAACAAGTTTATAGTGAAACAAATGCAAAGGGGTTAGTGAAGAAGGGGCATGTTCAGACTTTAATTCAGTTCAACTTTGATTTTCCACTAACAGTATATACAAGGGAGTTCCAACACCCGTAAGATTTATTGATATTCGAAGTTAGAAAGAACACTTGAGTCGAAGAATACTCATTCAAATCTGTTCGTCCGCAAGTCCAAGAGGACGTTTGTGTCAGATGTAATAAGATTGCCTGTGACACGAGGTCACAGTGACCTTGACTTTTGAAGAAATTCGCCCATGAAGAGAGACATTTAGGAGAACAAGAAGAATGAACATCCTAAAAACAGTATGCCTACAGTCACAGCAGAGCTTAGCGACAGTTTCCAGTCAAGCTTTCCATTTTACTGTAGGACAATCATCTGTCTCATCACCAACCAACAAATACCAGGCGGGCCAGTTGGTTTCTCGAGTACATCAATTAGGTAGATGACGTCAAAGGTTGACATAGCTTGTGAATTTTAACAAACTATTTCAGTTTAGTGTGACTGTGTCAGTGAAAAACCTACAGCTTGAATCCACATTGCTTTATCAGTCCACAGTCTATTGGGCTTTGTACTTTAATATAAATGTGCAAATTACCATGTCAGTGTACCTGAGCAGACAATACGTATAATAAGTATGTGGGAAACCCTGCAGGAAACAGTTAGGACAGACTACACTACTCCAGCCAGACTAACATCACATGAGAAATGAGCTAGTGTGGTGGATGGAGCCCTGAACCTTCCCTGATCCTGCTGAGGGCTGAAGTGGCTCAGAGTCTCAGTGGCAGATTGCACAGGGCATTGGCGAGCAGACGGTCAACAATGGGCACCAGTGTGCATCCTCCATTAATCCCCCAGCATTTACAGTTACCCAGCAGTGCCAGGTCCAATGACCAATGGCAGGCCAGACTGCCAGGCCAATGGCGCCACCCTGCTGCCCTCAACACATTCATCTTCCCACCGGGGAGGATCAGGCCGCCAGACAGATGCAGACAGCAGAGACAGCGACGAAGACAGAATGAGAAAGAAAAGGAGAATGGGAAGGAAGGAGCAAAAGAAAGAAGGGAAAAACATGTGGAGAAAGAGAGGTTAAGAGGGCGCAGGAAAAAAATGAGGAGAGTGCATCAAAAGTAAAGACAGAAACATAGAGAACAGCAGGGAAGGAGAGAAACATGAACGAAAAGGGAAAAGAGAGAAAGAAGACAAAGCCGCTCAGTCTTTTTGTCACCCGCTGTAACTTATTAAGGAGGCCCCAGGATCTTGGCAGAGGTGCAGATTTAACACTGGAGGTGGAGGAGGAGGGGGATCTGTGTCTCGCAGCAGCACAGCATTATATCAGCATGGGGATGCCCAACCTGTACTACACAGAATTCCTCCTGCTCCCAATAGTAACTGTGTGCATGTGAGTAGAACAGTTTCTGTCGGGATGAACGTGTTGGGTCTTGTCTTATGTTTGCTTTATGAATGCAGTGTCCAATTCTTTAGGTGCATAGAATAAATCTTGCATGTTCCCCCCTTAGTGTAAGTATAAAGCATAGTATCTCAAGAAGAACTAAGGAGAAACTTCCGTTCATTGGGACTCAAGGATAACCAAATACGATTTTGGGGGGTCGAAGGTCAAGGGCACAGTAACCTCGCCTCACATCTCTCCATTGTTGTGAATGCGATATCTCAGGAACGCCTTTAGGCACTGCTACACATCTTGTACAGACATTTAAAAAAATTGTCATTACTTTTTCAAGGTCAAGTTGTTCTTGTAAACGTAATTTCGCATGACTTTGTATGACCTGCCTAGACTTTGGGGGTCAAAGGTCAATTTCACCATGACGTAATGTCAGCACATCCATCCTTTTCTTATGAATGTAATATAACAGCTTTGGAGGTCACATTTAAGGAAGAATTGATTTTCAAGGTCAAGTACTTTCTATTCTTGTCAAAAACATCTGAAGGGAATTTCATTCCATCTGGGATACAGATGTACTGTACTAACACTGGGGGTTCTCCATTCCAGAAGATTTGATGGACATGAGCTTTCTTTTAGACTGTGTCTGCTTCTAGCGTGGATGATGATGAGATTACATTAGTCTCCCTGCTAAAGAGCAAAATAATTTTGCAGGGAACATTTGATGTTTGGATTGTAACACACTGTAACACGTCTTGAATAAATGAGTTGATACCTTCAGCTGCAGACATGTGAACAGTCTGTAGGTAAAGCCCATCAGTGTGGCGCTTTGATACTGGATTTGAGAGTTAGATTCCAACGTTGTTCCATGAAAGAACCATGTGCTGATGAATCAGTTTTAAAGTATTTCAGCCATTAATACATGACTTTCCCTCTCTTCCTCTAGTTGTAAGCACAAGTCTACAGATCCCCAGTGTTCTACACACTACGCAGATGCTACAGTGGAAATTCTGCGCACTGGAACAGACTGTGTGTAAATATTGTTAAATGTTATGTGAATTAGTTGGATTGGTTTTTATTCATCACGGCTGCGGTTGTGTTTTAGCATTAGATCAGCTGGAGCAGCTCCTCTACGGCCTTTCTCATCTCAACATCGACTGTAGTGACTTTTCCACGCAGGAGCAAATGATTTAAAAAAGAAAAGTTATTCAGTTATTGTCCTTATAGATTCATATTAGAGTTCACTTTAAAGCCTTTCTACGGTTCACATGTCGCCCTCTAAAACTGCAGGTCGGACATGAACATGCACTAAGTCTGAGTTCATCAGTTTATCCAAACTCAGCCTATAAATTTGACCCCACGTTTCAGCCCTGGGTGATCTGCACTGCCAGCGGTGATCTCAGTCTGCTGCCCTGCTTGAACAGCTTTAGATCGGTGTGATCCCATAAACAGTGACAGACAGCGTATAACCCTCATTTGCGGCTGTGAAAGGAAAACACACAGAAAAGTGCACATAGCCTCGACTCTTTCATATAAAACACTGAAAGTAGCGGTCATATATGAATAGGAATTTTCTGTAGGATTGTTTGATAAAAATCTGATTCTTTGTTGAGTAACCCTGTAGCCTACATATCTTATATACCTTGCAAATACAGGTCTACTGGCACGGTATGTTGTGGACAACAATGGGGGCACTAATGTGAGCATGCATGGAGGGCTGTAACTCTAAGAGTAAGGTCAGTTTCACCTACAGACCACATTCTGCAATCGCATGCCATGCTGCAAGACAACATATGAGTAACTGCTGTAAGAGTGACAGACTCACGCAGCAGAAGCCGATACAACACCACACAGTAGAAATGCTGACAGGGCAATTCACACAACTGGGGAGGTTGAAAAAAGTTTATCGAGCTCATCTAAACCATGCCGTCTCACAGGGACAGTGTACACATAGGAGATACTGACCTGATGGAGTATGGACAGGTAAAGTGCGTGCCTCTGTCTCGCTGGTCTGCCTGCATCTGTAGCATTCGTCCAATGATCTTTATTAGCCCGTGGACGTTTCTGTTCACAGTCACGAAGGGAAGACAGAGAATGTCATTGTGTAAGGGCCCCATTTAGACTTCGGTTTAAAATGTGCCTTGGGCAATTACATCCTAACCTTAAGTGTAAACAAAGCCAAGGCATATTGTGATCCAACCACTTAAATAACAGGCTGAGATGGTGTGGGATGCATCTGACCACATAATCTGGAGCTACCTGACAATGTGACAGCATGCTAACACGTTAATTAGCAGGTGGAAGAGCCATTTGTGTAGAATGGGTTACAGGGTTACAATGGATTTATAACAAATGATAAAACATGAGCATGAATGAAGAATGTGATGAGAAACCATAATCGTGTCTCAATTATTTAATTATTTGCAATTTCAATTAACTGCACAGCCCAAGGCTATGCTAGTGGAAGTGGTGAAACAGCCACAAAATCTGGGCATAAGCAGCCTGCTGGGCACCTGGGACATCTCCCTATAACCATTGCACTATTTAATATTGCACATAGTCATTGCACTAGCCTGTATATACTCACCTGTAAATACACGTCTGTAAAACTAAATTGTCTGTAAATTACTGACTATAGTAAATAGCAGACTGCATATTGTTTTCATATCTACTTGTATATTCCTGATTACTATAGCAACCACTATCCATCTGTAAATTTCTGATCTAGTTAACAACAACCTGTATAGTATGTTCATTGCATCTGTAAATATGATCCATATCTTCTCCTGTACATATTTTCTAGAGGTAACTTATAACCTGTATCCTGCACTGCTTGCACTTCTGGTTAGACATAAACTGCATTTCGTTGCCTTGTACTTGTACATGCGTAATGACGATAAAGTTAAATCTAATCTAATCTAAACATGCATGTATATGAACAGGGGTGTCGGCCCGAAACAGTACCCACAAAACACTAAAGAACTCGTACATACTGTGGACTACAGCTACTATTTTATTTTAAATAAATAATAAGAAATACAGTACAAACATTTGTGTTGCTTTCCAGAATGAAATACGGCATCATGTCTGTGGGTTAAATACAGAGCTAAAGTCACGACAGGGTTAGTTTGGCTTAGCGCAAGGACTGGAACCAACGGAGCTGTGCCTAATGTTCACCTATTCCTAACTACTAATTAACCTATTTCTTTTAAACATCAACCAACAAGGACAATATTTGACTCTTTGACAAGCTCAGACAAGCTTTCAACAATTAAAAACTTCTGACTTACAAAAATGCCCTCTGATTAAAAAATGTCCAGTGAATGACGTCCATAGGATTTTTTTCACCTGCACAAGGTGGAAAATGAGTAGATGACGAGAATGAGATGTGGTTACAACTTCTGATAAAGTAATTGATAATTAATATTTGATCTTTACATTTCTAAAGTAAGTTATGCAGCGGAAAAATCAACTATTGTGGTAACTATGTCCAATATTTAATCTCATTTGATCAGGTTTTAAGTCACCAAATTGGCAAAAAAAAGGTCTGACTTTTTAGTTGCTAAACGTTCCACTGTGTTCACATCTAAACTAACTGCAATTGGTGTTTAGTGGCGAGTGTTGTCCAAGCTTTTTAAGTGAGAGATATCGTTGCCTCAACTCGAAACTATTTATTGTGCAACTTTAAACATATATATTAATTACTTCGGAAAAATTAGGGCATTGTAGCCAACTATTGCTGTTCCACCAACTACTGAGAAAAAGGTCCCTTTTAATGCTTCTATCCACAATGAGTCATATCATGTTCGATAGGAAAGGTCACTTTGCATTTAGAAATCCAGCTGCTGCTCTGATGATTAGGACATGAGAAGAATAAATGGATCACACAAAGACAAGGCATCCAGGCACTGTGTTACCCACACGCTGTACTGCGTTTCAGTTTGGTCTTCGACACGAAAAGTTTGTCATCAGCGAAAACGTCATCACTGGTTTCATAAACAAAACATAAACAACAACTGTGTTGTAAATGTTTGACTGTATAAAGAGGCATGACACCGTAGAATATTAAAAAAACACAATGTGAGAAGCCAGTTATGTACAGTGGCCCTGAACGCTCTACATAAACAAGTCTTTTTTTAAATTTTCTTGTGTTTTGTGTGCTTGCATGTGTGTTCTTAATTTGCAGTGTTTTCAGCTCTCAGTAAAGTGTAGTTATGCTCAAAGTGCGTGTGGGAAGAGATGGGAGATGTCAGGTAACGGCAGAAAGCTGTTCATAATTCAACAAGGTGGTCTAGAGAACTTAGTCACTAATATCAACTTGGAAATCAACTACCAACAATAAGCTATAACTTAACTTCCCTAAAGACAACATGGTTGACCCTTCAAATATAAAATGACCCCAATCACGTCTATTTTTGTCTTGGAACTTTTTCTAGATCATTTTTTTAAAAATGAAAAATCTCTCGTGTATTTTTTCTTTAGATGAATCTAAAGATTGACTGGAATTGTTGCCTTAACAAGGTACTTTACAATGTGGCTTTTGTACTTTTACTATTTTTTAAAGAATGTGAATACTCCCTCCATCATAATAATACAGTATACTATGAAACTCAATGTTAGCGTCTCACAATGTTGCAACCCTAGTAAGAATTTAAATCTCTACTTGCACTTAATACAAATTGTGCTAAAGGGGAGTAGGGCACCATACAAGTTTGAACTGCTGCTGTCCAGAAGCGTAACTCACACGGACGGACATGTATTTAAAGTGCAGTTTCTGATTGGTACAACTCACAATGTTAATTTGCTCTCTTTTACATGTCCAGGCCTCTGCTGTCATCAACCTTTCTCTCATGTCTTGAGACTGATAAATGTAAATTCTGGACTATAGAGCGCACCTAAATTTAAGCCGCCCCCGCTAAAATTTAAAAGAAATATATATTTTGTCACATAAAACACCTATAAGCCGCCAATATCCAGGCTGAAATTATTTCCTGACATTAACATGAGGATGTTCATCTGTTTTACAACAATCAGTTGGCTGAATTACAGAGCCGACAAAAACGCCTTGTTATAATTAAAGTGAAGACGTCTCTTATATACGCAGGAGTTGCTCCTCAACAAAAGATTTTGTACCATAAGTGTTTATACCTGAACCTGAATGGTTCTAATCCCATTCAAGCTTTTTGTTTGCACTGACTTTTTTCACCCTGGTTCAAAGTCTGTTTTGTTGCATCTTGCCTTGTCTAATCCCAAGGCTGTTAAGTCTGTTTTGTTGCATCTTGCCTTGTCTGTCAAGGCTTAAGTTGGCTCGCAGTCACAGAGGAAGGTACTCTGAAGGATAGGCCTATTGATACATGATGGATAAACCTGGTGCATGAAAAGGTCAGACATCCTTGTACATTTATAAGAATGTGCACCTCAAGTACTGCACATGGAAGAAACACACAAGTCATGACGCTCAACACTTTAGAAACGCCTCTGAGGATAAGAGCAAAGTCTGCATATGTACAATGGGGGAATCTCTCATCTCACAACACTTAACCCCAAAAAGATATGAGTGTGTTCTGTGTACCTGGCAGAGGGCAGGAAGTTGAGGACACTGTTGAGTATATAGTTCAGGTCTGCGTGGCCCTGATCCACCAGAAGCACCACAGCATCACAGCAGGCGGACCGCACCAGTGCACATTCACTGCTGCACTGTTGCCACAGAGCTGCCAATGCTGGGCCCTGAAACACACCAACAATCCTTAACCATATTTAGTTTTACATTTATCCTTCAAATAACATTAAAATCACAAAATGTTTTTAGTAACCAATATCTGTTGGTATTCATTATGCCACTGACACATATTCTAATACAACATGAAACTGTTCACATCAGTGAGTAACTCACCTGAGTGGAGGACTGGGTAATTTTGCCATTTTGCTCTTTCTCCTTCAGTACAGCAGAAACAAGATTTCTCACTGCCTGAAAAAGAAAAAAACTTAATGACCAAAAGACTACCGCGTTTGACACTTAACAGATGGAATATTGCTTCTAATGATAAAAGCACAGGCACTGGAAATGTGTGATTGACACACTTTTTATTGCACCTAATTTGGGGAGTACACGTATATTAATAGTATTAAATGTCACTGTGGCATTTAGATATTCAAATTTCTCTGCTTTGGATAACAAAGCAATTTCTCAACTCCAGTGATGTCATCTGGAGGAATTTTTCTAGTAATTGATGCCCTGTAATTGTCACCAACGTGATTTGAATCTGGAAGAGATTCAGCTAGAAGTGAGATATTAGACATAAATATAACAATTATTGAAAAACTGTAAAGCTGCTCTTTAATGCAATTTAAATCTTCCTATTTGTTTACATCATTTGCAAATCTTTATTTGCCATTAGTTAAAAAAGCTGGACTTTTAGTCTGCTTAGGGCCTTTGCATTAATATCATCTTATAAAGTAGTTACAAGTTATAAGTTAGTATTGTAACAATACATTGATGACAATATATATTTACATTTTACATTGAGGCATTTAGATGGAGAAGTGAGCAGTATGGGAAAATACCATATTACTACGCCAACAAAACAAATTTACACCAATGTCTCAGCTCAGCTTACCTGGGCTTGTATGACAGGGCTGGGAAAATCAAATCGAGTCTCCATCACATCTGCATGTCATAACAGAAGCAACATCCATGAGAATAAATGAACACAGCCAACACTTCAAATTTCTGTACTTTCACTTCAAAGAGCAAACAATATGAAAACCATTTCAAACAGCAAGCCTGCTGACAACCTTCTTTTTGAGTCAAGAATATCAAGTATCAGTGCTGTTAAAATTGGTCTTTGTAACAAAAGCTAAGTGATCCAGCCACCTGTTGCTTCACAGCACTAATGGATCAAACATTGCACGGAGGAGCACTGCTTGGAGCTATTCAGGAAGTGACCCTTTGAAGACTGATCCCCTGTCTGTGTTATCAAGTTATTGGCCTGAAGCCATGACATAATTTTGCTGTGAATTATTCACAAGTCATCACTTAACTACCTTACAGGTTGCTAAGCAGATGAGTGGCCTGTGTTGCTGTTTTTGTCCTTACAATATGCTGCACAGGTGCTGACAACCAGCTGTCTAAAACACACACACACACACACACACACACACACACACACACACACACACCTAATCAGGTTGCTTTTATCATGGAGGATTTGACTGTTGTGGCTTTCTAAGTAACAGTTTTACATTTTAGGAAGTAGCCTTTCTTTGTAAGAGCAACGTGAGGAGGTCAGTGTGCACAAGTATGGAGCTGGAGGCAGTTAGGTGAAATTTGCATCAAGCCTGGAAGCAGCTAAGCCACATAGTCTTTTCCCCATTTCTATTTGTGCACAGATTAAACAAACAAGATATATGTGACAAATAGGAAACTGTAGAGGTGATGGTAGATGACGGCCAGGTGGTTTCAAATCAATGATAAGCTAACATCCTCCCAGCTCTAGTCTCTGTACTTAACACACAGCACAAAGCTAATTAGCATATTGTCCCAAAAGTGCAGCATTTCTACTGTAATGTTTCTCACAGAACGATTTCAGGTTGCAAAAATTACGAACAATTTTACAATGAATTGAATCCACTGGGCTGTTAAATTTGCAGGAGCCCAACGTGAGGTTTATTCCTCGTTCTGTCCTACAAGTGGCCAGGAAGGCCAAATAAACTCCGTTTTTTGACGGCACACTAAGACAACTAGCTAAGATTAGGCTTCACAAAACTCAAACGAGTGGATTTTGTTTGCGATCCTACCAACTGTAACCGTTTCTGTACCTAGCTGGATTGTTACCTGTATAAGCAAGAGCCTGAAAAATGCTAAAACTATAGTGCTACAGAAGAACCAGATATTAGGAATAACTGATCAGCCAACGACTGCATGTCCTGAAACTGATTTTTTTATTATTATATTCAATATTATTTATTGTGCACTCTTTTTTGGGCTGTATATCAGTAAGGACTGATAAAACTAAATCTGCACTACAGTTTATCATTCAAAACTTGATTTCAAGTGTGAAGAACACTGACTTAATAAGCATAAACCCTTCGGCGGTTCTTGTTTCAGTTAATTTCACTGCCTCCTATCAACAGCTGAAATCGTTATATAACTCATTGTATGTATGTAACTCAGACAACGAAAGCGCATGCCTGTCCCCACCAAAAAAAGGTTTTCATTCCTAAATGAGAATACTGAAGGTCCTCCACCTTCTTTGGGTTAAACAATGTGTGTAAACTGATACATTATTCTAACCGTATAATAAAGACAGGGAATTTGAGCCTCGTGTAGCCAAACCCTGTGCAACCCCTCTTCAAACACAATCACCGACCCCACCCCCACCCCCACTGTTATCTCACTGATAAGCCAGCCTGCTGTGCTGCACTGTCAACCACCCTGCTCCAGCACATGCGACACCGGCTCCCACTGCCACTCGGCTTCATGGCCACGTAAACAGGTAAGCCCGATGCGCCCATTAACAAACTGTTCAAGTCCAGACCGACACCGGACTTTAAAAGTATTAATGAGAAAAAGTATGTCATTCGTAAGTTGCCTTCTGTGTTTAACATGAACTAACAGTTTGAGGAGTTTGACAAGGCTGGTGCAAGTTGACTTCATGTAGAACAAGTCAAATCAATCGTCATTAGGCTTTAGGTGATTCTTTTAGTTCTACGATACCTGGCTTCTTCCGAGTTTATCCACTGTCATTGGCTTTAAAGGTTTGAACAGCAAACTCTTCCAGTTGGTTCTGCAGCTTATTTACCTTACAGCAAACACAATATGGGCTGGCCTGTACTGCTAGGTCTGCATTAGCAATACAAGTGAGGACAATGCATCAACAGTGTTGAGCCAACAGCGCTTTAGAAATGACACCACTGAGGCTTTACCGCGTGTCACTCGGCGTTGGAAGCTGCACATGCCAGACAGCACACGGGAAGTGGCACATACGCACGTAATCTTTGACAGCGATGGTGGAAGGCCTGAGTCAACACAACACGGGCTGTGACTGTGAATGAAACTGGATTAGTTATCAAACTGGATGAGCTATCAAGTTATATGCAACCTATTAATCTTATATTTATTAGTCGCGAAGCAATAATAAAAGAAAGCCAATCAACTGCAATTAAAGGCATCGATTCACTGTATTCATTTATATTTAGACACTGACAACAAAATGACCTGCCATTACCAGGTTCTCAAACATAACGCTTTGCTGTTTTTTTCTGTTTTAACTCATGTTGCATAAAAAAGAAATAAAAAGAATGCGATGCTATGCAAATCATTAAAAATATATTTTGGATTGTCAATAATACAAGACAAAATTTGAAATGCTAAAAATAGGACATATAAATGTTAAAATATTTTCTCACTTTCATGTCTCAAAAAAGCTGAGACAGGGAAAACTATAGACTGGAAGAGTTGTGGTTTAATAAAGACTTATGAGGTTATAACTGGGTATAAAAAAAGAACATCCCACAGAAGCTGAGTCTTTCAGAAAAAGGACAGCGTGAGATTCACCACTCAATGTGTCTGGGGGTCATCACTAATGATTTTACTGACCACATAGCCTCCATCTCTTACGCATGCCTCTACATCATCAGAAAGGTCACGCCCTACCTTCTAAATATGCTACAAAACTCCTTGTGCAGACACTAGTCATATCTCATCTTGACTACTGCAATGCCCTGACAGGGCTACCAGGAGCACAATCAGACTCCTCCAGATGAGCCAGAAATGCAGCACAACTACTCATTTTTCATCAGCCAAAAAGGACATATGTCACACCACTGTTGAGATCTCTGCACTGGCTTCCAGCAGCCACGCACAATATTTATAATCTTCAGACCCACAAGCAGCAATGAATTAAATATTTCTACCGTGCAATGAAACAACCAATCATAGACAAGTTCCAGAAACACTGCTGCCTTTTCTGAGCCGGAGCTCACTCCAAATGGATTGAGGTAGAGTGAAAAACTGCCTTGTGGTCTGATGAGTCAAAATATGAAAAACAGCAAAAAATGCCAAAGCATTGTTGCGTGCTTAGACCTTTGTTGTCACACACAAAAATCATTTGATGAAATTATGAGGCGATACATACAGTAAAGAAGGCACTGAACTGTTGCACAGTTAAAAACTGGATATCCAGCAAGAATGGAAAGTGATTGCTTTCAAAACTACTGAAGTTGGTCTCCTCGGTTTCCGCTTACATTTAGTTATTTAAACTATACACAGTGTCATAAACATGACGCAGTCCCAAATTTCTGAGCTGTTTTGATGGCTTCAAATTTATAACGAGCAGATATTTAAAAATAACTCTGTTTCAATATTTAAAATGTTGCCTTTGTACTACTTACAACTAAAAACAGATTTCAAATGAGTTTTTGCATTTTGTAATGTGTGAAATAATATTTTGACAACACTGGCCAATTTACTGACGGAGATATGTATAGTATGAACAATCACAAAATATCATTGCAAATACATGAACAAAATTTAAACCAATGGGAAAATCTTAGCTATTAATAAGCACAAAAACTGTTTTAGCAAATTACAGGAATATGTGTAAAAATCTCTCATGCTAAAGTCCTCACTAATATATTTCCCCAAAGAGAAGTCCAGAGATTATGGTTAGTAATAGGGAGGATGCTGGTAGGATGTGGCTGTTCTCAAAGAATTCAGGTTTCTCATGCTATGAGCAAAACATCCAGACGGACTCAAAGATCTCACAGAAGAAAATGTTTGGGCTGATTCGGATTTGTGTGTCCTGGTCATTTATAGCTAACGAGGTAAAGGTAAAAAGGGACACCTAGGATGATGAGCAGTGTGCCGAATTATCTGCTAGCTTCTGCTTTATCATATTGTGATTTCAGAAATGTTTTGTGGATCTGTTTACTGTGCTCTTCTATAAAAGATAAGAAAATTGACGTGTTTTCCAAGGCGGCTCTTACTGTTTAGCTGGTCATGGTGCTGGTGCTGGTGCTGGCTAACGGTTCGTGCCGCGCGCACCAGCAACCGGAGAAGATCAGCGCGAATATAATATGCAATATGCAAAATGAGTGTTGAGCTACGTTAGCTGCTACATAGTTAGAATGAAACCAAAGCTAGCAAGGGAAGTTAGCGGAACCCGCTAACAGAGCTACGCTGAGGATAAGTGAACTGACCAGCCGTCCGCTGGGCACGTTGAAACAAGTGGACTTTACCAGCACAGCAGCTGCAGTGGCCACGTTCCCACCTCAGATCAAACGTAACGAGAGTTAAACACGTTGCCAGCAGAACTTTGCCGCATTCATCCTGTGAGCTGTGGAGCCGCAGCTACGGTGCGTCCCGAGGACCAAAATGAAGGAAGCCGTGCGTGGCTGGCTCCTATTCCTTAAAGCCTATGTTATATTTACACTGTATATATACATTTATATATATATATTACATACGCGTGTTTATAGTTATATATGTATATATTATAGTTTATATGTTTTTAAAATTCTGTTTTTAAATATTCAAATGAATAATTCAGTGATCACAAAACTAAAATGTGTTATATATTTATAATTATATATGTGTTATTTGATTTTGATTTAGAGTTATTATATTTGAGCACAGTAAAATGGTAAAATCACGAATGTTAAACTATCCTTTCAACTGCCCCGCTGTTTTCAGTGTAAATTAGAACTTAAAACGGCCAAAAAAACAGCTTTTCTTCTATAATTGTCCTGAGAAAGGACAGTTTGCTCTATGAGAAGTAGCCCAGAAATGAAAAAGCGCTGTGCATTATAATCTGCATCAACACCTGCTGCAATTGGATTTAATCAGGAGAGATGATGCAGTGAAAATGGCCAAAGAAGACAAAGTCTTGGAAATTTCCTCCTTAACAAAGAAGAAAAGAATCACTGCTCCTGAGTTGGCTGCGTTATTGAATAAAACTAAGGAGAAACCCGAGAAAACACAGACATATGAGCAGAGTCGCCAAGGAAAACATGCTGGCACACGAGAGGAAAAGGTTGCAGTGAAATTGACTCTGGGTGACGGTAACAAACGATAATCCAGGGATGCTTTGTCGGTGGGAGAATGGACGATCTGTAGCGTGTGCAAGGCATCCGTAATCGGTGTGGATGCCGCTCCAGACCGAAGAGCCATGCCAGCCATGACTGAAGGTGACTTCAGATTTGAGCATGACAACGACGACAAGCATTGCCTTAGGCTCTATAAGAATTATCTGGGGAAGGAAGTCGCTGTTGGAATACTCTGCGATGGCTTGGCAAGTTAAATCAGCAGATCGGAACCACTGACATCCGTTCATAAATGTTCGTTTGACTGTTTCAAACAAGTTTGGACACCTCATCTCATGTAAACTACCCAAATGTGCTTCATTGCCCGATTTTCCCCTGAGACATGAAGGCACCATAATGACAGGCAGGCCCCGACGAGCTGATTGGACGTCCGCGTGTCTTGCTGCTCTTTGATTGGCTCCTTCTATCTCGTGCTCTGTCTGCGGCCCCAGCGGGTACACCGAAGTGCGCGTGCGCTTCTCGGTGCTGTGAAGGTAGTAG
This sequence comes from Channa striata, assembly GCA_033026295.1. NCBI lineage: Eukaryota > Metazoa > Chordata > Actinopteri > Anabantiformes > Channidae > Channa > Channa striata. Next base: position 27,364,731 of record CM065172.1, read on the forward strand.
AATTGAACAAGGGAAACGGCGGAAATAGCAGGATTTCATATTCGAAACAAAAGCATACAAAAGACGAGTAATTTGTCTTGTCAAACGTTACAGATCATCTTGTGCCCAGCGTCTTGTCCAGGGACACTTCGACTTCTAGGCAAAATGAAGTGACAACCGAACCAACCACGCAGACCCGAGCTACAGCGTCCCCATCTCTGTTTATCCACATTTATCTAAATGAATCACCAAGGAGTTTTTCTTTTTTCATTTTCTATTTTTATCAAAGATGCATCTGCCATCAGAGTCCTGGATCAGCAGTCTGATTTTAACAAGGAGCGAGGGGGGAAATGTGACAAAAAAATGGACGAATAATATATAAAAAAAGAGAAAAATAGCACACGCATATGATCATTCCCCCCAAACAAACAATTACTTACCAAATAAAAATAAAAGAAACCCACAATATGTTACATAAATCCAATGATACAGTGTTAAGTGTCCACAAAAACATAGTGATAATAGTAATGACAATAACCAAACCAATCCCTGGGGTCGTGGAGACTTTAATGACACATTGACGACTCAAGAATAAATCCCCCAAACTTGTAATGAGACTTTTTTAAAATGTGAATTTATTTTACACATCAAATCACATTTTATAAGCTGTACCATAAAATTTAATATTTTTATATTTCTATTAATGTTTCTTCAACAAATAAATAGAGTATTTTGCCAAATTGTATGTCTGAAAAATAGCTTGAAACAACAAAGATCTTTATGTTGCATGATACATTCTTTAGACAACAGAATACAGTATTATAACCAAGAAAATACTATAGTCTGGAAATATGGTGAAAGAAGTGAGTAAAGCAGGACTCGTTACTGTATTTATTAAAATGCATTACCGTGGATTACCCGAGTGCAAATAAAATGCAATTTACTGAAAGAGCTTGACTAAGGCGTTTTATTTTGAAAGTCCAGAGCGGATGTGGCCTCTGTTATTAGCAGGAGTTGACAGCCGGCGAGCCTTTGAAAGTCTTGAGTCTGAGTTCAGTCCAGGAGAGACCATGTCCGCCGTCATAGGCAAACTGTGTCCACCGTTGCTCTCGTTTCAAACGGATTCTTCATGAAATAACAGCAACGCGGGGCCGCAAGGATGGCCAGCTCGGTGAGTAGGCCGCCGGAGGACAGAGCTGCCGGTCGGCTCGAGCGGAGGAGTCGGTGCCGTTTAGCCGCTAAGCAGGTTTTGACGCCGCGCAGCTAGCTAGAGCCGACGCGTACCGCTACGTCCTCAGCGCCGCTTGTCGAGGACAAAACCTGCGGGATTCCTCCGCCTGTGCGCCGTCGAAGATGCGTTCCGCTACCGCGTAATTGGAGGTTGTGTGAGCGAGCTGCCAGTGGCCGCTCCACTTCGGCGCAGTCTCGCCCACAGCGCGTAAAAGTAGCATTGGACACGGCCGAGCGTCAACTTTGCCGAGGGCTCCGCTGCTTCATCCTGCTGGATCCGTGTTCACGCCAGTGTCACGTCACTCCAGTCGGCAGCAGCGTCTCACGGTGAAGTTTGCGCAAACGGCTTTTATTGAGAGCGAACCTGCTGAGCGCTGCAAATCCGGAGTTGGCTCGTTCCAGGTGTGTAGGATGTGCGGGGGAGCGCAGTCACATGAAATATGAATTTTTAAAACGGGGTTTGTGCGCGATCCAGAAGCGAAAAATGTTTTTTTCTCATTCTTCTCTGTGAAACATCTCAGCAGCACGTGTGCGCTTGGGGTCTGTTCAAAGATTCTCTTTAAGCTGTGCCCGATTCCAGGCACTAACTCCACATCCTTTTGTTCGGCAGGGTGCTGTTCAGGTAAAACTGGAACTTGGTCACCGTGCCCAAGTGCGAAAGAAACCCACTGTGGAGGGCTTTACCCACGACTGGATGGTGTTTGTCCGAGGACCAGAGCACAGCAACATCCAGCACTTCGTGGAGAAAGTGGTTTTTCACCTGCACGAAAGCTTCCCTAAACCAAAAAGAGGTAATGGTCGTTTGTCCTGCTTCACTCTGGACTTGTGCTAATCTTTAGGGGGGTGGGGGGTCCCATTCTTCTAGGGCAGCTGGGTTTTTAAGTCTCTGAGAGGGGGAGACAGGGTTCAAACCCCTCCTAACAGGAAGCAAAAGTGCTCCCGTATCTTTAATCAAAGTGCAGAGTGGCTGGAGCTGATTCCGGCTCTGTGGACGCTGGCAAAAGACACTGAAATTCCTGAAATTGTGTTTTAAGTATCTTTGTCCTTTTACAGCGTGATGCTCAGGTGCACGTAGCGATGTTTAAAAATGGTTGCTCCTGGAAACGGAACAGTGGTGTTCTCAAGTCCAAGTGTGATGTGTTAGTACAGCGTGTGCGAGGCTTCAGATGCTTTTAAAGTGGGTGTTGGTTGGAAAGCCCGTCCTAACACAAGTAACCGTCAGCCTTGTTGCTTGGATGAGGTATAACAGTAGATGTTTACTAGGTTGGTGCACGTTAAACGTTGTGTAACCAGAAGTGTGACATCTCATCTGTCAGACTTTCACGTATGTTTCTGTGTCAACCATCCTCTAAATGACACATTGATGACTCAAAGCCATTTGCAACCTTAGGTGTGTGAGTTAAATAAGTGCCAGAAATTGAACAGTGTGTTTGCTTTTTGTCGTTGTTGTTGTCTCTAACTTGGGTTTAAAATATAGATTTTACCAAAATATGTGAGGACCAGAAAATATACCCATTTTGAAAAATTTGAAACAAATACATCTTTGGCTGAATTCACTTATTGATAATCTGATTTAAAATTCTACCAATCAACATGTAGCTCTAAAAATATTTCAGTCTGATCTATTATCCCTGACGTGGCTTGCTGCATTACTTGGTGGGAAACGTGGTTGTCTCGTTGTTCTACAGTTGTGTCACAGACACAGACATCTCTGACAAGAATAAATGGGAGGGGGAAGACGCCTTTCACATATAAAACCTGGGATAGTGCTATCTTTGAAACCTAATACAAAATAGTGGCCAAAGTTGTATTAAAAGATCGGCCTTTCATGTTGTACAGTCACATCACAACTTCTACGTATAAGTATTGTATAACTCTGTGTTATAAGCTGTACACGATGTTGTGTGTAACAGCAAACCACTTTGTAGTTGTCCACCCAAGATGTGTGTTTTCTAGATTTATTGAGAACATCGGATTGGTCTGAACGTTTAATGAGTCAATTATAGATAATTCCAATTAATGACGAGCAGAGAAACTGATAGTCTTTTAAGCTGTCAAAGTTCAGAGAAAAAGCAGTTTTGAGTCAGACCCAGAAATTCGAAAAACTAGTGTATTCATTGACTCCACGGCCTCCCAGCAGTGTATAAATCAAATTCCTGTCTGCTGATACGAAACCTTAAGAGCTTTCTCCTCAGTTTCTTTTCAAAGACGTCTGATTATTAGGTACGAAATGACTCTTTTGGCTTCTGCACAGTGCATCCTCCTCCCTGCACTTTTAGCTGCAACCCAGTCTTGATAAATGTGGCTTGAAGATTAATTCTCCTTTTCTACCAAAACTGGTGGAGGGCTGGATCTGATTCGGTGCATTATCTCTACTCTCTGTGCTTATTCGTTTGCCTTTGAAAAAGCAAACTGGTTCTTGGAATGTTTAAACGTTGAAGCCATTCTGAACTGACATGGGTGCCAACCCAGAACTAGCACCAGGTTTGAGTTGAAGGCCTCAAGCTAGGGATGGCTGCAGAGAGCGGGGTATTGAATCTGTGGTTCCCGTTCTGTTGAGTTAAGTCTCTGGCTTCTCTCTATCCTCCTTCTTGCATGGGCTGGACTTTATCCTGTGGCGGTCTATGTGAAAATGCAAATGTCCAAGTGGAAGGCTCTGCAGGTTGCATGGAATTTATCCTGTGACCTCCCATTATAATTTTATGATATTATTACATGCATTAACCCGTGAGTGGAACACTCTGCTCTGTCTCGATTTGTCTGGAGGATTTGAAGCTAGCAAAAGGGCGAATTGACGAAGTTTCTCTCAGGCGACTACCGCACTGTGACCTCGTATTGTCATTTTATTGTGAGTAATCCCTCATTGTGATTAAAACTTTTGGGTTGACTATAAACAGTGTGTGAAGAAATTAAATGCTGTTTATTTACAATATTGAATCATAATTTAATTTGGTGCTCATTTAGAAAAACCATTTCATATCAAATTAAAAGCAGATGTCTACAAAATAATATTTTGAAAATGTAAAACCTAAAATAAATGATTGCATAATGATTCACTGCCAGTATAAATTCATCTGTACGTTGAAGGTGCAGTGAATCCGTATACTCATCAAAATGTACATCAGGAAGACAAAAGAAAACTGGTCAACTCTGGAATACAGTAAAAAAAAATTTACTAAGAAATCAAAGGAATATTATACAGGTATAAATTTGCCAGGCCGTCGTTAAAAACAAAGCGATCATTGGGGGTAGTGAGGGAGGCCACCGAGAAACCAGTGACTGCTAAAGGAGTTCCCAGCTTTAGTAGCCGAGATAGAGATTCTTGGAAGAGTGGCAAAAATTAAAAAAAAGGTTACCGTTAAATCTCAGCTAACATTCGCCCGAAGGCGTGTGGAAGAAGTTACTAAGGCCTGATGAGACCAAAATGATAATAGAAACCAGGTCCTCTACCAGTCGCCTCAGGTTTATTTAACCTACAATCCCATGAACACATTCACTGTTTTTTGACTACAATTAAATCAAGTATGATTAAGTAAAAAACTAAAGGGTTGGAACTTCCAAGCTGTGTGTGTTTCTTTTATACACCAGCTTTTGGTGTGAGCGTCAAACAAAACAGGCGTGCTGTAGAAAAAAGTTTTCTCGGGTGATCATGGTTTAACATTTGTAATTTGTAAGTCGTGTTGGATACCTGAACCCTTGAAGGATGGAAATGGGAATGGAATTAGGAGGAGAGGGTGGCCGATGTGTGAGCAGTAACGTAACAAACTGTGTCTCTGTCTTTTGAACTCCATCTCTGTCGTTGACAAAAATCTGTGTAGATCTTTCACCCAAGCAATGTTGTAGATGGTGTCTGTGTGTCCTCACGATAATTCCCAATTCAGTCAGTCTGCCTCCGAGTTTACTGGACATCAATACTTGAATACTTTTAAAATGAAAACATTATGTCAAGCTCATGAGGGATTGGTGTCAGTCAGATGTTGACAGTCCCGAACATTTGTGTAGATTCCACACTGAGGTTCTTGGTGCAGGCTTGGGTTTGACGGCCTGGTTCCTAACAGGCCACAGCTGTCTCCACCAACACTGCACACTTTCCTTTTTGTGGCTCCAGTGTTTAGTTCTGTCCGTTTTACAGCTGTGGAGGATTACTTGTTTCTTTGCTCTTTTTTTCCTTTTCGAGAGGAGCTTTTCATGCACCTGTATGTCTCACATGGTGAAGCTCCATCCACTCAGAAATGAAATGGAAGGCATTTAAACCGGTCGTAAGCACAAAGTAAACCTGTCAGAGTGAATTGAGAGCCAGCATTTCGCATTCAGACATACAGTCTCTGAACTGTGTTAGGTATCTCCACATAGCATTCTACTTTTTTGTTTTACTTATTTATAGACAGCAGTAATATTTGTGGAGCATTAAGAAAAGTACCTGTAATTGGCTGCATACTGTGTAGCCTTGGAAACCATCTCCAACTAAATGGACTGTAACACTTCACTTTCAAAGGCAGATCTGGCAGTACGGCACACGTTATGCATCCATGACCTGACTGCTGAAGAAAAAGCCACCGCATTTAGATAGCACTTGTTTGTGTTGACGTTTGCCCACCTGGCTTATGCCTTGCATATAAATGACAGCAGTGTTTAATAAAGCAGGTTAGGTGTGTGGGCATTGCATCATCATTCTGCAGCCAGAAAGCATTTGGTGAACCAGAAAATTTTCAGTGGCCTGCAAAATAAGAGGGATCTATAATATTTTAAACCCTCCATTACAGGATTAGCTTCTCTTCTCATCATCAGCATATGATCACTTTAACACATTTCCACAGACAGAACTGCGGTGTAACGCTCCAAATACACAGAAATCATTCAGAATGAGAAAGTGATGAGACAATGAGCATAACTTCTCGCACACTCCTGGTGATTTGTTGTGCTGCTCAGAGAAGCTGCCAGACACCCATTAAGATTAATGATGAATTAGTCAGTAAAGCTGCCACCATGCTTCATTATTGCCATGCAGCTAACGGGCCAGTGTTGAGGCGTTGCCATGGCAACGGCCAAATGGCACCGCCGTTTGAACAAATGGAGGCAAAGAAGCTCTTTGGAACCAGTGAAGGGGGTGCTGTATTGGCAATAGGCAGCAGCGGCTCATGCTGCTTAAGCACCTCATTTGGAGCCTCGGCTGCCATTTAATCCACTCTGGAGATGGCATCTCTTCAGAGGTGTTTGTGATATTTCAGAGAATTGACACTTTTATGGAAAGATGTAAGGTTGTGTAATGGGAAAGAAATAGGGCAGCTTGGTGAGATTTGTGGTCTGTGCAGTGCAGAAGAATACAATGAGGTTGGGCTTCTTTTAGTGTGCTCTACAACCAAGGTATTTTTTTGGTTTGAGAGAATCAACGTTAAAATTAAATATCATCATCTTAAACAGGTTGATTCATTACTCACTCTTCCACCTTTGCAGCTTCTTTAAGTTTATACTTGCAGTGACTAGCTAGGTTAGGTCACTATAGGAAGATGCATACAAATGCAAGGATACATACAAAATCAAATTCAAAAATCAAAATCAAACCCGCACACAGGCGTATTTTGGTGCGTGGGGTTTGTGTCAAGGAATTTAGCCAGCTTCAGTTAACCCGTGGGGCATGTTGACGACATGCAATCCAGCCCCGTGGAAATCGAGCTGGCGACCACTGCCATAGAGGCGCCTCCTAGCTCTGGTTTCATACATTTTGCTATGTGCGCTGTTTGACCAGCATGGGTTTACTAACAAACCACACTGGCCCCCTGCCAATGCTTCCTCAGTGGAACTCTTCAGCGTTGCATGAGTGCCAAGATGCAGATGTAGTCCATGAGGCTAATTTTTCAAGAAAGGTTTGGTTAACGACGTCTACCAAACACAGAAGTTTTACACAAGACTGGGGGAATGCATGTACCGTTACATCAATATTAGAAATGCAGGGTCACTCGCTTAGGACGAGCTTGAGCGTGTTTGTTTAACAGCAGTAACTCATTTGGTTCCAGTAGGAATGTGTGTCAGCGTGTGTGATCTGTTAATGTGATCCCATTTAAAACGATAACTTTTACAGTCTTACATATCCATTATGTGTTATGAAAAGACAAGCCCCATCATGCATGCTGTTGGGCATATATGCAAAAACGAGAACCTTATCAGAAGCCATACTTATTTCCCCTGGAAGCCTTGTTATTGCACAAGTGAAGCATGCTCTTCTTATTGCTGCTCTTAAAACGTGAAACATCTAAAAGTGTAAGACTGATCAAATATTGCAGTCGGAGGTCATCTGAAGCTTGTAACGTATCCCTCCTTTTTTAGGCATTACAAAAACTCCACGACAATAGTCGAGGGTAAAACCGTATCTCATCTCCTTAAAGAAAGAAGCGTTAGTTCTGTTAGCCAGATTGGCCACAGTGTTAGGCCCCTAACAGTGTACGCACACACCCACAGATTGATGCCCTAATGACTGAGCCAACATGTTAGCCTCTGGCCGTCTCCTGGAACGATCACATTAACCATTGTAACTCCCGTTATTCTCTGCTAGGGCTTAATTTGTGGTTTGTGTGCTCATACCACATCAGTTAAGTCGCTGCAGTGACCTATACATGAGCTACGGATCCTCAGGCTGAAATGTGTCTCAGAAGCTGCAGCGCATTCCTTGCCTCTTTGCTGTGGTTTCGCTAATGTGATCTCTCTGAGCTCTGATGATGGCACTTATTGATATCTTCACAGGACATGAGGGATGCTTTCCTCTGCATGTGCCTACCTGGAATTTCTTTTGTCGAGTGCCAAAGTGAAGAAAGCTATAGTGACATCATACCATAATTCATTTAGAAAAGTGGGTTCTTATGTTACATAGTTTTTTTTAGTTTTTTTTTTTATTCAAGGATTTCCTAAAACAAAGGCAGTTTGCATATGTTCACAGAAGCTAAGTGAATTGAGACCACAAAGTTCAATCTTGGTTTTGTTCTTTTTTGTTTTTTTTTTGTTTGAAGCCATTCTTGTTTTTTTTTGTTTTTTATGACTACTGGTGAAAAACACGGCAGCAGGATGATGCTGTGTTTTGCACCAATGGGCAGGTGATGAGCAGTGCCAGCTTTCTTCCAGAAAGAACATTGAGAATTGAGACCACAAAGTTCAATCTTGGTTTATTTCTTTTTTGTTTTTTTTTTGTTTGAAGCCATTCTTGTTTTTTTTTGTTTTTTATGACTTCTTGTGTTTTGCACCAACGAGAGCCTTCCATCTAGCCACCCTGTCATGAAGCCCACATCGGTAAAAGACTAGAGCAATGGTTGTCCTTCTAGAACTTTGTCCCGTCTACACTCAGGATCTCTTTCTAAATTGCTCTTAATTTCCACAGGTGGACTCCATTCAATGTGTTGAAGCATCTCAGCAGTGGGAAATGGAATTCTGTTCTTTTTACATTGTCATTACAGGCTACTGAGGGTAGAGTAATTTTAGACAAATGTTTGTGGTTTAGAGGTGCATTAAACGACGCAAAAAGTAGTGCTAAAGTCTTAAGATCTTGTAACGGTACTTGGTGACACAGAGGGTTACACACAGGACCTGCTGAGGTTAATATGGTATTGAGGCGTACAGAGAAGCTTTACAAGTAAAGGTACACAACGGTAGTAACTGATTCGATGCTCAATTCTGGGGTCAGCATAAGAAAGCAACCATCAGGGCACTATCAGGGAGTGAAAATTTTCTTTCAAATGCTGTAACTTGGGTAGATTTTGATTCAGTCTGGCTTATCACAGGAGCCTCAGGGAAACTATAAAGTGCATTTTTGCCACTGAATGAGGGTTGTACAGCGTGGCTCCGATTGTTTCTGGGTGGGATTAATAATGGACATTGTAAAAGCAGGAAAGGCTTTGTGGAGCAAGAGTCTTTTAAATATATACATTAATAACACTCCCCTTTCTATCAAGACCTGGTTCAAACATCCTTATTTTGATTTTTCTGACTATCAGCATTTTCCTCGTCCTGAAGACAGCACTAAGTGACATTAATAGACACATTCCAGCTAAGTTGGGGCACTCAGATGGATGAAGATGAAGTCTTTTTCTGTTTAGTTAGATGCAAATACAACCAGACAAATTAAAAGCCAGTAAAAGTGGCTCATTTAAACATTTCTCAGACAAGTGATCACGTGTAGGTGTTAACCGTAGTGAGTCTGTCTAATTGCTCTTTGCTCTGAATGGGTCAAAACGAAAGGCAACTGAAAGTTTTACTGTTTAGTCTGATTTTTCACTCAACAAAGTAACTGAGCAAATTCTGGCGGAGCATAGTAGCCGCCTCTACTCTAAACCAGAACCCTACTGTCTCCCAGCTGTACCAGTGATGGGAGGAAAAGGTTCAGTGCTGGTGTCACTCGTTTTAAATCAGTGATCATTATCAGGACAAAGATTTTCTGCATGTAATTTTACTTCTTGCCGGCAGGAGTAAGAACAAATTCTAGGTGTGTATATAAAACAGGTTTGCCTTGCAGTTAGTCTCAAATGTCTATGGACAATTGAAATACATTTTAATTGGACAACCCCAAACCATACGTGCTCTCCCCAAACTATAGTCCTAGGAAACAGCTTGACCCAGCGGCGGCAGAGCGTTCCGATGCCATCTCTGACAGATTCTGTTGATATGTGATGTCCAAAAGTTGTGTAGAGCCGAGAGGAAAATATCCAATTTGATGGATAAAGAATTTGTAACCCCCATCTTGCCTCCCTCTCCCAGTGTCTGGCAGAAATCAAAGGGCTACAGGAATTTGCCCGTAATTGTTTTACGGTTCCTCGGAAATCATACCTACTTGTATAGGTGGAGCACAAAGAAAGCAAGAGCCATGAAAGCTGCAGGCTGGCTGCCGCTGCAGCTTCTGCTGCTGGCATGAAAGGATGGGGAAGGGGAGGAGGTGTAGATCAACGGGGCAGCCACCACCAAATAACAGGAACTGAGCTGTAAATGCCGGCTCTCCCTGGGTTCAGTCAATGAAAGGAGGTTGAAGGAAGTGGTTTATTGAAGCGTGGTTTATATGGGCTGTCTGTTGGCAGCTCTTTCACTCTTTTCTCACTCGGGCCTGCCATAAAACATTCATCTTCTATTTACAGCACCTCTACACACCAAAGCTGGAAGATCTGAGTCACCGATCACTGAAACACCACGCCTTTTTATCAGCACAATTGATATGGATAGATAATGTGAAATCGTTTACCAAAGTTCAATTGTTCTTGGATAATTTTTTTTACTTTGGTTTAATTTTACTCATTAGACTCTAGAAAATCTCATTTTGATGTGCGGTAAATTGTGCCTTACATTTTTTTAAAGACATTTACATACTAACAGTTTGCCAGTAAATGATAACCTGTTGGTTAGGATGAACAGCGTATCTTAAATACAAAAAGATTTAGATTTTGTAATGTGCAGTGAAAGGCAGTAGTATAATTGGCTAAGCCTAAACAAAGCAATATATTCACGCAGTTTGGACTCAGTTTTTCTTTGGTTTGCACAAATGGATTATTACCATTGGAAATGTAACTTTTTACCAATCCGGAGTAGAGATAATGACTAAAATGGTCATTTTATTGCAAAGTAGGTATTCTGTTCGAGCAGTGCTGGACCCGATCGGCGACTGGATCTGCTTTTTATTTGAACACAACACATGCTGCATAATGTGGCTGAATGAACAGTATAAAAGATCAGAGAATACACCTCATTCTTTGATTAAAAAAAAAAAAAAATGTCAAAATTTTCAGTACGTAAACCTAAAACTCCCATGATCCTTTCCTGTTACAAACCTCCAATCACTGAACTTAAAACCTTTTCATACTACATTTTGGGATACATATATGGACATGTTCCACACATGCAAACTACAAAACATCTGGGCATTAGCAAAAGCAATAAAAAATGTCCTCTTTTTTTAGGTGTTTAACCACTTGCCAAGGACGGTTGTTGGCAAGCAGATAATGTGGACATTCACATTATCTAGTTTTTGGGTTGCATAAAAATGTCCATGGAAAGTATGTAGATACAGGAGTTTGAAACCCTGGTCCTCAAGACTCCCCATGAGCACACATACACGATGGCAGCCATCGCCATCGAGAATGTAAATGTAAAGCTGATTTCAGACATGAATTTCAGACAATGTAAGGAGAATTTGGCATTGGTCATTATCCGGAGTGGCCTTTCAGACATGTAAGTCACAGCGGGAGATCGCCCTAGTGAGAAGCGTCCTCACATTTGAAAATCTGCTAAAATTTCATGCACCATCAGTGCACACTGGAGGCACAAGATTAAGGGAAACTTTGCATTTTAGAAACTGTTTTCTTTTTAGAAAAAGGTTCAATCATTGGAATGCAGTTGGGTGGTAGAAAATGTCATCAACATGTCAATTTTTTGTGGTCAAAGCAGTGTTTACCTTCATCCTTCTCACTTCAGATTCTATCCTTGTTTTCCACAATTACTTCACGTCAAAGATCTTTAGTTTGGTCATATAGAAAAGCCATGTAGTCTATAGACTGTGAGAATTGTGAATATGCCCCTTTTCCCCAGACCCCAGAGGGATCTCTTCAGATGACCTAAGTGTGACTAATAATCATACTAAACAGAGGAAAGCAGCAAAGATTGATGGCCTCCTGACCTTTTAATTAATGCCATCAGGCCTAACATTTAAAGTGTTTGTGTGTCACACGTCCAGTTTTACTCTCCAGAAGCAGAGTAATTACAGTTTCTAGTTTTCCCTTAGCACCATGCTGTTGACCAAAATATTAGGCTCGGCATTAAGGAACGTAATCGAAGGGCAGATTGCCATGAAATAGAATGGCACCGCAACTTTCCACAATCCCTCCAAGTATCTAAGAGGAGCAGTAAATCCGTAGCATATTAAGCACTAATGAACGCTCAGCAAGATGCCTCCACATGTGAGGTCTCAGCTTTCCGTTCTAAGACAACATCTCCAGCAATATGTGTGGACAGTGTGCAAAATAGGCTGGGACAGGTGGAGCCAGCTCCCAGTCATAATCCAACTATTACACATTTCTAGTCTGACAATCTGGAACGAGCGCGCACCTGATGACTTGGTAAGCACACATTTAAAAACTATAGTTAGGGATGTCTGTAAGCCTGCTAATGGGCACACCCCACAAAGTCCTTGAGCGTAAAATTGTGTTCCAGTACAAAAGTTGTGGCAACCAACAACTTTGACTTTTAAGTTTTTTTTTTTTTACAGTTTCTGCATAAAAGAACAAAGCTGCTAAAGCTTGGGTCTCAAGACTGAGGATGCACCGAATTATTATTTTTCGTTGATTAGTCTAGAGATTATTTTCCTATTAAGCTCTTTTTTTGTTTGTTTTTGAATTAACAAAACAATTGATTTATAATCAAAATAAGACCATAACAAGTGCTCATACCAGTTAAAGTAGAATCTGATATTAGGAATGATGAATAAACTAGCAACTATTATTTTTGTCAACCCTATATAGTACATCACAGAGGCCTGGCTGCTTTAAGAAAAAAATTGTCTGCGCTACAGTTCAACAACAGCATGGAGAATCCAAAACCGAATCAAGTCCTCTGAGTTTGAACACAAACTGAACATTATCACCCCCACTAAGGAGGATTTACTGCAGAACTTTTGGATTAGACAGACTATGTTTGAGCCTAGTCAACTCACAACTAAGTGGAAATGATTTTATCCAACACAGAATCAATAACTGCTCCTTAATCAAATTGGACCTGGGTGAAGATTAAGAAGAATAAGCATGAAATCAGTCCCGTGACTCCTCTAAAGGCTGCTGCGAGGTCCTGTCAGGTTTGGGAATGTCGCGGCTGCTCTCTACACACACACACACACACCTTTTTGGAACTTCCAGCTTTACTTTCCAGCTAATGTGTTCGTAGCGGTTAGTAATTAACCAACATAAACACATAATGGATGCAGGCACAGCAAAAATGATCACTCTTCTGCGTGTTCATAAAATGTTGAATGGGCGTGTTGATGATGTACTCTTACAGACGGTTGATTTGCAGAGCATTTTTACAGCGGTATCGAACTGGTCAAGTTAAGATGCAACTTTGACTAAGCCGTCTGTCCGCTCTCTGCTGCACAGAGAGATGCTGGGCTGAGCTTTCTTTTAAATTAAGCTTTATTTTTATATTCACTAATCTCAGTGGGTTCTTGAAGAATTTGTATGCCACGATTTAAATTCTCTAGTTAACCTAACAGCTAAATGTTCACACTGTGAGGCTCTTTTATGGATTGTCCTAAAATTGTCCTCGTGTCTGTGTTCTGTTTTGTTTTAAACCTTTTCCATGGAACAATGAGCCCAGCAATTCACATTGTGAATTTGTGATTATGTCCATGAAATGGCACTACAGAAATGCCAAGGCTATATTGGAGAAATTGAAGATATGCTGTTGCTATTAATGCATACCAGAGAATCCTGACACAATTTTACAACTGTTCAGGTGCATAGACTGTTTCCTCCTGCCTCTCAGATTGAGTTTGATTTGTGTATTTTGATTTTGTGTCATGATTCTAAAAATTGCCAACATCATAGGTCAGTACTACTGCAGTAGTTCACACCATAGTTCATAAATAGAATATGTTTTCATCATCATTTGAGAGTAATGGCAAGGACTGTACACAAACCTAAAGGATCGTCCTACTACACTGTGGGACTAACCTGTAAAACCGTCCATTCAGCCATTTCAAGGCTCGCCATTAAGCGTTTGAGAGCACTTGTCCTTTGGGCAAGTAGCTGGGATGTTTTACTTGCCTGGTAGCCAGACTTGCTTGTCTCATTCAGAAGATGCAGATTGTTTAAAAGATAAATAAAATAAACTCTGGTTTAGACAATAAGTATATTTTTGAATGCAAAACATAAAATTAATAGTTAACGATATTAGCTAGTTTTCAAAATAGCTTTTCAAAAATATTAACGGTTATTCTTGTGACTAAAGGATTTTAGTTTTGAATCAAATACTGTCATGTTGGTTTTTTTATTAAAAGTTAAAAATAATTTAAAAATCAAATCTTTGATTCTTTCACAAAACAGAAATAATACAGTGTTATAGTCGAGCTTAATTACCACAGGTCACAATAAAGCCACAGAATGAGATGAACAGCAGAAAAAAAACATGTTGACTAAATATTATCTGACATTAACATAACATCTGTAATATGACAGACAATATTTTTCATCCTTACAGTCCCTTACCCGCACCTTTTTAGTTTTGCGGAAATGCAGAGAATGTGAAGCTACTCCACGAATATTCTCTACATTTTGGTAACAACGAGGATTGTTGGCTTGTTTTGCCACATGCACAGATGCATGTTATTAATGCGTTATGAAGTTTTCGTGAGGTTGGTAAACAAGAGTAGGACAACATCAAATGAAAAATGATTTGAACTGGAGTCTGGTTCGCATGAAATCGGAGATTGTGGATACGCTGTAGGCAGCTCTACACTGAAATAAGATTTTCACCAATTTGTGTCGTCGTTTGACTACAGACAGTCACATTTATTTTTCACTTGCCAAGTTGGGCAACTGCATTACACATTCTTTTTGCCTAATCTTTGAGTTTACTTACCCCAGGCAATCAGGCAAGCTTTAATGTCGGCCCCTGCATTTCTGCTGCCAGATCACAGTGATACGTGTTATTTAAATGATTATGATATTTAAATGATGAAGTAGCCCACGGTGACTAAGGCAGGGACATGTGACAAGATTATGCTCAAGTGTCTGACATCCTTTCTGTTGACTTAGTAAAAGGAAAAAAGTTATCCCTAAACTTTTGTTCCAGCCTGTCAGTGAGAAGTTTAAGCTTGACCTGCTTCGCTAAGCAGCACAACAAATTCAATCATCTCAAATATCATTAGTTACGTGAATATCGATATAACGTCCCTGCATGTTTTTTTTAGCCTTTTAAGTGCTTGTTCTTAATGGAGTTATGGGAGTTTGGGAGTATGTGCTGTTTGTCTAAGACCCAATATTAAGAGCATCCCTTTGATTTAAGCCCATCCCCCACCCTCCACTTTGGTCTTCGTCTCCATCTGTGTTTGGTCCCAAGAGGTGGGTGAGGCTTCACACCTGTGGGTTTTTGGTCCAGGGTGTGCATATGGTGTTTTTACGTATAATTTCTTATGCTCCAAAAACAAAAAACATACTGATGTATGTTGATGCCTGATGTAGTGCAGGTGGGGTGGCAAGTAAAATTCTGTTTAAAAATCAGCCCCCAGTTAACCAAACGAGCATAGAATCGAAGAAGTCATTTTCCCAACTACTGCTCAACCTTTTTGTTGTTGCTTTTCAACACAGTTGCTGTAAAATTAGCCCGTATAGTTATATAAGAAACGATGAAACCACCCTTGCTAAGCTGAGGTAATGTGTAGTAATATTCAAAAGGTTTTTGGTCAGTTTTGGTCTGCTATTACAATGAATATTTCTGGTTATTTATGTGTGTGCAGCCTGCAGTAATCTTATACAGTGCATACTAGTTATTAGTTTGTTGTAGTTTGTTGTTTGGTTATGTCAGGACTAGGGATGGACATGGTTTTAGAGATGCGCCATAGTGAAAGCAAATGATGTTCATTTTTGTGGGAAGTTTGTTGGAGCAGAGTTGAAAAAGTTCTTGTCACCTAATGAGACCCCCCCCCCCATGTCGGTTTGCGTCAGAACCTGAGAGAAATGTCTGGCCCTTTAACTACTACAAGTGTTTGTCTCCTGTGTGTGGGCTCAGCAGGTTGTACACATTGGGTTTAGTAAAGCTTTTTACACGTGTGAAATTTGACAGATACTGGAGTAAAATGGGAAGTTTATACAGTTTTGTTTTTGTGTGTTTGGGCATTGGCATGTGTTTAACTGATGTCGAAATGAAAACTCTCAGCATGATGAAACAGGGGTTAACAGCAGACCAGCGAGCAGGAGCAGCAACAAGCCTTTTTTAATTTCCACTCTTTTCTATTGTTTTATGGTCAAGCCTGTTGCCCGGCCTGGCCTCATTACGAACCAGTCCACGTAGAAAGCACAAATACATAGTGACTGGCATTGTTCTTTGATTGGCATTTCACTTTAAACCACGGCCATGTTAATAAACGTCACGGCCTTGCCCCTCTTTGAAACCTTCAGTGGCCACTGGCAAGTTTCCTGTTACAGGTCAGTGGCTGCATTGTACGTCTTTGGGTCTCAGGCACTCGTAGTAACTCTCAGAAACCGTTCAGATCGTAGTAACGTTTTCATTCGGAAGCACTGAGGCGCAGCAAAGATGCTCCACTGACTCCACATATACTCACGTTATCACGGTGTCATCATAAAGTGTTTTTCTTTCATTTGATCTGTAAGTTGACCTACTATTACTTTAAGAGGAAAGATTTATATTTTCTTTTAGTGTCTTTTTGACGGTGCGTTTGAACGGGTTTAGGCATACAAGATTCCCCTGAGGAAATTATTTAATCATATATGGGCAAAAATGTCTTAGAAGCATATTTTATACAATGAAAGTTTATTATTTCGGTTCCTTAGTTAGATTACAGTTGAGCAGCAAGTTGCTTGCTCTATAAATAGGGTTTAGGTTTTGTTAATGTATGAACAAAAAGCTGCAATCACAGGATGGTTGGTGTTTTGTTTGTAAAATTTCAATTGATTATTGATGGCTCCCTGCCAGAATTCAGACGCCCCCCCGTTTGTAAAGAACGGTTAATTATTGCCTTTACAAAATGTGACACGATTCAACATCTGACCGAAAGCAGCATAATCTTTGGTTTGCACAAGCCTGTGTGTATCTGTAAAATGTTCTGCTCTCTACATATCTCGAACATTGATAACTTCTGCCTTAGAAACCCAGTATCTGTCAAGCTCCATTTATGAAGTTTGTAGCTGCACTGAAAATATCTCAGCATGACATCATGTCTGCCCAGTTATTCGTCCAGATTAGATAAATATACTAACATATGCACATGGTTTATGTGCTTGAGTGTGAATTTTTCTTTCCATTTCAATATGGTTCAGCTCATCTCCTTCACCACCTCAGTTTATATAAAGGTGTGGTGGTGAATGGGCTCTTTTTAGCTGGCTGTAATTGAACCTGACCCACTCACACAATTAACTCTAACCCATAATATTTGCTCAGTGGTTTTGGGTTTTGGATGTCTTGGCCCCATTGGCGAGGTTGACCTCAGCATAGTCAGGCCAGCACATCAATCACTGCAGCTCCCTGAAGGGGTGGGGCTCCAAAAGGAAACAGAAGAGTCCCGACTGATGTCAAAGCCTGGCCACGTCTGACAATGACTTCAGGTGTTTCCACCACCACTGGGAGCCAAGCTGCCAGTTGTAGGCCGCGGAATCCTTGACGCTTTCACGATGTGGTGTTTCTATTTAATTCTTCTTGATTCCATGTTCACAGACTTCGGGAGTGGGGGGGTGCAATCAAATATACATGTAGGTCCTGTCAAATGGCTCCACATGCTTGGTTAGATTCTGAATCGTGATTTTACATTGTCTTGTAATCAAAGGATTTTAAAATATGTTCTGTAAATACACTAAACAATTTGAGAACTCTGGCAAATAATATTAGAGCTGCCAATGAACTTAAAAACAAATTAATCCTTTATTTTATTTTAAAAGTAGATTCATTCTGTTTAATTGCGTAAATAACGTTACCTTTTAATATTTTCTAAATTACTTGTACTTCAACAATTCCCCATAGAATAACTAAAACCAACAATAAATTGCCTCCATTTACAGGTAATGTCTTTTGGTCAAGTAAAAGTACCAAGCACATAGTCTACATTTGACTTAAATTTCAATAGTAAAAGTAAGAAAATAATGCATTTGAAACCATACTGATTATGGTAATTACAGCAAAACGTCTACAGTAAATAATATAAATTAGAAAATAAATATTATATAATAAAATAAGAAAAAATAAGGGTCAAACATCACTTTTGGCAAAGGGAGAATTGTTTTTGTTTTGTTGTTCTGGGTTAGGATCAGCTTCCTCTAACGGTACCTGTAATGAAAGGCTGAATGAGGACGAGCTGATTAATGGGGCGATCCTGCCGTCTAATTACTTCCTTTTCACTGCAGATTTCTTTTACTCTGTTTTTGCTCTGTACTATCAGCTGTGTCCCTCTTCTCTCTCCCTCTGCCCCCCGTTGATGTCACTCGGCAGCCACACAAACGGCAAAAAGAAAAGGGGCCAAAAGAGTCTGAAAGCAGCATCGAGCTCTACAGTTGAAATCTGTTTGAAAACATGGCTTCTGAAATAAAGAGGTCAGAGGTGGAGAATAAATCTGATAACTCTGCTGCTGCATGCATTTCCAAATTACCCAAAAAAGATGGTTTCTGCATGTAAACGTGATCATTATCATTTCATTTGGTGCTGAAATTGGAGTCAGGTGTTACATTGAGACGACTGTAAGGTTTGAGTCTGCCGCCGTAGAGCCTTGTGTGCCTTATGTGAATACTCCCTTTTTTAAAGAAGAGAAATCTGGGCCTTTGCTATCAAAGTCCAGTCTTTACAGAACAAGTTTGTAGGTGTGTCTCAAGGCTCAAACTACGTCCTTTTTAAAAGATGCTCGCTAGTCAGAGCCTTGGCTAATTGTGCTGTGTGTCCTTGTGTCCTTGTGCACTTAATTCGTTTAAGAAAGTGAGTTTAAACAAAAGTTTTCTGGCGTCTTCTGTTAACTGCAGATTAAACACTCACTTCAATACACATCTGAACCAGTTCTTTCACAGAGGCACGTGTACTAAAATATGTGTCGGATCTCTCCTAAACCCCATGATGTCCAAACATCATGCCAGAATCATAGTCTTCAAGGACAAGAAGCAGCACTAGTTGTGTGTAATAGTCTCGAGACACAGAGCCCCAGTCTCAAACATGATGGGATTACATGAAGAGACAGACTAAAATCCACAGAACTGTAGTAAGCTCGGTAAAAAGGCAAGTGGTGCTGTGTTAAGGCAAAACAAAACGACCACGAAGGGTTTAAAAGCATTTTTTTATTCCAAAACCATTTCTACTCATTTGTTTACTGGATAAATCTTGTCAAAGGCGCTCGAGTAATCATGCTTTCATGCAGCCCACCATAAGACTTTAGAGCTCAGTCTGCTTCAGTCGTTGTTAATGTTAAGTCGTTTGCTACTTTGTGCTTTGCAGCTCCGCACGTGACTCTGTTTGGGCATCACCCTGAACTGACCTGACGCACAACTGAACCACGCTAAGCTAAGATGTGACTTCAACCTGTTCTTGCAGTAAACACACTTGGGTCTCCTCATACGTGGCCTTAATTGGTAGTTTTTCTGCAGAGTCCACAGGGATTGAGGCTGACAAACACACACCTCCACAGAGGAACACCTGAGCTCGAGCCGAGTTTGTTTGTCTTCAAACACCCGTGGGTACGAGGGGGAAGTCTTTTCCTTGTCATCAGCTGGGTGGATATGGGTTTTAAAGGCATCAATTCTAATTTAAGCCACAGTTTCTGTATTGATATACCAGTGCGGGCGATGGAAATGGGAGTTAATGAGATCTCATGAGAACTGAGTTGCAGGTTCAGAAAATCTGTAGGTTCGTGTGACATACTAGGACTTTCACAACACAGCAGTAATATTTTCAGATACTAATTTTAGCGCCCAAAATGGTGAGAGAACGGGATAAATATAATGATGATGTTCAGACTTTTCATTAAAACACTGGTCTCCCAGCAGCAGCACACGCCCCCGCACACAGACCAATGATGTGCTCTCAGCAGTAATTGGATGAATGTATGAGAGTGAGCTGCTTTGCATTTTACAGCGCTAATCGAATTCGAACCAAACCAGTTGTTCTCTTTTGTTGCTCACCTTGTGTTGAAGGTCGGTGGCCTCTATTAAACAGCCAATTTCTCTTTCCATTCCAGTGTGCAAGGATCCGCCATACAAAGTGGAGGAGTCTGGATACGCAGGCTTCATCTTGCCAATTGAGGTTTACTTCAAAAACAAGGTACATTTGACCATGTTTCCCTCCTGCAGACTGCATTTTACATATTTAACATTCTATGTGAATTTCTTTTCATGCGTCGCTTGGTTGTCTGAAAAGAAGTACGTTAAAGGTTTTTTGTTTGTTTTGTTTTTTTCAATTAAGAGATTTTAGCTTTGGGGTATATTTATACACAGACACTTCCACCTCTGATCATAGTTTTAATCCCTAGACCTTCAGGATGCCCCCAAACTGTAATGTGAGGGTAGGTAACATACCTTAAGTCAGAACTGTTTTGTTTTTCTCCTTTGGTGCGATTCCTTTGGTTGGGCAAGTCTGAAGCATTTGCAGTGGAAGCAGCAGCAGTCTCCATAGAGCTGGGGAGCCGTTAAATTGTGATGACGTCGATAATCTAATATGATATCACTAGCTAACCTCGATCCAGCACAAAACAGCAGGTTTTTGCTAAAGAGCCAGTGCACAAAAACATTTGAAGTGCGTTTAGCATCTGCTGCAGAGTTGAACTTTTGTTTTATTGCTCAAATAATCATCACAGTGAGCCAGCGCCAATTGTGCAGTTGTTTGATGCTACAGAGCAATTTTCTTCATTCACTAGAATATTGACTGGTGAATGAATGACTATGGGTACAAAAAATTAATTTGAGCAGTAAAACTTTAATGCTGTAAAGTTTTAGTCTTCTGAGTTGGCTTCTCCAGTATTAATGGCATATCTAGAGAACTACAAGTGATCAATTACAAGGGATTATTATTTTTATACAAGGGTAAAACTTTTTTTTGCCATATACACACAAGCAACTGTCATATCTCCAGGTGGTTAGCTGGTTCTGGTTATCGTAAATATTGCGTCTTCGAGGAAGTTTCTCTTTAAACATATATTTGCCTATGTGGCTTTTATATTTTAAAATAAAGACTTTTTTTAGACTTTTATTGTATAAAATAAAGCTTTTATAGCATAAAATAAAGTCTCAATAAAGTCTTATCTTATCGTTTGTCTTGGATTCGAAGGCAGCACTTGTGTTTAAAGACAGTGAAATACCAACTCTGTTTCCTCCTCTTTCCTCCTGCTTGGGTGGATCACCAATTTTCCTCAGGAAGAACCGAAGAAAGTTCGCTTTGACTACGATCTGTTCCTCCACCTTGAGGGCCACCCACCTGTCAATCACCTCCGCTGCGAGAAGCTTACCTTCAACAACCCGACGGAGGAGTTTCGTAGGAAGCTACTAAAAGCTGGAGGGGTAGGAGTATGAGGGAGAGGCCTGGGCTTTTACAGGGATTATACATGCACATCTTCTCCTGTAGCAGGACCACTTCCATCTTCTGTTTTTCCAGTGGGGTTCAGGGTTCTCCTGAAGCAAACAAAACTTGGTAGCACATTTGTAGAGTTACTGTATTCACATAAGACAAGATTAGGCTTTGCGAATACACAATACTTATATATATACAGTGAGGGGAAAAAATTATTTGAACCCCAGCTGATTTTGTAAGTTTGCCCACTAACAAAGAAATGATCAGTCTAAAATTTCAATGGTAGTTTTATTTGAACAGTGAGACAACAATGACAAAAAAAATCCAGAAAAATGCGTTTCAAAAAGAGTTATAAATTAATTTGCATGGTGGTTAATTTGCACTGTAATAGAATAATAATAAAGAGTAAGCTCCCTGTCTAACATTTCGACCAGCTGTCTTTCAGAGGTGAAAGGTGACTGCACACACACCAAATGTCATTCTGTTACAATATAGCAGGTGTAACCACCTCCGTTATCTGTTCCACTGTGACCAAGATTTACTGTTGACCAGTGAGCTTTTCCTATAGTTTTGCGTAATTCGATGTCCAAAGTATTCTTCAAAAGACGGGTTGTTTAAACGCCCGGGTGCCAGTGATTCTTTCTGTGTTCAGAATACAATGCCGAATGTCGGTAAATTAAGCTGCACGTACAGTTGATCAGCTGATCTCTCTGTGGTAGTCACTGTTGTGAAAAACTGGCATCAGTTTCTCTTTAGTTGCTTCTTCAGTGTCGGGTGCAATCAGTCAGTTTGCCCCTGCTAAGAGGACCCCTGTAGTCTCGAGGTTTTATG
Organism: Channa striata; assembly: GCA_033026295.1. Taxonomy (NCBI): domain Eukaryota; kingdom Metazoa; phylum Chordata; class Actinopteri; order Anabantiformes; family Channidae; genus Channa; species Channa striata. The sequence goes on from CM065172.1 coordinate 27,386,994, forward strand.
ACGGTGGAGCTAAGTGCTTTCTATTTACTTTGCCCCTCACCCCCTTCTTAACCTCAAGGGGCTCAAGTGCTGATACAGACCATGTTGCAGCTGACATTCTCCATTGTTTCCCCCAAAGGTCTATGGTATTAAATTTACAGCACTTTGTTCCTTAGATCTGGACAATGACAAATACGAATTTCTTTATGCTAGCATTGTGACATGAAGCTGTAGACAATAACTATGTGTCTGTCTGTTCTTGTTTGCAGCAACGGGATCCTCATAAACGAAGTTCAGAAGACTCAAAAGTAAGATTTCCGACATTTTTTTATTTTAAATTTACCTCAGTATTCCAGTATAGAACCACAGAAGCAGCTGTGTTGTCTTTACTTGCATACTCTGGCCATCGTTCCAGTCCTGTAATGACTGCAGGATGTTCCAGCAAAAATAGCTGGCTCTTGGCACAGAATAGAGCAGTGCACTAAAGTATTACTGCAACGTCTTATAAACAATTCTTGGTTCATACTTTAAAACATCGTTTTTAATCCATTTTAGATGTTTGTTTTTTTTTTTATTTGTTACTATTAAAGTTGTCTCCCAGCACACGTCTGTTTCTGAATATGCAGCTTATCCATGTATTTTCAAAAAAATTGTTTGATATTCTAAGAAATGTCCCTCTTACTTTCTGTAAGTGAAATCAGAAGATTGCATCTTGTGTCTGTAACTAGAGAGCTGGAATCAGGGTATGGTTAGATTAGCATGGCATTAAGACTGGAAGCATAGACTGGCATAGATTCATCAAGATGCTGGAAACACTGTTAAGAGATATTTGACATATTAGCATTGCACGAACTTAAAAAATGTGTCAATGCACTTTTACCTCATGAAAGCATTTTGCTTTAATGTTTTTCCTGGACTTGTACTTCACTTGTTAGTTGTTTTACTGGGGCGACTGTGGCTTTGTTGGTTTGATCCCTGGCTCCTCTGGTCACATGTCGAAGTGTCCTTGACCAAGACACTGAACCCCACTTAGTTGGCCCGGTGTGTTTGAGAGTGTGAATGGTAGATAAGAAGCAGTGTAAAGCGCTTTGACTACCAACAGGTAGAAAAGCGCTATACAAGTGCAGAACATTTACCATTTACATGCGGACCAACCCCGTTATGTGACTGGTCAGCATGAATCCTATTGGCTGGAGAATTTTGACAGGGTTGTCTCGAGTTGGTTCTGAAAGCGAGATCCAAGCGCAGAAGGTTCGTTATTGAGCAGCAGTTTGAGGAGGGTTTGAAAGTGAGCAGAGGAAATTTGAATGTGAGCAGGAACATTTTGTGCAAGGGCAAAAAATGTGAACATAAAAGTCATTAAGGTGTGTTAAATTAAAAACTACGCTCTTGATTTATGAAAGGGAAATCATTCCATATTCTACTACAAATGACCACGCCACCCGCCGTCATGCTCACATAGATTCCATTTTGGTTGAGATTTGATCAAGTGGCGGGTGAGTGTTATGAAGGGACTGAGAGTTGACGAGCAGCTCTGCGTGAGAACTTTAACCAGATAGTGAGTTAAAATGATTTAAATGTTTGTGCTTTTCTGTTGTTCCTGGCAGGTGATGGTAATGCAGGAGGGTTCAACCTCCCTGTTTGGCCAGCACCTGAAGCTGCCTACACTTCCCAACAACTCGCTGACATCCACCTTCTCTGACCCAAAGAAGAGCAAAAGCTTGCACGGGTCAAAGGTCAGTGTTCACTTCCAGGTACAGCCTGGGGGTTAAAAAAAAAATGTTTTCATTCATCACTTCTGATCCAGCTCTGAAAAGTTGTATAGCACCAAATATTACTTTCTGTTGGGTGTCTATGTACTTGCTAAATATATGGAGGATTAAGCGAGTTATGGCTACTGAACAAATTCATCAGCACTTACTCACTGACAGCCAGTGAGTTCAAAGACGACTTTCTTTTTTGTTTTGTTTTTTGTTCTTTTTTTACTAAAAACAAATTCCTAAAAAGAAAAACATGCATAAATGATTGTCCAAAAAGCTACATATGAGGCAGAGATGTGCTTATCTACGGCCGTTACCTGGTGCAGCACTGTAGCATGTTGTTTCTATTATGTGTTATTTTTAGTCTCTTTAAATGCCGTCATTTAAGAGCCAGTGGAGGAGGGGCCCGCCTCACATGGAAACGGTTTCCAGTCTAAACACAGTGTGTGTGATGAATTACTTATTGACCATGAGGTCACACACATACACATACACACACACACATTCTGACTCTCTCTCTCTCACTGGATCTCTCTCGCTCTCTAATCAAATGTTCAGATATTGTTCTGGTATTGAAAAGAAACTGTTTCAGAGACTCACAGCTGTAGCTGTAATTTTATTTTATTTTGTAATGTGATACTGTTTAATAAATTTGCTATATACACATAAAGAATACGTTTCAGTAGCTTTACAGTAAAATGTGCTTTTAGTTCTACAGTGATATTATTAGAGGCTTTTTTTCGGGACATACAACGAGCTGGATCACCTGCCATGTCATGGTGCTGAAAGGTGTGTTAAAAAGTGCCACTTTGCTGCAGGCCCCATGTGTTCCTTCAAAGCACTAAACTAGTTTTATGTTGGGCTGCCCAGGGAGGGAAATGAGTTTACTGCAGAGGAGTACGCTGGAGTATTGAATGAGCCAGCAGCTCGACATCCTGAGGTCCTGGGGTCACTGGCAGATAGACAGACTGAAAGGTTTTAGAGGTGCTTGGGCAGAATTGTAACACACCCCGTCGTCTAGACTGCTTTAATGGGTTTATTGCATTGATGAAATATTGACAAGGGGGCTAGAGGTGAGACCTAGGGACAAATGGCCCCCGTCGTTAGAACGAATGCATTTCTTCCTTTCTCCACATTGCCCTTTGCGCCACTTTTAAGGTTGTGCATGTGTGGCTGTTGAAAAGGCCCCTCACCCCACTGAACAACACAGTTAAAAGAAGCCCAGAGTTTGCGTGTTAAGCCCATAGATAGGACTAAGTAGAGCCTTTTGATTTTCCGTCTAGAATGGACCTCTTTTCATAGATGGTAATGCCAAACTCCAGGGTGGCATGCATGTTTTCTCTTGTGTAAAAGGCAGAGGATTACTCTTCCATTGACCTGGCTGCCTAGTTTTTGCTCACTTTGTTTTTGGGGCCTGTGCATTTCAGAAGTTCTACAAGTGCAGTTCAGCGCAAAAGCACAGTAAGAGGACGTCACAGCAGGCTTTTTGCTTTTCTGAAGTTTTGAACACTGCGTGGAATAATTAGTTTTAATTTTATTCAACTTTATATATATGTTGCCAATTCACAAAAAGTCATCTCAAGGCACTAATCACAAAGTCAAGACTATACAGACATTTAGAGAAAAGCCAACAAATCCCCCTTGAGCAGCTATAGGCAACAATGGAGAGGAAAAACTCCCTTTAATGGAAGAAACCTCCAGCAGAACCAGGCTCAGGGTGGGCGGACATCTGCCTGTACAAGCCCATACTATCCTCACACCACAATTTTATTCAATTCAACTTTATTTATAAAGGGCAACAACAAAACATTGGGCATAGGCTACAGTGGAGGAAAACTCCCTTTAACGGAAGAAACCTCCAGGAGGCCAGGGTAGCTGACCAAACTGGAGGACACAACAAAAGCACCAAAACATTGGGACACAAACTGAGGACAAATCCGGGGAGGACAGGGAGAGAGAGGGGGAAGATGACAACGGGACAAAGAAGACACAGAGTTAATGTCATACAGTGGTGACATTATAGATGTGGGGTGAGAGGAGAGAATGAAGAGAAGAGGAAAGTGTCTCAGTGCAGAGTCCCCCAGCAGTCTAAGCCTATAGCAGCATGACTATAACCAACTATAAGCTTTATCGAAGAGGAAGGTTTTGAGCCTAGTCTTAAAAGTAGAGAGGGTGTCTGCCTCCCGAATCTGGACTGGGAGCTGGTTCCACAGGAGAGGAGCTTGATAGCTAAAGGCTCTGCCTCCCATTCTACTTTTGGAAATTCTGGGAACCACAAGTAGGCCTGCATTTTGGGACTGAAGTGGTCTAGTAGGATGATCTGGTACTAGGAGATCTTTTAGATATGATGGAGCTTGACTGTTTAGAGCTTTATAGGTAAGAAGAAAGGTTTTAAATTCTATTCTACATTTAATTGGAAGCCAATGGAGAGAAGCTAATGAAGGTGAAATATGATCTCTCTTACCAATCCCAGTCAGCAATCTTGCTACAGCATTTTGCATGGACCAGTTTTTCACCATCGCTTTGAGAGAGGATTTTCCTGATTTTGGCAATGTTTCCTAGATGGAAGAAGGCTGTTCTGGAGATTTGTTTTATGTGTGAGGTAAATGCCAAATCCTGGTCAAAAATGACTCAGAAATTCCTTGCAGTAACAGGTTTTTGGAGTGGTCTCTTTCTATTTTATTTGTCTACTAACATAACACATAACAGGATTTTTCTGTTTTGAGATTCATTTGGTGTAATTCTAATATTGCAATGTAAGAAATAATTTTTATTCATAGCTTGTCAACATCCATTACATATTGTAGAATGTCAGTAAAGAAGACATCTAAATATACTTTGAGTCTCTAATTCTAGAAATGTATATATATTTTGAGACTTCTAAATTCCTTTGTTGGCTTCAACACACAGGATGTCTCCAAAGGAAATGGAACTACTCTTCTCACCACAGCTACAACCACCAGCACCAACAGCAGCAGCTTCTCCAAACTCCACAAGCCCTCAAAGGACCACAAAGAAAAGACTCAAAAAGACTTGAAAGAGCCCAAAAGTGCCTTCAGAGACTCTGGCTGGGAACCCAGCAAAGCCCCCAAAGAACCTTCCAGGAAACCCAAAGAAAACCAGCCACTTAGAGATGTCAATCCTAAGATGGGCTTCAAGGAACCTAAGTCTTTGTCAAAAGAGCATCGAACTGAGACGATGACCCATGGATCGGGAGTAAACAAACGTCTGTCCGCACCTGACGTTGAAGATCAGGTTGCCAAAAAACGTAAAAAGGGATTTGTGGATACACTGGGGAAGCAGACGTCAGGGTCTGACACTCAGCATTCAGATAAAAAACTATTAAAGGATAAATCGCAAATGCGAACAAGCAAATTAAGACCAGAATGTGGTGAGGCTGAGCGTAGAAAGATGTCAACACTTCCTCCTTTCCAGGAGCTGGTGGACCCCAATGACTCCGATATAGAGGACCAGTCCACTAAATCAGATGTAAGTAAAACAACTTTTTTGATTTGTTGGTGCTCAGTTCTTCCTTAGTGTGGAAAGGCTGTAAAATCAATTGACCGACAAGGTGGGAATCTTATTTTAGAGTCTGGGGAGCTACAAGAAGGGGTGGGCCCCAGTAAATCCCAGTAGAGTTCTGTTGCACTTGTCTGGGTGGCCAAACAGGAAGTTGTGGCATTTTGTGAACTTGAAATGTGTATTTATGTATTGGAAATAACTGAATATGTATGTGAACTGTGGTGGTTTACAAAACTAGATTATTTCTCAATACCTTCATATCCAGAGCAGGATTAGGAAAATTTCCTGGCTAAAGTGGTTCTTTTCAGGAGTAGGCTGACATTCAACTAAGTTGCCTGGTCCCCACACGTTTGGTGGTGAACCCATAAAGAGAGGCTGTTTTTAAAGCCAAATAGTCTACAAGGAAGATTTATGGTTTTACAACACCTGAGGAGAAAGGGGAAACGGGGCAGTGAATAGCACAAAGTTCCCCTTTAATCCTTTTAGCTTTTGAAATCAGAAGGGTGAGCATTTGTGGAAGAAAGGTCTAAATCCCTGTGCTTTGAGCAGTCTTTTTTTTTTCAGGCAGTGCTGTTTTCATTTCTATTGTCAAATGCCTTTATAAAGCATAGGTCTTTGTGTGTGTGTGTGTGTGTGTGTGTGTGTGTGTGTGTGTAGCTCGTTGAGACACCAGACTTACTGCTTTGCACTATCACAATCTGCGTTTTTGTCTCTGCTGTAATGCAATGCCGAAAATGCTTTTCATGTTTTCCCATACAGGGAACAGGGATCTGGTCGATTGTGAAGGGGATGTGGGGTGACAATTACCAGGTGTTTGATTCTCCCCAGGCTAGCAACTCTGGTGGCCCAGGGCCGGGCTGACGGAGCGCTGCTCTCATTTCTCATGAGGCCACTTGTTTGATCTCCGTGTTTTCAACTGAGCACTGGGCCAGAAACGGCACAGAGGAGGAAATGTGTCGTAGGTGATGACAGGAAGGGAAAGCAGGCTGCTGTGTTAGCATGAGATTCTTGTTTTCGACATGATGTGGGCACAGACTGAGTGATTGGTCACCAGCCAAAGATTGTTTAAGCACATAGCTGCTCCATCAAATAGCATATTTTGTGGCTTTTTGTCTCAAAGTATATGCGTGAGACATCAGGTATAAACTTTACTGGGATGATGGTTAACTTGCTGTTGACATTAAAGCAAAATGTTATTAATCAGGCAAGTTGGTTTAAGAAAACCCAAATTTTTCATAGTGAGTACATGACCTAAAACTTGCATAAGAATAATTTAGCAAACAGCTGGGAGACAACAACTACCAGGTGAACTGCAATAAAGAAATAGAAGTTTAGAACCTTTATGTTGTAAATCACAACATGTCGGTATAAGTAGCTGTAAGGAATCTACAGTCTCCAAATGAGACCAAAAGCTTCTCAATTCACATTAAAATCGTTTTGTTATGACAGCCCCACGGAATTAGACAAGCAAACCAAATACTAAGGTGTATGTGTTTGCTGGCATTTCTTTGTGGTTGTCTCATCGCAGTCAAGACTTAGGAGAAGACATAGATTAATTCCAGTAAACTGGAGATAAAGACTATTTCTTGTCTTTGAAGAGGGCTGCTTTGGTGGCTTTGAGTGAAGCAGGACAAAACCCCTAAAATGGAGTGGTGCTAAGATTTATGGCACCCGGAGAAGCTGTCCCATAAACCAACAGACCAGCTGTGTGTTGTTTGTTGGCAGGAGGTGACAACTATTGAAGTCACTCTGCCTTTTGTCCTCATTCTCTCTCTTAGCCCGAGGAGCCTTCAGGAGGTCTCTACTCAACCTCTTTTTTTTGTGTGTGTGTGTGTTTGTGTTTGGACAGGTCTGGTTTGTAGCAGCAGACGTCTTTTATAATTGTGGGTTTTTTTGCATTTTGGCACTGTGTTTCAGTATAACCCACATTCAATCTAATTAACCCACCTGACTTTGCAAGCTTTCTCCCAAATGTGGTTAGATGCTGCACAGCTTTGGCGTTTCTAGTGAACGTTATTGTCTTATCAAAAAGATGAAAGCAGAGGTTTCCCTGTCCTTTTAATTTATAAAATTTATTACAAGAACATGGATTTCAGGAACATATTTCAATAAAAAGAAACATTTAAGATTTCAAACACTATGCCGCAGCTACATGCAAAATGTTGGTGTTACTACAGAAATGTCACTTTATTTTGAGAGGTTTTGGGACTTAGGCAAAAGATAATATCTGTAATATATTGGTGTAGTAAGGGTAACCTTAGTAACCATATTGTACCACACCCAGTATGACCTCAATAATAGATATGTTGGAGTTATTGCCCCTCTGACAGTGTCATCATAAAAACTTTGAAATTATAACCTTGTAAAAGTAGAATTCATATTGAATTTGCATTGGATTGCTTTACGTTGTATAGGTGACCTAATACCCAATAAAGTGGCCACTTATTTTATTAATGCTCAATGTTACTATAAATACACGCTTTAGACAAACATGTTACCATCCATCCAGCCATTTGTTTTCGAGGAATGGCCTTTGTTAATTTAGCAGCACATTGCCAAACCATATTGTCCACTGTACAGTAGGTGCAGTATTGAAAAGAATCACGCACTGAATTGTTATATTATTGAATCATCATTCAAAGCAACAGCAAAGCATTGGGCAGGTTAGTAGGACCAGTAGCTGTGCACTGGAAGACACACAGTTCCAAAGCCACGGACACCTGAAGACAGGGACAGAGAGGGAGACAGAGAGGGAGAAAGACGACTATGGGACAAAGAAGACTCAGAGTTAATGTCCTACAGTGGTGACATATAAATGTGGGCTGAGAGGTGGAAAGTGTCCCAGTGCATCAGGGGTTGGTCACCCAGCAGTCTGAGCCTATAGCAGCAGGACTAGAACTAACTATAATGTTTTGAGCCTAGTCTTCAAAGTAGAGAGGGTGTCGGCTTCCCAAATCTGGACTGGGAGCTGGTTCCACAGGAGAGGACCTTGAACGCTAAAGGCTCTGCCTCTCATTCTGGGAACCACAAGTAGGCCTGAAAGTAGAGAATTACAGTAGTCCGCTTTGGGACAGGATGCTCCTAATTTTGTCTATGTTCCGTAGATGGAAGAAGGCTGTTCTAGAGATTTGTTTTATGTGTGAGGTAAATGACAAATCCTGGTCCAGGTCCAAGGTTCCTCACAGCAGTACTGGAGGCCAGTGTTATGCCATTTGAAGTAACTATATTGTTAGACAGCACATTTCTACGCTCAAATACAATATTTTCAGTTTTGTCTATATTTAGAAGTAGGAAATTATGGGACATCCAGACCTTTAGGCATGCTTGAAGTTTGACTAATTAGTTACAACTTCTGGTTTCACAGTTAAATATAGCTGGGTATCCTCTGCATAGCAGTGGAGGTTTATGGCATGTTTCCTAATATTCTTACCTAGATGTGACCCATACAAAGTGTCAGTATTGGTCCTAACACAGAGCCTTGTGGAACTCCATAACTAACTTTTATGTGCATAGAAGATTCAAAATTAACATGAATGTGTCTGACGGATAACATTTAAACCAACGCAGTGCAATTCCTTTAATCCCAAATCCATGTTCCAGTCTTTGTAATAAAATGTTGTGGTCAGTGGTGTCAAGTGTGGCACTAAGGTCTAGTAGGACAAGTATAGACAGAGTCACAAAAGTAAAGACGCATTGTCTGAAGCCAAGAGAAGTTCTTTGGTGACATTTACAGTGCTGTTTCTGTGCTATGATGAGCTCTTCAAACAGGTTGTTTCATAATTGCTGCGCAACTACTTTTTCAAGTGTCCTTGAGTAAGACTCTGAACCCCGCTTAGTTGCTCCCGGTGAGTGTCGGCCATCTGCATAGCAGCTCCCCCATTGGTGTATGAATGTGTGCATGATTGTGAGTGTGAATGGGTAGATAAGAAGCAGTGTAAAGCGCTATATAAGTGCAGACCATTTACTATTTAAATATCTGCCTATAAATGGCTAAATCGCTTGGATCAAGACAAGGTTTTTTAAGTAGGGGTTTATTAGGTACATAGCCAGTTCCTAAAGATAGATTGATCAAACCAAATATGAACGTGTCTATTAAACATAACCTCTTTAAGCAATTTGGTGCAGGAAGGGTCTACAAGACATGTTGTTGGTTTTAACGAAGGAATAGTTGAAGTTAACAAGGCAAGGTCTATAGTGAAAAAGCAGCCTAAGACAGACTGGGGCCTTAATGATCATTCTACAGCTGTTGTACATGAAGATCTATCTGTAATATTTGTGGGGAGGATCTGGGGAATTTTTTCGTATTTGGTTCGTAAAGAAAGTCATAAAGTCATTCCTGCTCAGCAGAACACAGCACTGAAGTTGGCGTGGCTGAAAAGTGCGGAAAAGACACATTGTTCTTGTTTTCCTCCTTTAGTGATGAATAAAATGTTTGCGGAGCGCTTTTTGTACAATATTAAAAGTGGAATCTTCTAAATTAGTTGAAAGCTACATCCTTTCTACTTTTTGTGACAGTTGCTTTAAGCTGCACATTTATGAATTGTACCATGGATGTCGTTTCCTTCAATTCACTGCCTTCTTTTCAGAGGGGCAACAGTATCTAGTATCACACACAGTGTGATAATCAAAGAAAAGAATAAAAAAAGAAAAGCTCGCGATTCACCGTTGTATTGAAAAATGTAGCAAATGATGAAGGGATCATTTCCTTAAATTTGTTCAGTGTTTCCAGATGAGCACTTTTTTCTAGCTGCTGTATAATCCACCGGAGTAAGTTCAAATGTTGTTCAGAGAGAACAGAATTATGAGGAAATACTTTTAGATTATCAATTTCAGGGTGTGACTAAAACAATGAGTGGGTTCATTTACATTTTGAGAGAAACCAATTAAATCTAATAATTTAGTAAATGTCGTGTTGAGGGAGTTACTGTCAGCATCTACATGAATGTTAAAGTCGCCCACTATGACAACTTTATCTGCACTAAGTCGGCTGGAAAATCTGAGAATTCAGTCCAAAATCCAGAATAAGGGACTGGAGGACGATACACAATAACAAATAGAAGTGGATTTGGAGTTTTCCAGGCTCAGAGTAAGACTCTGAAATGAGTTACAACTATAACTTAGGTCTAGAGTTTATGACAATTCATGAGGTCTTGACTTATTTATACTGACAAATTTTTCTGCTGCAACCAAGTTTCAGTATGACAATTCATGAGCCATTTACTAACAGATTGGTATTAATAATCTTGATTGTTTTATTTTGTTTTATACTTTTGTTGACAAATCTTTTTGGTTTTGGTTTGGTGATCAAACAAGTTTCAGTATGACAAAATGAATTGAGATGCGGCTTTTCTATGAATTTTCTGCAGCCCTCAGATCGCTGTAGATGGAAGCCATTTACTAACAGATTTTATTCTTAATAATCCACGCACAACTGCAAAATTGTTTTAATATTTTGTTCACTAAGAGAAGAAAGTCCTATGATAACTTTTGTTGAAGCCATCGATCTGGTTATTATAATGGAATGCTCAGGAGGAAGATGAATAGCGATTTTGGTTTGATGCACGGGAGAATGAGGCGACTTTAATAGTTTTTTGGTTTAAATGGTTTAGGTGATCAGAAAGAACAGTGGTTTGGTGTTCAAGATCATATAATTGATTGAAAAATAATGAAATTGGTTTTAGTGAAACATTAAGATTTAAAACTATGACTTTTCTGTTTTTTTGTTTATTGCGTGTTACAGGCACATTCAGATTGAATAAACAAATGGTACAAAATCTTTTTTTCAGGCTGTTAATACTTTGTGGAATGAACAGGCTCTGTACATTGAACATTGATACCTGCTGTGCACAGCATAGATGTTCACAGATATTATCAGCCTGGATATTCCTTCTAGCAGTGGTTTATAGGACAAAATATATATTTCTTTTAAATATTACTCCCTGCTTAAACTTAGGGCCACCACCAGAATTTACGGTAATTGATTGAAATAATGAAATTCCCTGAGTGAAACATTAAGATTTGGAAATCAGATTTACATTTCAGGCAGTTCTGAAATTGTTTTAGAACAAACTTTTTTGAGCAGTTCAGGCCCCTGCTTTCATTGGCCACCACCACAACTAGAATCCAATCTTGTGGGAAACATTTCACAGTTCTAAATGTTTTAAACAATGTTTTTTATTCACGTTTTTCTAAATATTTGTCGTATGAGGAGAGGTGTCTCTGGGTGGTGTTGAGTAAGGATAATGAGATGCACTACGGTGTGCAGCATGAACATTTTGAAAATTCCCAAGCACCAGGCAAAGACAAGATCTGATTCTTGGATTTGTCCATTTCATCTGCAGCCAAGTCTACTTATGTGAGCCCCCCCACAGCAAATAAGCAGTCAACACAGACGGTGGCAGATGCACAAATGTCTGGAATGTTGTTTGGGGGCTTCTGTGGATCACCTGGAGCACTGCCCGTTCTCACACCTGTGCACACCTGGGATCGCTGCAGAGAGCAGACATGGCTGACTGATTAGTCGCGTCTGAAAGTTCACAAAAGTGGAAGAGAGGAGTTCTCTGTGTGAGAAGGCGCGTTCGGGCCCTTAAAATGGTTTTCGGAGTTGGGTGTTTCTTGCCAAATTGTCATTTCTCCTTTTTTACCTCTCCAAGCGTGTATCTTTGAGTTATGAAAAGAACCAGATACTACGTTTGGTAAAGCAGCTGTTGATCTTGTGTAATAACTTACAGTAACGTTAAGTTCTAATCCGAGCAGCAGAAAACCTGAAACTCCTTCCTGTTTAGTTAATGTCCTATCAGAACATCTGTGCCTATGGCTTTCATGTTGTGGACACCTGTGCACTGGCACCACATTACCCAAAAATACGGACACATGAAACATGTCAAAATGTCACTAGTGGTAAACCTGCCAAAAATGACGATATCTTGGCATTGCAGGCGGATTATAGCGAGTGTTCTGTGTTTTAGGACAGTGTGTGTGGGCTTGGTTTTCTACTCGTGTGTGTGCGACGCAGCAGTAGACTCTGATTTATGAAGGTAGATGCAGACCTTTGCCTCAGAGGAGTGAAGTTGTTCTGGCTCTTTTCAGATGAAGCCAGGAGAAGAGAAACTCTGTCTGTCAGGACATTTAACATTAATCCTACAAATCCACAGAGAAGACTTCAAAGAACTAGTGCTGACAAAAACCAACTAACGTGCCGCCTCACAACCTTTGTAAAAATGCACTTAGACTCACGGCTAATAAAACACTTGAAGGCGGAGCTTAAAAGTAACCTTTTGTGCACGATGTCATGACTTAAGGCTGGTTTATACTTCTCTGTCCATACACGGAAACGGTGAAGCAGACCTACGCAGACTAGGGAATTATGGATAACCACAGGCTGGAGAGGGTTCAAAACAGGAATAGAACCGGAATGACTAAGAATGGAAAAGTAGAACAAGAAATAAGCTTATACCTGTCTAGATGTTCACACTGATTTTATAATATTTGTATATGTTGTTTTATATATTCTGTTGTTGTACTGCTGCTTTATTCAGTATTTGGTGTGTTCATTTGGTTTTCACTGGGTTTTGAGATGTTTTTTGATTTCTAAAAACTAAAATCAAAAGGAAAATCAGAAAAGTCTGGGTTTGATAGCATATTACACTTCACATGGGACACAAACTATTTGGTTAATGATAATTAAAAGTTTTATAATTTACCATTTGGTCTCCTGTTACCTCTGAAAATATTCTTTATTGAATGACCACAAAGGACAAGACATTTTTGTTCTCTATGTCTATCAAGTATCTGGAAAAAGTTCATCAGCTCCATTTTATCATAGAAATCCATGTTTGCCTTTACAAACAATGAATGTTGCGAAACCTTGAACGCGCTGCTTTACTTTTGGTTTCCAGATTGTTTCTTCGTTTTCAGCTAATTTGAGTTTTGTTAAATGCAACGCTGCCCTCTTGTGAACACGTGCATCTGCCAGGCGAGTATGAAGGGAACACGTGCGAACGTATCCCAGCGTAGGTCTTCATCGCCGTCTACATGTATTCACGGAGAAGTTACATGTATTCAGGCTTTAGTGGAAATATGTTTTGTATGTAGTCTGTGGCTGAAAATAATGAGGGGATAGAGCACTTTTTCCCACATGTGACATGCGCGGTCGTCCACCAATCCTGCAGTTGTGTGTTCGATCCTCGGCTCCTGCTGTCACGTGTCGAAGTGTCCTTGAGCAAGACACTGAATCTCCAACTTAGTTGCTCCTGCTGAGCGTTGGCCAGCTGCCATCAGTATGTGAGTGAGTAGATATGAAGCACTTTGAGTACCAGCAGGTAGAGAAGCGTTATATAAGTGCAGGCCATTTGCCAGACCATAAAGAGTGCGCTGGTTTTATAACCACGCACAACGGAGAGAGTTCCACATTCATTTTGTCTCCATTGTTTTGTTTTCATAATTGTTGGAAGTTAGAAGAAGAAGAAATCAAAGTCAAACCACTACTACTACTGAATTGATTGAGGGACTGTGTAGACCGTTCAAACGGTCGCGTTCTGCATCGCCTCTCCGTGTAGTTCGATTTCCATTCGATTTTTGTCTGCAGTGTAGGCTGCGTTTCATCCTGGATTTAACACAGAGCCGTGAATCGGGCTCAACGCTTCAGGTCGTCATTGGTTCGACTTAAATAAATAATGTGTTGCAAAGCGCTTCCTTGAGTATGTACTTCACAGGACGGGGGGACAGTACCTCTTAGCATTACAAGTTGTCAAACATTTCTAGTAAAAACTTTTAAGTGACAAACTGTGGCTCTAAACTTGGATTGATACGCAAATCCCATTGTAGTACCCGTGGAAGACTAGCTGGACACCAGCTCATATTAAATTACAGGTCCTGAAAATGTCTTTTACCAGACATACAGGGAAATAATACCGAGCTTGAAAAGAACAAACTGAAGAACTGAAAAATAGCTGTAGAGTGCCCTGAAGTGTTTGGTACCACTCCATTTTAAAAATAAAAAGCTTAAACCTGAACTTTCTATTAAATAAGTTGAAACAGACAGAAGCAATAAACATCCATTATAATTCCTGACATATTTAATAGCACAGATGCTCAGTTCTTTGCCTCAGAGTGGCATTGACTGGCTTAAAAGCAGACAGCACGGGGAGACTTTTTTCCCTTCAAGTGAAGGGTATCGACACTTGAGGCACATTTATGTACTGGATTTGCTGATTTCTTGTGGGTCCGAGCAAACAAAAAAGATCCCAAAGATATGAAAGTGTCCAAACGTTAACACAGCAGATAACTACACGCGACATTTATTGATTTTGATCAATGATTATTAATGATCAAACCATTGCATGTCTATTTTATTTTCCACTGTTTTTTTTTCTTCTTCCTCCCAGTACGAACAGCCCAGTCCAGCCAGTTCCAGCTCCAGTTCAGGCTTTGCCCCCACACACCACAAACGACAAGGTAATTGGAACACAAACATATTACAGCTGATAGCATGTGTGTTACACCCTGACGAGCACCTGAACACGAAGCCTTTTTCCCTTCGAGGTCACGATTACTACATGACTGAGACAGAGCAAATAAAATGACGTCCCCTCACACTCGTTGGCAGAGATCGATGTAAAGTGAAAACATGTATTTCGATGTAGCACAACCCGATTTTTAACGTCCATTTTATACGATGTCTTAATCATCCAGCATGTTTGAAGAACTGCTTTAAAATATATGGTTTACGAAAGGAAATGGTTTAATACGAATGGCTGAATTGGTCGAAAATATTGCACTGGTTTGCATTTTTGGTGCGTCGTTTCTCTAGGGTGACCTTTGCTTGTGTGTTTGCAATTTTCTGTGTATGCAGTGGTGGACTTCATCATCAGGAAAAGCGTGGCTATTCCTGCCGCCGCCCACACATGTAACAGTTACACTGAGACCTGTGAGGCCCCCACCACCGAGTCACAGCTCTGCATGGAAAATGATTTACTTGCTTGCTTGCTTGTTTGTATGAAGAGTCTTGCATCTCTTTTTTTTTTTTAATCGCTGCAGTGGCGTTTAGCGCCGTAGTGATGCCCCGCCCAGAAGCACCCGTCACAGCTGACCGAGCAGCGTGTAAAAACTGTTTGCACTGTTCGTGTCCACACACTTTGTCTTTTGCTCCCAGTTATGTCTGAGCACACACTGTTTCTATTTTAGTTTGACGTGGTTCTCCAAAAATCTTTAAACATATAGGGTCACACGTTCCTTTATGACTATAGACATCAAGAGTCAATGACACCTACACTGATTTACTCCTTACAGCACCGAATGTGGGTTTGTCCACAATGAATACACTACTTCCTCCCAAAAATTCGTTTTTAAAAAGTGCCGTGAAGATTTCTGTCGTCAACCCTGTATGAACCGCTGATCTCGGGGATGAGAGCCAGACACAGGCTAGAAGTCACCGAGACATTGTTCATCTCACCTTTTCTTTCATTCTGTCATCGTTGCAGCTCATAGCATGATTCATTGCTTCGTGCATGTTTAACCTTTTGTTTAATTCAGAACAATCACAACAAACTTTATTCCAGTTTGTCTGTCTCCTGCACAGTGCTGGGCCCACTGCAGTCAGTGATGCAGGATCTGCACTCAGATGACAATGATGAGGATTCAGAGGACGACGATGACAATGACATGGACTCTGACGCGGAGCGCCCGCCGACACACACGCATCTCACACACCACCAACGCAGGTTAGCTTGATGATGGGCCTCTGTAATGCATGAACCTGCAATCATACAGCACACACAGTCAGCAAACATGGTACATTTTTTCGTTTGCCATTTCAGTTGTTTTTTTTAGGAGCGGGTTTGTGGTTTTCCACATAACTGCTTCATGGAATGGTTAATTTTTCAGTCCCAATCGAGTTCTGTACAGAGAATGTAAAGAATGTAAAGAACATTGTCTGCAAAACTGAATTCATCCTTTACATACAAGTTCCAGTAAATATACTGTCAAGTTGGTTGTGGAGTTACAACGCATTGAAAAACCCATGTGACACTTTAAAAAACACGCGGTTAAGTCTGCGGCAGGATGAACTTCTTTTTTTTTTTAATAAGGAGCTGGTGTATCCCAAAAACTGAGCTAAAAAAGTGTGTTTGACTTCTTACCCAGGGTCAGTTTAAGTGATGGCAGTGAGAGTGACAGCTCCTCGCCCTCCCCACCCTCCCGCAATGAGGCCCCGCCCTTGTTAAAAACTACTAATAACCAGGTAAGATGATATTTTGTGTTCTGCCAGTGTAATATACAGTTATGTAATAGAAGGGAGTTGACTTACTTTACCCTGTCCTCTGTCAGATACTGGAGGTGAAGAGTCCCACCAAGCAGAGCAAACAGGACAAGAGCAAAAACATAGACTGTGACAAGGTACCAGAGACCTTCTGTTCTTCACGAGATGCAGCTCGTAACAAATGTTTACCATAACCATAATTCCCACAAACGTAGTAATGAAGGACAGACGTGTTGATTTAATATGTCGGCACGAGTCATCTGTCCTGACTTCACAGCCGGTGGAGATTATGGCTGTGACACTGTTTGGCTCTTACATGAAAGCTTGGACAGAGGTCAAACACTGGGTGCACGACTTTGGGTACAACTACGTGAGGCCACCTAGATTATTTCTACAAATTTCAGGAGTTCAATAAGTTCATATATTAAACAAAACCCGAGAAGGTATTGTTTTCAATGCTGTAACCGACCTGAGATATTAGGGCTCAATAAAGGGCCACAAAACCATTTCCAGGAAATTTGTGAGGTTGTGTAAAATGTAAACAAGAATGCAACAAAAGAATGTAAAGCCTGTTTTTGATTGTCAATGGCACAAAGAGAAGCTGTTAATGTTGTTTGTTTTTTTATAAAAATGTAAAAAGTTGGGACATAAAGTAGAGATTAGCATACCAGAGGACGTTTTTAAATATAAACTTTGATATACTTTTTGCAATCAAATTCAAAATGAGCAAATGTATAACAAAGAAATAATATTACTCAGTTGTGTATCTTAATATTGCAAAAAAATGGTTATGGAGAGGGCAATGAGGGTGGCTGTTACACAGTATGTAAATGTCTGGCCAGACGGTCGTTTTGCGTACTCGGCCTTTGGGTCATGGGCTTGGCTGTTGTGTTTGAGTGACTTTTGTTTTCCTTGGTTAAAGTTGGGCTTGAGGCACACTGCCCCAGTGTACATGAACAACATGAAGCCAACGGCACGTTGTGTGTGTTCTAGGCTTACCTGGATGAGCTGGTGGAGCTGCACAAAAGACTGATGACGCTAAGGGAAGGCCACATACTGCAACAGGTGAGCTATTGCTGTCAGCACACACTGTTGTGTTGTGTACACGGTTGTAGTCACTTACTTTTGCCTCAGCTATACACTGCCACCGTCTCCGACACGTGGCACTTCACAATCCCCGGCCCGAGCGATTAGAGAATACTTTGACGCACGTGTGTGTGTGTGTGTTGGGACTGGATGTCGTGTAGACGGTTGCCATCATCCAGTGGTTGAAGCTGGGTCCTCTGATCTGTTCTGATTTGCCCTCTGTTGGAACCAGTAAAAAAAACTTTTAATACAGAAAAACTACTACGCTGTGAAGATTCTCCCGTCTACAATGGAGTGGAACTGAACGACTCCATCTGCCCAACAGGGTGGACAGACGGGCCTGGTATTGTGTATTTTAAACTACTTCACACTTGTTATTTAAAACCAAAAACAATAAAATGAAAATATCCTAAAAAAATAATTAAACCCATAAAAGCAAAAACCATTTCAATTCCAGGTTGTAAGGTAACAAAATGGGGCGCAAGCCAAAGGGGGTGAATACTTTTTCAAGGCACTGTATGCTGCAAAACCTGCAGCTAAGCATTTATAGCTCAGTCAATAACGGGAAGCCAGGTCCTGGTCCTTGTCAAGATCAGACTGGTGCTGAAGAGGCAGGAAGTCCCTGTTCGCTCTGGATGATACAATCACGCCTGGTTCATTGGCAAACTTTTTATGGTCCTACATGAAGGTAAAATGCTTGTTGGGGTTAAATAGAGACTCACACCTGATTGTCATCCCACCAATTCAAACCCCTGTTTAATTTATCGTAATCCTCTTTTATCGCACAGTGATTGGTTTTGGATAATAAAGGCCTATAATTTGATCTTACAGAATTAATTTCACTCCACAGCATTGGCTCAATGTGGACTGACCTTGCAGTTTTAGAGAGTCTTTTTTTTGTGTGTGTTATGATTTTATTAACCATTAAAATCTACTAAACGCGAGGGTGGGACAAACCTAATGTGTCTTATATTACTGAAACATGTTAAATCAGATTACAGAGAAGAAAACATCCATTTAGCAGAGTGTGGGTTTTTATTCCGGCTTGATTCTCTTTTATACCAAAGTCACAGTGTTGGATGGCTTCCCACAGATTTCAGCTCATTGTCGCTGCATGTCGCTGCGTCCAGGTATCTTAACTGTTGCTTTGGACAGTAGAGGAGCTGCGACATGTTAAAGATCCTTCGTAATCTGTGGCTTCATCTGGAAGTGATAAATTATTTGGTTAACCCCTCTCCACCTAAGAGATTGCATGTTTCTTGCTTATATTCTCGAGGCCTATCATATGACGGCATTAATGGATCTTCCCCACGACAGCTGCCAAGCGCCGCCTCGCTCTCCTAACAAGGCGTCTGGCTCCGAGGAAAGCTGAAATCCCATCCAAAACAACATCGCCAGCACGCGGCTTTGACTCGCACAGTAATCAAGCTAATCTAGCAGAGTTCACCAACTGGCTCCACTTCCTGCTACAAGAGATGGGAATGATTAAGTCGCAGCCTCTCTGCACACTGTTCAGGACCACATACTGCAGAACACAGAGAGCTGGACTGCAGATGGTTCATCTGTAGACAGTGGAGCTCCGCTTGACTTTGGTGGCTGTTTCCAGCTGAAACGAATCCTAAACAGCAGAGAAAATGAGCCAACGGGCCAAATTACGCTCCCACCCACCCAGCCAGCTAAAACAAGGCACCGCAGTGAAATCAGAGAGGTGACGCCTAAGCATCTGACTTGAATCTGCCATATAATTAAAGTGGGCTGCAGTTCTTTCCACGGAGGCTATAAAGGATGAACACAATCAGGTCGGGCCCCCCGACTGTAGAATGAGCCAGTTCGTTTTCAAACCGTGAACTCTTTTCTTTCTCTGCCTCTTGTGGTCGTCAATCACGACTGGCTGATGACAGTCAACACTGGATCATTTGTGGGACACATAATTTGCTTGCTCCTCTTAGTAGCAGTTTAAAGCTTCACGTTGCTTTTCAGTTGTTCTCATTTGCATAGTTTTCTGCTTCGCCCGTGTGACAGAGCAAGAATAGTTTTTACCAGCGACCGTAGGGACTTCTGTCCTGTCCGTGAGAAACACCTGAGCAACGTGACATTGGCTCGATCGTCTCTTCTCATTTGGCCAACAACGAAGCTGTTAAGGAGTGAGACAGTTGACTGATTAGTTAGTTCACGGTCGTGTTGCGAGGTCGTCACATGCGTTAGAGATGACGAAGAACAATGCGTGAACAAGTGTAGTAACCTTAAGGTTGCCGCTGCTGACTTAAATCTTCAGGACAAACCGTAGGTGAATTTTTCCGTTGCTGGCTTCACCACAAGATTTGATTGCAGCCAAATTCTCTGTGCGTGTGCTGATGGTCACTGATATTTTTGCATTGGATTAGTAGAGGAGCTGTGTTCAGTTAGCTGAAATGTAATAATTTCTTCATCCATGTCCACGTATTAACGTGTGCTTTGTTCAAAGCAGCCTACATAGGCAGTGTATTAGATGAGATGTGGAATGAGTTTACAAAGTCTGACGTTTTGTTCTTTGTCTAATTCCTTTGGCTTTAGGCTCCCTGCTGTTGTGAGTACTATACGATTAGGTACAGAACGAATTTAAGCTGATTCTTAAAATTGTCATTCTGTGATGCTGTGACATGATCACGATTGCATCCGTGCCGTTAGTCTGGGTGTCTCCCTAAAATCCACAAAACAGCAACAAATCAGATATTAATTAAACATCTGGGATTTGTGGAACCAACAGGAGCGGAGGCACCACCTCAAACCTCCTTAGTTGAGAAGAGTTTGAGAGCGTCACTCATCACTGGCATTGTATTGTGATTGTTATCAATGTTGAGGTATATAAAATAAATGATAAAATGTTTTGCCACATCCACCAACCCTACTTTAAAATGGATAAGGTGGAGTTCAATATAAGTGATTTTTTTTTTTTTGTTTTCTGCTTCTGTAAATCTCAGAACGTAAATTTGAAAAGTCTAATGCCCTTGAGTGCATCATTTATTTTATCAAATGCTCTTTGTGTTTTCCAGATTGTAAACCTCATTGAGGAGACTGGACACTTCCACATCACAAACACTACTTTTGACTTTGACCTTTGCTCCTTAGACAGAAGCACAGTAAGGAAACTGCAGAGTTACCTGGACGCCTCTGGACTGTCCTGAGGCACGCTCTCCACTCAGACTGCACATGATTTCTTGAATGAACTCGAAATTCTGGATGCAAGCGAAATCTCCACGGTGGCTGGGTCCAGTTGCCGTGCATCCAGCGTGCTGGTTGGACTGGGCTCTCAGAATAAAGAGGTCCTCCTACTGCAGAAAGCCGAGCCCAGGTGTCGTGGGGATGAGCCCTGTTGATCAGGAGATCACCCGGAAAGCCTTGAAAAAAAACATCACTTGATTTATCAAACCACATGGGAGTGGTGACCTTGTTGCTCTTAATGAATGTGCATATTGCTACCATTTATGTTTCTTGATTTGTTGTTTAGCGTGACACATGCATGGTCAGCATTGCCTTACAAGTCTTATTTATTGAATTTAATTTGCAGACGTGTGTGTGTGTGCGTGTGCATAGGAAGCGGGAAAACGATGAAAGCAGCAGCAGAATGCGACTTTGTCGAAGCACTTCACACGTTCACATTTTTGATTCTGTGTGACAGTTGAGCATTGCAACACTTTGTCATTGACTTGAATTAAAATCAAACATCTGACTGACTCTTTTGAGTGGGAAGAAAAAACTGCCACAGCAGGCTTGCAGGAGACATTCCAGTCCATAAGACACATGTGCAACTCTGCTGGCAAATGTGCGGTCTATGATGTTCCAGCAAAGGCTTTTCATAAATGTAATGCTATGCAAACGGGGGGAAATAACTTTATTTTTTCCCATCTTTTGAAAAAAAATGTCTTGTCTTCTGGAGAGTCCAGCTAAAGGCTGCTGGGTACATGCTTAGAGAGCAGCACTCAGTGCTGTTTCCAGGTGGGTTGATGGCCTGATCCTACTGTTGACCCATCGTTCAAACTAATGGCCTTTATTTTACAAAGATCCAAGTGAAATCTCGAGACATTGCCAGCGTACGTAAATATTCTTGGAATCAGACATCCGACGTTTGCAGTTGCAGATTCTAAATTTGCTCGCCTGAGACCCTGTGGCTTCAGGTTTGGCTTTGTCATTCAGACCTCACGTCATAAGGACGACACAAAGGTAAGTTGGCTTAATTAAAATTCATAGAATAAGAACTCATCAGCTCATTGGTAACTTGAGCTGTCTGGGCAACAGGCTCACAGTTGTGTGAAGAGAAGAGTTTGTGGGCCTCTGGGCAGTTTTCTCTTGCAGTACCTTGCACGGCCGCTCGCTGAGCCGGTTGGCTGCCAGCTGGGAGCGGGCGCCATGTCCAACTCCATGATTGGTTGAACTGAAAAATAGGGAGAAACTTGCACATTTTTGAAGTCCCTGCTCCAAAGTGTTTACAGTGCCTTCAAATGAACAGACTGCCTGCTGCTTGTGCCTCCACACCCAGGGCCAGTTGTCGCTCTTTTGATTTTAACATGACCAACTTTCTCTAAGAACTCCATCGTCGCCTGAAAAGAAAATGTTCCGAAAATCGTGAAGGAGTGTCATGGCATGAAAATTCCACAGACGTGGGCTCTCATTGTTCACATTCTTGGTTTGTGCTGTTGTGTTGTAATTTCAGCTGCAAACATTTTAACACGTCACTTTTTTTTTTTCTTCCCCTCATTCGAGTGGCAGCTTTTTATTCCCATGTCCTTACACTGTATAACGTAAGATATAGGTTTCAAAGGGAGTGAGCCAAGCACAAGTGTCTGAGGTGAAGTTCTCAATATGAAAATCTTTTACCAAATCTAGAAATAATGTGCTGCAGCAGGTTCAGCACCCGTCTGCTCTCTGGGTGCATAGCTTTGTTGTGTTGCTTCATATTTTACTACATGGCCAATGGAACATGCCAAAAGTGTAGTTTGTAGATTCAGTTGGTTTAGGAAACTGCTAATGTTTGTCTGCAGAAAACTCCCTTTGCCACTGGGGGAATGGATCGGACGTGGAGAACAAACACTTTGTGTTTGGAATGAGTCGAAAAATTGTTTCTGTTTTCTGCATTACTGAAAAGTGTGATAAAGTTTTTGGAAATCTGGGGAAAAAAAGCCCAGTGGGGATTTTGGCTGTCAGGTACTGTTACGGGTGTAGGAAATTAATTGTATTTATTTTGTGGGATTTTGAGTTGTTCAATCCAAGCTCAGCGTTAATTTTCTGAGGAGAACGCTTTCGTTTGATGTGTACAAGAGGACGTGTTTGCCAGTCTGACGGTGAACGTTGGCAGTCCTTTCCAAATGACCTTAAAGGGTGTTTCTTGCCCTGTGTTCTGTCTTATAGTTTCTTGTGTATTTTGAGGACATACAATAAATATTCTGTATGATGTACAGATGCATTATTAAGCTACGTGTGAATGTGTATTATTGGCCACTGATTTTGATTTAGCTTTTTTCACTCTCCATCATTTGTTTTCACACTCTAAAATATTTTCCAAATCGAAATATATTCCAGTCTTACACTGTCTGTGACATGTGCCTTCCATAATGCGTTTGGATTCAAATCCCCAGAAAACTGTTAAATCCCCTATAAATAAAAATAAAGTGTCTGTCTTAGGATGCAATCAAACGTTGGCGGTGCCTGCTGGTCATACAACTAAATGTGAAGGAATAACGTGCACACTGCAGTTTCCTCTGACCATATTTTTTTTCTACTAACTTATGAACTTAAGACTCTACGATTTAATAAAAACCTTATTTTTCACCGATGAGCAGGACGTTAACAGATTAATAATCTGTGACTTGGGATCAATTTCTCATGCAGGAAAGTTTACATTCGTTCACATTTCATCAACCACAAGTAATTGTGTAATTGTGTCTCCATCAGTTTGCAGCCTGATTAGTGCATTTGTGATTTGGACCTGTTTGAACAACAGACATCTACAGCACCGTTTAAAGGTTTCAACCTTTTTTTTTCTTGTGGATGGAGAGCGATCAAAAACACCCACCATGCTTTGGTGAATACAAGATTATTTGACAACTGATGACTAAAATAAAATGCACTGAAATAAACTGCGATGGTTCTTTAACAATAATGTAAAAAAAATAATAATAATAATGAATGCATCCGGTTACTTGTGCATAAAAAAAGGAATGTTTCTTTTTGCTGCTGTTGAGTCCTTTCGGTGTACGGAGCACTAGCAATTTTTTCCGAACAACACTCATTGTGCTTTTAAAGGAAACCTCCAAATCTCTGCGTATCACAAGATTCTATGTATCCGGATGAGAAATACAGTTTACCACAGCTTAACAACTCATTTGAAATCCAGTTTAGAGTTAAGGAGGATTAGTCCTTTTAAAGAAATATTCCACAGTGTTGGGAAGAAAAAGATTCTTTCCCCAATCACAAAACTTTGTCTTTCAACTTTCTCAGACACATTTACACTCACATGGGCCCAAAACTGAGCCCAGCTGTCAATATGAGACACGAGTACAGAAAAGCGCTTGGTGTGCGCAGCACTGAAGCTGTTGTCTGCATTGTGTTAAGTGGCAGGTCTACTAGGAAACACTCAGTGCTGCTGTTCCCGAATATTTTTTTTGTCTTGCAGACCCTGCTACTGATGAGAGCCTTTTAAAATCGAATGCGTGTGAAAAGTTAATTGTTCATCGTCTTGTTTAACGTGTTGTTCCTTCTCTTTAGTGGATGACAAACTGTGCTGTGCGTCGGCCTTTTTTTATGCGAGTCTGAGTGGGTGGTCTGAGAGAAGAAAAGTTGGAAGTCCTCCAGTTTCCCCGTTTATTGCCAGCGAAGAAGAATCATGCATGCTTTCATCAGCCTCCACGTCATGCATCTTACCGGGCTCGCACTGGAACAACCTGTTCCTGCTGACTGCAGGATAAATGTTAAAAAATGTCTCTGTGGAGGCGTTGGTGGGTGTTCATCAATGTTCTATTTTTAGACATGGTGCAAATCTGTGCTGCTCCTTTCTGTTTCAAAGGTGCGGACTCCAGCATCCAGCTGGCAGCAGCGCGTTGTGACAGCATTACCTGGCAGCACCAGCTGCAGGCAAACGTTGTCACTGCTGTGTCGAGGCCTCACTGCGCTTTGCACAATGTCCCAGCTGGTTCCACCACCTCTGAAATCACACTGTGTCTGCTGTGATGCACTGTGAGTAGTGAAATGGTAGTTGGTTGTGTGGTTGGGTTTAGGCCACACAGGCACTTTGGTAAATGTTAGAAAACAAATTTATGTCCTTGTATGTATGATGTATGAATATCAGTAAGGGTTGTGCATGAAGTTATCTCACTGTGGAAGCCCCAAATTCTGTTTTCATTTCAACTGGCTTCCTGATACCAGAGTTGGATTTCATGTGTTCCTGTAGACTGGCAGAGTCGACATATGGCTATTAAAAAAGAGAAAATTCTAATGAAGGTGATTGGACCCAGTTCAGAAGTCAAAGTTAGGCTCCCAGTGCAGGAAACCCCAAGTATTCTGTCTGATAGCGTGTACCTCCACCGTCAGGCGTCTCCTCATTACCTCATGAGTCCTACAGTCGGAACTGTTGAAGCTGTGCAGCACACTCGCAGCTGGGATTTGTCCACATGCTCGGGTTCAGACCTTTTTGATTATCCCCCCCCTTCTGCAGTGGGGTTGGATGATTTACACAGCAAGCCCAACCCCCTGTCATTTTCTCTGATCCCAAACTTTAAAGGTCACAGGGTCAGTCCTAATGGAAGGAGAGGCTGCCTGTTGTGAACACGGTCAGCTGATCGTTGGATTTGTGCTATACAACATTCACTGCAGGTATATCAGCTTTATGACTCAAAGCTTCACGCAGTCAAAGCTGGAATACATTTTCTATGTCGGAATGCGAGCACGAGCTTCACTTGCAGTTCATTTTCTGCACGATGATCACTGAAGAGTAAAGAAAATATCTTTTCGATTTCACAGCTGAAGGTGTGAACATATGAAATCTGCAAGTTCCTAAATGCACCTATCAAAACCTCTAAAAGCACTTTGTGTTTAGTTAGAAGGCCAAACTAGCTCTGAGCAAACAGTTGCCTCCTTTCTTTTTGTCTCTACACTGACACTGCTGGTTTAGTGTATGTTCCAAATCTGGCGAGCGATACCCAGCACAGTTTGTTAGGAACTAGCTTTCATTATCTTAGTCTCCTCTTTGAACCAACCTCAAATTTCACAACGACAATCAGGAGAACCAGTTGTAAGACAAACGTGGTAGCGCACAGGCTGCAGGAAGAAGTTGTTTATGGACCTGAAGACACACGTTATGGTTAAGGTTGGGAGAAAGACTCTGGACAAGGTGATAGGCCCCAAAAAGAAATTAACTTAGCAGCAAGTGTTCATCTACCCGCTGAGGTCAGAGGTCGAGCACGTAGTCTCATCACAACAGAGACACTTATACGCCAATCAGGCAAAACGTTATGTCCACGTGTGCAATCCAATGGAATTCAACACTGTGGCTTTGCCATGAATTCTACTTTTACCAGGTTATAAAGATTGTAAGTTGAGAAACGTGACAATTCTATGAGACCAAAGTGGCTATGAAGTGTGCGTATTACAGGAGGGGGTGGTTCTAATCTTTTGGCCACCCTGTTTAAATGAATGAGCAACTCAAGTGGAATTGCACATGGGCTCATATTCCACAGCTAAGCATAGCTTCAGGTCCGGCGAAGGGACCTGCAGAATCTTGCATAATTGTGTGGGTCCATCACTAAAACTCTACATTTACAAGGAATGTACAACACTACACCAAAGGACACTGCTCATATCTCACACTTTATTCACATTTGGCCTATATAATTTACATATCATATATAGTGCAGCTTTAAAAAGAAAAAAATGCGTTTGTTAAAAGGACTTCACTGGGTCTTGCACGACCACAGTGGGTCATGTTAAAAATTAGCTGTTACGCTACATCGAAGCTTTTACTAGCATATACCATCATCCTGTGACACGTGGTGAGGAAATATTTCATAGAGCTGCTTTTACGTGTTTTTTCACATGCAACTCTATAGTCAGAAACGTGAAGTTAGAGACGCCAGCAGCCATAGTGAAACGTTACCCTGGGGCCAGAGCGGGCGACATCGAATCATATTTGAAACTCCTGTCTAAGGATAAATGTAGATTTTTAACGTAGACAGTAAGATTATTATTTATGCAGGAGCAAATGACGCCCGATCATGCAAATCGAAGGTCACTAAAGCTAATGTTGAATCGGTGTGTAACTTTGCCAAAACAATGTCGGACTGATCAGTGACGACATGTCGTCATTCAACCGCTGAATGTCTAGGTGGTGTCCAGCAAACGATGTGGGCTACATAGACAACTGGAAAAGTTTTTGGGCAAAACCTAGGCTGATTAGGAGAGACGGCATCCATCCTACTTTTGATGGTGCCTCTGTCTTATCAAAAAATATGGCTGATTTTATTAGACAACCAAAAGATTGACAGTCCAGAGTTGAGCCTAGGATGCAGAGATCCAGTCCTACACGCCTCTCTGCAGTATCCTTACAGCCGCCACCCCCCCACAACATCTACATTCCTATAGAAACTGTGTCTGTTCCCCGATTAACTAAATTTTACAAACTAAAAATAATCACAAGAGGAGTTAATCATAATAACTTAATAAAAATCAGGACTGCTCCTCTTACTGAACAAAAAACTAAAACAGTTCAATGTGGATTATTAAATATCAGATCTCTCTCATCTAAATCTGTTAGTAAATGACTTGATAAGCGATCATCAATTCAATTTATTTTGTCCTACTGAAACCTGGTTGCAGAAGGAAGAATATGTCAGTTTAAATGAGTCGACCCCCCCAAGTCATATTAACTATCATGTTCCTAGAAGCTCAGGCCGAGGTGGAGGAGAAGCAGCAATTTATCACTCAAGCTTACCGATAAACCCTAGACCTAAACATAGTTATAACTCATTTGAGAGTCTTACTCTGAGCCTAGAAAACTCAAAATCCACTTCTATTTGTTATCGTGTATCGTCCTCCAGTCCCTTTTTCTGAATTTTTGACTGAATTCTCAAATTTTCTAGCCGACTTAGTGCTTATTGCAGATAAAGTCGTCATAGTGGGCGATTTTAACATTCATGTAGATGCTGACAGTAACTCCCACAACACGACATTTACTTCATTTTTAGATTCAGTTGGTTTCTCTGTCATGTAAATGAACCCACTCATTGTTTTAGTCACACCCTAGACCTTGTCCTTACATACGGCATTGAAATTGATGAACTAACAGTATTTCCTCATAATTCTGTTCTCTCTGACCATTTTCTAATAACATTTGAATTTAATCTAATGGATTATACATCAGCTAGAAAAATGTTCGACTTCAGTAGGTGTTTATCTGAAAACACTGTGAACAAATTTAAGGAAATGGTTCCTTCATCATTTACCTCAGCACGTACCGATATAACTGAGAGTAGCCTCATTAACTGTACTCCTGTACAAGTTGATTACCTGACTGATAATTATGCAGCATCTTTACGTTCCATACTTGATAGTGTTTCCCCTCTAAAAAAGAAGGCAGTAATTCTGAACAGGCGATCTCCATGGTATAGCTCGCACACCCGCAATTTAAAGCAGGCGTCACGAAGACTAGAAAGGAAGTGGCGTTCCACTCATTCACAAGAATCACACTTAGTCTGGAAAAAGAGTTTATACTTATACAAATTAGCCTCCATAAAGCCAGAACAGCTTATTATTCATCACTAAAAGAGGAAAACAAGAACAACCCCCGGTTTCTTTTCACCACTGTAGCCAGGCTGACTAAGAGCCATAGTTCAGCTGAGACTAGTATTCCCTCAACACTATGCAGCAATGACTTCATGACCTTCTTCACAAACAAAATCGTAGGCTGGCTTCAGATAATAAACTTGTCTCTATACTAGTTCTGATGGATCTTAGTGCTGCATTTGACACCATTGATCACACAATATTATTACAGAGACTAGAACATGTAATTGGAATTAAAGGAACTGCACTAAACTGGTTTAAATCGTATCTGTCAGATAGATTCCAATTTGTTCATGTTAATGATGAATCTGCCACATACACAAAAGTTGAGTTATGGAATTCCACAAGGCTCTGTATTAGGACCAGTACTCTATAATATACTATATAAATTTCTCCCCTTGGCAACATTATTAGAAAACACGCTGATGACACGCAGTTATATCTATCTATGAAACCTGATGAAACAAATCACTTAATCAAACTACAAGCATGTCTTAAAGACATAAGGGACTGGATGACGTATAATTTCCTTCTTCTAAACTCAGATAAAACTGAAGTTATTGTGCTTCTCTCCATTGGCTTCCCATTAAATGTAGAATAGAATTTAAAACCCTTCTTCTTACCTATAAAGCTCCATCATACCTAAAAAATCTCCTAGTACTTGATCATTCTAATAGACCACTTTGGTCTCAGAATGCAGGCCTACTTGTGGTTCCCAGAATGGGAGGCAGAGTCTTTAGCTATCAAGCTCCTCTCCTGTGGAACCAGCTCCCAGTCCAGGCTCAAAACCTTATAGTTAGTTCTAGTCCTGCTGCTATAGGCTTAGACTGATGGGGGACCAACCCCTGATGCACTGAGACACTTTCCTTGTCTCTGCCCACATTTATATGTCACCACTGACATTAACTCTGTGTCTTCTTTGTCCCATAGTTGTGCTTCTCCCTCTCTCTGTCTCTGTCTTCAAGTGTCCCTGGGCTTTGGAGCTGTCTGTCTTCCAGTGCTCAGCTACTGGTCCTACCAACCTGCCCAGTGTTTTCCACTCACCCCAACCAGTCAAGGCAGATGTCCGCCCACCCTGAGCCTGGTTCTGCTGGAGGTTTCTTCCACTAAAGGGAGTTTTTCCTCTCCACTGTTGCCTATAGCTGCTCAAGGGGGATTTGTTGGGTTTTCTCTAAATGACTTTATTATGTAAAGTGTCTTGAGATGACTTTGTTGTAAATTGGTGACATATAAATAAAGTTGAACTGAATTAAAGTGAAAACATGATCCTCTTCTTCTGCTTTGTGTCTGCAAACAGTAAAATAAGACGTTACTGGCAGTTTTTCTTAGAGAGAGGAACTGAATGAAAACATGCGCATTGTCTTCAGGTTAAAGCTTTGTCCTCGTACCTTGACCCGTCTCAGTGATTGGACAGTAATACTCATGCAGTATATAGGCTACTGAAATCATTTGTTGCTCTGGCTTCAGCAGCTTCAGGTCACACAGAAAAGTTTCTTTTGTGACAAAGTTCGCTACAAATGGAGACACGAAAAGAGAAAAATGCTGCTTAGGCTCCTGGATTAATTTAGGCTATTTTCCTGTGAGAGAATGGAGCTGAAGGAGATTGGGTGGAGTGCGGGTGGGGGTATAAAGGAAGAATGGAGCCTGAGGAGGGAGCGGGGGTGCAAGCGAATGGTTCACAGTCTAGGCCAGCCAGCAGGACATCCTGTTTGAGCTTCCAAATACCATTTCCTCCAATAAAAAGGGGGAGACCTTCGAAATAATCTTCCACAGAAGAGACACAGAGACATTGATTGTCACCCTGGCACGAGGCCAAGGCTGAGGAGAAACCCCACCCCACCCCTCCCACTGAGCCTCTGGACAGCAGTCAAAAAGCACCTCGAGGAAGTCATTAAATCTCAAGGTTGATGAAAAGTCTTTCCTTCCTCCCTCATTGCACCATCCTGAGCTCGCTGCTTTCACAGTGTTACGTTCTGCGTCTTTGACGTTTTTGCACAGAGGCAGGTGTATCTGCTGGGAACACGGATATGGATCTTAATCCTATTATCTGCAAAAATGCGACATGCAATAAATTGTTCCCTAAACATTAGGTGACATCTTGAAAGTTTCCCCAATTTCCCGATACGAAAATAAACTTTGTTTTAACATCTGTGTGATTTTAGATTTCTTTCCATTTCTATTTTAGCCCCGTCAGCGTCAAATTTGCTCAGTAATTTCTCTCCAAATTACTTCCCTTGATGAAGTTTAGACTCCCCTCCTTCTTTGTAAACTACTGTATGATGTCCTGATCTACAACCACACGTCAATAGAAACTTCATGAATAAATCCCAAAAGTGCTAATTAAAAAGTGGTTATGTGGTGAACATCATTTTAGGCCTATGTCAACAATGGCTCATTTAACATAAGCTTCAGACTAGAGTGACAGTCCAGGAACAAACACATTTTGCCATTTTCGTACACGTCAAGCCTTGCGTAGTGTGTGTAACATGTGAAGGGCCCCTAAAGTGTGGAAGTTGAGGGCTTTAGAATATGATTGACAAGTATCGTCCTGAGCAATGCTTACAGCAAACAAAACTGGTTTCCGTATTCCTATGAGCCCCTGACGATCAGCCGGTCCCTCCAGCTACAATGAGGCGTGGTATAAAAATGTGTCTGTTCCCTACAGTTTCTCATTAATGCTTGTGCGTCCAGTAACAGATGAATTCATGTTTGGACTGCCTGAACCACTGAGTAGCAACTTAATCAATACACAGAAATCAAAGTGTGTCTGCCATGTGGAGGGTCCAGCTCACATTCGTCAGCTTCTTCAATGTTTTAATCATATTTGTCTTCCCAGCTTATCGCTGTCTCTTCCAGTGGAGAAACTGACAGCAAAATGAAGACCACCAAAGCATCTGGGGCCTCTGTTTGCAAAGGGATTTTAGCCCCCTGACCACTCAGCCATTGTCATCAAATTTGCACAGAGCTGCAATAATTCAAAGACGCTTATCATATGCTTTTGGCTTACTTGTTTCCCTTGTTTCCCCCTGTGGCCAATCGTGTTGACCTTCCTGTCAGCTCCCTTGTGGAATTCTGGGTGGCAAGCAGTTCTACCATCCCCTGAACACCCCCCCGCCCTCCAAATCACAGAATGCATACAAATTAGCCTTTCAAAAATCAGATCAAGTTATGTGAAGAACAAAAGCAGGCAGACTTCAAAGGGGAGGGATGAGGAGGGATGCTGCATGCAGAGGCTTCAGCCAGCTCTCTCAACCGACCCAGTCCTCAGACACTCTGATTATTGTTTTTAACTCCTCCTCCTTCCCCTTGGCTCCCTGAGACCCCCTGCACCACTAAAATAGGTCCAGCCTTTTGGAGCGAATCCCAATCCCAAACCTGGTCTTTGATTTTGGGGGGCTTGGCACTGCTCCTTCTCCCCATTCTTTGTTCCTCTTGATGGATCTAGGCAGGCCAGCGAACCGTGACCCCTGCCAGCCCACCCCGTCTGTGTGTGAGCGCATACACAGAGACAATGCCAAGCCGCCTCAGAACCCAACAGGAAAGGAGGAGAAAATGAAGAAAGAAAAAAAATGTCGACAAATGTGGTGAAAGCGTCTGCGAATCAAAGTCTCATCCTTGACAGAGACTCCAGGCATGGGGAGCGTCGCTGCTTTCACTGTTTCTCTTCTGATAAGTTAGCCATGTGTGGTGGGCAACGACGGTCTGGGCTGCTGCCTATTCAGCTGCTCTCAACCACCTGCCACTACATGGACCCAAGTGTGAACTTGAACGTGGGGGGGATACTTCAATTCCCAGGCCTCGCCTTCTTCTTAACTGTGTTATCAACACAGCTTTGGAGCGCGCTCAGTGATGAGCTGACAAGCTTTTACTTGATGTGGGGACTTGTGGATCGCTGAGGCCAAAAACAAAGCAGCTGCTCATCAAGCAGCTTAAGAGCGGAAACAGGACGTCAGCGACTCTCAGGGGTTTTTACAATAAACTCAACCTGATCTTGACTACAATTAAAAAACTGTGAACCACGGCTCACCGACGATTCACACAGTGTTCGCCGAAGTGATTGCAGGGCTCAGTCAACACAGTGTCACTGCCTGAACAAATGTCAGCGGGCAACAAAACACGAGCAGGTAGACATCGCCAGCAGACCAACTGGACACAAGTCAACATTACAGCTGCATATTGAATTAAACCTCTTTCTTGGGTTAGCCGATTGTTTTTTCAGAAGCACATGGCAGCCAGGCGCCTGTCAGTGTGATGCTGCGTTAACCGTTGGTAAATGTGGCTGCCATCTTGTGAGATCCTGTGATTTCCCCACATATCACACGTTGCTTAGCTCCTTCAAAGACAGGAACTTGGCTCCAGCTTTTACTGCTGCACCATGCTGGTGTTTGGAGACGTTAGAGTTTCTGCAGAGACTGACTAGATAAAGGTAATATGGGAGGTAGTAGGTAATATATAAGTGCTACTAAACTAACATGTTACCCCGATCCACACACGTCCAAAATATGTTCTGTCTAAATAAGACACGCTCCAGAATGGGCTCAGTATGTACAGTACACGTCTTTGCAGGGTCAGCAGTTAAATCCCCAGCGGCTCTGGTCCACATGTCAAAGTTTCTTTGTTGAAGTTGCGCCCGTTTATGTGTGTGTGTCTCCACTTGTATGTCACCTGACAAAAACTTGTGCCAGACAACTCAGCATTTTCAATGCAATGTTCCTAAGACACACTAAAAACACGCCAGAGTTCCGATAACGCTGCAGATCAGTTTATGCAGTTCAGGCTTGTGATACATAAAAGCCAGGGCAAAGTAAAAGCAAACCTTTGACCCTAACTGACAGAAGCGAGAGTGCTTGTCTGAAATGGTCTGTAGAGACATTTGAGTCAGAATCAAAGAGATGGACTAGTCCCTCACAAACAGTCGTGTGCACTAACAAAGCACTTTAAGTGTTTCAGTACTGCTACAACTTACCTCCAGTATGCTCCACTACATTTTAGAGGCAAATAAATTTTACTTTTACTGCATTTCTTTCTGTATCTAACAAGTGACTAACGAGCACTGTTAATGGGACACATCATAAAGCATAACTGCCAAAACATGAACAGGGTAAAATGTCGAGTACTGTAGACTGCTGGAAGTGGAAGCGAGCAACGATCGCCTTCGCAGACACCAAATTCTTCCTCGAACTTGTGACGACATGCTGTTATGAGCTCTGTAAAGCCCAGTAAATGTGAAAGTCATCCATTGAGGCCAGATGTGCTAATGGCTTCCAGACAGCACCGGAGAGACCATCCAGCCTGAAGCTAGGTGAGCACTGCTGCTTCGCTTCCTGCACTTTAATTAGAACCAAATGAAAAGGACCCCCCCCCCCCAAGTCTTTTCTTAATTGACTTAATGGTTGAGTGGTTCCCTGCTTGGCTGGAGCTGGAGCTGGAGCTGGGGGGGGGGCTCATTAGCACTCTGCTTTTCAGCAGTCCCACCAAACAAATCATCAATAGCTGAGCGAACAATTGTGCTTGTTAAAGGTTAAAGGGTAATTATGGATCAGTCCAATCTGTTTTGAAGTTCATTTCACCCATTTTGACTTTTGGAGAGGCTCTTGATCCACATTAATCTTGATGTGGGCACTCAACAATCTGCAAAGTCGTAGCTTAACCAATGTGAAATTCAAAATCAATGAGAGCAAAAAAAAACAATTGGTCATTTGGTTAATCCAGAACAAATGCTTGATAAGTTCCTCTCAGCTTCCTTCTGATCTTTGTTCCCCTTGAAAACTCAGCTATAATGGTGGTAAATAACCTGTCTCCAACAAAGAGAAAAAGATGAAGAAATTGCAATATTTGAAGGAACTTATTCCCCATGTTGTATATGCACCCACCAACCCCACCCACTATCAGTTCTTGTCAGCCACCCTCAGTCATCGTTAATCATTGAATAAAAGAAAAAGGACCAAAGAAATATAGATTTTCGTTAAAGACTTCAGATGATTTTTATCTTAGCTTAGCATAAAGAATAAAACATAAATTGCCAAACTACGTCAGCTGGAAATCTGATGAACCCAAACATGACGGAGCTCTCTCCAATGAGTCTGATGGGGACATTCATTTATAAATTGACACAGAGGAAAGTCTTTAATTCTATAGTACAAGTATTAGTTTATTTCTCTGCAGGTGCTGCCACAGAATTTGGTCTTGTGATGTTGCTTCTGAAACAGTCTGAACTCAGACCCCAAAGTCCAGTTAGTTTGATTAGTGTGATCACAAACCACGTCCCAGCTCAGACCTCCAATGCCGTGATGATGGGGAAACCCGTCCTTTTAAAAAAGTCACGTGGCAGTTAGTGTATTGGGGCTCGGATCATTATAGCACAATGTGAGAGTAGGTGGCAGGACACGAACGCTTTACTTACTTTACTTTCTATATCAATTAAAAGTTGGAGTGACGGTCACTGTAATCAGCAGCCTTTCTGTCAGCTGCTACACAAACAACAGCAACAAGTGATAAAAAATACTGTGTTCTAGAGCAGCTTAGACTCCTCCAACCTCCGAATGCCCATGACGCCAATCAAATAAACAATGTGCTCATAATAAGACACGTCATTCTTAGTTTAAATTGTGTGAGATGAGCGTAGAATCAAAGGAATGCATCCAGGGGTGGAGCTAGAATGGTGGCCAGTGCCACCCCAAGATCTGATTGGCCACCCCGGGTTCCGACCCCGGCCAGAGTTGAAGGTCAGATTAAACTTCTTGATAACACCTAAACATTGACACAGATGTCAATGCTGCGTGCACAAGCTCACACGCATAATACGGACATTCCACTAGGGGGCTGGAAGGAAACAATTCAGATAATGTCGGCACCATTTTACTCTGAGATTTCTGTTCACGCATCCACCCACTCCTAAAAAGTCAGGACAACGTAAGAATCCATCTGCATGTCTGAAAGGGGCTTTAGGGGCTTTCTGTGAGGTAGTATAGAAAGTTTCACAGAGAAGTGGTCAGGGTGGTCAATCTTTCAAGACCCAGGACTACAGGGATCCGAGTTTTCATTTGAACGTGTGTGCAGCGGAGCTTGAACCTGCCGAGATTTGCATCCCCTCAATAATCTAGGCAGGAATACGTTTACTGTTTGACATTTAAAATGGAGTGAGTGTGAATGGTTGTCTGTCCTGTCCAGGATGTATCAAACAACATGTTTCGGTCTCAATTAAAGGCCTGGACCAACAGAACATAGAGCGGCTCAAACTAATAATTTGAGTATTGGTTTGTGTTTGTCACGTTTCTTTATTGTGAAAAAATTTGGAACAAAGGAATAATCAATACTGTCGACCCCAGTGCATGCTGGGATAGTCTCCAGCCTCGTGTGACCCTGATAACTAAAGAATGTGAATAATAACTGTGAGTTCTGTGGCCGGTGCACATGTGGTTCTGTTTACTGATTGTTCCTCTCATTATTTCCTCATAAATGAGGCGCAGTGATGAGTGCATAAAGGTGATGTTTCGACTCATTTGTCCGGTTAAGGACTTCAGCTTCTCCCGTGTGTTTGATTAGTTTGGACAAGCCAACCAGAGCAGCTCTGGTCGAGCCAAGTCTGTGTTACACTCAACAGTTTTCTTAATTATTTTAAGTGTCACATCTGATTTCACTTAAACAAAAGAGGAAAAAAAGGTTTGATTTTGCCGAAGCCCTTATGCACGTCATGACACTCCTTCATTAACGAGGAATTTACTATTTTCTTCCTCTTTGCTGGGATGGAATATTTAGCGGATTTAAAGCAGCGTGTGCATTTCCAGGCTCTCTGCGCTTTGCTGAAGTGAACGCAGAGGTCAGAAGACGAGTACCAGCAACATTTCAGGAAACAAATATAAAAGTTTCAATCTTTTTGAGAAACAAGTGAGGAAACAGACGTGGCTGTGTTGCAGATTACAGAGGGAAGCCGCCGGTGGGGACAGTGGGGGCCGTGGTGGCAGCAAACCTCCCTGTGATCACCGGGTTCCCACCGGGTTCCAGGCTTATCTGCTCTGCTTAAAGTCCATCCTGCAGGGTTCGGCCTGGGCACGTCACCGGTTTGTCACGACGTCACGCACACGGACAATTAACGTCACCGGACGACGTGCGCCTCTTTGTGCTGCGGGAGGAACCGGAGCAACACGGGGGGCGGGTCGACATGCAAACTCCATGTCCGTCTCTCAGCTGGTAGGATCCAGCCCGGTGAGGCTCGTCCTGCCGCCGCACGCTGGAATTTCCACTAACACACAATCAACAAACCGAAGCTGGATCTTTCCTGCTCGTGTTGGCAGATTCTGTTCTTGACTAAAAACTATGACAAACACATCAGGCAAAACCCGTCGTCCACATCAAACTGTCCAAATGTCTAAAGTGACGTGAATCCACCAGATCAGTCTGAGTAATCACCAGGTAACCCAGGCTGCAGGCTGGCGACTAACCACGTGAGCACAGACATGTCGGTGCGTGTTTCAGCGTCTGGACGGGGACCGTGGACGGTTCCATTCATTCGAAAATGACCCGTTTAAACGGACTGTCAGATATGAATCTGCTCCGCGGCCGTGTACGAGATGCTGGGATCGGGGGACGTGACACGGATGATTATGGGAAGAGCCCAGGACTGATTTCCTGGGAGCAGGAGTTGAGAAAATAGCTCAGATGTTCTGGAGCTTGATGACAATGTTTTCTCTGTCTTTCGTCTGTTTGTTGGAAAGTTGAAGGTGTCAGATCGTTCTCGATTATGGAAAATGATCAAACGCGGCCGTTAAATGCACTAAACCGGGTCTTTCCGTTCGAACTGTTTGTTTAAGCCGTGACAATCAATTTTAAGAAATACATTTTTTGGTCTATATTCCTGTTTTGTTTTGGGTAACGGTGACCTCCCCAATGGTCTGAGCGTCTTACAGATTCTGTGAAAAAAATCCTCCCAACAATG
This sequence comes from Channa striata, assembly GCA_033026295.1. Classification (NCBI taxonomy): domain Eukaryota; kingdom Metazoa; phylum Chordata; class Actinopteri; order Anabantiformes; family Channidae; genus Channa; species Channa striata. Next base: position 27,424,342 of record CM065172.1, read on the forward strand.
AATGTACCGGCCTGGACGCAGACGTTCATGTGTTGCTTCCGCATGAACCAGCGCGTCCATGATGGCGGTGTTACACTGTCATCTAGTGGCTGTTGTCAAGAGCAACCGAACCCTTTCAGGTTCATGGAAACTTTGTTCTGAGTTGAATTCCAGCCTAAGAACGTCTTAAAAGAATCACAAGACTTTGCCTCTTAATTGTCTCATCTACAAAATTTGGAAGAGTCTTAAATTGCCAGAGAGAATTTAATTCAAATCCCAGCTCATGAACAACAAACATTTTGCAGATTAAGCATTTCATGTTTCAGTAGGTAAAATGTGGAGTCATGTTTTGATTGAGTCCAGCCATCTTATAAAACCATTAGTCATACTGCTCACGTGGTCATAGTAATAAGCATTTCAGTACAAGACAATATGGCAAGTGTTCAGACTGTGCCAGTCCTATCTTTATTCAGAAATCAAAAAAAAAAAGCTCCATGATTTCAGTTCACAACAGTACTGTGGTAAACTGTACAACATGCTTTGCATTTCATGCAACTGCAGGAAACTTGACTGACAGCTTTCACACAGCAGTTTGGCTTTGGAGGTTGGAGGTGGACCTTTGAACTGGAATCCATCCAGACAGATGTTTACAGTGAAGAACACAAAACTGAAGGTTTCCCCAAGCAAGAACTCAAAGAACAAGATGCAAATGCCCAATAAGAGCTTTATTAAAACACTACTTTTAACATGGGAACGCCACAAAAGCAAAACTGGACAAACTGAAGGACACCAGGAAAAAAAAAAAGCCAAAGGAACAAAAATGAGCTTCTCTGAAGCCACTTTTAAAAATACCCCAGGTGAGTAAATGCAAGCTCAACCATACAAATAACTCCTAAAGGTGTTCTAATCTAAGACATGGAAACACTTTGTGTAGACTTCGTCCTGAGATGGCACAACGTCCAGAGCACTTCAGGTTATACGGTCTTCTGCTGGCCCTTCTTCCCAATCAGGGACTTGTGGATATGAGGGATCACACCTACGAAACAAAACGCAATCGGGGGCTTTTAACAGTCGCAGTCAACTAGACGAGACTAAATGAAAAAAAAAAAAAACGCACCAACAACTACATTACAAACTTTACTCTTTCACCAAGCTTTGAAATCTGACGTGTGAACATATTTTGAAATATGAATACATAAACAAATACGATTTCCACAACTGCACAACAGTTTGCTTACCTCCACCAGCAATAGTGGCCTTGATGAGCGAGTCCAGCTCTTCGTCGCCTCTAATGGCGAGCTGCAAGTGGCGCGGTGTTATACGCTTCACCTTGAGATCCTTCGACGCGTTTCCTGCCAACTCCAGGACCTGAAAGAAACCGCGGCCACGCATTAAAACACCGTCAGCGCGGCTTTTCTGGGTTTCACCATCGGGGCGAGAGAGCGCGCGCGCGTTACCTCAGCAGTCAGGTATTCGAGAATAGCCGCGCTGTACACGGCGGCGGTGGCGCCCACTCTGCCGTGGCTGGTGGTCCTTGACTTGAGGTGTCTGTGGATACGACCCACTGGAAACTATGGCGGTGCACAGAAAAGAGAACATCAGTGCAAGGAAACAAAGGGTTCGCTGGCCCGTCGGGGTGTTAGCGAGCGCTAGCATGGCTGAGGAAATGAATGAACGTCAGCCGACAGACCTGCAGTCCTGCTCTCTGCGAGCGCGAAATAGCCTTCGTCTTGGTCTTTCCCGAGTCTTTGCCCGCTTTACCGCCAGCCTGAAAGGGAACAGAAATCACGGTCAGAGCCTTTACACCCGGATGAATCGAGACAAAGCAGGATTTCCTGTCGCCCCTTTCAGCATTCTTTAGCCGCTTTTGCTTTCGGAAACCAGTCAATAAGTCAGCTAGCACATGAAGCTAGTACAACAGCTAACGCTAGTGGCTAGCTCGCAGCTAGCAGTTATGTATTGACTCAAAGGCACCGGTGGGCACTTCCTGCCGTCGGACGACGATCACTCGCGGTATAACGTTCTGCTGGGTTTCTCAGACGAAGCACAACACGTACCATGTTTTAAAAATGCGCCAACACTTTGTCCAGCAGCTGCAGCACAAACACCTCGGAACCGAACGTCGACTGTCGGTTTGAACTACAACACCCGCCCGCAATTGTCCCGTATTTGTAGCCAATGTTTATCCGGGTAATTGCAGCGAGTTCACTATCCAATCACATTTCGCTATGTGTTTCCTTGTCGTGTCCTTCAGCCAATAAACGACAGAAGGCCTCGCTTTGCGGGAAAAGTGGCACATTTCCGTTGAAAGTAATGATGGGTAATGTAGTTGCAACGTTTTAAACAGTGGACTTTTTTTGGACTTAGAAAAAATATATTTTTGATATTCGGGCGGGTAGTTTTTTGTTTTCATTAGTTAGTTTGTTTATTTCTCTTATTTACCAACTTTCACGTTCGGATTAAACACGTCCAGAGTATCTGGATTGCCAGTGGCGGGGCTGGCTGATGATGATAACACAATAAATGGTATCTTGTTATTACCAGAAGTGACAGTACCTCGTTATAACTTGAAGCAAGCTTTTACAAATCATTTGTTTATAATTCTTTGTTTGGTTTTTTAAGGGCAACACTTACACATTAGGAGAGGACAATTATCAGTAAACTTTTTGCTAATTTACAGCGTAATAACTAAAACCGTTAGTCAAAGGACTTCTTAAAACCGTGCTGGGTAAAGCAGAAGAGCAAAATAAAAAATATTAGGTTGGACAGTGGAACACAAAGAACAGAAAAAAAATCTAGAAACAACTGAGTTGAAGCTCAGTCTAACAGCACCACTGCCGACAAGACAACGTCGGACACTTCCTGACACACGTTAATAGGATAGGAGCAAACTTGGATCCAGATAGTTTATAGGATTAAATTCATAGTTGTTACAGTTACATACAGTTTTACACAGATCCAATAGATAATGCAACTGGTTAGATATAAGTGGGATTGTTTGATCCAGAGCTTCAAACTGCAGAACAGACATTATAACAGAACTACAACAAGCATTAGATCGACTACCGCAGGATTAACTCGCATTTTGTTTTGTTGAAGCGCACATCAACGTTAACGGTGAGGAGGGTGGAGATATGATAAGTTCAGAAGAAGCGAGGCCAAAAAGACTGTAGAAAAACACAAAAACGCAGAAATTAAAAGAAAAGAAAGGACGCTGGTTCAAAGAATTCATGGGGGGATTGGATATAATAAAACCTGGAAAATAAAAGTAAATTATGATTTAACAGACATTTTGAGGGACGATTGAGCAAATTAGTGTCATAGTGCAACCTTTTTAATTTCTTAGATTAAATCATTTGATTGAGAGAATTAGTTTTTTGTTTGTGTTGTTGTAGTTTTTGTCAGAATCCTGATCCAGTTTGTGGCGGTAATGCGCCATGTCGTTGTTTGGCAACTGCAATAAAACATTAAGAAGAAGAAAAAGAAGAAGAAGGAGGAGGAGAAGAAGAAGAAGAAGAAGAAGACGTTGGTTTGTTGTGACACCTGCGGTGGGAGAGCGTGTCCATACTTTTAACTTGTATTAACGTTACCGAGTGATTAGCAATTATTATAAAAACGTGTATTTGAATCATGTTAGCTACTTTATCAAGTATGCGACTTTATTAAAATTGATTGATTCATTTCAATTCGATTTATTTATATATATTCACAACAAAGTCATCTCAAGGCACTTTACATAATGAATTCAAGACTTTTCTCTGGGATCTATCAGAGCATATCGATTATATGTTTAGATTTCTGGGACACTTTCATTTTGTTTTGGTTTATTATTGTCTCTTGTTGAAACTGTAAAAAAAAAAGCCAGGCTCATTTTTCAACCTGGCTGTTTTTCACGTTACTTCAAGCCAGTGAAGCATCATAAGGCCAATTTAGTCATTAACAGTCATACTAAGCACAACAAGTGTCCAAAAAGCAAAGCATTATAAGCAAAAGTGACGGTGAAGTAGGTTTAAAGAAAACCGCCGGCTGGCTAACCAATGGGACCATTAGCAGGCTGTAACTAGGTTACTGTAACTTCCTGTTTGGCGCCCACAATCATTTCTTTTTACAAGCTTTGTCGTCCAGTCAGCTCAGCATGTTAACTGAAAATAAATGCAACAAAAGCCATTTAAGCTGAGATATTGAAGCAAATTCGAACAAATATTTTACAGGAATTTGTTTTCTTTTTAAAGAAAGAACGAAAAAGAAACAAAGGGTTTGTATCTCCTTTTTGTACAGAATTGCTGCAGTTGATTCTGGGAATTTTACTTTTTGAGGATTTTATATGTGCAGCCGTTCAATATTTAACATGTGTCTTACAAATCATTATTTCCAGGAAGAAGCCCATGTCCATTTACTTCCTCATATCTAAACCAGACTTAATGCTTTTGTGTATAAACTATGCTACAAAACAATGAACATAAACATATCATGATTTTGAATTCTCCTGTCTGTGACTGTTTCTTTTTTTTTAATATTTCTTTTCATGATTTGTCTTCAAATGGTGGATTTTTGTACCTTTGTCCTGGCTCTGTTTGTTCTTTTGCTGATGTCTCTGACTGTTGTTTTAGGTTTTTTTCCTCTAACAAACTTCCTGTCATCAGCTGTTGTTGTCCTTTTGACTGCCGAGATGTTCCGCTGAAGTTACTTACCTTTACAGGACATTCCACATTGTTGCTTGTTTGTGCAGCTCTCATGCTGAACAACAAATTCAGTCTTTACAAATGAAAACCTAATGCTAAAATGAGACTAGCCATTTGGAGCCATTTATCGTTGAGTATGAGTGTGTTCCAAAACTTTTGCAAGAGAAAAAATGTGGGTGATGTAATATAAAAGGTGCTTCTGTGTATTAAGGTGTAAATACCATTAAATAAGAACTTCACTTCTAAACTTTCATCTGAGGTCAATGCACTGATATTCAAACTAAAATTTGTCAATATGCAGCAAAACAGACAAATTAGTTGCTGTTCTAATACTTTTGGAGGGAAGTGTATGAAGCATGAAGTATATATATACAAGTTACAATGAATATTCAACTAACACATGCATCAATAAAAAAATCTTAAATAGCATACTCAGAGTCACCATCAACCTATGAAATGAATCCCCAGCAGCAGGATGTGTATTACCCACTACGTTTGTGTATTTCAGTTCCTCTCCATGAGCACATGGGGGCGGTGAATGCTCATCTTTGTGAGGCTTTTCGAAATGAAATCCTGCAACTGAACTTACACTGCCATTCTGGGGCAAATGATATGTCAAGTTTTCTGTGCAGTACATATAGGTACAGTAGCTGTAGTAGAATAGTATACGTACCAAAGATAGATACAGCTTTTATTCACATGTTCATCCGTCACTGGCAGCACGGTGCACAAATGAGTGGATTATAGATTTTTGTCCACATGAGTTGTTTGTGAAAGTGGTTAGTTTCCATATGATGATCAAATAGCACAGGTCATAATTCCTGGTAACAGTTGGAGGAGTGACTGGTGAATATTCATGACAGCAATGATTTCATCATCCATTCCGTCCTGTGTGACTGCAGCATTAATGTGTAACAAGCTCCTGTCAGGGGGTATGTGTCAGGGCACGATAAGACAATCACTGTGTGTGTGTGTGTGTGTGTGTGTGTGTGTGAGACAGCAAGCACAGCTGGCAGTGGGCTGGTCATGTCTAAATCACATTCCAGTCATTCTCAGGCCTGGTCTTCTTTCAGCAGTCACTCTCTGCTGACCTTTACTTCACTTTGCTCTGCGTCCTCACCTCTCAGCCTCTGTTCCTGAGCTTTTAACAAGAGTTTTGAAGTCTTTTTCGCCATGCCCTTCACCATCCCTCTATTTCTCACAGTTCCTCCGCTTGAAGCTAGTCTTTGCTCAGTGCCCACAAAGGTCAGACATGGGACGAATGTTGGTCAGTGGTTAAAGGTTTAAAATTTAGGATAAAACACAGCTGTCAGTGAACCAGGATGCACCACTCCCATTGCAGAAAGAAAACATACACTTGTATTCAGAAACTGAATTTGACTAAGAGAATTCTTATGGATTCTTTCTTATAGAATATGATATCTTATAAAATTCTTATAGAATATTTTTTTTCTCTCTAATTTCTTTTGGTGGTTTTCCAGTTTTGTTTTTTGTTCTTTTTGGTGTCAGTGCAGTATTTTCTTCAGTGGATCACACACCCCATTGCTGGATAGACCTGGAGAATAACTGAGGACACCAGCTGTCAGAAGACGTTTGACAGGTCCTTTTTTTTAGTTGCAATGATACAAACATTATAATTCACACAGGAATATATTTCAAAATGTCAAATATGATAGAAATGAAAAAGGTTCTCGACAACAATAGGTGAAAGATTGGTGCTCACCCCACCTATCAGCCACAACAATAAAACGTGTTGGTCCCCCTCATTTTGACCCAACAGCACTTACCTGTTAAGACATGGACTTCATGAGCCCACAGAAGGTGGAGGACAGCAGATGCTTTTAGCTGTAGGCTAAAGAATTACACTTGTAGTTGTTTGAGGTCTGGGGACTTTGTAGGCTGGACTGGAAGAAATTAAACATTGATAGTTCATGTTTCACAAGTACTGACACTTTGATTCATTCTATTGATATGATGATGGCACGTGATCCAGTTATTGCTACAGTTTATATAGCGTAGAAAGATATTAATTGTTATGTCTGCCTGCACATGACAGAGGAGTAACAGGAAACTGATAATGTCTCTACAATCCACTAAGGGAAAGCCAAAAAGATGGGAGAGGAAGACAGGGGCAAAGCTCAGAGGACGGAGGGATGGATAAAGAGCGTGGGAAACCTTGACGTCAGTCCGCCTGCCGGAACTCAAGTAGAAACACAAAGAAAACGAAAAAAAGCGGTGGGAAAAGACTCCTGGCCTGTTCGACTGGAGACTAGATTCCTGGGTCAGTGGTTTGCAAAGATAAAGGAGAGACATCTGTTTAAAAAACAAAACAAAATCAACGTTACCCAATCAATTTAGCTGGATAATATGTGAAGTAGGGAGGCCGTTTAAATTGACAGCACAGACAAAAGCAGTGAACTAATTGGTATAATCCAACAAAATATGAATACTATGCCCCTACATTCTCCACATCAAACATCCCTGGTCAGAGAAGACACGGATGACATCACTGAAAAAGCATGTGGGTCAATGAGGTGCATAAATATTCAGCCTCATTAACTGGAACCTTGGTTTGTCTCACTGGGTCTTTTGTTGTCAGTTTGTATTGCTAAACCAACATTTGTGTGTTACTGTGTTTGTGTGTGTGTGTGTCACCTTTTGTTTCCTCTTGTGTGTTTTAATTAAAATCTGATTATCCACATGGGGGAGTTGGTTTTCCAAAGCACTGAAGGTAACATGACCCACCATGGAGAAAGTTTAACTGTTCACTGTTCACTGTAGCCCAAAATACAGAGATTTTAGACAGATCAAAATGGGAAGAGAACACTTTCTTAAAAGTGCAGAGGTCATGTGGTCAGAAAAAGAAGTAGTTCCAACATGTGTCTCCTCTTAAAATTACAAATTAGGTAAATGTTTCCGCTCAAATTAATCAAATAAGACAGATTGGGAGTTTGGAGATCGAGCATTAGGGGTTTTTGAGCTGCCCTTTTTTTTGTGCCTTAATGCTGAGCTTGGTCATCCTGACTCCAGCTCTCCACTTACAGTGTGTTCCATTTGAAGTTCCCAGTCAAATATTCCAACTCTAAGTTGGATTACCAACTCGAAAAGTCAGATGCAAGTCATTAACCCCAACCTCAATATTACCAGTGTGGAAACGGTAACATAGTTTAAACACAGTGTGATTCTCAATCCCGGAAGATACCAATGCACTTTGTGTTCTCCTGCTCCACCCTTATCTGAGATGGTCTCTTCCAGCATCTAGATGGCTAAAAACACCTGATTCAGGTGATCACCATTCAATAGCTGGTAGTGAAGAGTTACGTGCAAAACAAGCACAGTGGGGGTCTGCTGTCTGAGGACCAGCATGAAGAACCACTGGTGTAATGGTTTGAAAACACAGATGTATTTAGAGATCTGCATGCAGCACTGCCTTTCATGTCGACAGCCAATTGAACCCAGTAGAGTTGCGATGTCCATAATGCATTATTTAGAATTAGAAGCTGTATTGTTGTCACAGAGACCATGGCAGCACCCATGGAGCCAGTACTCAAAAAAACACCTGGTGCTTAGGCTTGGATTTCAACCACGAGTCTTCTGCATCCCAGCATGAAGCCGAACCCACTGAGCCACCAGGCCGTTCTAAGGGGCAGGAAGCTTCTGACTTCACAAACCATTCCAAGCATTTTCATGCAAAATTGACAGAATACCAAAAACTACAAACAAGGCTTTTCAAATCTATGGATTTTTTTTTTTTCTACTTTCCTGAAGCCCAGAAAAGTAAAGAAAACGTATTTTTGTGACACCACCTCAAGGTGAAGGATATGGAGTTAGTACTGTGCGGGAACAACAGTGCATGTGTTCAGTAGAAAGAAACCCAGAATCCAGAAAACCTTTTTGGCTCATGCACCACGCCTGCAATTTATTATGTCAAGGGAATAGCAGCTATTAACAGACCTACACTGTGGGGGTGCCGAGGGCAAACAAGCCCATTGAGGCCCCCATGAGAGCTGAAAGGGGTCCAACTTGGGGGTTTTGGAGGCACTAGCAGCAAAGTAGTGTCTTTCTGAGAGATTAAAGAGTCACACAATCTCCCTATGGATTCAGTCTTAAATCTTTATAGTTTTTTTTGCAGAATGTAACAATGTCCCAGTGTGTTTTGGAGGAACCCAAACATTTGTCTAGTTGCCTTTCCCAATGCTCCGCTGCAGATGGCAACCATGGTTTTGTCTGGTGTCTAACAACAAGCTTTTCCTCCAGCTATTAGCCTCACTCACTCTAAATATGATATGTAAATATAAGATATTTATGCTTTTATTTAGGACGCAGATGTTTGAACAGTACATGTGTGATGCATTTCCTTTTGCTGTAGGATGAGTGTGATGGGTCGTATTACAGGTAGATGTAGAGGTAGCTTTAGGAGCTAGAGGGAGACATTGATAACAAAAAGACATTTGTAATAGGTCAAGAAAATCCAAGTCTCAAGTGTCTCAAGTCCAAGATGTCATCTTAATATGTTACAACATCGATGAAGTGCACGGTATCTCAACACATGCTCTATATCCCGTCCGTCCTAGTGCTAAAACTGCCAGTGTTGTCGTGACCAGTTTTTAAGATGCTTTTGAGTCTGATGTTTTCATGCCTTCTTGTGAGGACTCCCCGTCCACCAATCCTACAGCTGTTGGCTCAATCCCCAGCTCCTCTGGTCACACGTCAAATTGTCTTTGAGCAAGACACCAGACCCCTACCTAGCTGCCCCCAGCGAGCGTTGGCCAGCCGCACAGAATCTCCCCCATCGTGCATGAACATGTGTGTGAGTGGGTAGATAAGAAGCAGTGTATAAGTGCAGACCATTTACCATTTTACACAAATGGAGCTGCCTTTTGCTCCATGAAACAACTTTTGATCCAAACAATGCAACAGTTCTGCAGGTAAGCCAGTGTAAACTCTTTTGATGACTCAAATGATGGCACCCGCCAGTACATCCACATTTTTTCTAATGACACACAGATTCTACATGTAGCTGGGTTCATTTGGGAGGTTTTGTGCTCTGCCCCTGAGCCCGATAACAAGGTGGCTTATTTCAAATGGCCACAATGTGCAGGCTTTAATAAAACACTTCACCGTTTCATGGAGGTGCAGGCCTGTGGGTCACCATCACTTTTATTACGTGATTCCCACATAGTGGAAGGATCTGATGTGCTCCTCGAGTCAGGACAGCAGCTCAACAAAGCACAACTTTAGCCGTTCATGTGACAGCGGAGGGAGACATGTCGCTTCTGTCCTTGTGAAGGCTGAAGGCATTTATTTTCATTTTCAGAGTCATTTTAGATCAACGTTTTCACAAGTACATGTGAGGCCACAATTTCTGCCCTTTGCAGCGTTGTTCCTAACAGTGTTGCTGTGGCCAGCAGTTTTTACACCGAGGTGTCACCCGAATTTGCAGCCCAGCTGATAAATGTTTAGTGGATGCTGCACAAAAGCCATTAACTGTTTACACTAAGTCACCAGTCATACAGGCTGTTTACCGTTTCTCACAGTGTCACCACATATTCCCAAACCGCGTGCACTTGTTCATTATTCACCGATTCATCATTATGAAACTATAAATCACCAGTTTTGACAACAACCCAACAGCCTTTTATGCCGTGCCTGTATATTACTTTATAGACTCATAAGATGGAAACACACCCCCATGGGGGGGGTTATCCCATCATTTTAATATTATACAAATACAGCGGGCAGAATGTGTTAGCCAGCGGCTGTCAGTGGGTTTTATGTAGTGAAAGTGAAGCCCCCCCCCTTCAAATACACACTCTAGCTGTGGTCGCAGCTGGGCGCCTAGTCTGACAGGATTTTGACAGATGGTCCAATGGGACGCTGGGGAGGGAGCGAGGGCTGAAGTGAAGGGTGGAGATTGGAGGGGACAATGGAAATGGATGCAGGAGTGTGTGTGTGTGTGTGTGTGTGCAGGGAGTCATCTGTTCCTGAAAGAATGGAGGACTAAGGGTTAGAAACCTCATGGGAGTCCTGCTGATGCTGCATTAGCTGCACGCAGACACACAGCACAGGCTACTTCCTATATTTTCATATTTCAGTCCACAGAGCTGCTGCTTTTTATTCATAGAACACACAATAACAATAACTGAAGCCGTTTAGCTGACGTGGCCTGAATGACACTCTGATCGAGTCGCCACAGATTTGCGATTCGTTTCTGTTTTCATGGTAACTTTTCTGAACCTGGTTTTCAAGCTGTAGCAAGCAGGGGGCCCCGCCCCTACCGCTGTCAATCAAAAGTGCTCGCGGCCGGGCCCACCTCCCGCGGCGCAGGCTGCGCCCTTCCGTAAACCGGCTGTGAAGCGGGCGCCAAGCGAACTACTTCCGGTGGGCACTTTCAAAAATAAAGCTTTTCTTAAGCTACGCATAACGTGTTCACTGTTTAGTTGTTGTGCGTCAGTATTTCACCTTTAATTTCTCTTTTTTTACACTGCGTGAAGGACTTTGTGTTTTTATTTGTGAAAGGAGTTATATACATAAACCTTATTTAATTATATATTTTCAGTCACCAATGACAAGCGAAGATTACTAAATACTTGCTCTGGTTTTTATATACTTACATGTTATATTTTTAATTGACAATGCTATAGTTGTATTTGGTTTAAGTGCTATAATCTTTTCATGGTGCTGTCCCAATTCTAATTGTTACTCTCATTCAGCATGGAAATTCAGAATGCTACTAGAAAAACTGATGCAAAAATCAAGGAACGCTTACAAATTCACGGGGTTGTTTATGCGGCCAAAATCACTCCCGAAGGCCAACCCTAATAAGAGAAAAGGACTTTATGACCACATCTTTGCATTTGATTCAACCGTAGAATTTGCATCAAATCGACGGAACGTTCATTTGGTGGGGGAGTTTGCACCTTTATTTTGAAGGACAGGCGTAGTCTTCCCGTCGCGATCCTCGCGAGCTTGCTGTCACTTCCTGTCGGATTGACAGCTCCTGCCGCGGTCGTTCAGTGGCGCCTGCGATCGTTCGCCCAGTGAAAGTCCTAAGTCACGTCAGCGACGCTTTGGTTTTGGGACTAGTTTCGCCTTTTAAAGTGGCTGTGAGGAAGAACAACCACTTCGGACTTTCCCCCGCGGATTCCCAGGGCTCAAAAGTGGAGCGGGCGCTTCAGACAAACGTTTGATGGCTGCTGGCGATGGAGCCCAGCTGCCGGCCACAGTAGCGGCTAGCCGGAGCGTGGAGAAAGCGCTCGAGGAGGCTGCCGCGAGCGGGGCTCTCAACTTGTCCAACCGAAAACTGAAGGAGTTCCCCCGGAGCGCCAGGAACTACGACCTGTCCGACATCACACACGCAGGTCGGTTGGTTTTTCTCCCTTTTCCCGCAACTTGCCGAGCAGCGACGCAGCAGCGAGAAGCGCCTTTTGTTGTGTCGCCACCTGCTTCTTTCTTCTTCATCCTTCCTCCTTTCACACACGGGCTGCTCGAATGTGACGCAACATTCCGTCCAGAAAACCTCGGAAACCATCGTACCAGTTTTCGAACTGGCGTTTGCCTTTAATGTGTCCCAGCCGTCCGCAGGCTGCCGTGATCAAAAACGTGGATTTGTTCTGAGTTCTGTGGTAAAACCATGTTGTTTTTTCCAGCTTGTTCGAAAGCAGCTTGAGTTTTGTGAAAGTGCGAGTTCCGTGTTGTAAGTCAGAACCTCCGCTTCGTTCATCTCCCATCTTCATCTTTCGCCGTGCAGCTTCCTGGACTCTGAGTTCATCGTAACAGGGGAACTACAGTGACCTCGCCTTTACCCCCATCCAGGCTGCAGGAGCACCTCCAGGCACCGTGTTCTGTGCTAATCACGACCATCTGCCCGAAACACCCGTAGTAATCCGACCCTGATCACTGTGGATGCGCTGAATGGATCTCAGACGTCCAGTCCTGCCCCTCATTTAGTTAAGAACCGAACGTAGACAAAAACCAGCCAGTCCGACTATGTGAAAGTTGCAGTTTGAGATGTGGGAGGTGCAGGAGCTTGGTGGCATGACAAATGTCAATGACAAATGTCAAAGTAGATTATTTGAGTTCCGATGGTCTTGATGACATCACCGTGGCTTCATCAGGCCCGTTTTTACAGGCTGGGCACAGCTTATGATCAGTTTTCAGAAGCTGCCTAGCATTCATGTGGTAGTCCAGTTTGTAGAATAAATCCAAGAAATGTGCCAACATAGAACTGGCTACAAATGAAAGTGGCGATCAGATATGATTTCTCTGTCACTTTTAGCTTGTTTGTTATTATCAGTTGCTTGTTTGATTAAAAGAAAAACAGTTTCCTCCAGCAGCATGATGTCAGAGTTGGGGTTTGACAAAGTTCAGTGTTGTTACGGCCACAAAAGTCAATGTTGTGTGTCCTGCTACGAAGAAAAAAGCTTTTTCTACTCAACTGGAAGGAAGATCTCTTCTAAGAATCTTGCTTTCCATGCAATATCATTATTCCAAACAGGGGATGTCTGTAACCTTTTTTTTAAGTTTCTGTAGCTTTTGGAGATGGCTCAAAATTCCCACATGTTTATCATTTAAGTCAGCTTTGGCTGAACAAGACTGCTGCTGCTAACATCGCTGCAAGTCGCACTGGCTCACAGTGATTCATGTGTTATTCATTCGCCTCTAATTCTGGCCTCGTGTTCGTCCATATAGTCTTGAATACATGTTTTTGCAGCTCCCAGTCTATCGGTGTGGTGACGTCTAGTACTTGAGTAATGGTTCTCAGTTTCACTGCGATACCTGGTAGTTAGGTCTTCTCACGCAGTCATTATGTGCAGCGCTGTGAGTCCTGCCCCAGCACCTTGTATTTGTCAGTTTGGGTGGTGTCAGTCGTTGCTGCTTGTGGTCGTCAGGCTCGATTAGATAATGTATGTTTAGAAATGAGTAAAAACTGAATGTGTCAGTGTAAAATGCAGCAGGTTTTGTTGACGCACCTACAGAACTTGTTTAGTTTACCCCTAAGTAACCAACCTAACAGAGATCCACAGTTATGACGTCACATCCAGACCAGGCTCCAGAAACCCGTTGCAGTCCCCCAGTATTATGCATGTTTCTTTGAAGTGTCAAATGAAATGTGTCCATTTCAGTAGGACCCTTTATCTATACTTTAACACAAATCACCAACCCATACAACGCAAGCTAACCAGAACAGTGAGGATCAGCTCTTTCTGTGGCCCAGTTCAGAAGTTACCTTCACCCTGGTTCCATCATCAAAAGCCAATACGATTTTATTTTTGCTGTCATGTCACATTATGTTAAGCAAGATAATCTTCACAAATGAACACTACAGATTTTTTTCAGCATTAATACAATTGCCATTAGTAAAAAAACGTAAACTGTACCACAATTGCATGACTTTGATGGTTTCACTGCTGTTTCCAACTTGTAGTTTAATTTTGGACTTTAGGAATCTTTCTTAGAGCATTCTGCTGTTGAGGTTGAATTCAGTTTTACTACCAACAGCTACAAAAATTAAAACTACTGTTATTAAGTGAAGCAGAGTAGGTATGTCTGACATCGTAACGTGGTTGCGTACACCCCCATAAACCTCATCATCTCTCTGGATGTTTTTGATTCAGTCTTCTAGTTGTACGCCTTGATGCATTCAGTCGTCTCCATCCACAGACATGTGTGGTGCAACTGGGAAAAACTTTGATATTTTAGTTAGTTATTTATTTAGTTGTTTCGTCGTTTTAGAAATCTCCAAGGGATTTGGAATGAGTTTTATTTTTTAATTGTTGAATGCAACCTGGAAGTTCAGGTTTCAGTTCATCTGTCTACAATCTAAAGTCTGAAAGTATAGAGTAAAAGTACAGAAAATGTGTGGTGGAAATTCTCTCATATTAAATCAAGGTTTCATAAACGCTTTCACATAAACTGTTTCTACATGCACACAAGTAACCAGTTTACTCATAGAAATATCTTTTCCAGATTTGAACAGCTTAGTGATGGAAAGCAAAGGGTTTTTTGGGGGGCTCTGTTATTGTGTTATAATTATTTGATTTTACATTTTCATTCAACATAAAAAAACTCAGTAGACTCAGAGATCTTGGCTAATGATTTCTGAGTCTCTTGCCCTTCATTAGGCACATGTGCTGTTGGAGAAAAGTTGATTAGAAACCTGGTTACACATAAACATAGTAGAGAAAATGGTGATCTCCAGAAGAAATCTACCACAGGAAATAGTGTTTTCCTAATTTCAGAAATTGGCTTTTGGTAGAGAGCAGACTGTAACCTGGTTACCGAAGTCCATGTGAATGCACTGACAGTCCCCAGACTTCCACGTCCAGTAGAGCGACACAAACATCCCATTAAAGTCATTCATCTCCCTCTTGTTTTACTGCAGCTCTTCTTTGGTCTCCACCGACCACTTGAAAGATTATTCGTCTCCAAAACCGTGGGATTCACCACTTGTTCACCTTTGGTGCTGTACAACAAGCTTGTCTGAGCTTGTTTGCTCAAGTTAGTCATCAGTGGGGAGGTTTAGGATGATGATCACACTTCATCATCTGTGGGCCGACTGGAGCAGTAAAACATCTGAAAATGATGTAGATCTGCAGTTGACTGCTAATAGATACCAAGTTACAATAAAAGCCAGTTACAATTATAAAACCCCATTATCAAATCGTATTTCCAATTTTTGTTGAATAATTCTGTTATTATTGAACTTGAGTTCTGACTTCATAACAGCCAGTCCGCTTCAACTCTACTCAAAGGCCAGAATTCGGAAGTGCTCAGTGCTATTTTTTAGTATGAATAAAGTAAATAAACATTTTGGCTGTCTAGACAGTTCATAATGTGCTCTGGAGTGGCTGGATATTAGTGAAGTTGTGAAGTGTTACAGAATGAGCTGAATATGGTTGTTAAACTGGGATCAAACTGGGCTGTGAAAGGCAGGCCTAACACTGTTTATGATGGCATCAGCCCCCTTTGTGTCCACTGAAACAGCTTCCCTCAGGAAGGTCAAAGGTTCACGCACACACAAAGACGGAGACTTAGCTCGTCTTCTTCTGAGCGGTTCCCGGTAGTTCAGAGCAGTTGAAGGGAACAAAGTCCAGGCGTTGTATGTTTGTGTCTTGTGGACTCACAAGTCTGTGTGTCGGTGTAGACTGAATACACACAGCCCCCCCCCGACTGGGTGCTTTTCATAATTAGTGCTTACTACGTGTGGCTTTTGAAGGAATGATATCTCTTCAGGAAGTAATGATAATACCAGTTTTGTTTACATCTTCTTGAGACTTCCAAAAAATAATAGATGAATTAAAACTTGTTTTTGGAAGCCAAACATAACAAATCGGCTTGGGAAACGTTAGAACACCTTGTCTTTGCTGCCTGATGGAAACTGCTCTTTAACTAAGCCTTGTGCTCAGTCTGTGTTTAAACTCATGCTTCATTTCAGCAGGCAACGAAAGAGAAAAGAAATTTGGAGACATTATAAGATTGTTTGTGGGGGGGTGGGTATCTCTGCCTTGATGCACAGGCCACAATTCCATAGAAAAATGACACACTAGATTTGTAACAAAACCAGTTTAATTACTCAGCTGTACAACTTGTGTACACAAATGTGGATTAGTGCAACTTTAAAAGTAACTTGGATGATTTTTTTCCCCAATTCTGAATAATAAATTAGAATTCATTGTTTAAAAATGAGAAACCCCAGTCCAGATCTTCCTGTTACATATTGTAATTGCCTTACACAAAGTCAATGCTGCAGAAAATGACAAACAATAACATAAGGTGCTTACTGTAATAATAAAGGACACAGCCTGGGGCATCCCCTCTAAGTAATAAGTCAGATATCGAGTTCTTCTTTATTGAAAAATTATTGTGGCTTGTTGAAGTGGAATCTCAGTATGTTCATGTTACTGCATGGGCACAACACTTAAAAAAATTGATCTCTGGTCTCATATGACCTCTGGGGATGTGAGAGACAAGAGGCTGTTGTGGGGCGGAGGTGGACATGACTATAAGGGCGAGCAGCTGACTTGGAGAAGCAGTGAATGGGGGAAGGAGATTAACTGAATGTGCATGTTTTTCCATTTTTACATAGGTGTTTTTTTTTTCTTGTTGCAGCTAGAAACAACCAGGAACACAGTCACACGCAAAATATGATTTCACGTTACAAAAAGGAAATCTACATTAATATCATACCTACGTTATAGATGTTTTTAAACTAGTGCAACAACTTGCACTTGTACAGAGCGATGTGTGAGTCAAGTCTGATGCTGAACAGCTGTCTGGCTTCGCGGCTCGAAAGTGCAAGACACTGTAGGGTAAAAATTGGTGGGAGCGAGCCCTGATTGTACGTGTGTGCATACAGTACACACTTGAAGCTCAACATATGGCCGCAGCTTTCTCCGTCAGTTGTTTACATCTGTTCCGTGCTGTTGGGAGTGCATGCATGCATGCACGTTAGAGCCGTGCATGTGATTGCGCGTTTGTGTTTTATTTCCTCTGTGCTGCGGATGTGGGCTGCCTGTTCACTCAGTCTTCACTTCTGCTTTGTCTGTCATTTTCTCTGAATCGGCCCTGTTTCGCCCAACGTTTGATTGGTCCATCCAATCCTGCTATGAAGGGATTTTGTTGTAAATGTCATGAAAAATATAATAAGTATGCTTCCGTTAGCAAGAACTAACAAACTAATCCACTCATTTGAAAGACACTTCTGAAGAACTAGAAGCATTCTTTTATGAACTGGTAAATACCGGACATGCATTGATGGGCAGCAGAAGTCCCTTATTCATTCCTGTGAAGGGTAAAAGAGGCTGCAGTATGCTTCAATTTACAATATTTTTTAGTTTCACATCTCAAAGCTCGTCTCTGTCTGAAACCTCCTGCTGTTTTTTCTCTCTCTGAGCATGGCAGCTGGTGGGGAGGGGGAATCCCTCCTCAGCCCCGTGGGAGGTAACCAGAGAAGATGTAGACACACAGACACGGGAGGCTGCAGAACACCACCACCAGTCTGCCAGCAAACCTGTACTGTGCCGTAGATGGACTGCGGGGGTGTGTTAGTGCTCCTCCATTGTTGCCACAGTCATTATTTTTTAGGTGCTGGCTCTGGCTGTGCATGGCGTGGTAAGGCTAGGCGCACAAAGGTCTCCCTGCAGAACCAGTTGTCTGCTGGCTGAGGCCTCCGTGTCTGGCAAACCGAAAAAGAAGTGAGCTGTTTTTTGTCAAGTCTGTCATTTGCTTCTGGGAACTTGCATAAAAATTGCATCACATCCGATACTTGAGGTTGCCTTCAGTGAGGTTGCATTTACAATCATCATGTCTTTTTTTAATGGCTGGCCGGCTGGCCCAAACTCTTGTTTAGATTCATGTTCTCTAATTTCCAGTCGCGTATGTGAAACTGTATCACCTGTTGAATTACAAGTCATAGGAACAAAGAAATTTGGTTTGGTTAGTTCCATTCTCAGCCCGACCTTTTGGCCACCAAAATGTTATTAGGGTGTCCAAAAGTCCAAGTTGACAATTGAGGGAAATTTGAAGAAATTTCCTGAAGGGTTTCCAGTGAGACTGCCTCTACAAGAATGGGAGGTTAGTGACCTAACAGGGTCTGAGGGACAGGGCCAAAAACATTAAGTTCCTTTAGACAGAAAAATATAAAAAAAAATTTAATGAGACTTAAGAATAAATTTATTAAAACTGAATGCTGCTCCCCATTAACTAGGTCTATATGCTCTGTATTAATTAAAAGCTTGTTATCTTTTTACGTAAGTAAATGTTGGGAAGAATATTGTTTGAGCAACAATGGCAAAAAGTTATGCCCGCCTGTAGTGACTCCATACTGTTCTAGGAACGCAACACTGTGGAGACACGGTGTTTCCTCTACCGTGAGGCCCGCGCACAAAAAACGCAAATCAGAGAGTAGGTAGGATATTTTTGTTTTTCCGTGTCAGTCGTCTAAAGGGTCAATTAGATGTTAAAATAAAAGTAAAATTGAATCTTCTCAAATGTTCCTTCTCCATCAATTTTCGATAACCTTTTAGTAAACAATTTGAGCTGTATGTAGCTTCATGTTCCCTTTTTTCCCAGCAGTGTCTTTGATGATCGACAACCAAGATGGAATCTGGTTTGCGTTACATCCAGGTGCCTTTTTTGATGAAGTTCTCTCAGAGTTTCTGATAAAGCCACATTCATGAGAATGAGACGCCCCAAAACACTGTTATTTCTTTCTCCAGTGATGCTGCTGTGTGGAGCAGGTTTTCCATGCTTGGTTTAGCGTTGATCGTTGAGCAGCTCTGTGAATGAACACAAAATGGAGTTTCAGGGTGAACCACAAACACCACTTGGTTCGTGGAAGATTTTTTCTCAATATCAAGTTTACTATTACAACTAGTACTAGTACTGTTTAAACCGTTGTAGTCATATAACAAATGCAGTAGTATCACAAATCAATTAGGTAAATTTGAAGTTTCTTTATGTGGAATAGCTGCAGCTGGTTTTTGAGTTTTTCTACTTGCGACCTGCTACTGTTACTCAGGGGAACATCTTGACTGGCCTGATCCTGTCTGCTGCAGCAGGAGCCACAAGAGAACTGTAAGTGATGGGAAATACATTGTTCACAGACTTAGTGCAATTAATGCACAAATTAGTGCAATTTAACTTTGAGGTTCTCAGTTGTTGAGACCTGAAATGATCTGACAGTTTTGTTGCCACATCCACTTTCAAAGTCCCTAAATTAGGGCAGCTGTATGTTGGCTCTTTTTTAAAAAATATAATAAAATTAACCAGAACTTGAAACTTTTTCCAGAGCCCACAGTTAATATTAATCTAAAGTCTAAAACCAGTAAATTTTTTCTTAAAAATTAAACATTAAAATAAAATCAGCCATTAATTCTGTATATTTGACAAAAAGAGCGCTGTAAGGTTATGTCCACTGGACAGATGGCTTTAATAATGGTCTGTAACACCTTTCTCTGTTCTTGATGCTGAAGTAATCAGTGAAAATGTCTGTTTCCTGGTTTTAAAACTTGTCATGATTTTGAAACTGCAAACTGAACTTTGTGAACAGCTTCCTGTTTAGCTATATGTTGCCTAGCAGCACGAGAGAAAAACAATTCTGGGGTTTACAAACTGTAGATGTGATGTTTGAAAGGGAGAGAGATGTTAAAATGGACTGATTGTGTGGAAGTGACAGCGATGTGGCATTTTTGGTTTGACAAGTTTTTAGACCAATGGGGAATACTTTAAAAAGTGCAGACAATATTTGTTTTTACAAGTAATGCTTTAGAAAGATGGGATGAATGAGCAGCTGGCAGACAGCACCCACAGGATTCGAGCTGAATTTTCAAACCAAGAGGTTTTTGTCAAAGACTTTGCTTTGTTGTTTAGTCAAGCTCTGTGTGAAATAGCCTCTAATAAAAATGATTTATCAGGATTATTTTCGGACAAGGTGTTGTCCAACAAAGTTGAAATCGTGACAGGCTTAGCCGGTGTGACTTGTGCCCTCTACAGGCTCAGCAGGCAGCCATTGGTTAATGCTTCTCAGACCCATTTCCCCTGGCTTAGTGTTTGTCCTGCAACACAATGTAACGCTGTCAGAGTGTGTGTGTAAATAATCTAATGGTGTGGAACGGCCTGCCTGGTGAATAATGAAAGCTGGACCCTGGCAGCCTTATGTAACCCAGCAGATCCATTAACTCCCACAGTGCATGGTGTCCAGATGGCTGATTCACACAGGAAGTTGGTACATGACAGAGTTGGCAATGGGCCTTGGCGGGGTGGGAATAACAAGGTTTGTGTCTGAATATATATTATGTTCCTGTATGTAGAGTTATTGAAGCATTACTGTAACATTAAATCTTCTTAATCTCATAACGTGACTTTTATTCTAGTGATTGTTGCTTTGACTCCAGAACGTGTACTAAAACAAAGGGAGTCCCGAGACCATTTTCCTTGAAGTGAAAAGTGCCTCTCAGGTTTTTACAGGTAGTAGTATTAAGGAGACATAAAGTGGGAACTTGTTGTGAGAATTGTGTGATCAAATCCGGACAGCAGTCCGCTGTCGGCGCTCAAATGGCTTAGTTCCTTCCCAGAAATGCACTTCAAAGTTCAACTGGCCCATCAGTTTGTGAGGGAACACAGTCCACAGCTGGAGTAATTTTGGAGTCTGCGTTTTAGATTATATGTGTGTGTATTTGTGTTGTTCAGAAAGAAACTTTCTGAAAGGAGCAGCTTATGGCTAATGGGGATCAAAATGGGAAGAACGTCCTACCTGCAGACTGTTACAGGTATGCGGTGCTGTGAACAATATTCCGAAGGCTGTAACGTCAACTAAAAACAGCTGATGAGCGGTTGGTGTAGAGATGTGTGTTTCCGTTGTTTTTCCCCTCAGCTTTGTGTAAAAAACCTGGTGTATGTCAGCCGTGTGCATGTTCTAGTAACCAGGAGACTATGGGATACTGGCTATGTGTCATAATTAATTTCCTTTATTCTGCAATTTCATAATTCTTGTACATTTTTGACACAACCTTTAGTATGTATTTGGATTTTGATTCTAACAGTTGCAAAAAGTTGCTAGAGCTCCACTGCAACCCAGGAGAAAAGATTTGTGACATATGCCTTTTTAAAATGCTGTAACTTTGACAGATCAGAATCAGTGCGACAACGGAAGCTTCGTGTGAATATCAGATGTCCTTTGCATGTTTTAGCTGTAACGAGGGCGATGAGCTGGAAAAAGTTTCACGACCGATAGCCTGTTCAATATGCATAAAAAGAATGGAGGTAGTTATTAAGATTAACTTGAAAGATCCCAAACAATTCCTTTTAGTAGTTCTATTAATGCATAGCCAAGCGTTTCATAGATCAGTTAATATTACTATATATGGTGACAGACCAGAGTGTGGACAAAACTGAAATGGTACCAATGGCTGCTACGCCTGTCATCAGAACCATTCAGAGATCTTAGGCTGCTTATGCTGTGCTAGTTTGCAAGTTTCCTTTTTTCTTCCTTTAGGTAAAATATTGCAATTCAAATAAATTCATATACAGACTATTTTGTACGATTTCAAAGACTCATAACATCCAGTGTGGACTTTGGTAATGTCTTTTTCTCATCTGCATTAATGAATCCTGAAACCGGGGTCTAAAAGTGTACTCCAGTAACAGTTTTATTGTCCAACCTTGCTTTAATCTCATTCTCTTGATGTAATTAAATCCTTTGCTGTGGTGTGTGATGTCGTCTTCCCTTTAGAGTGGCATCTGGAAGGATAATTCATAGCAGAGACTTCATATGAATCTGCCGGAGACTTTAGGTTAACTTCAACCTCACAGAGGTTCATTAAATGTTCTGCCTGAACTTTTGACTTGTTTACTCTTATGTCTAAAGTCAATCTTCCAGTCTGAATATACTTGCTTTGTCTTTTAAAGTTTTTTTAATACTGCTACAGCGTTGCCACGGTGATTGGCCACTTTTACAACATTACCACCACTACCATCTGTTTCGATTCAGAGTATTTGAGAAGTTTCATGCACAGACACAAACTCTGCCTTCAGTGGTTTTGAAAATCAGAAAGCCATACTTCCTGGAGAAAAGCCACTCGTTAGTAGTACTTTTAGTTTTTGATTACTTTCTGTTTTCATTACAGTGACTTATGAGTTTACTTTTCTGTCCATACAAGGCTTGTATGTCTGTTAGGGAAAATGTGAGTGTGCTCATAGTGCATCTGCTGTTTTTGCATCAGCTTTGCATACAAGTGTGAAGCAAGTTTTACAGTCTGTAGGAGGGAAGGAGAAGTTTGAAGGAGGTGGAGAGATTATGGAAAGACAAATGATGAGAGCAAAGGAGTCAGTCTTGGAGGGAGAAGACCGATTGAGGGGAGGACATGCTCATCAAGATTGGCTTGATTTATGTACAGTGAATAAGCAAAGGAGAGTTAATCCCTATGGTCTTTGTGGACTGAAAAGACAGCACCGTCTTCAAGTATGTTGCCCAATTTGTCCAGGGGTAAAGTCTGCCTCTGCATATGTCCTGCCTTCAAACTACCAGTAGGGCTGGGAGGTATGGGTCTTATCAAAAAAAGTAGTTATCACGAATATATATTATTCAGTTAATTTCCTTATTCTTCATCTAAACATGCCGACAAGCGTAGTTTCTTACCGTTGTTGGTCTAGCATCTGCCATTTTCTTCTTTTAATATAAGTATTTGGGTTTCAGATCGTGGAAGAAATCTGTGATGTTTTTTTTTTTTGTTCACAGATGTTTGATTCACATCTGATTTGTTGTCGTGGCATTTGTCAAATTGACTCTTCCTCGTAGTGATTTTAAGGTGCGAGCTTGGCGTTTCACCATGCTTGTGTTGTTTGTTGCCCCATGTGCGATGCCCAAGATAAAGGTACGTGATATGACTGGCATGGTGGATATGATCAGAATCTCTGTACAATGCATGACGTAAACGTATCATTGTCATATTGTATGTTTACATATTACACAAAATCAACCATGAACATCTGAACTAAAACATAGATTTATTCATAAGATTTGGCCTAAATACTCATTCTGAGACAGCTTATCTATCGTAAAATATTAATAAATTTGTAGTCTTGTTTGTTTAACTTGGGTCTATAATGTTGCTTCTCAGCTTGTTGTAACAACACTGTCGACTCCGCCACATCCTGTCTTACAGCAGAGGCAGACTTGTGTTGTCATTAGCAACCGTGTGAAGTGAATGAAAACATCAGATCAAATGGTGTCATTGTATCCTTTCCTACAATTTGGTAGGTGGGGGCGTGGATTTGGAACAAAGTCACCCTGTTTTTATTTACATCTAAAAAATGTTTTTTGCTTTTAACGTCAAAGGATAGATATGAGATTAAAGTCAACATTTTCATCTGATTATATTTACACATAGATACATTAAACCTCGTACCTTTTATATCAGGTGATAACGTTTTATCTGTTTCAGAAGCCTGTTCCAAAGCTCATTTGTTAAGTTTTCTACTTTCCTTTATTGTAGATCATAGTTGATGCCTAAAGCTAAAAAAGTCCGAAAGGCCTCAAATTGTTGGCCTCCCAACGTGGTGCCTATTTTCAAAATGTCATAGTCACATTATACTAGTTATTTATTTATTTCCATATCAAAAATTCAAGCTAATAAACCTAATATTTATAAACCTAATATTTAGGGGTAGGACCCTAAAATAGTTGTCAGATTAAATAAAGATCAAACGTTTACATTGAAGATTAACTGTGAGCGAATAAATCAAGACATCTCAGCACTGTAACATTTCAAATAATAACTATAGAGATCTATCGGCTTCTTGAAGGTTGGAAACGTTTTGTAAGTACTTGTGATTCCTTGGTTTGCACAGACCTTTTCCCAGCAGCCCGTTCAGATGTGCGTGTTAAATTCAGTTGGAGCTGCACTTTTTGTTGAATCACACCTCACAGGCTTTGCTTTGTGTTGGCATCTTCGTGGTCGGCCTCTTTATTTCGTTTTTTTCATCCTTTTCCTGGCTGCTCCTCAGCTCTTTTGTCCGCGCTCTCCAGGTGTCGTTATCTGCATGTTACTCATCCACTCCATCCCCTCCTTGTGAACCCCCCTTTTTTATGAGCCTTGACTCCCTTCTTCCAAGCGTGATATGACTGGAGTTTCATTTTCACACAGGGCTGCCATATCACTCTCATGCTGGGGGCTGAGTGCAGTGTACAATACATTTGTGCTTGCTTCATTAAGGCCACACAGGCTGTTCGATGAGTTCTCAATACAGTCTCTAAACCTACAGTTGATAAACACTCACAAATCTGAAAATCTGCACATAAACCAGTAACCCACCCCTATTTGTGACACATTTTGAGCGGTCATTGAGGTTTGAGGTAACAGCGGCTGTCTTTGTCCCCTCACGTCTTGCCCTCCTTTTACTTTTTATTTCACTTCTCTGGAAAAATACAGAGTCTGTATGCCCTCATGTGTGCCTTAGTATCCACTCACACCTGGGACACCTGATATCCCCTTATTACTGAAGGCATTTCTAAGGTAAGCATCAGAACACAAAGGGAAGACACGAAAAAAAGCCAAATGGAATTAACTTCAGCAGCCCTGCAGTAAACACCATGTGTGTCAGGATACTTTTTTTCCTCTGCATATTTTGTCTTGATTGCAGCCTAAATAATTTACACAAAAATATTAAATTTTTTTGAGTAACATCTGCAAGACTTTCACTCATAATAGGAGCACCGACATTTGCACATCTGCTATATGTGAACCGTTTGAATAAAGACATTTATAGTGTTGTATAGCAGAATTAGTTTTGTAGGTTTTGTAGGTCTGGAAATCAGCATCACCTTTGTAAAAGAGAACGTTGAAAATGTATTCTTTAGTCTACTGTTACCATAAAGACTCTGCTCCTGTTTGGTGAGCTGTCGGCCTGCAGCCTGGTCACACTTTGGTGATGCCAAAAAAACAATTAAATCACATCATCCAGTGCTGAACTGGGTGATATGTCTCTTAATTCCACTGTGAACTGGGAGTAAAGCCCAACTCCAGCAGAGTGAGCTGTATGTCTCCTCTCCAGCTAATCCCAGCGCATCATTTTTAGGAAGGAGACAGTAACAGGACACACTCCATTTCGAGAGAACATGGTGAAGTTGAGCAGCTGATCAGGCTCCACCTCTGACCTACAGTCCATTAACAGATTTAAAACAGGACTCCCATATCCCACGTTATCCTTCATATCACAAAATTTTGTCAAAATTATAAGACTTTACCTGTTACATCGTGCCAGATACATATTTAATTACCACCCCATGTTTTCTGTTATTGTATTCATTTTCTTTTACCCTGTGTAAAATGTTTTGGTAAAGTTAGCACGTTCACAGGCTGTAGCTTGGCTTTTAGCATTAGAAAGTATGTGATTTGACTGTCTGACAGTAGGGTAGGAGCAAGAATATTGCACTGGACAGGTAAACGCTAACATGAGATGTTTGCTTGTGGATTTCTGAGCACAGATCTTATTTATTGGTATGTCTGGATTTGTGTCTGCGACTTTGCTGTGCACAATTCGCTGATAATGCTCTGAACGGCATCTTATCACCAACCACACCTGACAAACACAACAACACAGCAGGCGCAGGACAAGAGGAATTTGAATGAATTTTGTGAATATGCTGACATCCTCCTTATAAACTCTGCGTGATTGAAAGCAAGGCAATCTGTAGCCTCTGTCAGGTTACAGGAGCAGTCTTGTGACTTGTAAGGTAATAAGATTTGCAAATGGATTAGTCTGTTGTTTTACTTGAACAGCAGAGGGCAGTTAGTAAAGGTGTGTTCCGTCCCCTGTCCCCCCTTCCGTGTCCTCTTCATAATGGAAACATAGGATTTGTATGTTACCTCTGGAAACATTTATCAAGTCAAATAAGCCTTTGGTCTCCAACAACATGTGAGGAGAGAGCGAGTGTGTGCACTGCCCATTGCAACAAGAAGTGTGAGCTTGGAACAGCAGATTAAAGAGCTTTCTGATGACATCAGTGTTTTTGACGGTGCCTCAGTGAGGCCACGGGTTATGTAATAGACTCTGGCTGTTGCCTATATTTCCCTTTTTGCAATGAATTTGCCATCTTGCTGTGATGGCTTTCTTTGTGTTAAAATATTTCCGACTAGCTCTGCTCAGCATGTTGTTACGAGTTCTAGCGGTCAGTGGAGCAGCAGTGATGTAAATGTGTAAAGTAGATCCTGCTCCATCACGCCACGCTCTGTAATTAGACCCAGTATAATCCTCTTCAGTGCTCGACAACACCGCCGCTGCAACACTGCTGGCTCATCGTACACACGCCCGGCAGAGCTGAGCAGGGTCGGCGCTGCAAAACAGGGCAACAGCTTTAATCTATGACCCAAGAACGGTGCAAAATCATCAAACTCCTCTGAAGCTCAACGAAAGTCCATCTATCCAACATTAATCCAACTGCGTTTGGGCTTGTTGACTTAATCCTGTCGGATTTTTCCAGCTAATCAGCTGACCTTGTTAAGTCTAGATGGTTGCCATCATGACTCAGCAAAAGTAAATCCAGGTCACCAGAGATCCTTAAGATCCACATATGAATTAATCCTCTCATTGTGTAGCGCTGTGTGTCTCACTCTGCACTTTCCACTCAGCCCAACGGGTCCAGGCAGATGTCCGTCCACCCTGAGCCTGGTTCTGCTGGAGCTTTCTTCCCCTAAAGGGAGTTTTTCCTCTCCACTGTTGCCTATAGCTGCTCAAGGGGGATTTGTTGGCTTTTCTCTAAATCACTTCATTCTGTAAAGTGCCTTGAGACGACTTTGTTTTAAATTGGCGACATATAAATAAAGTTGAATTGAATGAAATTGCTAGTTAGTGATTTTCGCCTTGTTACTGGTAAGATCTTTTTACCAATGTCCACTTGCATAGAAAATGTGGGCGTGCGAGACGTCTCACAGCACATGCTTTACTGATAATCAAGTCGGTCTAGTTCTGACACATTGGCTTTTAGGGCATTTGGGCAAGAGGTGTGTCCTCGGGGGGGAAAAGGCCGCCTGAGACATGTCAGCTGTCAGGGTTGTGTGTAAGTTCCTAAATTTACTCATTTTAGAATAAGAAGAGAATGACTGTGGTAATGGAAAAGTGCTCACAATGACATCATCATCATCACAAATGTGGCTGCGTGCTTTAACAAGGAGTGCTTCGTATTGTTGCAGTAGAAATCATTTCAAAATCATCACTTCCTTCTCAAATCTAACCGGAGCTCCTGCATATCTGATTGTCTTGTGCAACAGCACACACAGAGCTACACAACCTCTCCACCCCCCCGAGCACAGGCTCACTCTCACACTACTCTTTCCACCCCCACCTATTGTTTCGACAGCTCCCCTCCAGCTATAGGACAAGGAAGACATGGGACAATAAAGGCTTTAGTGCCACTGTACCGTACACTCCCTGTCAGGGCCCGCTGAACCACTCTGTTGGGTTCGGCCCATGTGAGGTTGTCCTTGCTTTGCTCACTATGAGGTAGATGTAGAACAAGGCTTTCTGCTTTTATTAACAAGGTTTACGTATTGAACTCATTTCTCTTTAATAACTTGTGTCTTCTCCTGATTATTTGAACTTATTTGCTCTTATTGGATGTCACAGACCACAGAAATAGGTTTGGCACCGTTTTAGACATTATTCGGGTTCTTTAGGTTAATTTGGGTGTTTCTGGTACTAAATTATCAGTTTTTTAATTTGTTTATTGTTGCTGACTAATCTATTTGAATGAATCTCTTCTGATGGGTTTCAGACATTTGGCAAGAGAAAAATAAACAAACATTTTTGTTATTATGATGATAATATGAGAGTCTGGAACCAGTGAACACGATGAAGTCACTCCGGATATGAATGGAGAGGGTAAACAGACAGGGGAAAAAAAAAAAAAAACACAAACCCAAATTTAAGATAACAATAAAGATGCACAATAATTATCATACCACAATCTGTCCCACTGTTGTTACTCTTTACAGCAACAGAAGTCATTATTATTATTTTCATTCTTTCAGTCTCACAAAGTGAAATTCACAGAACAAAGAGAGGAACTGCCTCCTCCTCCTGCTTCCAACAGCAATCAATAAACAGCCACTGGGCTGTCTGCCATCGACAGACTTTGGTCTTATTCTGCTGCCAGTGAAAGCTCGGCACTGATGATGCTTTCTGGCTTCTCGGCAGCTCGGTAAACAATCTATCGATGCTGTGATGTGTCTCCTGCATCCTCACAGTCGCTCTATCCAGCCCAGAGTCAAAATGACACAGATATCTCTGCAGAGAGTTGTGTTAATGACGGTTTCATAAGGGAGGGGGACTGTAGGAATCATTAGTCATTGTTTTTCAATCTGAATAAACATTCTTGTACTGGTGGTTGAATAAAACTTTTTGTGTGTGCAGTAGCAAATTATAACAGGTATTTTTACAGTCATTATGTCTGATTAATAAAATTAATCAAGCAATTCAATTTTTAAGCAGGCTAAGAGCTGTTTGCTACAGTAATCTTTGTTTTCTATAGATGCAGATAGAAGATCATCTTGTCCATTTACTTGAAGAAATAGTGTATTTTCCAAGTAGTTGTAAAATAACTTACTGTTAATTGCTCTTCCCTCATGGATTGATATAAAACATTTGAAGGGGATATCAGAAAACCAGAGTCAGATTAATCATTTACTGGTGTAAATGCATTTGGCAAAGCATCTGGACTAACTTAAACTTAAAGTTATTAAAGTTGGTGACGATGGCCCACATACTGTAGCTCTAGAAACGAAGTCGGAAGCAGCCAATACAAGCTATCTTTGGATACACTCACGCAGTTTAATCAAAAGTGGAGGAGTTCTGGCCTTGCCAAGGTTCTGTTGCAGCAGCGCTCGTTCCCAGCTTGGAGCTGGTAGTTAATCTTAGGGTGGTGGTTTTGGAAAAGCAGTATGGATACTGTCGTATGGCACAAGGATACTCAAAACATCAAGCCAAAGAATCAAATTGATGGTGTTGTCATTTGGGTTATTATTTCAGCTGAGCTTTTGAACAAAGATCTATTTACGAACTGAGGGCAAATGCATCGAAGACTTTCCCAAGTTGCACCAGTACAGTTCTAGGATTCGGCTTCAGAATTCAGGACATTTTAACCCGGCTCGCTTCTATTTTGAGCTTTTTGTTTTTATATGACTAGAGCGCTCCTCCGAGTCTTTCTTTCTTTAGGGTGATGTAATTGATTTCATCTTCCATCCTAGAGTTCGAATTCAAAGGGTAGATGTGTATATAAATGATATGAAACTCCCATCAGCCGCCTGACTAGGCCAACAAAATATTAAGGCAATCTGCAGTGTGTGTTCAGTCGTGTGTGTGCCTCTTAGCTTAACAGCTAATGAAAAGATTTTTGGAATTTTGGAAAGAATGAAGAAGAAAGAAACTAGCCATTATCGCCCATTACACTTGATTTAGTATCTCCATAACAGCTACTGACTGGCAAACAAACTCACTGACGCGTAATGGTGGATAGGAGACCACTGTTGAGGACATATTTTAATAGAAAGGCAGAAAGCTTTTCAATTTTGTAACCTCTACTTTTTTCTTTAATTTGTTTAACCCATCTATTCATTATTACATATTACAAGCTCTTATTTTTTGTCAGATCAGATTTTTGTGGCATTTTGCCAGCGTTTCACAGTGACGAGAAATGTGAGGAAGAGCTAAATGACAAAATCTCTGGCTGGGTTAAAGGAGGGAAGTTCCTCTTTTAGAACTCTTCACAGGTCTGCTCGGTTCTGAGGAGCCCAGTTGATTGGTACATTATTCTTCTGTTCTCTGTTTGAAGAAACCACTATTTATGTCAGTTCTAATTGCTCTCACGTCTGTTAGGGTCAGGTCTAGCTGGTTGAAAAAGAATGCATTCACATTTGGTTCATTCAGGTTCTTTGGGTCTATTTTAGAGCAACTGCAAAGTGTCCCATGTAATGGCATAAAAAGCCAGGCAGAGAGAAGAGAGAACAAGGAAGCTCTTTACAATACACGGAGGGTTTCACCCCAAATCCAGCATCCTGAGACTGTACACCATGCGGAAGGAAGGAGGCAGAGGAATAGTGAGCGTCAGAGCCACTATCCAGGATAAAACAACAAAGATCCACGAATACGTCAGGAAGATGGCCCCAAGTGATGACGTGCTTAGTAAATACCTTGGGCAGCAGGAACCATTATTGAAGGACAAACCCCTGCACAGTACGTAGTACTGGCAGATAAAAATAGTGGCTGATATCAAAAATCGTACAAAGGTCTGGCCAAAGCTGGACTGAAAGACAGCTCAGAGGAGCTAAATATGGCAGCTCAGGAGCAGGCTAAGTCCTGACAGTCAATAGAGGCCTAGATCTGCCATACCAGCCAGGATATATATATATATTTTTTTTCCAATAGGCCATAAGTTTTTTTGTGGAGAAACTGATTATGTATAAAAATATCTCTAATGTTTAATCATTGTCTGTTTCCAGATCTGTCTAAGAACCGCTTGTGTGAGCTCCCAGAGGAGCTTTGTCAGTTCATCTCCCTGGAGACACTGAGCCTCTACCACAATGGGATGCGTTTACTGTCCTCTAGCCTGGCCAACCTTCAGGCCCTCACCTACCTCAACCTCAGGTACCTCAGCACCTCAGCACCATACGTTCATCAAAATACTCACATAATTTACGTGTTTATTCGCACACTTATTAGTGCACTCCATTCCCTAACTAGACGCAGCCTAATTGTGACAAAGCGATGCACATTATTTCAATTATTCATGTAATCGATTACGTCGACTTCTTGCCTTACCCCAGATTAATTTGTTGTTTGACTTTGCAGTTGGGCAAGCTAAAAATGAAGGTTCCTTTTACCCCAGGAACTGTGGTCTGTGAACCTTCCTTGCAGAAAAAGTCTCTTTGAAGAAGGTGTAATTTACCGTTTTACGGTAGTCTCAAAACTCTGGAGGCCTAAACAAATCAGCTGTCTGGTGGTTAAAAAACCAAAAGTGTGCGCTTTTTTTTTTTTTTTTTTTTTTTGCTTAGTTAATTTTTTTCTTTTTGGTGATCTGCAGACCATTTTGCTGCTGGCTCTGTCCTGATGATGAGGTTGAACCATGAACTATGTCCCAGAACTAAATTTAGACCCTGGTTCCTTCAGTGGAAACACAAGTAGAGAAGGACTCTAGTAGGGTCTATAGGTAGAGACCAGGAAGTCGCACACACACCACAAACACAGCAATCAGCAGTAGTTTTGTAATTTGCAGCTGTGCGTCTGAAACCCAGCTGTTTTTTGGAAGCTGCATTTGAAGTCCCAATATTTCTGTATGTTGACGAAGCTGTTCAGATCATTCCAATAACCAACAGAACCACAATCACACTCTTCTCTGCTCCACACGAAAATTTCTCTGTTGCTAGGAGACCTATAAAAACCTGCAGGTGGCCCTAAACTCAGCAAAAGTGTGACGCTTTCTGGAAGCACATATAGTATAACTGTATGGCGGAAAATAAAAAGCGGTTGCTTTAAAACAAGTGTAAGGCAGCAGCCTTTTGAAATAGCCAACCATCCACTAAGACCGGGGGATATCACTCTCTGTCTCTGTCTCTGTCTCTGTCTCCACAGTCGTAACCTTCTGTCCAGTTTACCACCATCAACGTTTCAGCTTCCCCTTCTGCGAGTGCTCATCGTCAGCAACAACAAGCTGTCTTCAGTGCCCGCCTCCATATACTCCCTGACACAGCTCAGACAGTTGGTATGAAACACACTTATGCTCACACTGCTGTCTCTCATCGACAGTGTCCATCTATCCTTCTGTATCTATCAGTTTCTCAGCAACAGAAAAAGGTGAAACTCTGCCAGTATTGTGTAGAACTTAGTAGAAACGGTTTTCTCTTTTTAGAAATCTAACTAAAAAGTCAAGTCTTTGAGTTTTAGTTCCCATTCTTCTTTGCATTTTTCCTGTCAGGATGTAAGCTGTAATGAGCTGCAGTGTTTGCCTGCAGAGCTCGGCCAACTAGAGTGTCTGAGGGACCTAAACCTGCGGAGGAACCAGCTCAGCACACTGCCTGAAGGTAAAGGCACACTCCGTGTCCATCAGTCCATCAATGACCGTAGTCGTCTAGTAGTTACTAGTAGGTGCAAAACACTGACAAACAAGATAAACCTTCACACCAGTTGCAAATGAGGCCATCCTAGTGTTAGCACTGACACAGATTGCCTTTACATGCACTTAAGTAACCGGGTCACTCAGAGAATTTAGCTTTTTCGGGGAACGGTGTTTAATAAAAACACTTAATAAGCTGGCTAGAGGAAATCCGCATATACACGCAGCACAAGCGTAACGTGGTTTCTCCTTCTCCTCAGACGTGTTTCGGGAGCCTGGCGCTATAATAAAGGGAAACGTGGTTTCTCCTTCTCCTCAGACTTATTGAGATTTCTACAAGACCAACACTTTGCTGAGTTTAAAAAATAAAATAATATTTTACAAGACACTGTAAAATAATATTTCCTGTATACGTGACCCTTAAGGAATCAGCTTTCCAGAGTAAGCCGTCTGAACCTGTTCACCTGGTCCATGTGAATGCACTCACAGTCTGTAGTGCATGTTATCTGGAGTCCTCATCAACCAAAGTAACCTTACGAGAGATGAGCAAGATTCACACTTGGCACATGAGACATTAACGAAGACTTGACCCAGTGTTAGCCAGCTGTTAATTGGAAGATCTACGCGAACCAACAAAGGGGCATTTATGAGAAAGACGTGAAGTGGTTTATATGGAGCATAATGAGCCAACACTAGATGCAAATGCTTTATATAAATGATGGCTCTTATTATATATGTATTAACTCAGGTGGAACCAAATTAAAAAAAATATAATGCATTACAGAATAACTTATGTCATTTTCTGAAAAAACATATTAACAATGTAGACAAACATAGTGTCCATCAGTCTGCAGGCTAGATGTCTGTAGTGTAGAGCTCCAATGTCATATAACTATAATCATAAAAACACATGAGTTGTAATCACTGCTTCGCTACGTGACATATTTTTTTATTCCAAACTGTGTGGTGAAGAGTAAGGAATTATTTAAAAAATACAGTCAAGTGAGTGGAATGAAGCTGGTTTAGTGGCTAACACGGTGGATGTTGTTGTGGTAAGTGTAAGTTCAAGTTTGAAAAGATCTGAGTTGTCTGGCTCCAGGTATTTTAAGAAATGACAGCGTCCTAATAAGTCATTTTGAGTAGGTCTAAGTCAACTATCCTATGCTGCATTTAAAACTGCACTTCTCCTTGTCCAACACAGAAATATCAGAGCTTCCTCTTGTCCGACTTGATGTGTCCTGCAATCGCATTTCCCACGTGCCCCTGTGCTACCGCCACCTCCGGCATCTCCAAAGCATCTCACTCGACAACAACCCTCTACAAATGCCACCGGCTCAGATCTGCTCCAAGGGGAAATACCACATCTTCAAGTACCTCAACATGGAAGCCTGCAAGAGAAGCCAGGATGAGCTGGAGAGACACCTAAGACCCACTGGATTTAACAGCTGGTGAGGGAGGGAGGCAGGAAGTAGAGAAAGGGAGCCGATAACAGGGGAGTATCAGAAAGTATTAAGGGAGGAGCAAGTCCTTACTGGTCAGCATATCATGACATTATAGAGAATCAACACTGTGCTGGACATTGTCATATAGTAAAAAGACGTTAGAACAATAAATGTACAATAGAAGATGGATGGATGATGAACAACTGTGAACGAGCATGTTAACGAAGTCCATCAAATCAGTTTACAAGTGCAGAGAGTGGTTTCCAAGTAGTAGACAGAACCAAGGGACACGATAAGACAGAATTAAGAACAGAAGAGCTCTGCGTTTTAAACACGGCCCTTTTACACTATGACCCAATGTGTAACACTAAGTTAGTTTATTCACTTGAGTCAGTGTGTGTGTGTGTGTGTGTGTGTGTGTGTGTGTGTGTGTGTGTGTGTGTGTGTGTGTGTGTGTGTGTGTGTGTGTGTGTGTGTGTGTGTGTGTGTGTGTGTGTGTGTGTGTGTGTGTGTGTGTGTGTGTGTGTGTGTGTGTGTGTGTGTGTGTGTGTGGTCTTCAGTGATCCTAATGTGTGTGTGCTCTCCACGTTCCCTTTCAGTCTGTCAGACCAGGAGCTGTTCCCGGCTCCGTTTGGAGGGCTGGACTCTGGCTTCAACAGTGTAGACAGTGGCAGCAAAAGATGGTCTGGGAATGAGGTAGCACTACTGGACAGACACACCCAAACACAAAAATGTAAAGATATATTAACGGAATGATATTACTGTATGTCAGTGAAAGTATGCCAATCCTATGTACGGTAATACATAAAAACAGACCAGAAAACACTAGCACATTACGAAATAATGTATTCATTAGCCCTCGTGACTTATCACTGTCCCTGCATGTCCAGTCAGCAGATGATTTCTCAGAGCGTTCCCTCCGCATGTCTGAGGTCAGCAGAGACCAGAGGAACTTAGAGGAAGAGGAAGAGGTGGCTGGATCTCCTCTGAAAGCTAACAAAGGTAATCAAGTGCGTTTTAAAACAGGGCCTGGAAAGGTCTGGATTGTCCATTTTTTAAGAGAAGACGGCCTCTTTCTCTTTTTGTAGTAAACGGAGAGGCTGAGCAGGTGGACTTCATTGACAGCAGTGTGACAGAGGAGGAGGAGGAGGACATAAGGACAGATCCACCCACACCTAGTTTCATAGCACCTACTCTGGTACCAGTGATTCATGGACTATTCACTGATTGCGTCCTACTGCTTCCTCAACATCTTATCATGTGGAGTCAGAACAAGGAAGTTACTTATTGTGTCATTGATTTTCCAGGAGCAGAAGGAGAAATTGACTTCGTCTCAAACCCAAGACTCAACAAAATGCAGGTAGGTCTTACAAGAGAAATATTAGTTTAAAATCCAGCACATCGCAAAACTGGAATATTGTTTTTTTTAATTCCACCCTGGAGTTTTGGAATTTGACTGGTCCTGGAAAATCTGGTAGGTCAGTGGTGGGGCTGCTGACAGGTCTGAACACATGACCTTAACCTGCTCCTCCACTAAAGGTGAGCCAGCCTGAGCTTAGACAGCTGGATAGCTGTGCTCGTTGCTGCTGGTTTGCAGGACACATCACATTGTTCTGAACAGAATTAAACTGGTGCACAGCCCTGGTCTTCAGGGTAAATGGATGTCAGAGAGGGACAGCAGAAAATGAAAGAGTAAACGGTGATTTGCGTACTGCGAGTATCAGTTTTAAAGTCTGATTAAGGAGGGACTGGAAAAGGAACTAGGTTTTTGGGTAAGATTTGTTTTCACCATTAGCATTGTGTGCCCGGACTGACCTTTCCTGAGGTCTCATTTGTTTAGAGCACTTGTGCCAAGGTGTTCCAGTAAAGCGGAAAAGCATTTACATAGCACCTTTCTATCAAGGCTGACGTTCTTCCATCTGAACTCAGCAGCCTGTTGGTTTTTCTGCCTGGGAAAGATGCTCTTCATCGCTGTGAAAGAACCGTGACGAAGACTGACATCGTTTATCACTTTTTCATCCCCGTTTTATAAAGTGGCTTTACAGAGCTGGGAAAAGTCAATAGACTGCAGTTCACATTACTTGCCTAACGAGTCACTCACTGGCGCTCACACTCTGCACTTGTGGAAGCTGTTATCTTTTAAAGTTGGAAAGCCTGACAGAATCCTGTGTTCCTTTCGCCTTGCAGTGTCATTGCAGCAGAAGCCACAGTTCCGCCTGTGTTTGTGCTGTCGCCCAGCAGGCAGCTGTTATCCTGCTGCTCTGTTGTTCCATACATAACTAGCCATTGAACTGGCCATTGAAACGGGACACTGGCCCATTGTTGTGGGCCTTTTGGAGCACCAAGCAGCGTACTTCATTGTTCTACATTAGAGAGTTTATTAACTGCCCTCAGCCCAAATTACCACTCAGTCATGCAGTGTTCACATTGGATGTACAGGATGGGATTTAAATTTGATAACTGGGACGGCAGACTAGGATGTGATTGAACTGTTGACAATAAGGCTGTAGACAAACGGATGTTCTGAAGCTTGGCTTCCAACACTTCCTCAGGGAGTTCCAAATTTAGAATAGAGACATAGAAAATGGAAAAAACACTCCAATAAAAAACACATTTGCACATAGTTTATACAAACTAGAATAAATTAACTTTGCTTTTTTTAGTTTTTAATCTCAGATTAATAGGGTTTGGTCCCTGTACAGATCCCACAAAATATGAGACTTGGAGCTTGGCCTGATCTGCAGCCACTGGAGTGTTCTTCTGTGGCTTCTTGGCCATTTTTCACCTTTTAAGAGCCAGCTTATGTTTGCTTAGTGAGGCTACCAGGAGGTTAACTGTTCTCAGATCTCTGCAACGACTGCTTCTCTTTTGTCTAATTAATGTTGTGTGTCTCCTCTGCAGGTCCAGTGTCCATGTAGAGTTGGGTGGCCCGTCATCAACCTCTTCATCTCCTTTATCCCCATCCAGCCCCACCCTAGAGGAGAGGCGGAGGCCCGGCACTCTGCAAATCTGGCAGGAGAGAGAGCGATTACAGCAGCAGCAGAGAGAGAAGGCCAGGTAAGACAAATAAACAGGTTTGTACAGTTGGTATATTTTACCTGTAACAACCTGACAAAAGACAAATTAGATTTTGCCATTTTACAAAAGGATTGAGACATTGGGCACAGTTATTACATGACAACAATAATTCTCTCACAGTGTGAATATGTGTGTGTGTGTGTCCCTTCTGTCTGTCTCATATCTAATTATATGCTCTCCACGTCAAAACTGTAATTTTGCAGTTTGCTGAAGTCGTCCAGCAAAACAGGAAGTCACGTGGCCTCTTCACAACACACCGGAAGTAGCTCGGCGTAAGTACAGGCCTGTTTAACCGTTAAAAGTCACAGTGGAACTACAGCAGACACACACATCTGACACTGAGAGACTGAATTATGGAGATTTTTGATTCCCTGTTGCATTCCGTCAGTAGCTTTGGGAGGCAAGTTCAGGGAGCTTGAGGGTGTGGAAAATGGTGTGTAAACTTGGACTGTGTCTCCCTCTAGTGGCGCCTCTCCAGAGAACAGCAGCTCACACCCGGGCCTGCGTCAGAGATGTGCAGTGAGTGGTCGTCTTTGAGTTGCACGAAGCTGAGAGATGAACGGGTGAACCTTGGTTGTAAACCTGTTTCTTTGTTTTAATCAGAGTGCCGACCAGATGAGCTTAGCATCTCCGTCAGTACTTCTACAGCGCTCCAGCAGCAGAACAGGTGTGTACACATGCAAGAGCTTGAAGAACAGCGCCTTCTCATGAAGAAATCATTAGCAGCACATACATTGTTTCATGTAAATGTATTAGTGCACCTGCAATCCTACACAGGCCTGCTGATATTAAAACGGAATATGATTATAAACACTGCCAGAAAAAGTTGGGGAAACACCTACACCCTTCTGTATTTCTTTCTCTTTTGTTGGTTTTATTCAGTGACGTTTTTTTCAACAGATCACACAACACACAAAAAATGAAGAACAATTCATTCACAATCAGATTTGAGCGCAGAATATTGTTCAAATCAAATTTCCCTTTTGAACTTTACTTCCAGCAATAGCTGCTTAACAAATAATTTTTTCTGGGCAACACAGTGAAAGAGTGGTTAGCACTGGGTCTGATCCCTGGACCGGACCGGGCCTTTTGTGTGGAGTTTGTGTAGGTTTCCTCCAGATGCTCCGGTTTCCCTTACTGCTAAAAACATGTTAGTTTGGCCCATAGTGGCGGCAGCTCAGGACTGACCCTCCATCTGATCATGCGCATTCGCGTTGCTCATAGTGCTTGTATGAAGAAAAATGAAGCACCTCACCTTTTCTTACCTAGAAACGTAGGTGGGTGTGTTCTCAATTTGATTATGCATACCCCTCCCAGCTGTTTAAATGTATAAAATGTCCAGTGAAGTAATAATATGAAACAGATGCCTTACCACTCTTTGACAGGCTTGCATCATTGCCTCGTGGGCAGAGTTGCCAAGAATAAAAACTACCTACTAAGAGTTTGCAGAAGAAATGGTTAGAGTGGAGCAACAGTTGACTTAAAATGGCCAGACCCAAGTCTTGTAACCTGAGGAGTTAGTTAAAAGTGTTTGGAGTCATGTGAAGAACATGAGGCACAAGCAGGCATTGCGAAGCATTGAGGTGGAAACGTAACGTTTCGGGCAATAGACGATCGGGCGATTCACTCTAGGCAACGACGGAATGGGGATAACTTCATTTTTAAAGAACACAACGACTCCGAGTGTACTTCCCAGTCATGTAAGAATTATCTGGAGAACAAATTAGCTGGAATAATAATAAACCTCGTAGAGCTGGTGTTTAGATTAGTTCGACCTTCACATTTGATTTGACCATAATTCTGTGTGTAAATATGCAGAAAATAATTCCTTCTATGCTTTTTGTGCGTTTTGTGATCCATTTACAAGTATGTGAGTAAAATCAACCAATAGATAACAGAAATGCAACAGTGTGCAGGTGTGTCCAAACTGTTTAAACCTCCAACATCAGAAACATCAAAAAACACCCAAACCGCCCTACTGGACAATTACATGCAGGTTGTTAATCCTAAATTTCTGTTTTATAAAAAAAGCACCTGGGACCTGTCGTGGTATTTTCTACAAAAAAAAGTGTGTTCTCCCAACAGTTGGATATTTTTCTGTTTCAATCCATGGTTAGTGGAAAGTACATTTAGTTAAGAACAGTCCTGCAGTAGTGTAGAGGCACGTCTGCTTTTCACTGTCTGCTTCTACAACTGTCTGTCTCTAAAAGGTGGTGAAGTTGTATAACTGTACTCCACTACATTTATTAAATAATTGCAGTTTCTTTCGACTTTTCAAATGTGAACTAGTAAAACAATGAAATGATCGGAGTCCTTTATCCACCCATCGTACGCATACAGAATTATGATTTGTGACACTGATTTTATGAAAATGTGATGGTTGTTGTATGAATAGGAAGCAGAGAAACCCTTTTTCCAAGGTCAAGAATCTTAAGGCTTAAGGTCCTCTTACTAGTTTGGCTGAGGAACACAGAACGCTCCACCCAACAAAGAAAAACAAGCTTTATAATAAATTGACCTAAATGTTTGTATCAGATGTTCCGTCCTCCCCAAAGACATCCCCTCCACCCGGCCAGGCTCAGAGACCGAACAGCTTTCTGTTCCGTGCCTCATCTCGCAGCAACGTCAAAAACACAGGTACAAGCATCACACGCGTCACACGTGGTGTCCACTTTTTTGCAGTGAGATTTCACCGTATGTGTTTTGTGTCAGGTCCGACGTTCACTTTGGGTGAGTCAGGCAGAAGTGAGTCTCGCACAACACTGCGCTCCCCTAAGGAAGAGAGACCAGACATCACACAGCTACGCAAGGTAACACACGACCTGCTCCAATACGAGAGTTCGACCTTGCAGAAGATGTAGTTAAATCTATTAAAAGCTCCCGACGGTGGACTTTTGCATGTTAGTTGTCAATGGAATCAGAGTGACAGAATGAGGAAATGCTGCAGATGCTTTTAAACCTCCATGCTCCACAGCACCGTCACACTTTAACTATAATGTTAAGAACATGTCAAACCTTGTTTCTACACGTACGTGTAACAGTATTATAATGACGATCCTGGCCGTAAGTACTTTGCCTCTTTCGATCCCCCCCCACCCGCCTAGAATTTGGAGTTTCGGCTGAAGGTTACTCTACCGGAAGATCTGGGCGAAGCATTATCCAATGGCACCATCCTCTGCCAACTGGTCAATCAGATTCGACCACGCTCCGTGTCGATCATTCATGTTCCCTCCCCAGCAGTGGTAAGTGTGCTCTCGTTGTTACAACAGTGTTTGGAATTGGTTGAAATAAAGTGAGACTTTCTTATAATAAGGCAGGGAAACAACATAAGAAACACACACACTGTGGAATATTAAATATTCCCGCAAGTAGAATTTTGTAAGCTTGTACTGTTTGCACATTCAGCTTCAGGCGTACAAATGTCCTTTTCCATACATGTGCATTTGTTTACCAAAGTGCATAAATGGATTATATGTTCCATTTGTGTAGGTATGTCAGTCTGTAAATGTAGATGATGAGACATTTAACCTCAGTCCAATCTACATGATGTGACACTGCCTCTAATTTTACAGTAAAAAAAGAAAAAGCTTACTAATACATTTATTTCTGTTTTGCGTTTCATGACTAATTATTTGTTTATATAATTAGTTATGAAACAGGCCTAGTTGCATAAAGCATAAGCTTGCATAAGCAATTGTGCTAAGTCATTTTTTATTTTCTGAAACAGATTTTTTTTTTTTTTTTCCGGTGAAACTGTATTGAAACGATTCGACATTGACATGACATCATGGAAAATGTATGTTTGTATTTTCAGCCCAAACTTAGCGCGGCGAAATGTCGACTCAACGTGGAAAACTTCATAGCTGCATGTCGCAGGCTTGGAGTCCCGGAGGTAAATCCCTGTCATGCTTTTCTTTTTAGCTGCCCTCACGTTACAGCCCGTGGACAAAATGCTTCAAATCGTCTTTGATCTGTGTCGGAGAAGCTTCCAAGAACGAAACGAATACATGTCGTTGAGAAGAATTGTCTATGTGCTTTCAGCTTATTCGTGTAGCTACTTTATTCCTGCCTGGGTTGGATCAGATCAGTATATTTTCACGATCAGTCCAACCCAGTCCCTGTTCTCTATAATGTCTTTTCTCGTGCTGTCCTATTTTTAACGTTTCCTCCTGTGTGTGTCCTGTCCAGAAGGACGTGTGTGTGTGCTCTGATGTGCTTCTGTGTAAGCTGCCCGCTGTGCTGCACTGTGTGACGGCCCTGCTAGCCGTGGAGGTGAGGGAGAAGGCGGAGGATCCGTCCCCCAGCCACTCCTCACTTTCGTCTTCATCGCCCTCGTCCTCCTCGCCGCTGTCCACAGATTTCCTGCTCTTCTACTGTGCCGCCATGGCTCTGCTCTACATGCTCTACAGCTACCTGCTCACGTAGTGGAGACGAAGCCGAAACGCACAATCCTATCTGCTCACGTGCCGAGGAGCTCTACGGACCGATGTGCTGGACATTCACAAACAGGTTATGCTCTGCACTGTGTGTGTGGTGAGAGCTGTACGGAGCATGCAGCCGGAACCAAACAGAACCCAGTAGATGCAGCTCCTGAACACCAAGAAACTGATGGTGACACGCGTTGCGGAAGAAGAGAACAGCGAGATGCCTTAGCTTAGATTAGTCTTTGCTCGTAATTGAATAGTTTGTAGGAGATGTTAGCGTGCAACTCTGTGAGACCGACTCACTCGGAGGCAAAAACAATCTCTTTGGTTGAAACGTGAAGGGCTGAATCCCACAACACACAGCACAGGGATTTCCGATACTAGAATATCGTTCTTGAGAGCTAGTTTTGCTTGATATGAACCAACCTAAACAGAAACTCTCAAGGTGGTTTCTACTGATGCAGTGAATCTGATAAAAGTCTAGCTGGTTAGCAGGTGCCTTTCGCTCGTCTAGCAGACACAGTATATTATTGTGTTTGTGTTCACCCAACAAATGTAAATCCACTATTGCTCTCTTTCAGTTCGGCTTTGGTCCCAGCCAACTCCACTACGACATTTTTTTAATCATAGGGAACGGAGCAGTTACTGCTTTTATTGTAACAGGTGAAACCCACAACCAACTTGCTTAGCTGTTTTTCAAGAATGCCTCAAGTTTTACATGTTGGGTGGTATCTGAGCAATTAGCGACATTCAGCACCACAGGCTCTGCCCTGATATGTCCTGAACTCCTCCTATTTTTGGGGGGTAGAACTACAACTCAGAATTAAATGTAGGTCCCGGTTTCTGTGGTGGTTCCTTATAAGCTTCCTGATCCAGAGAAGTCCCTCCCTCGGGTGTATAAGAGCTTTTGATCCTAGCTGGTCTCTGAACGGTCTGTCTAATACAGTGTGTAGTGGTGATCGTGGAAGGAGGCAATCCACACCAAGATTAGCAGAGCCTTTTTCACGAAGAGTGAACCAAAACTGCTGTGTCC
Organism: Channa striata; assembly: GCA_033026295.1. Lineage (NCBI taxonomy): Eukaryota > Metazoa > Chordata > Actinopteri > Anabantiformes > Channidae > Channa > Channa striata. The sequence continues at coordinate 27,466,584 of CM065172.1, forward strand.
TGTGAAACCAAAACAATAAGCTGAAAGACCCAAGCGAAAAAAATGTTACGTGGAGTTCAGGAGAACCGCAGAGTTGGTGATAGCTGTCGAGCGTGACACCTTCCATGCTACAACTAATGACCTGTGCAGCTTTAATGTGTGTATTCCACTACTGTCCATTTAAAGTGGAAACCTTAGAGACACGTCTCGCTGACGTGCAGACTGAAGTACCTGAAAACCATGTTGTTACTCGTTCTAAATGGCTTCTAGGTTTTAACGCACGAGATTCTTTCAGCTCCAACAGAGCAGCTGTGTCGCAGAAACACTAAAAGCCCAGTGTGCACGTATGTAGGCAGACCGCTGTCGCCCTAAACTTACTGATGGTGAATGTGATTGTTTTTTGCCCCTGAGAAAGACCTAACGAACCTGGAACCTGGAACCTGGACGTTTTTTCTCTCCCATGTGACCCTGAGAGATCTGATACAGTTCCTCTTGGTGAACACACCCTGCTCTTGTTATGTGTCTGCGAAGTGTGAGCAGCAGGGGGCGACGTTGCCCCATCAGTCCCTGCCAAGGTACAATCCCCCCAGGAGGTTGCGTGTGCAAAGTTTAGTTTTTGTTGCCATCACTGGTCCTTTTGACCAGCTGACGTTTATATAAACGTTAACAGCTCATTAAATTATTGCTCTTTGAAATGTATTTTTTAATTTTATTTGGTGAAACAGCTGAGGCTTGATTATTTGCCAGTAGTTTTAAAAGCTTCACATTTTTCTTGCGTCCAGTCTGAATCAAACCCACCGGCATGTTAGAAGCCTGCGATCCTCAATTGACCAGAAGGAACATCCCAGTGCTGCTTTAGACTCGTTCCTCGTAATTGGATTGGAGAACAGTTGGTTCCTTCGAGGTAACACGTTGGACAGAGCATTTCATGTCCTCTGCTGTTTCTACCACATGCTGTGTCGGACTTTGTATTGGAGCAAAGTCAATGTCTGCAACTACAAACACAGTGAAATGGGATTACACGGCTTGTTTGGTTGATGTGGAGCCTAAAAACTGAACCACTAACACAAATTAGTTACCGAACTTCTATTAACCACAGAAATCATTTTAACAAATGTGAACGATAAAAACATTTGAGAAACACTAACTTCTTTGCTCTAATTAAGATCATTAGAGCTCCTTTAGCAAATGTTACATTTTTGGTAATATGTTTAAATGTGTTTTTTTTTTTACTAGAACATAACACTAAATAATTAGTTTTTATCACCATTGTCCTTACTGATACTCAGGATGACTACACCACCAACTGTTTAGTCCCTTTCTCCGTCCCACTGGATTGATTCCTTTCTCCATGTTGGCCTCAGGGTTCCGGTCAGACTTCTTTTCGTGGCATCTGTCTAGCTGGAGTTAGATCCTTGCTGCTTTGGTCTCATCATTCCTGATGGTTGTGTGACCGTACGAGTGTCTCACTGGTCCTTTAACCACGTGTCCGCTTCTCTGCTAGATTGGATGCTGCCCTTGCAAAACCAACAGACACTGCTGCAAGCACATGTTTCTCTGTTTCATTAGGCCGTTCACTCAGAGCAGCCTGAAAGTTCAACGAAGGTCCGATCTGGGTATATGTACTGTGGTTCAGGAGGATCCTTAGAGGGACTTAGAGGGAACAGTTGTTGGACATTTGGTTTAGTACTAGTACAATTATTTTGCTCCTCTTGTGGCTCTTTGTTCCACCACATGTTTGCACCGAAAAGACAGACTAGTTTATGGTCCTTGGAGATCATGTAATGCCATCACATGCCAGATAACCAGCCACTGTCTGCACCGCACTGGATTACTAAGGTCATGTCTGGAAGGACCGTATCCATGTGACATGTGGCTGTGGCACTTTTACACTTAACTGTGTTCAGGGTTTTACAGTCGTCCCATTTTCCAGATGCCCTCAGCGAATATCTTGAAGTTTGGCACGAGCATCCAGTTGGATTCAGGGTTTAAATTATTAGGTTTTGGTGATCAGTGGTCAAGGGCGTGTGAACTCATGTCCATCCCGTTCTTACAACACAATATTTCAGAATCGCCTTAAGTTTAGCACCGACACGTAACAAAACTCGAACAGATTAGCAGCGTGTGCTGTAGTTTATGGGCTTGTACGTTTTTGTGTCATTACGTCCTGACCACTGAATTTTTTGGGGGGTGATATGACGAAATTAAGAATGTAATGGGAAAAGTGCCATCGAGGAATAAAAACACTTTCAATAAGGGCATATTTTGAAACATTGTCAAATGAGCAATGAACTAACATTTCATACTAATGAGTTTGAATAGTCTCTTAAATGATTTTACAAGTTTTGTTCATTTGTTGGGCTCAGTCTTGAAGCAGCTTTCCTGTTTATAACTCCACCTTCTAATTTAACAGAGTATACAGCGAACTCATTATTTTGTACGCCTGTTTATTTAAGATTGTCCAGCAGTTAATGACACGTCCACATGTTGTGTAGAGAACGTCTGCTGTGGAAAACTTTCTCGTGGCCTGATGTTCAAACATACACTGTTTCAAATTCAAATGTATGTCTTACAAATAAAACTGGACAAGCAACACAGCAATTTACCCGCTGGCTAAGACACGCCTATGTTCCTAAATGTTAGAAAACACGGTTGTATTTTATATTTATGATATTGTATTAAGAATTATTTGAGTTTATATAAATTTCTATCAAACTTTTTTCTTCCTGCTGTAAATGAATGATTAAAAGTGAAATTCTGACAGGTGCCGTTTGTCTGCTTACCTGCCGTCGTGCTTTTGCCTAAACAGCAAGAACTTGGGATGTGATCAGGGTACCTGCACTTGCCTTATTGGCCAAAACAAAATGTATGGCTTTTTATGAAGCTGTAATCAGCCTCTCAAAATCTTATATATCGTTTGCTCGTCACACAGTTTTACACTCTGGTGAGAGTCTGTATATTCAATTCTAAGTCAAATGTAGGTCTGGTAAGTTGGAACAATCTGTTGCGTAAATCTTCATTTCCTTTAAATCTGTTATTCAAAACATTAGGTCGTTATTTAAGTATATGCATTTATTTTTTAACATTATAAACTACGATGGGTTCCTCTATAAAAACCCTACGGTCAGGATCTATGGCCGGAAGACGAAGCGTTGAATAAAACCAGCTCTGTTGGTTATGCTCGTCCTGATTTAATAATCCATAACCCTTAAAAAACGCTGACGTGAAGTGGTGCCAATGTGCGAGCAGGCGTGCAGATATCCTGATGATGATCCTCCCTGTGTGTGGCCTTTGTGCTTTAACCTCTTCCAAAGCTTCCCTGTGCTCCAACCAGCAGGTTTACCATCGCAAATTCCACGGGCGCTTGTCTGAGGCAGGTGAGTGTCCGGCCAAGGTCAGGACGAAGGTGAAATTCAGCCTGTAGGTTTGTACTGCTGTCCTTTTTCCGATTGTCCCTCTGCTCCGTGCATTCTGCCTGAGTGCGTCCGTTTGTTACACGACATCAGAAGTTCATCTGTTAGAAACTTATTGGGAAGTGAAGATTTCCTTAGGTTCGTTTCAGGGGTCACGGGGGGCGTCTGACACTCAAGAGTCAGAGACTTTAGCCGTGACCACAAGTCATCTCAAACTTCTTTTCGCTGCACAGATTTCTCTAGGAGTTTGTCTAAATGCGAAATGAGAGAAGTCGTAGTGCCACAGTCCTGTATCTGCTGCGCGGTGCTCAGAGTCTGCAGGAGTCGGGTGATGCCAGAACAGAAGGAATAAATACAGACACGGGTCTTAGTTGAAAATCTGCTATCACACTCTGGCCAGTATGTGTATTTCTGTACCCAAGCTGTATCTGTTCGTCGTTAGGTTGTACATTAATTGGCCCCAATATGCCGTAGAGTGTTGTCACGCATACGAGAACACGATATGACCCAAAACAAACGGTAAAAGCATGAGAAAGCATCACACCAGCCGTCTGGTGCTAGTTATTGTACTCCCTGTAAAACTATTGGCTGCATTGCATTTTCTCACATAATATAAAGGGCCAATTGTTTAAAATACTGAGATGGAAATAAAAGCTGAAATTCTGAACTTTGTGTAATAAATTGCCCTTGCTTTAGGCTGATAAAAGGTCTGAAGGTCTATGCGAGTGAAGCAGGCCGTCGTTAGCATGAATGAACAAAAGAACTGGCAGCTCAGCAGCAGCAAACGATGCAAAGCCAGACAGTGTGTGGTGGATTCCATTTGTAAACTGCTATTAAAGCATAAGCACACGTCTTTACTGACTCTTGTTATAGATTATTAAAGCACATTCAGTTTTCGGTAACTAACCTGCCGGTGCTCACTCATCTCTCCTTTCCTTTCCAGGATTCCTTGTGTTCCCCGCAGCTCATCATTGAGGACGAGGGGCTGAGTCGACTGTCCCAGACAGTCCAGGTGTTGGCCGACCTGGCTGATGGCTCCCAGCGGACCCCCAAACAGGAAATATCTGGGACCGCCAGCTCAGGACCGTGCTAGTACTTTGTAGCTGCATTTGCAATTCTAAGAGCATCACACCAAAGAGATCCGTCTCTGGGCCAGTTTGTTCTGAATGTGCTTCATATTTGAATTATTCCATTGACTTTACAGGTGAACGTAAAGTGGTGCATTTCCAAACGTCAAATAAACCCGTGAATAAACTCCCATTGTCTCTTTTTTTCCATGTATACCCACATTATTTATTTTGTTCACTCTGGACACGCCTGTGCCAAAACTCTTCCACAGAGAAGTGTGCTTGAATTAATTTGGGGCACAACATAGTGTATGATAACTGTTACATATTTTAATATAGTGAAGAGAACAGGAGTTTACATGCTGTCCTGACATCCACAGATAATGCTGGTTGGGCTGATCTAACGTTTTTGGGTTCTCTCTCCAGTTATGTCAATGGATGTGATGTTCTTACCCAGTTACACTGTTAATTTTAACAGATTCCACCACTGTGGGACCCAGTGGATTTTGCTTTTGTTATATGACTTAAGCTTTGAGGTTTGAAATTTACCACCTTATTAACATCGTATTGTTTGACTCAAGGGGCTGATTTTCTGGCTCATTAAAGCGTGAGAATTTAACCAAAGACAAAAGCAGTTATGATTCTGTAGATTACATAGCTAATGTTTTTGAACATTTTTTTAAATTGAATCTTAAACACAGACAGTTTAAGAAATAAGATTAACTACTACTACTTCTCTTTGGACTTTTCCCATCAGGGGTCGCCACAGTGAATCATCCGTTTCCACTTCACTCTATCCTGGGCATCTTCCTCTCTGACACCAGCTAACCTCATGTCCTCTGTTAGAACATCCATATATCTCCTCCTTGGTCGTCCTCTCGCCCTCTTGCCTGGCAGCTCCATCTCCAACATCCTTCTACCAATATATTCACTATCCCTCCTCTGCACATGTCCAAACCATCTCAGTCTGGCCTCTCTGACTTTGTTGCTAACACAGGCAACGTGTGCTGTCCCTCTGATGAACTTGTTCCTAATTCTATCCAACCTTGTACCTCCTAAGGAGAACCTCAACATCTTCATCTCTGCTGCTTCCATCTCTGCCTCTTGTCTCTTTCTCCTGCTACTGTCTCTAACCCATAGAGCAGAGCTGGTCTCACCACTGTCCTGTACACCTTTCCTTTGAGTCTTGCTGACACTCTTCTGTCACACAACACTCCTGACACTTTCCTCCACCCATTCCAACCCGCCTGCACTCGCCTCTTCACCTCTTTTCCACACTCCCCATCAGACTGAACTGTTGACCCCAAGTACTTAAACTCCTGCACCTTCTTCACCTCAGCCCCCTGTAACCTCACACTTCTACCTGGCTCCCTCTCGTTTAGGCACATGTATTCTGTCTTACTACGACTGACTTTCATACCTCTTCTTTCCAGAGCAAACCTCCACCTCTCCAGCTGTTCCTCCACCTGCTCTCTACTCTCACTGCAAATCACAATGTCATCTGCAAACATCATTGTCCAGGGAGATTTCTGTCTGTCAACCTGTCCATCAGCATAGCAAACAAGAAGGGACTCAGAGCTGATCCTTGGTGTAGTCCCACCTCCACCTTGAACTCCTCTGTCTGACCTACGGCACATCTCACCACCGTCATGCTCCTCTCATACATGTCCTGGACTACTCTGACGTACTTCTCTGCCACTCCCGACATCCTCATACAGTACCACAGCTCCTCCCTCGGCACCCTGTCATACGCCTTCTCTAAATCCACAAAGACACAATGCAGCTCCTTCTGACCATCTCTGAACATTTCCATCAACAACCTCAAAGCGAAAATGGCGTCAGTGGTGCTCTTACGGGGCATGAAACCATACTGCTGCTCACAAATCTCCCCCTCCTTCCTAAGCCTGGCCTCCACTACTCTTTCCCACAGCTTCATTGTGTGGCTCATCAGCTTTATCCCTCTGTAGTTTCTGCAGTTCTGCGTGTCACCCTTGTTCTTAAAGATCGGCACCAGAACGCTTCTCCTCCATTCCTCAGGCATCTTCTCACTCTCTAAAATCCTGTTAAACAGATCTGTCAGAAACTTCACTGCTGTCTCTCCTAGACACTTCCACACCTCCACAGATACGTCATCAGGACCAACAGCCTTTCAGCTCTTCATCCTATTCAGAGCCTTCCTCTCCTCATCCTTTCTAATCTCTCCTATTTCCTGCTCCACAACATCCACATCTTCCTCCCTTCTTTCCCTGTCATTTTCCACATTCATCAGCTCCTCAAAATACTCCTTCCATCTTCTCTGCACACTCTCCTGGATTGTTAGAACCTTTCCATCTCTGTCTTTAATCACCTTTATCTGTTGCACATCTTTCCCATCTCTTTCCCACTTTGTTTGAATTTAAACCCCAAAACAGGGACAAATCATCTATCAAGCTTCATAAAACTCAAACTGTGTTCAGAAGCAAATTTTGAACAATTTGACATGATACCATCCTTTCTACGAAGAGAAATGAGTTATAAAATCAAGGGGTTATTTTAGAATGACGAGAGAGACTGGCACGGCAGCGGTTACGTTACGTTACGTTACATATTCATGCACGCCTTGTATACGCCCGCTTAGGCAGGTAAACGTGATCATATGTTATATTAATTCTCTAAGATGTCCAGATAATGCATGACTGATTTCCTAATTGTTGTTGTGTGTTCTTACTGTGTATTAATAGGTATTAAACAAAGCTAATTTTCATGTAATAATCATTGGATTCCATCTATTCATCTAATCAGAACTGTCACATGTATGTTAAAATGAGACATTAACTATTACACGCAGCAATCATGTTGCTTCAAGCACTGAATATCAGCTTGGATCTTAGCCAGAAAGGCCAAGAATTAGCACTGAATACACTGAGCCCCACTTAGTTGCTCCCGGTGAGTGTTGGCCAGCTCACTGGAAGCAGTGTAAAGCACTTTGAGTACCAACGGGTAGAAAGGCGCTATATAAGTGCAGACCATTTACCATTTACATCCCGGCTCTGACAGTCTGCTGGAAGGAACTGTAAATCACCCCTTCAGAAACAAAACCTTGTTAACACACGTTGACACAACCCAGACTTTCATCTGAACAGATTAATGCTTGATTTCAGGATGATCTATTAATTTGGTTTCAGAAACTTTAACAAATGGATTTTGACACACATTACGCTGTGAAACATGAAACAGACTTGAACTTGTCTTCAGACCTAAGGTTCTGGACTGTGGTGGGCTGCAAAACCACATTTTCAATGAATAAAAACAAATCATCCAGTCAATTTTATACACATTTGTACATAGAACACACATAACTCAACACAAGAGCTACAAATGGATGTTTTCACAACAGTCCAGCGTTAGCACCTCAGACTCACATCATCTCCGTCCTCCTCTAGGACACTTTTGCGTTACAGTTGGAGGCTGCCTTGATGTGACAGCTGGGTGTGGGCTTTGACCCAGCAGGCCATCCCCTGACCTTTTGACCCTCTGATTAGATCTGCCTATGAATGTTTTATTATCTTTTCAATAGCTCAGTAATTGCATGCATCAATATCCACACGTCAAGTTTTGTGGGCTCTTAATAGCAAACAATATTTCCATACATTCAGTGTTTCTCCACCTAAGTTGTTGCCTGGAAAGCATGAAAGCTACTACCTCCCTTTGTCCTGTTATTCTGTATTATATTTTCTTCCTCCGCCTTGGTCTTGTGGTACAGAACCACGAATCCAGACCACCAAAGCCTGTTTACTGTTGACAATACTGTATATACTCGTGTTTCTGATGTGTCTTTCTGCATGTTTTATTTAACTCTCTTGGTGTTGAAAGTGGGAAAAACTCACACAAACCACTGAAGACAGACTTTTAGTGCCTCAAACTGATCCTGGGACTTTTAAGCCTGATGTGAAGGTTCTAAAGCTTCGAGCTAAAGTTCCTGGTTGTGTCTGTGAATAATCAACAGAGAGACAAACAGCAACGAGAAAACCAGGCACCAAACCCAGGATACAGAGTTTCAGTGAATGTGGTGTTAAAGGTGTGGAGGTGGATCAATTTGTCCAGGGAGACTCTGTAGAAAGACAGAGTGCCAGCAGGACAGTCCACATACACCGCTACTTTGTTAGAGATGGGGGATGAAGTGGACGAGGAGGATGTGGACGAGGAAGAGGAGGCGATGATTGTTTTTCTGTTATTATGCCAGACATAGAAGCCACCATCCGAGAAACACTCATTAGAACAGCTCAGAGTCCAGGACTGAGTGTTCAGTCCAAACTCACAGTCTTTCCTGTCTCCTGTCCTGCCAATGCCTCTGTAACTCAATGCTATATCAACCCCTCTTCTCCACTCGACCTCCCAGTAACAGCGACCAGTTAGACCAGTACTACACAGCAGCTGAGGACAGTAGTCAAATCTGTCTGGGTGATCAGGATAAAGCTGATCCTCTGTCATCCATGTCACCTTCCTGTTGTTGTCAGACAGTTGTAGGTTTTTGTTCACTGTGTTTGTGTCGATTGTGAGCTCACAGAAATCTGACGGAGAGAACAAGACACAAACAGCTGCAGTTATTAATCCATCATCTGTTCATTTACTGTCACTGTGAAGATGGTTGACTGTCATTAAGAACACACTTACACTTCCTCAGACCTGGTGTCATCCATCGTTCTCCACCAGGCTCCACCCTGAAAGAAGGAGGCGGGTCAGACCAGCACATTGTGAAAGACACACGTTTGAACCATTGGACACAGTTGAAGGTAAAATAAGATCATAAAATCTATAACTCTAGACTAACTGTTACTGTTACACTGCAGCCTTGTTGAGCTGCTGATGGGAGCGTGAACAAGATTTCACAGACACATCTGCACTGACCCTTAAATAAAACAGGGGACCAGATGTCTTTGCACTTTCTTTTCATGTAATGTTTTGACTGCTACTCTGTTATGTTCACGTTATGCCCGTTATTAGCAGCAAAGTCAACTCATAATTTGCAGTCGAGTTACAATCTCTCGCACTTGGCCTTTAAGTGTAAACAAAAAGAAAAAGGGGAAAGTAAACTACCATCACAAACAGTAATAATTCATTTTCTAGCTAATTAAACTGATTAATGGACTGAACAAGGTGGATGTTGTGCCTTTACACCTAATCCCACATGTATGATAATAAATTAGACAGTAGTAACCAAATTTAGTCAGCTAAACTTCTCTGCAAATTCAGGCTTCTTCAGTAGCAGCAAGAGTATAGAAGCGACATAATGTGCGACCACCATCTTGGACTCCCCCCGAACGTTCCCACGTTGGCTCGACGTGATCTTTTACTAATACTCCCATTCTGCTGACCTGGCTTAAATGAAGCAATAATTAAATAATTTCAGACATGGCTTATTTCAGTCAAAACAACATGGATAAATACAATCATGAGACAACCGAGGAGTCAGTTATGATCATAGGATGTTTTCTGAACATTTCTGAGTTTTTTGTGTATGTCTCAAAGCCACAAACAGGAAACAAAAGGAGGGAGACTGTAAGATGTTTTAGCGGAACTTTGAAGAGTATTTCGCCATGATTTGGTAAAGTTTTGCCACATCTTCTGAAACTTGAAAAAATGTGTAGTTAAAAGTTGCAGATGCTTCTGTAGAGATCTGTGATCAACTGAGAAAAACTGTTCCCCACTCGTTCTCCTTTATCAGACGTTGTATCTGCAACAGGTCTCCCAATACCTAAGAGTGTCCAGTCTCCAGTGTGGATCCTCCAAACCAGCAGAGAGCAGCTTCACTCCTGAGTCTCCTGGATGATTGTAGCTGAGGTCCAGTTCTCTCAGACGGGAGGAGTTGGAGCTCAGAGCTGAAGCCAGAGAAGCACAACCTTCCTCTGTGATCAGACAACCCGACAATCTGCAGACACAAAACAACCCACATGAACCAGGGTGGGCGGCCATATGCCTTGACCGGATGGGCTGAGTGGAAAACATTGCAAAGGTGGTAGGATAAGTAGCTGCGCACTGGAAGGGACACACAGCTCCAAAGCCAGGGACACCTGAAGACAGGGACAGAGAGAAGGAGACGGAGGGAGAAAGTGTCTCAGTGCATCAGGGGTTGGTCCCCCAGCAGTCTAAACCTTAGCAGCAGGACTAGAACTAACTTTAAGTTTTTGAGCCTCCTCTTAAAAGTAAAGAGGGTGTCTGCTACCGGAATATGGACTGGGAGCTGGTTCCACAGGAGAGGAGCTTGATAGCTAAAGGCTCTGCCTCCCATTCTGGGAACCACAAGTAGGCCTGCGTTCTGAGACCGAAGTGGTCTATCTGTGAATAGTTGGTATGTTTGTTTTTTATTCAGTTCCATTTCAGTTAAGGCTCAATCCAATTGAGGTAAATTAAGAATATACCTCAAACCTTGTAAATGATCAGATACTTAGAGGCTTTTGCCACCTATTGGCATGGAAGGCAAACAGCAGTTAACAACAACAGATTTAGTATATCACAAATGTCTGTGGAAGCAATAATTAAACAACCAAAGAAAACAATTTAACTCTCTACACCTTTCTGGGGTTACATTGCAAGCACAAGGGATACTGGGAACAGCTTTGAGCAGCCAGAAAGCCCGAACTCATGACAGAAACTGCAACGCTAAAAAACGTTGTGGTCTCCGTGAAATTTTGACTGTTTTGTCGAGGTATATGTGCTGTAAAATGTCACTATGAGACAAGTCATACATACCTTGTGTACAGTTATGTGATTTATATAATTCTCTACTAGAACTAGATGGAGCCGTAAAACTTACATCGTCCTGCCATCCAAAGCCAGTGAATGTGAGGCGACTGACACTAAGTGTGTCTGTGCCCTTTGTGCTATCAGGAAGAGCCACAGTTATTTTTGTGTTCTTGTTATCGTTAGTTCGAGTTTTTTGGACAGTTTTACAGTGGAATAAGTGCAAAATACAGGTGATACACTTGGAGACAGACCAAAATATTTTGCCACTATGTGGAGAAAGTTGAGTTCCCTGGTACAGTGGTATTATTGTAATTTACCAACATCAGTTTTTATATTCAGAATACAAAATCCCCAAAAAGACAGTTTAGAGCTTGCTAGTACATTAAATCATATTTTAATCACAGTGGCTGATGAATTCTGACCTGAGAGTTTCCAGTTTACAGTGTGGATGGTTAAGTGCAGCGGAGAGCAGCTTCACTCCTGAATCCCGCAGATTGTTGTTACTCAGATCCAGTTCTATTAGACTACCGGACTTAGAGCAGAGAACAGAAAACAGAGCTCTACAACTTCTTTCTGAGAGGTTACAGCCACTCAGTCTGAAAATATATCAAAAAAGAAAACTTTATTAAATATTTATATCCGTTACTGAAACAACAGCAGTGTTTTTATGTGATGATGATTGAATTTAAATTCTTACAGAGCTTTGTTGGAGGCTTTGACCACTGGCAGCAGCCCCAGAAGAGCCTCTTCTGAAGCAGAGTACTTCTTCAGGTCAAACACATCCAGATCTTTTCCTGATGACAGTAAGATAAAAGCAAGAGCTGACCACTGAGCTGGAGACAGATCATCCTTAGAGACACTTCCTGATCTCAGGTACTGTTGGATCTCCTCCACTAGAGAGCGATCATTCAGTTCATTCAGACAGTGGAACAGGTTGATGCTTTGTTCTGCAGACAGATTCTCACTGATCTTTTTCTTGATGTACTGGACTGTTTCCTGATAGGTTGGCAAGCTATTTCCTGTTTTTCCCAACAAACCTTGTAGAAGAGTCTGATGGGTCTGCAGTGAAAGGCCCAGGAAGAACCGGAGTAACAAGTCCAGTTGTCCATTTGGACTCTGTAAGGCCTTGTCAATAGCACTCTGGTAGATGTGGACCGATTTGCATCTGAACATTCTAGACCACCAGAATCTTCGTTGTTCTGACATCAAATTGATTCCAGAGTTGAAAAACGTCAAATGGACATGAAGAGCAGCCAGAAACTCCTGGACACTCAGGTGGACAAAGCAGAACACCTTGTCCTTATACAGTCCTTGCTCCTCTATAAAGATCTGTGTGAACACTCCTGAGTAAACTGAGGCTGCTCTGATATCGATGCCACACTCTGTCAGGTCTGATTCATAGAAGATCAGGTTTCCTTTCTGCAGCTGCTCAAAAGCCAGTTTTCCCAGAGACTCAATCATCTTCCTGCTCTCTGGACTCCAGTGTGGATCTGTTCCAGCTCCTCCATCGTACTTGACGTTCTTTAGTTTGGACTGCACCACCACGAAGTGGATGTACATCTCAGTCAGGGTCTTGGGCAGCTCTCCTCCCTCTCTGGTTTTCAACACGTCCTCCAGAACTGTAGCAGTGATCCAGCAGAAGACTGGGATGTGGCACATGATGTGGAGGCTTCGTGATGTCTCGATGTGGGAGATGACTTTGCTTGCCTGCTTCTCATCTCTGAATCTCTTCCTGAAGTACTCGTCCTTCTGTGGGTCAGTGAACCCTCTGACCTCTGTCACCATATCAACACACTCAGGAGGGATCTGATTGGCTGCTGCAGGTCGTGTGGTTATCCAGAGGCGAGCAGAGGGAAGGAGATTCCCCCTGATGAGGTTGGTCAGCAGTACATCCACTGAGGTGGACTCTGTGACATCAGTCAGGATCTCATTGTTGTTGAAGTCCAGAGGAAGTCGACACTCATCCAGACCGTCAAAGATGAACACAATCTGGAACTCTTCAAACCTGCAGATTCCTTTGGTTTGAGGAAAGAAATGATGAACAAGTTCCGCCAGGCTGAACTTTTTCTCTTTCAGCACATTCAGCTCTCTGAAAGTCAGTGGAAATGTGAAGTGTATGTCCTGGTTGGCCTTGTTTTCAGCCCAGTCCAGAGTGAACTTCTGTGTTAAGACTGTTTTCCCAATCCCAGCCACTCCCTTTGTCATCACTCTTCTGATTGGTCCATCTCTTCCAGGTGAGGCTTTAAAGATGTCTTCATGTCTGATTGCTGTTTCTGGTCTGACTGGTTTCCTATATGCTGTTTGAATCTGTCTGACCTCATGTTCATCATTGACCTCTCCAGTCCCTCCCTCTGTGACGTAGAGCTCTGTGTAGATCTGGTTCAGAAGGACTGGGTTTCCCGTTTTGGTGATGCCCTCAAACACAATCTGAAACTTCTTCTGCAGGTTCAATTTAAGTTTATGCTGACAACCTGCATCAGAGGTTTCTGTAATTAAGGCAAAATAAACTAAATCAATGATTGATTATAAAAACATGATAATATAAATAATCTAACAAATGTTTATTTAAAAACATTTTCCAGTTCACTGTTCTAATAAGTGGTTTGTATCAATTCAATTCAACTTTATTCATTTGGGGTCAATTCACAAAAGTAATCTAACGGCACTTTACATAATAAAGTCCAGATTATAAAGACATTCAGAGAAAACCCAACAAATCCCCCTTCAGCAAGCCATAGCCAACAGTGGAGAGGAAAAACTCCCTTTAATGGAAGAAACGTCCAGCAGAACCAGGCTCATGGTGGGCGACCATATGCCTTGACCGGTTGGGGTGAGTGGAAAGTGAAGAGAGGAAAGAAAAGAGCAACAAAAGCAGCACGAATGCTTGAGCCTAGTCTTAAAAGTAGAGAGGGTGTCTGCTTCCTGAATCTGGACTGGGAGCTGGTTCCACAGGAGAGGAGCTTGATAGCTAAAGGCTCTGCCTCCCATTCTAGGAAACACAAGTAGGCCTGCATTCTGAGACCGAAGTGGTCTATTAGGATGATCTGGTACTGGGAGATCTTTGAGGTAGGATGGAGCTTTATAGGTAAGAAGAAGGGTTTTAAATTCTATTCTACATTTAATGGAAGCCAATGGAGAGAAGCTAATGAAGGTGAAATATGATCTCTCTTACCAATCCCAGTCAGTAATCTTGATGCAGCATTTTGGATTAATTGGAGGCTTTTTAGAGAGTTACTGGGGCAGCCTGAAAGTAGAGAATTACAGTAGTCCAATCTAGAAGGAACAAATGCTTGAACCAGTTTTTCATCGCTTTGAGACAGGATGCTCCTAATTTTGTCAATGTTCCGTAGATGGAAGAAGGCTGTTCTAGAGATTTGTTTTATGTGTGAGCTAAATGACAAATCCTGGTCAAAAATAACTTCCTTATAGATTCCTTACAGTGATTCTCAGGGCCCAAGTTAATGCCACCGCAACAGTCCCATATCTGGATAAGCGCAGAGGGTTGTGTCAGGAAGGGCATCTGATAGAACATATCCTAAATTAAACATGCAATCATGACCTCCCCACCGAAACTGACTTTTATACCAGATCTTAAAAAGCTTCGTAACCCAGGCCGTGAGGGTTAACAACGACGACCACCACTGCTGTTGACCAAGAGGGTGCTGGTGGGAATTAGGCTACTGTTGGTCAAAGACAGAGAGGAGGAAGGCGTGTTCGTAGGCAGAGAGCAGAAAAAGGCAATAGTGTAGGACTGAAAGTTTGGTTGACACGATGCAGAAAAGGATGGCTGATATATTGTGTGCCCAGGAGACCAGGTGGAAAGGTAGCAAGGTGAGAGGCTTAGGAGCAGGGTTCAAGCTGTTTTACCAGGGGTCAAATAAGAAGCGAAATGGAGTAAGAGTTATCCTGAAAAAGGTTGTGAGGAATGTTTTCTAAGTGAAATGAGTATCAGATAGGTCTACAGGACAGGAACACAGAAGGACAGATGGTGGTAGACTTTTCAAAGAAGATGAAAATGGCTGTAGTGAATATCTTCTTCCAGAAGAGACAGCAACATAGATTGACATATAAAAGGGGAGGTAATAGCACTCAGGTGGACTGACAGAGGTAGTACTACTTCTCTTTGGGCTTTTCCCATCAGGGGTCGCCACAGCGAATCATCCGTTTCCACTTCACTCTATCCTGGGCATCTTCCTCTCTGACACCAGCTAACCTCATGTCCTCTGTTAGAACATCCATATATCTCCTCCTTGGTCGTCCTCTCGCCCTCTTGCCTGGCAGCTCCATCTCCAACATCCTTCTACCAATATATTCACTATCCCTCCTCTGCACATGTCCAAACCATCTCAGTCTGGCCTCTCTGACTTTGTTGCTAACACAGGCAACGTGCGCTGTCCCTCTGATGAGCTCGTTCCTTATTCTGTCCAACCTTGTGACTCCTAAGGAGAACCTCAACATCTTCATCTCTGCTGCTTCCATCTCTGCCTCTTGTCTCTTTCTCACTGCTACTGTCTCTAAACCATAGAGCAGAGCTGGTCTCACCACTGTCCTGTTCACCTTTCCTTTGAGTCTTGCTGACACTCTTCTGTCACACAACACTCCTGACACTTTCCTCCACCCACTCCAACCTGCCTGCACTCGCCTCTTCACCTCTTTTCCACACTCCCCATCACACTGAACTGTTAACCCCAAGTACTTAAACTCCTGCACCTTCTTCACCTAAGCCCCCTGTAACCTCACGCTTCTACCTTCCTCCCTCTCGTTTACACACATGTATTCTGTCTTACTACGACTGACTTTCATGCCTCTTCTTTCCAGAGCAAACCTCCACCTCTCCAGCTGTTCCTCCACCTGCTCTCTACTCTCACTGCAAATCACAAATGTCATCTGCAAACATAATTGTCCAGGGAGATTTCTGTCTGACCTCATCTGTCAACCTGTCCATCAGCATAGCAAACAAGAAGGGACTCAAAGCCGATCCTTGGTGTAGTCCCACCTCCACCTTGAACTCCTCTGTCTGAACT
Organism: Channa striata; assembly: GCA_033026295.1. Taxonomy (NCBI): domain Eukaryota; kingdom Metazoa; phylum Chordata; class Actinopteri; order Anabantiformes; family Channidae; genus Channa; species Channa striata. The sequence goes on from CM065172.1 coordinate 27,482,790, forward strand.
ACGGCACATCTCACCACCGTCATGCTCCTCTCATACATGTCCTGAACTACTCTGATGTACTTCTCTGCCACTCCCGACATCCTCATACAGTACCACAGCTCCTCCCTCGGCACCGTCATACGCCTTCTCTAAATCCACAAAGACACAAAGCAGCTCCTTCTGACCATCTCTGTACTTTTCCATCAACAACCTCAAAGCGAAAATGCTCTTACGGGGCATGAAACCATACTGCTGCTCACAAATCTCCACCTCCTTCCTAAGCCTGGCCTCCACTACTCTTTCCCACAGCTTCATTGTGTGGCTCATCAGCTTTATCCCTCTGTAGTTGCTACAGTTCTGCGTGTCACCCTTGTTCTTCTTCTGGTGCCGATCTTCTACTGAAAGATCGGCACCAGAACGCTTCTCCTCCATTCCTCAGGCATCTTCTCACTCTCTAAAATCCTGTTAGACAGACCTGTCAGAAACTTCACTGCTGTCTCTCCTAGACACTTCCACACCTCCACAGATACGTCATCAGGACCAACAGCCTTTCCGCTCTTCATCCTTTTCAGAGCCTTCCTCACATCATCCTTTCTAATCTTTGCTATTTCCTGCTCCACAACATCCACATCTTCCTCCCTTCTTTCCCTGTCATTTTCCTCATTCATCAGCTCCTCAAAATACTCCTTCCATCTTCTCTGCACACTCTCCTGGCTTGTTAGCACCTTTCCATCTCTGTCTTTAATCAACTTTATCTGTTGCACATCTTTCCCATCCCTATCTCTCTGTCTGTCTATCCTGTACAAGTCCTTCTCTCCTTCCTTCATGTCTAACCTGTCATACAGCTCATCGTAAGCCTTCTGTTTGGCCTTTGCCACCTCCCTCTTCACTCTGTGCTGCACTTCCTTGTACTCCTGTCTACTTTCCTCAGTCCTTTCTACATTCCACTTCCTTTTAGCTAACCTCTTCCTCTGGATGCAGTCAGAGGAAGTCCTGTCCTGTATTTCGTTATTCCACCACCAAGTGTCTTTATCATCTTTCCTCTTTCCAGATGACACACCAAGCACCTTCCTACCTGTTTCCCTGATTACCTCTGCTGTAGTTTCCCAATCATCTGGAAGGTCTTCCTGGCCACCCAAAGCCTGTCTCAACTTCTGCCTGAATTCCTCGCAAGTTTCTTCATTCTTTAGCTTCCACGACTTTCTGTCTTTCCTCTCTTCTTCTTCATGACCACCAGAGTCATCTTACACACAACCATGCGGTGCTGTCTGGCTACACTCTCTCCAACCACCACTTTACAGTCACTAACCTTTCTCAAATGACCTCGTCTACATAGAATGTATTCCACCTGTGTACTCCTATCTCCACTCTTGTATGTCACTCTGTGTTCCTCTCTCTTCTGGAAGTAAGTCTTGACTACAGCCATTTCCATCCCTTCTGGATTCCTTCCCTTTACACCAAACCTGCCCATCACCTCCTCATCACCTCTGTTCCCCTCATCAACATGCCCATTGAAGTCTGCTCCAACAACTACTCTCTCTCCTCTGGGGATACTCTCTACAACCTCATCAAACTCACTCCAGAATCTCTCCTTCTCTTCTAACTCACAGCCAACTTGTGGAGCATACTGACTACGTTCACCATCACCCCTTCGATTTCTAGCTTTAGGCTCGTCACCCTGTCTGAGACTCTTTTCACCTCTAGAACATTGTTCACAAACTCCCCCTTTAGGATCACTCCAACTCCGTTTCTCTTCCTATCCACACCATGGATAACAAAAGTTTCGTGTATTTCTTCATTAACTAAAGAAGTCCACCCATATGGATAAAATCATAATTGATTTTGAAACCTCTATTATGAACATCAAACATGAACAGATTCATCTTACTGACAACAGTTTGTATCCTCCTCCAATACTACGTGCTTTGCTGCCCTTCCACCTCGTCTCCTGCTCACACAGTACATCTACCTTCCTTCTCTCCATCATGTCTGCCAGCTCTCTACCTTTCCCTGTCATTGTGCCAACGTTAAGAATCCCTACTCTCAGATCTAAGCTCCTGCCCTTACCCTTCTCTCTCTGACCATGAACCTTTCTGCCTCCTCTCTTTCTTTGACCAACAGTAGTCCAATTTCCACCGGTACCCTGTAGGTTAACAGCACTGGTGGCGGTCATTGTTGACCCAGACCTCAACCGATCCGGTATGAAAGTGGTATGGATGACTCGCATGGTTGTACTTGGCAAAATTTTACGCCGGATGCCCTTCCTGATGCAACCCTCTCTATTTATCTGGGCTTGGCACTGGCACAGAAGTTACTGGCTTGCAACCCCTGTGGCTAGATTGGACTGACAGAGGTAAGTGACTGTAAAATATTGGAATGGGAGATCGTAGCCAGACAAAACAGGATGGTGGTGTACAAAATGACTGTGGTGATGAGGAAGATGAAGAGGACTAAGGCAGAGAAGAGAACCAAGTGGTGGAAGTGGAAAATGATAGAATGTTGTGTAGTTTTCAGGGAGAAGCTTAGACAGGTATGGTAGTGTCTAGGAGAGGTATTTGGGAGTGGTCGGGGGGTGGCGGCTGTATTTAGGGGGGACGGGGTGTATGGCTGGATCCCTGCATCCTAGACTCAACTCTAGATTGTTAAACTTTTTGTTGTCTGATAAAAACAGCTTTATTTCTGGATAAGAGAGCTGCGGCATCTCAACTAGCGTGGATGCCATCTCTCCTAATCAGCCCACGTTTTCTCCAAAAAGGTTTCCCACATAGACAGCCAGCAGTTGAATGATGATTTGTGGCTCTGCATGTTGTCAGTGGTCAGATTTGGAAGGGGTCCAGAGAAAACTCTATTCAATTTGTCCATCATGTTAAATCTGTAAAAAAAAAACTCTTACTGCTGTGCAGACAGTCAGCCAGCTGCTCCTCCTTCATTCTCCTCAGGACGTTCACTGTGATCTTCAGAACTGACTCTCTGTTGCTCCTCCTCTGCTTTTCATCCTCACCATCGCACATCTCCTCATCCTCTAACCATTCTTGGTAATCTGGACTCAGACTGTTCTGGATCTTCTTTAGCTCGTTCTTCACAAAAGTGACAATGTTGTCCTCCAGCAGCTGGAACACAAAACTATGTGACTGACACAATTCAAGTAAAACCATGGAGCAAAACATCAGATCCACGTTGGACACACTGACAATCCACTGGTGTAAAAAGTGCAGCATGGACATTATTGGAAAAGTCATATTTGGACATGTACAGACCATAAATATGGAGTCCAGGTGTGTTTGATGCTGCTTGGCAGACTGACCACTGGGAACCTGTAAGCTCTGCTCGTCCACTCTGTGGATAAATCAGGAACAATGAGCTCACAGTGTCTGCTCTGGGAAGAAATTCAGAGGTCCGATAATAGAGTCTGACACTAGCCAATCACCATTTACCAGCTATATGAACAACTAAAATCAACTGAGGAAAGAGTGAAAAATACCTAGAAAACACAATGACTTCATGTTAGAGACGGCATCCATCCTACTTTGGAGAGCACAGGTGGATCCATAAGGCACTTAATGACTTGTCAACATGGGAAAGAATAAAATAAAAGAAGTCAAGATGTATGAACAAAAAAACAATTAAATGTGATCAGATCTCTCTCATCTAAATCTCTGTTAGTAAATGAGAATTCGATTTATTCTGTCTCACTGAAACCTGGTTGCAGAAGGAAGAATATGTTAGAGTCGACCCCCAAGTCATATTAACTATCATGTTCCTAGAAGCTCACTAACCAGTTTCAGCTCCACGTCCGGAGGAAGGTTATACCATCAACCTTGTTTTGAGGAAAGAGTGCAGATAAAGTCGTCATAGTGGGCGATTTTAACATTCAAAAATACCTCAGAAAACTTATCTCAAAGGTAAATGAACCCACTCACTGGTACGGTATTGAAATTGATGCCTCATCACTGAAATAACATTTAAATTTAGCTGAATGGAATTAGAAAAAGGGTGTTTATCTGAAAACACTGTGAACAAATTTAAGGGTCGATATAAGCAGGTTGATTACCTGACTGGGATGTTGGGTCACGAAGACTAGAAAGGAAGCGAGGCATTCACAAGAATCATGCTTAGCCTGGAAAAAAGAGTTTATAGTTATACAAATTGTATTGGGTGATCCAGCAAACCCCGGTTTCTTTTCAGCCCTTTTCAAAGTGTGTATTCCCTCAAGCTTGTCTCCATGTCTTCACAAACAAAACATGTTAAAATATGTTGATGTCCTACAACTGTTGAAGTTTTTTTTTCTGAATGAAAATGAGTCAAAAACGCCTACCCTCCAAGTAATAAAACAAACATTTACTGTTCTCAGTCCAGCTGGTTTGTTTCCACTTTCCTTGTGGCCATTGTAATTTCAAATAGTTAAGAGTTCGGTTAAATGTCAGAAGAAAAACACTAATATTAATATAGGTGTATATTTACTAACATATTGTAAAAAGATTTATTCAATACAGCTCAAAACTATAAACCAATGTGAGATGTGATTGTGACCAGTGGTGGAAGATAGTATCGGGTGATCCAGCAAACAAAGTACTGTCTCCGTTACATACATGTTAAAATATGTTGATGTACAACTGTTGAATTTTTTTCTGAATGAAAATGAGTAAAACGCCTCTGTCCATTTACTGAAGTTAGATTTAATTGTAATTTTGTTTTATATGTCAGAAGAAAAAACACTTTCTAACATATTGTAAGAAAGATTTATTTTTACTGACCCACGACATTTCTACTGAACGTTGCCTAGATTTAACGACTTTCACTTTTTACAACCACATCATTTTCACATTTCATAAAGAACCAATTTTCTTTTGTGTGAATCTAATGGGTTTAATGAAGCGACACAGGAGTTCTCGCTGCTACTGCGCAGTAGTAGAGTTACTGTCATTGTGTGATGGTACAACATAAGTAGTTTATTTTCATTGTTTTACTGAACAAATCAGCTTTTTCTCATCATCTCAACATCTGTCAGTCAGTTGTAAATTCGTACCTTTCATCAGCAGACTGTCTGAAATGAAAAGGAGGCTCCATTGACCAGTTACTCTCTGTGGACACAAAGTTGGGTTCAGGTCCAGGTCCAGCAGAGTCTGGTCTGTGCAGCTTCTCTGGTCTTGAACACAGACAGAGGAGAAAGTGTGAGTGACTGTTGGTGCTGAGAGTCATGGACAGTTGGAGATCCTCATCTCACCTCTGGCTCTCAGGTTTCCTTTTAGAGGGAGGGACTCCCTCCTCTCCGTCCTCACACTGATCCATGCTGCTCAGCTCAGCTCTCAACCTTCCTGTGGACAGGAAACACACATCAACTCTAACCCTCCTTTCCATCATTTCTCCTACTTGTGGCTTAGGTCAGTGGCCACACTGGTTTCTACAGTAAAATTGATGTTTCTGTTTTCATTTATCATATGTTTAATTCATTTTAAGTCACTCAATACTACCTCAACCCCCACTACCACGTCTGACTCCCCCATGAGAAAAATGTTAAACCGCAAATATTTACCTTTACCTTTAGACGCTGCTCTGGGTAGAAAAGAATTGACGCCCCGTAGTAAACAGAAAGTAAAACTAGTTTTACAGAGGGAACACCCACACAGGAAGTTGAACCAGCAACTTACTGTTCAGTTCTGGTACAGCAGCAAAGGAACAGTTTTATACTGAAGGTGCAAAATGTGCAATAAATGTCTTTTCTGTTTAAATGTCAGTTTCATTTGGCACAAAACTGATCAGGACTTTGTATCATGTGTTAATTTATTATATTGTTTAGTCTAAACCAAAGAAAGAATAAAGAGTTGAGAGTTTTTTAAGGCATCTGATGAGAAAATGTCAATATGTTTGTGCCTTTTATCAGAAACTGATAAGAAAAAACAAAGCAAAGACCGATTTGTGATTTTCTCATAATCTGTTGTGTGTTTCTGACCTTCATACCTACAAGAGGATCACAAGAAAACACAATGAACAGCTGTCCTAAACCAAGTTCAAATAAAAAAACATGTAATCAGACACTATGTCTGTCCACAGAGAGACACACACAAGATAAAGTTCCATGAATTGATATTTGGATGTGGACAATGAATCAGAGACTCCATGTGGTGGTAAAGGTTTACTGGTGCTGCCATCAGCTGCTCCACTTCTACCATCAGTCCACCAGATGGAGGCACAGAGACAAACACCAGCACACACGTCATGATGGAGACACATTAACTCATGGAGACACACAGAAGGACTGAAATCCTCTGACCTGATCTGACACGGAGGCTCCGTAGAGACCGACCTGATGAAACATTCTAAAGCTGTTGTGTTCACACACAACAACTGGGACTGAAGGTATTTCAGCTCAAACCTGCCAAGTTACAACATTTACACATCACTTACTTTACCTTTACATGGTGTAGGGAAAGTGTGTCCGGATCAGACAAAGGCAAAGCCCGTGAAAACACTAAAGCAACATGAATATGAGGAACAAGGGAAAGTGCTGTAAGAAAACTAAAGCTGACACATGGGAAACACTGTCAAACTAGAAAACAGGTTTTCCCCCACCTCCTAGGAGTTAGATTTTTGGGTCCTGTGCCTGTTTGACGTGAGCAGACCAAAGTCCAAACACATGTTGAGGATGTAGTCGAATCAAAGTGAAGCTCAGCAGCATAAAGACTGTTGACACACGGAGGGAAGTTTCAAACCTGATGACAAAAAAATCTAAATGTTAATGTAAATTTTAGATTTGCACCAAAGTGGCTAAAAAGCACATTGATACCAGTACTGATGTTTTCCTATGATTGTGGCTGGGGTGTCAAAAGTTGACATGTGTTCTAGTCAGATAGAAGTCCAGGTACTTGGTAGAATAGCCTCTTGTGAAAGTAGAAGGACAGATTCTTTACTTATGTAAGAGTGAAAATCCACAGGCTTTGAAAAGTGACCGAAGTACAAAAGCAAATTTCTACCAGCTGTTTTTAGTCTCATGTCACATAATACAACTGGACAATTATTAACACATGTAGACGTAAGTATTATTAAAAAAATAATGAAAGCACTTCCTTTGCTCCAATGTAAAAACCAGTTTTCAGTGTCTGTACCGTCACCACCCAACCTCGAAAGGCAGAGTTTTGATTCCTGGGAGAATTTAAGGAGATATATGTTTTCAATCAATTACTAAATTGGTTTTCAGACGTGAGCTTTTGTATGAAAACTTTAACACAGGTAAAGGATTTGTTAACAATTTGGCAGGTCGAACATCTTTTACAATAATACAAGAAACTCTCTGCACTTCTTGTCAGTTCTTGTCATTATTCTGTGGTGCAAATGTACAAAATGATCATATTTCCTTTCAAAAGAGTCTGAATTTATCCAACTTACCTCCCCTCATAAGGTCTGACATGTCGTTATAGTGGCTCTGCAGTAGACTGTTGGTTAGCTGTTAGCCACAAACTACTTGTTTCTAAGTCGCTAGCTGGCAAGATGGTGGACTGAGCATTTGTGCTTGTGAATCTCTTCTACAAAAAATCCTCTATATAGTGGTTTGTAGTTTTCTCCCTACCAAAGTTTTCCCTGCTACTGACAACTTTGGCCTCAGAGTTACAAAAAAATGCCTCCAGCTGATCAGCTTGTGCCAAATGAAACTGACCTTTAAACAGAAAAGAGATTTATTGCACATTTTGTAGCTACAGTCTCAAACTTTTCCTCTGCTGCTGGACCGGAACTGAACAGTAAGTGAGCTGCAGGTTCAACTTCCTTCCTGAGTGTTACCTCTGTAAACCGTAGTTTTACTTTCTGTTAACCACGGGGCATTCAGGGCATTCGGGGCATTCTACCCAGAGCAGCATCTGAAGGTAAAGTCACAAGTTCCAAATATTTGCCTGCTAACATTTTTCTAATGGGGGGAGTCAGAGGTGTTGGTGGGGGGTTGATGTAGTATTGATTGACATAAAATGAATTAAACATATGATAAATGAAAGTGAGAAAGTTCAATTTTACTGTAGAAAATTGTTTGGCCACTTATCTGAAGCAGAGAAGGAGAAATGATGGAAAGGAGGGTTGGAGTTGATGTGTGTTTCCTGTCCACAGGAAGGTAGAAAGTGTGTGTGAGCTGAGCAGCATGGATCAGTGTGGGGACAGAGAGGAGGGAGTCCATCCCAGTAAAACCGGTCTGTGTGGGGAACCTGAGAGCCAGAGCAAAGCTCAGAGGTGAGATGAGGATCTCCAACTGTCCATGACTCTCAGCACCAACAGTCACTCACACTCTCTCCTCTGTCTGTGTTCAAGACCAGAGAAGCTGCACAGACCAGACTCTGCTGGACCTGGACCTGAACCCAACTTTGTGTCCACAGAGAGTAACTGGTCAATGGAGCCTCCTTTTCATTTCAGACAGTCTGCTGATGAAAGGTACGAATTTACAACTGACTGACAGATGTTGAGATGATGAGAAAAAGCTGATTTGTTCAGTAAAACAATGAAAATTTTCATTCAGCAGTTTTATTTTGTTTCATGATCCAGCAAAAGGGACTAGACTCCCCTGAACCCAGCTGTGTGTCCTTTAAGTACGAAGGGTTGAATAATGTTTTTTACTGATATTATAGGATCCAAGATCACATGAATGATACTGAATGTTCTAATCCAGTAACAAGTTATATGGTCTTGACGGTTCTTCAAATACACTTGAGAACAGGATTAGAAGAGCTGATTAAAGCTGATCATAAATTAGACAACCAGAAACCACGATCAACAGCTTTCCCATGGGGTACGTGCTAGTGGAAAAACACAGATAGACATAGAAACGGAGAGAAAGTGTTATTGAAATGCACCTTTTGGTCCCAGCAAAGCAGCTACAAAGAATCTAAAAATGTGGCAAAACTGCAGAAAGACGGAGGCATAAAGTGTCTGAAAAATAAAATGTGAACCCTTATGATCACCTTAATATCATGTCTACAGATCTGACAGTGAATCACTTGTGTGATCTGTGCAGTGATGGAAGTACATAAGTATATTTAATTATGGCCACTTTCATTTTTTACTCCACTACATTTCTAATCAATGTTGCGTCACACGTTACAATCAGTGGTGGATGAAGTCCTCAAAAACTCGACTTAAGTAACAGTCCAAATACACAAACTACAGTGTCTGTAAGTACAAGTACACAGTGACCTTTCTACTGAAGGAAAAGTAAGTACATGATTTTAATTTTACTTAAAGGATTAAAAGTAAAAGTACTTGACTTTTTTTGGACGGGGAATTAACTTACTAATAGTGATGGACGTAAATGATGTATTTAAGCTGCTTCTTTCACTTTTTTCTAAACTACTTATGTTGTACCATCACACAATGACAGTAACTCGTGCGTAACCCCACTGCGCACTAGCGCATGTGGCCGCTTCCTTCAGAAAGAAAGAACAAAAAATGTCTCCGGTCAGTGAGTCGTATTCATGTGTGAACCAGCAGAAACCGGCTCTGTCCCAGTTCTCTGCGCAGTAGCAGCGAGAACTCCTGTGTCGCTTCATTAAACCCATTAGATTCACACAAAAGAAAATTGGTTCTTTATGAAATGTGAAAATGATGTGGTTGTAACGTGTAAGGCAACGTTCAGTAGAAATGTCGTGGAGTAAAAAGTGAAAGTAGCCACAATTAAATCTACTTCAGTAAAGGACAGAGGCGTGAAAGTTGTACTCAAGTACGGTAACGGAGTACTTGTACTTCGTTATCTTCCACCACTGGTCACAATCACGTCACTTGGTTTATAGTTTTTGAGCTGTATTGAATAAATCTTTCTTACAATATGTTAGTAAATATACACCTATATTAATATTAGTGTTTTTTCTTCTGACATATAAAACCTTAACTATTTGAAATTACAATGGCCACAAGGGAAAGTGGAAACAAACCGTGGCTGAGAACAGTAAATGTGTTTTATTATTTGGAGGAGGCGTTTTACTCATTTTCATTCAGAAAAAAAAAATTCAACAGTTGTAGGACATCAACATATTTTAACATGTATGTATGGAGACAAGCTTCGATACACACTTTGAAAAGGATTTGCTGGATCACCCGATACACGCTCTGTAGCCTTACCACGGTACGACCCATCCCTACCTGCTAGACCCGACCCCTCTAATCCCTCAGCTAATCCTTTGTGTTTCAATTCAATTCAATTCAATTAAACTTTATTTTTATAGCGCCAATTTGCAACAAGGTCATCTCAGGGCACTTTACATAATAAAGTCAAGATTATGCAAACATGTAGAGAAAACCCAACAAATCCCAAATAGATATAACTGCATGTAATCAGCGTAGCAGCACAATTTACAGAGTGTTTTCTAATAATGTTGCCAAGGGGAGACACATATAGAGTAAAGAGTATTGGTCCTAACACAGAGCCTTGTGGAACTCTATAACTAACTTTTGTGTATGTGTAAGATTCATCATTAACATGAACAAATTGGAATCTATCTGATAGATACGATTTAAACCATTTTAGTGCTGTTCCTTTAATTCCAATTACATGTTCTAGTCTCTGTAATAATATTCTGTGATCAATGGTGTCAAATGCAGCACTAAGATCTAACAGAACTAGTAAAGAGACAAGTCCGTTATCTGAAGCCAGAAGAAGATCATTGGTGACTTTAATCAGTGCGGTTTCTGTGCTATGATGAACTCTAAATCCTGACTGAAATTCTTCAAACAAGTCGTTTCTGTGCAGGTGGTCACATAATTGCTTTGCAACTACTTTTTCAAGTATTTTAGAAATAAAGGGGAGATTGGATATTGGTCTGTAATTGGTTAAGACAGCTGGATCCAGACTAGGTTTTTTAAGTAGAGGTTTGATTACAGCTACCTTATAAGCCTTTGGTACATATCCTGTTTGTAAGGATAGATTAATGATATCTAATATGAACGTGTCTAATAAGGGTAGAGCGTCTTTGAGCAGTCTAACTGGAACAGGGTCTAGCAGACATGTTGTTGGTTTAGATACCATAATAGTTTAAGTTAACTCAGCAAGGTCTATGGGCACAAAGCAGTCTAAAAGGGACTGAGGACTTGCTGATGATTCTAATTCTGTTGTATTTGTGGGGAGGGTCTGGTGAATTTTATTTCTAATAGCTATGATTTTGTTTGTGAAGAAGGTCATGAAGTCATTGCTACATAGCGTTGAGGGAATACTAGTCTCAACTGAACTATGGCTCTTAGTCAGCCTGGCTACAGGGCTGAAAAGAAACCGGGGGTTGTTCTTGTTTTCCTCTATTAGTGATGAATAATAAGCTGTTCTGGCTTTACGGAGGCTAATTTGTATAACTATAAACTCTTTTTCCAGGCTAAGCATGATTCTTGTGAATGAGTGGAACGCCACTTCCTTTCTAGTCTTCGTGACGCCTGCTTTAAATTGCGGGTTTGCGAGCTATACCATGGAGATCGCCTGTTCAGAATTACTGCCTTCTTTTTTAGAGGGGCAACACTATCAAGTATGGAACGTAAAGATGCTGCATAATTATCAGTCAGGTAATCAACTTGTGCAGGAGTACAGTTAATGAGGCTACTCTCAGTTATATCGGTACATGTTGAAGTAATTGATGAAGGGATCATTTCCTTAAATTTGTTCACAGTGTTTTCAGATAAACACCTACTGAAGCAAAACTTTTTTCTAGCTGATGTATAATCCATTAAATTAAATTTAAATGTTATAAGAAAATGGTCAGAGAGAACAGAATTATGAGGAAATACTGTTAGTTCATCAATTTCAATACCGTATGTAAGGACAAGGTCTAGGGTGTGACTAAAACAGTGAGTGGGTTCATTTACAATTTGAGAGAAACCAGCTGAATCTAAAAATGAAGTAAATGTCGTGTTGAGGGAGTTACTGTCAGCATCTACATGAATGTTAAAATCGCCCACTATGACGACTTTATCTGCACTAAGTCGGCTAGAAAATCTGAGAATTCAGTCAAAAATTCAGAATAAGGGACTTGAGGAGGATACACAATAACAAATAGGAGTGAATTTTGAGTTTTCCAAATTGGGTGTGAAAGTCTCAGAGTAAGACTCTCAAATGAGTTATAACTATGTTTAGGTCTAGGGTTTATTAATAAGCTTGAGTGATAGATTGCTGCTACTCCTCCACCTCGGCCTGAGCTTCTAGGAACATGATAGTTAATATGACTTGGGGGGGTCGACTCATTTAAACTAACATATTCTTCCTTCTGCAACCAGGTTTCAGTGAGACAGAATAAATCGAATTGATGATCACTTATCAAGTCATTTACTAACAGAGATTTAGATGAGAGAGATCTGATATTTAATAATCCACATTTAATTGTTTTTTTTGTTCAGTAAGAGGAGCAGTCCTGATTTTTATTAAGTTATTATGATTAACTCCTCTTGTGATCATTTTTAGTTTGTAAAATTTAGTTAATCGGGGAACAGACACAGTTTCTATAGGAATGTGGGAGTTGTGGGGGGGTGGGGGCTTTAAGGATACTGCAGAGAGGCGTGTAGGACTGGATCTCTGCGTCCTAGGCTCAACTCTGGACTGTCAATCTTTTGGTTGTCTAATAAAATCAGCCATATTTTTTGATAAGACAGAGGCACCATCCAAAGTAGGATGGATGCCGTCTCTCCTAATAAGCCTAGGTTTTCCCCAAAAAACCTTTCAGTGATGAGGCATTGTACCACTTACCTAGATAAGTTTTCTAGGTATTTTTCACTCTTTCCTCAGTTGATTTTAAGTGCCTTATGGATCCACCTGTGCTCTACATAACATGAAGTCATTGTGTTGAAGTTGTTCATATAGCTGGTAAATGGTGATTGGCTAGTGTCAGACTCTATTATCGGACCTCTGAATTTCTTCCCAGAGCAGACACTGTGAGCTCATTGTTCCTGATTTATCCACAGAGTGGACGAGCAGAGCTTACAGGTTCCCAGTGGTCAGTCTGCCCAGCAGCATCAAACACACCTGGACTCCATATTTATGGTCTGTACATGTCCAAATATGATTTTTCCAATAATGTCCATGCTACACTTTTTACACCAGTAGATTGTCAGTGTGTCCAACGTGGATCTGATGTTTTGCTCCATGGTTTTACTTTGATTGTGTCAGTCATATAGTTTTGTGTTCCAGCTGCTGGAGGACAACATTGTCACTTTTGTGAAGAACGAGCTAAAGAAGATCCAGAACAGTCTGAGTCCAGATTACCAAGAATGGTTTGATGATGAGGAGGTGTGCGATGGTGAGGATGAAAAGCAGAGGAGGAGCAACAGAGAGTCATTTCTGAAGATCACAGTGAACTTCCTGAGGAGAATGAAGGAGGAGCAGCTGGCTGACTGTCTGCACAGCAGTAAGAGGGTTTTTTTTTTTACAGATTTAACATGATGGACAAATTGAATAGAGTTTTCTCTGGACCCCTTCCAAATCTGACCACTGACAACATGCAGAGCCACAAATCATCATTCAACTGCTGGCTGTCTATGTGGTGTCCAGCAAACGATACGGGCTACATAGATAATTACAAACCTTTTTGGAGAAAACCTGGGCTGATTAGGAGAGATGGCATCTGTTGTGGAAAAATCTGAGAGAGCAAGTTAAGAGACAGGAGGCAGCTCTCACATTATCATCAAGCAATTTAATGACAATCAAGAGCCAAGAACAGAGCAAAAAAGCAGTATCACCCGGGTTCAGATTGTATCTGATACCCTCTGTCAGGATGTGTGTGTGTTTTATCTGCTCCACTCTGCAAATCATATACATTGATCGAGTCCCAAGTTTCTGTTACTGTCCTTAAGGTGTCAACAAGGATTCAAAGGAACAATAGGGTCTTCCAGGTGTCAAGGAAAACTCTCCATGGATCTTCCTACTGAGTGGCGGGGATTCTGGCCTCTGCTAGAAAACAGATGGACAGATGGTCATTGATCAAAAATTCCCTCACAGCATCTATTTGAGGTTCGCAACTCAAGATCAAGCCCTACACCCGTTCCCTCTTTACGGCTCTCACCCCCCGACCACTCCCAAGTACCTCTTCCAGACACTTCCAAACCTGTGTCAGATTCTCCCTGAAAACAACAGAACATTCTATCTTTCTCCACTTCCACCACTTAGTTCTCTTCACTGCCTTAGTCTTCTTCATCTTCCTCGTCACCACAGTCATTTTTCACACCACCGTCTTGTTTTGTCTGGCTACGCTCTCCCATTCCAATATTTTGCAGATTACAATGTTGACACAAGATGTAGTGCTTCTACCTCCACGCTTATGTGTCAATCTATGTTGCTGCCTCTTCTGGAAGAAGATATTCACTACAGCCATTTTCATCTTCTTTGAAAAGTCAACCACTATCTGTCCTTCAGTGTTCCTGTCCTGTAGACCTATCTGACACTCTTTTCACTTACGGAACATTCCTCACAACCTTTTTCAGGATAACTCTTACTCCATTTCGCTTCCTATATGACCCCTGGTAAAACAGCTTGAACCCTGCTCCTAAGCCTCTTACCTTGCTACCTTTCCATCTGGTCTCCTGGGCACACAGTATATCCATCTTCTTCTGCATCATATCAACCAGCTCTCTAGCTTTCCCAGTCATAGTTCCAACATTAAAAGCCCCTACTTTCAGTCCTACACTCTTGCCCTTTTCTTCTCTCTGCCTACGAACACGCCTTCCTTCTCTCCTTCTATGACCAACTACTACTTCTCTTTGGGCTTTTCCCATCAGGGGTCGCCACAGTGAATCATCCTTTTCCACCTCACTCTATCATGGCCATCTTCCTTTCTGACACCAGCTAACCTCGTGTCCTCTGTTAGCACATCCATATATCTTCTGCTTTGTCGTCCTCTCGCCCTCTTGCCTGGCAGCTCCATCTCCAACATCCCTCTACCAATATATTCACTATCCCTCCCCATGTCTTCCAGCTCTCTACCTTTCCCTGTCATTTTGCCAACATTAAGAGTCCCTATTCTCAGATCTATTCGTCTGCCTTTCCTCTTCTCTCTCTGTCCCTTAACCCTTCTGCCTCCTTTCCTTGTTCGACAAACAGTAGCCCAATTCCCACCGGCACCCTGTTGGTCAACAGCAGTGGTGGCGGTCGTTGTTAACAATCGCAGCCTGGGTTACAAAGCTATGCAAGATCTGGTATGAAAGTCAGTTTCGGTGTGGAAGTCATGATTGCATGTTTAATTTGGGATATTTTCTGACACAGCCCTCTGCGTTTATCCAGATATGGGACTGCTGCGGTTGCATTAACTCTGGCCATGAGTGTTACTGTAATTAATCTACAAGGAAGTAAATTTTCACCCTGATTTGTCATTTACCTCACACATAAAACAAACCTCTAGAACAGCCTTCTCCCAACTACGGAACATTGCCAAAATTAGTAGCATCCTGTCTCAAAGTCATACTAAAAAACTCGTCCATGCATTTGTTACTTCTAGATTGGATTTTGTTACTTCTACCTTCCGGCTTCCCCAGTAACTGTCCCATTAAATGTAGAATAGAATTTAAATCCCTTTCTTCTTATCTATAAAGCTCCATCCTACCTCAAAGATCTCCTAGTACCAGATCATCCTAATAGACCACTTCGGTCTCAGAATGCAGACCTACTTGTGTTTCCTAGAATGGGAGGCAGAGCCTTTAGCTATCAAGCTCCTCTCCTGTACAACCAGCTCCCAGTTCAGATTCGAGAAGCAGACACCCTCTCTACTTTTAAGACTAGGCTAAAAACATTCATGTTGCTTTTGTTGCTCTTTTATTTCCTCTCTCCACTTTCCACTCAGCTCAACCGGTCAAGGCAAATGGTCGCCCACCATGAGCCTGGTTCTGCTGGAAGTTTCTTCCGTTAAAGGGAGTTTTTCCTCTCCACTGTTGCCTATGGCTTGCTGAAGGGGGATTTGTTGGATTTTCTCTAAATGTCTTTATAGTCTGGACTTTATTATGTAAAGTGCCATTAGATTACTTTTTGTGAATTGACCCCAAATGAATAAAGTTGAATTGAATTGATACAAACCACTTATTAGATCAGTGAACTGGAAAATGTTTTTAAATAAAGATTTGTTAGATTATTTATATTATCATGTTTTTATAATCAATCATTGAATTAGTTTATTTTGCCTTAATTACAGAAACCTCTGATGCAGGTTGTCAGCATAAACTTAAATTGAACCTGCAGAAGAAGTTTCAGTTTGTCTTTGAAGGCATCGCTAAAGCGGGAAATCCAGTCCTTCTGAACCAGATCTACACAGAGCTCTATGTCACAGAGGGAGGGACTGGAGAGGTCAATGATGAACATGAGGTCAGACAGATTCAAACAGCATATAGGAAACCAGTCAGACCAGAAACAGCAATCAGACAAGAAGACATCTTTAAAGCCTCACCTGGAAGAGATGGACCAATCAGAAGAGTGATGACAAAGGGAGTGGCTGGGATTGGGAAAACAGTCTTAACACAGAAGTTCACTCTGGACTGGGCTGAAAACAAGGCCAACCAGGACATACACTTCACATTTCCACTGACTTTCAGAGAGCTGAATGTGCTGAAAGAGAAAAAGTTCAGCCTGGTGGAACTTGTTCATCGTTTCTTTCCTCAAACCAAAGGAATCTGCAGGTTTGAAGAGTTCCAGATTGTGTTCATCTTTGACGGTCTGGATGAGTGTCGACTTCCTCTGGACTTCAACAACAATGAGATCCTGACTGATGTCACAGAGTCCACCTCAGTGGATGTGCTGCTGACCAACCTCATCAGGGGAATCTCCTTCCCTCTGCTCGCCTCTGGTTACTCACACGACCTGCAGCAGCCAATCAGATCCCTCCTGAGTGTGTTGACATGGTGACAGAGGTCAGAGGGTTCACTGACCCACAGAAGGATGAGTACTTCAGGAAGAGATTCAGAGATGAGAAGCAGGCAAGCAAAATCATCTCCCACATCGAGACATCACGAAGCCTCCACATCATGTGCCACATCCCAGTCTTCTGCTGGATCACTGCTACAGTTCTGGAGGATGTGTTGAAAACCAGAGAGGGAGGAGAGCTGCCCAAGACCCTGACTGAGATGTACATCCACTTCGTGGTGGTGCAGTCCAAACTAAAGAACGTCAAGTACGATGGAGGAGCTGGAACAGATCCACACTGGAGTCCAGAGAGCAGGAAGATGATTGAGTCTCTGGGAAAACTGGCTTTTGAGCAGCTGCAGAAAGGAAACCTGATCTTCTATGAATCAGACCTGACAGAGTGTGGCATCGATATCAGAGCAGCCTCACTTTACTCAGGAGTGTTCACACAGATCTTTATAGAGGAGAGAGGACTCTATAATGACAAGGTGTTCTGCTTTGTCCACCTGAGTGTCCAGGAGTTTCTGGCTGCTCTTCATGTCCATTTGACATTCTTCAACTCTCGAGTCAATTTGATGTTAGAACAACGAAGATTCTGGTGGTCTAGAATGTTCAGATGCAAATCGGTCCACATCTACCAGAGTGCTATTGACAAGGCCTTACAGAGTCCAAATGGACAACTGGACTTGTTACTCCGGTTCTTCCTGGGCCTTTCACTGCAGACCAATCAGACTCTTCTACAAGGTTTGTTGAGAAAAACAGGAAATAGCTTGCCAACCTATCAGGAAACAGTCCAGTACATCAAGAAAAAGATCAGTGAGAATCTGTCTGCAGAACAAAGCATCAACCTGTTCCACTGTCTGAATGAACTGAATGATCGCTCTCTAGTGGAGGAGATCCAACAGTACCTGAGATCAGGAAGTGTCTCTAAGGATGATCTGTCTCCAGCTCAGTGGTCAGCTCTTGCTTTTATCTTACTGTCATCAGGAAAAGATCTGGATGTGTTTGACCTGAAGAAGTACTCTGCTTCAGAAGAGGCTCTTCTGGGGCTGCTGCCAGTGGTCAAAGCCTCCAACAAAGCTCTGTAAGAATTTAAATGTAATTATCATCACATAAAAACACTGCTGTTGTTTCAGTAACGGATATAAATATTTAATGAAGTTTTCTTTTTTGATATATTTTCAGACTGAGTGGCTGTAACCTCTCAGAAAGAAGTTGTAGAGCTCTGTTTTCTGTTCTCTGCTCTAAGTCCAGTAGTCTAATAGAACTGGATCTGAGTAACAACAATCTATGGATTCAGGAGTGAAGCTGCTCTCCGCTGCACTTAACCATCCACACTGTAAACTGGAAACTCTCAGGTCAGAATTCATCAGCCACTGTGATTAAAATATGATTTAATGTACTAGCAAGCTCTAAACTGTCTTTTGGGGATTTTGTATTCTGAATATAAAAACTGATGTTGGTAAATTACAATAATACCACTGTACCAGGGAACTCCACTTCCACTCCACATAGTGACAAAATATTTTGGTCTGCCTCCAAGTGTATCACCTGTATTTTGCACTTATTCCACTGTAAAACTGTCCAAAAAACTCGAACTAACGATAACAAGAACACAAAAACAACTGTGGCTCTTCCTGATAGCACAAAGGGCACAGACACACTTAGTGTCAGTCGCCTCACATTCACTGGCTTTGGATGGCAGGACGATGTAAGTTTTACGGCTCCATCTAGTTCTAGTAGAGAATTATATAAATCACATAACTGTACACAAGGTATGTATGACTTGTCTCATAGTGACATTTTACAGCACATATACCTCGACAAAACAGTCAAAATTCCACGGAGATCACAACGTTTTTTAGCGTTGCAGTTTCTGTCATGAGTTCGGGCTTTCTGGCTGCTCAAAGCTGTTCCCAGTATCCCTTGTGCTTGCAATGTAACCCCAGAAAGGTGTAGAGAGTTAAATTGTTTCTTTGGTTGTTTAATTATTGCTTCCACAGACATTTGTGATATACTAAATCTGTTGTTGTTAACTGCTGTTTGCCTTCCATGCCAATAGGTGGCAAAAGCCTCTAAGTATCTGATCATTTACAAGGTTTGAGGTATATTCTTAATTTACCTCAACTGGATTGAGCCTTAACTGAAATGGAACTGAATAAGAAACAAACATAACAACTATTCACAGATAGACCACTTCGGTCTCAGAACGCAGGCCTACTTGTGGTTCCCAGAATGGGAGGCAGAGCCTTTAGCTATCAAGCTCCTCTCCTGTGGAACCAGCTCCCAGTCCATATTCCGGTAGCAGACACCCTCTCTACTTTTAAGAGGAGGCTCAAAAACTTAAAGTTAGTTCTAGTCCTGCTGCTATAGGTTTAGACTGCTGGGGGACCAACCCCTGATGCACTGAGACACTTTCTGCCTCCGTCTCCTTCTCTCTGTCCCTGTCTTCAGGTGTCCCTGGCTTTGGAGCTGTGTGTCCCTTCCAGTGCGCAGCTACTTATCCTACCACCTTTGCAATGTTTTTCACTCAGCCCATCCGGTCAAGGCAGATGGCCGCCCACCCTGGTTCATGTGTGTTGTTTTGTGTCTGCAGATTGTCGGGTTGTCTGATAACAGAGGAAGGTTGTGCTTCTCTGGCTTCAGCTCTGAGCTCCAACCCCTCCCGTCTGAGAGAACTAGACCTGAGCTACAATCATCCAGGAGACTCAGGAGTGAAGCTGCTCTTTGCTGGTTTGGAGGATCCACACTGGAGACTGGACACTCTTAGGTATTGGGAGACCTGTTGCAGATACAACGTCTGATAAAGGAGAACGAGTGGGCAACAGTTTTTCTCAGTTGGTCACAGATCTCTACAGAAGCATCTGCAACTTTTAACTATAGATTTTCTCAAGTTTCAGAAGATGTGGCAAAACTTTACCAAATCAAGGCAAAATACTCTTCAAAGTTCCGCTGAAATAACTTACAGTCTCCCTCCTTTTGTTTCCTGTTTGTGGCTTTAAGACACACAACAGTCCTCAGTTGGCTCATGATTGTTTTGTTGTAAGATTATGGTCGCACATTATTTTGCTGCCACACTCTTGCTGCTACTAAAGAAGGCTGAATTTGCAGAGAAGTTTATCTGACTAAATTTGGTTACTACTATCTAATTTAGGTTATTGTCATACATGTGGGATTAGGTGTAAAGACACAACAGTCTTGTTCAGTCCATTAATCAGTTTAATTAGCTGGAAAATGAATTATTACTGTTTGTGATGGTAGTTTACTTTCCCCTTTTTCTTTTTGTTTACACTTAAAGGCCAAGTGCGAGAGATTGTAACTCGACTGCAAATTATGAGTTGACTTTGCTGCTAATAACGGGCATAACGTGAACATAACAGAGTAGCAGTCAAAACATTACATGAAGAGAAAGTGCAAAGACATCTGGTCCCCTGTTTTATTTAAGGGTCAGTGCAGATGTGTCTGTGAGATCTTGTTCACGCTCCCATCAGCAGCTCATCAAGGCTGCAGTGTAACAGTTACATATCTGCACCAGCTTGGTGCAAACAAATGTTAGTCTAGAGTTATAGATTTTATGATCTTATTTTACCTTCAACTGTGTCTAATGGTTCAAACGTGTGTCTTTCACAATGTGCTGGTCTGACCCGCCTCCTTCTTTCAGGGTGGAGCCTGGTGGAGAACGATGGATGACACCAGGTCTGAGGAAGTGTAAGTGTGTTCTTAATGACAGTCAACCATCTTCACAGTGACAGTAAATGAACAGATGATGGATTAATAACTGCAGCTGTTTGTGTCTTGTTCTCTCCGTCAGATTTCTGTGAGCTCACAATCGACACAAACACAGTGAACAAAAACCTACAACTGTCTGACAACAACAGGAAGGTGACATGGATGACAGAGGATCAGCTTTATCCTGATCACCCAGACAGATTTGACTACTGTCCTCAGCTGCTGTGTAGTACTGGTCTAACTGGTCGCTGTTACTGGGAGGTCGAGTGGAGAAGAGGGGTTGATATAGCATTGAGTTACAGAGGCATTGGCAGGACAGGAGACAGGAAAGACTGTGAGTTTGGACTGAACACTCAGTCCTGGACTCTGAGCTGTTCTAATGAGTGTTTCTCGGATGGTGGCTTCTATGTCTGGCATAATAACAGAAAAACAATCATCGCCTCCTCTTCCTCGTCCACATCCTCCTCGTCCACCTCCTCCCCCATCTCTAACAAAGTAGCGGTGTATGTGGACTGTCCTGCTGGCACTCTGTCTTTCTACAGAGTCTCCCTGGACAAATTGATCCACCTCCACACCTTTAACACCACATTCACTGAAACTCCGTATCCTGGGTTTGGTGCCTGGTTTTCAC
The DNA here is from genome assembly GCA_033026295.1 of Channa striata. NCBI lineage: Eukaryota > Metazoa > Chordata > Actinopteri > Anabantiformes > Channidae > Channa > Channa striata. Next base: position 27,503,948 of record CM065172.1, read on the forward strand.
GTTGCTGTTTGTCTCTCTGTTGATTATTCACAGACACAACCAGGAACTTTAGCTCGAAGCTTTAGAACCTTCACATCAGGCTTAAAAGTCCCAGGATCAGTTTGAGGTGGTGAATATCTGTCTGCAGTGGTTTGTGGTTCTGTACCACAAGTCCCAGGACAGAGGAAGAAAATATAATGTAGAATAACACGACTAAAAGTAGGCAGGAGCTTTATGGCAACAACTCAGGTGGAGAAACGTGTGTGGAAATATGGAAATATTTTTTGCTAATGTGAGGCATTAAGACCCCACAAGACTTGATGTGTGGATATCGATGCATATAATTATTGAGCTTTTGAATGAAACATACATAGGCAGATATAGGCAGAGGGTCAAAAGGTCAGGGGATGGCCTGCTTGGTTACAGCCCACACCTAGCTGTCACATCAAGGTAGAATGGGGAAGCCTACAACTGTAACGCAAAGGTGTCCTAGAGGAGGACGGAGGCGATGTGAATCCGAGGTGCTAAGGCTGGATTGTTGTGGAACGACCATTTTTAGCTCTTGTGTTGAGTTATGTGTGTTCTATGTACGAATTTGTATGGAATTGGATGGATGATTTGTTTTTATTGATGTGATTTTACAGCCTGCCAGAGTCCAGAACCTAAGGTCTGAAGACAAGTTCAAGTCTGTTTCACATTTCACAGCATGATGTGTTTAAAAATCCAAACCAAGTTTCTGTATGATCATCAGAAAGCAAATAAATAGACTCTCCTGAAATAAAGTATTGATCTGTTCAGATGAAAGTCTGGGTTGTGTCAAAGTGTGTTAACAAGGTTTTGTTTCTGAAGGAGTGATTTACAGTTTCTTCCAGCAGCTGGTCAGAGCCAGGATGTGTACATTTGGCAACATGTTTTAACTGGTTTGCTAAGTAATGAAAGTTAAGCTAATGTTTCTGTACGGGTGACCGGCTAATTCTTGGCTTTTAATTCTTCCAACACAAATTAGAAATTAAGGAACTAGGTGACTGGAAGCATTTAGTCGTAGGTTTAATTGGAACCATTGAGGTAAAATTAGAAATTTGATGAGTTATCATTTACATTACTGTGAACTTTAGCCGTTAGCACTGGGTTTAATTCGATGCAGCAGTTCTGACAGGGCGTAAAACAAAGACATCCTAAAAGATGAGACAGAGGTGAGTCTGGCAGTAATAAATAAATAAATAAATAAATAAATAAATAATAATCACCAGAATAACATTACGCAGTTTGTGAGCAAACATCATAAATGCAACATTTTAAACACAAAACAGACGCCTCTCCTTTTGTGCGACATAATGTTAGCTTGTAGCTTTGGGTCCTGTCAGTTAGCACGGTAGAGCTATCAGCTAATGTGCTCCCAAAGTAGCTGCTAACACGGTTACCTGCCTCCAGCGCACCTGGACTTTTTTCCTTTGTGAGTATTCAGGTTTTTACTCGTCATGAAATCGATTCTGCTTCAGATTTTTCACACATCAGGAATCTCTTCATTGTTTGTGCACTTTATTTTGTAATCCTGCACTTTAATACTCTGCATGTGTTATCTATTCTGATAATCCTAATGTAATTAGAATAAAAAGAATTAGAATAAGATTATTTGAATATAAACAAAGTAATACCTCCCTTTTTAACACTAAATACAGTTTTTTTTTAATCTGAGCAATAATGTTGAGGATGCTGTATGACAGCAATCAATTTGTTGTACAATGACACATGAAAACTCTTGGGGTCAACAGTTCAGTGTGATGAGGGTTGGAATGGGTGGAAAAGAGTGTTGTGTCAGTGTGAATGTTAACTCAGTTAAAAGAAGCAGCTTACAGCAACAAAAGAGCAAAAGACAAAGTCAAAAAGAGCAAAAGAAGAAGCAGCAGCCTTACCCACCAGAAAACTATCGCCAAACCATCCATCAGGTGAAAAAACCTGTTGCTTCCCCTTCATGTACCTCGTTCACCTTCTCCTCGGTGCCAAAACTTCCATCTCGTTGTTCGAGTTGTTACCAGCCTGATCTCCTTCTCCTTTTCTGCCTATTTTTTTGATGATTCTTCTCAGCTTCTTTCTGTGATTACAGCCTACAGTCAAGACCACAAGAACACCAAGGCAGACACTTTGTCTGGTCTATTTGATCCTACCCCAAGATTTTATTTTGACTCCCTCTGTCCGGTTAGACCTTACTTCACTGGAGATTGAAGAAGAAGTGTCCCAAGTTCAAAATAACGTTCCAGTTCCTTCCACCGGTCCTGATGGTCTCTTGTTTGTCACAGAACAGCTCAGATCAATAATTTTAAATTGATGTCATGACTCCCATTTATTCTAAGCAGCTCAGCATTTCCGGCTTGCACCCAATACAAACCTAGTCACAAAGAGGTTGAACCAGGATGTGGAGACAAGAGTCTGGGTCCTTTAGTACATAGAACTGCCCTCCTGGTCCCAGAATGTGGTCTGGGTTGAGTACACCCACAACTCTCTGCCATCGGCTGCCACGGGGTTGGCCCCTTTTCATGTAGTCTATGGATATCAACAAGCGCTGTCTTAATTCTGTGAAACTGAATCTTCTGTTCCTTCCTCAAAGGCTTCTGTTTTGTACGAGCTGCTCTGACAAGGACGTCTGTCTCATGCAAGAAATTCATCAACAGACGCTGTAGCTGTGTGCCTCATGTCAAACATGTCATTTCTAGAAACTTGGTACCCACCTCCAGACCACCACCACCTGCCTGGCTCATCAATGGGGCCTCTTCTGACATTTCTTGTTGCTTCCTAGTGGACACTGTTAGTGGATACGTTGTGTTTCTTTCCACTTAGTCGCTGCTTGTATTGTTTTTTGGGTCCACTTACACCGACAGTTTCAGAGAAAAAGGCAATTTTGTTTGAAAAAAAGAACATATTGATCCAGCATTTTTTACCTGTCACAGCTCCATTTTGTTTCATTATCCAGCAGAAGGGACTAGACTCTCCTGAACCCAGGTGTGTGTTCTTTAAGTATGAAGGGTTGAATTATATTTTTCACTGATATGAGAGGATGATCTCCATCAGCCGATTAGGACAGATCCAAAGTCATGTGAGTGATGCTGAATGTTCTAATCTAACTTTGCAGTTAGTTAAATTATGTGTAGCAAAGAGCGGCAGTGCAACTGTTAAAACTGCACTAAACAAACATCTACTACTTTTACTTAGGTCAGTTGTTTTTACTTACTAATATTATTACCCAGCTTTTATTTAGTCTCACTTCACTTTTACTCACATTATTTTACTCTCAATGTTATTTCTGGTTACGTTTGACCTGCTTACTACTGTAAGAATGTCACTACTTTCAAATCTTCATCAAAACAACTAATGTTACTAAGTGGTTTCCCCAGAATCAACACAGAATGACTTGGCTAAATAACTCTAGGTTGTGCCTGACAGGACAAGTTGGGGGTGGAGGGGGTAGTCCAGCCCCAGCAAACAGACTTCTTGTCCATGTTCAAAGCTAGAACTCTATCATCACATTTACTGATCGACGTGATGCCTCTGCTAGACCTGAACCTGGACCCAGCTGTGTGTCCATGAAGAGTGACGGGTCAAATCCTCGCCTCATTGACTTTAAGCCAACAACCTGCTGCAGTAAAGACGTAAGTTTGAACTGAGTCCATAGCAGATCTGACATCTGCTCAGTAAAACTGATTTAGTTTAGAAAACTGGTGGCTCAATCAGTGGCCCAGTCCTTCCTCACTGTGTGTCAAAGTGTTCTTTGGCAAGACGCCGCACCGTTAGTTGCCTCTGGTGGGCCAGATGAGCACCCTGCATGGCAGGTATCGTCATCGTGTGTGTGTGTACCAAATTACTCTGTAAGTTGCTTGGATAAAAGCATCTGCTACGTGTAAGAATTTAAAACTGACAACATGTCAGCTGTTGTATTTAGTCAAAGACTGAAAACATCATTTCCTCATGTACAGTCATCTGTTTTTGGAGAATCAGACTCTGCTTCTGTCCTTGTATTTTGAAGAACCACCTCCACCTGACAGAAACAATCAGGAAGGTGGTTTTCTGATCTTCACACAGGGCCACAGATGGTTGTTTCCGAAGCTGTTACACCATCGGACCAACACTTCTGATGTTCACTGATCCTTGTTTGCTTTGGATTTTAATTTGTTCAGAGAAACTTAGTTTGTTGTCATTTTTCAAACTGGGAGAAACCCACTGTAACCAGTCTGAGAGAAACAGACTCTGGTTCTCTCCTTATGTTGTTCCAGGCAACTTCAGCAGTGTTCAGGGAGGGAGGGACAGATACTTGTGTAGTGCACACACAAGTCTGCAGAGACAGACTCCTGTGACAAACTGAAATTTACCTTAATCCCCAGACGAAGGAGGATGAACCCTGTCCATTTTCAGGCCATGGCTTGAAAACTTAAATCAACTTTCTCTAGATGAACAAAGACTCAGTTTTCCTGTGACATGTAAATGCACATGGACACTGAACTGATGACTTTATAAATGTAAATTATAAACACTCACATACAGTATAAGAGGACAACATTGTGTTTCATTATCAAGATCCAACCAGAATAATTACGCAGTGGTGATGCGGTGAGTTTTGCTAGACGTGTACTCACCACATCATCTCTGCATAATTATTCTGGTCTTATGTAAGTCTGTAACCCTGAAGTAGAGCGTGTTGACTCATGACTTTTCTATGCCCATTTTTTAAAAAATAATCAAAGCTAAGTTTAAGTTTTGCTTAAGGAAAAGACTGAATGTTATCCAGACTGAATCTCTGTAATCTCACTGAGAAAAGTTGTGAAGCTCTGTCCTCAGTTCTCAGTCCTCTTGTCTAAGAAAGCTGGATCTGAGTAACAACGTCCTGCAGGATTCAGGAGTGAAGCTGCTGTCTGCTGGACGGAAGAGTCCAAGCTGTACCCTGGAAACTCTAAGGTCAGGATACGTACACACAGAGTATTTTGATTTTTCCAGTGTTTGCTGTTGGGATAAAAGGCTCACTGGTTTCACAGTAATGCATGATAATTGTACTGATGGTTAGTATCACTATTTCAAATTGTCCTTATCATTGAAGCTGAACCTTTAGAAAAACGTCCCTCTCTGGAGGAGGAGTCAAATATTTAAGGAGAATAATGATCCATTTCCACTATATACAGGCATACCGTAGAAGTGTTACTTGTATCCTCGGATACTGAAAACATTTTACAAGTCTAGTATCGGTCATGCTGAAAAGGAAAGAACTGAACTTCCTGCCACTATGCCTCATCACTTTTGTATAGTCTTGACTTTATTATGTAAAGTGCCCTGAGATGACCTTGTTGTAAACTGGCGCTATATAAATAAAGTTGAATTGAACTGAAATTGAATATTTCCTGAAATTCAGTCGTTGGGCTCATTGCAGATACCACTGTTGTGTTCTTAAGGCAACTTTGTATTTATGTAGTTATGTAATACAACACATAAGACAGGCTCCGTGTGTGTCAGTGACGATTCGTGTATTAGTACTTTTTGAACGTTTGTAGCGTTTTTTCATGATGATAACCATAATCATTTTGGTCACAGTGATGGTGTAATGAAATTTCATCCTGTTTCATCTCTTGTTTCCTGTTGAATCTTGAAGAGATGAGTTGAGAGATGAGTTTTCAGATTTATTCTCAATTTAACTCAATTTAGCATTTAATCTGTAACACATTTTACATAAACAAGAGACAAATACACTCTCACACTGAGGAGCTGACTAGTTGTTTCTGTGTGTGACTGAATTGATAGATGCACACTGTGTTTTTTTTGTGAATGCCAACAGCAGATACTTTTTTCTATCTTTATTATTCCTTCCCGGAAGAGCTTCACTGTTGTTGTTGGCCTCATGAACAGCTTCTCTTGGGGGGGAAATGTGGTTTCTACAGTAATGTCTCTAATTACGCAGCATGTGTTGTTTTGTGTGTCTGCAGACTGTCAGGTTGTCTGATCACAGAGGTAGGTTGTGCTTCTCTGGCCTCAGCTCTGAGCTTCAACCGCTACCGTTTGAGAGAACTGGACCTGAGCTACAACCATCCAGTAGATGCAGGAGTGAAGCTGCTCTCTGCTGGACTGAAGGATCCAGACTGGAGACTGGACACTCTCAGGTATGGATGTGTCTGTCATTCATGACTGCTAAATGTTGTATAAACAATCATGTGTAGAAAGAAGTTTTCATTTGCTCACAACAGAAACAGTTTGTAAATGAAAACAAGATGTTTGTATAAATGGTCATTGAGAAAAACATCTCCAGGTACAAAAGTGGTAATTCATTCAATTTGGACATCTGTCACTTTGAGACACCAGCGTTCGGAGGTGGGTGAGGAATCTTAGCAAAAACTGACAATCTGTGGCAGCCAGCTGTGCAGAGAGCAAACATGATTATGATTTTAAATACATTGTACAATGTACATTGTACAGAGATCAAGTCCTACACGCCTCTCTGCAGTATCCTTACCGCCGTTACCCCCCCACAACTCCCACATTCCTATAGAGACTGTGTCTGTTCCCCGATTAACTAAATTTTACAAACTAAAAATGATCACAAGAGGAGTTAATGATAATAACTTAATAAAAATCAGGACTGCTCCTCTTACTGAACAAAAAACTAAAACAATTAAATGTGGATTATTAAATATCAGATCTCTCTCATCTAAATCTCTGTTAGTAAATGACTTGATAAGTGATCATCAATTCGATTTATTTTGTCTCACTGGTTGCAGAAGGAAGAATATGTGAGTTTAAATGAGTCGACCCCCCCAAGTCATATTAACTATCATGTTCCTAGAAGCTCAGGCCGAGGTGGAGGAGTAGCAGCAATCTATCACTCAAGCTTATTAATAAACCCTAGACCTAAACATAGTTATAACTCATTTTAGAGTCTTACTCTGAGACTTTCACACCCAAGTTGGAAAACTCAAGATCCACTTCTATTTGTTATCGTGTATCGTCCTCCAGTCCCTTATTCTGAATTTTTGACTGAATTCTCAGATTTTCTAGCCGACTTAGTGCAGATAAAGTCGTCATAGTGGGCGATTTTAACATTCATGTAGATGCTGACAGTAACTCCCTCAACACGGCATTTACTTCATTATTACATTCAATTGGTTTCTCTCAAATTGTAAATGAACCCACTCATTGTTTTAGTCACACCCTAGACCTTGTCCTTGCATACGGTATTGAAATTGATAAACTAACAGTATTTCCTCATAATTCTGTTCTCTCTGACCATTTCCTAATAACATTTGAATTTAGTTTATTGGACTACACGGCAGCTAGAAAGAAGTTTTGCTTCAGTAGGTGTTTATCTGAAAACACTGTGAACAAATTTAAGGAAATGATCCCTTCATCATTTACTTCAACATGTACCGATATAACTGAGAGTAGCCTCATTAACTGTACTCCTGCACAAGTTGATTACCTTACTGATAATTATGCAGCATCTTTACGTTCCATACTTGATAGTGTTGCCCCTCTAAAAAAGAAGGCAGTAAATCTGAACAGGCGATCTCTGCACTGAGACACGCGAGACTAGAAAGGAAGTGGCGTTCCACTCATTCACAAGAATCACGCCTAGCCTGGAAAAAGACTTTATACTTATACAAATTAGCCTCCGTAAAGCCAGAACAGCTTATTATTCATCACTAATAGAGCAAAACAAGAACAACCCCCGGTTTCTTTTCAGCACTGTAGCCAGGCTGACTAAGAGCGATAGTTCAGTTGAGACTAGTTTTCCCTCAACGCTATGTAGCAATGACTTCATGACCTTCTTCACAAACAAAATCATAGCTATTAGAAATAAAATTCACCAGACCCTCCCCACAAATACAACAGAATTAGAATCATCAGTAAGTCCTCAGTCCCTTTTAGACTGCTTTGTGCCCATAGACCCTGCTGCACTAACTTCAATTATTATGACATCTAAACCAACAACATGTCTGCTAGACCATATTCCAGTTAGACTGCTCAAAGATGCTCTACCCTTATTAGACACGTTCATATTAGATATCATTAATCTATCTTTACAAACAGGATATGTACCAAAGGCCTATAAGATAGCTGTAATCAAACCTCTACTTAAAAAACCTAGTCTGGATCCAGATGTCTTGGTCAATTACAGACCAATATCCAATCTCCCTTTTATTTCTAAAATACTTGAAAAAGTAGTTGTAAAGCAATTATGTGACCACCTGCGCAGAAACGACTTGTTTGAAGAATTTCAGTCAGGATTTAGAGTTCATCATAGCACAGAAACCGCACTGATTAAAGTCACCAACGATCTTCTTCTGGCTTCAGATAACGGACTTGTCTCTATACTAGTTCTGCTAGATCTTAGTGCTGCATTTCACACCATTGATCACAGAATATTATTACAGAGACTAGAACATGTAATTGGAATTAAAGGAAATGCACTAAACTGGTTTAAATCGTATCTATCAGATAGATTCCAATTTACTCACGTTAATGATGAATCTTCGACATACACAAAAGTTAGTTATGGAATTCCACAAGGCTCTGTATTAGGACCAATATTCTTTACTCTATATATGTCTCCCCTTGGCAACATTATTAGAAAACACTCTGTAAATTTTCACTGCTACGCTGATGACACGCAGTTATATCTATCTATGAAACCTGAGGAAACAAATAAATTAATCAAACTACAAGCATGTCTTAAAGATATAAGGGACTGGATGACGTATAATTTTCTTCTTCTAAACTCAGATAAAACTGAAGTTATTGTATTTGGGCCTAATAGTCTAAGAGACATGTTTTCTAACCATATCGCTACTTTAGATGACAGAACTCTTGCCCCCAGTAGTACTGCAAGGAATCTCTGAGTCATTTTTGACCAGGATTTGTCATTTACCTCACACATAAAACAAATGTCTAGAACAGCCTTCTTCCACCTAAGAAACATTGCCAAAATTAGGAGCATCCTGTCCCAAAGCGATGCTGAAAAATTGGTTCATGCATTTGTTACTTCTAGATTGGACTATTGTAATTCTCTACTTTCAGGCTGCCCCAGTAACTCTCTAAAAAGCCTCCAATTAATCCAAAATGCTGCAGCAAGATTACTGACTGGGATTGGTAAGAGAGATCATATTTCACCTTCATTAGCTTCTCTCCATTGGCTTCCAATTAAATGCAGAATAGAATTTAAAACCCGTCTTCTTACCTATAAAGCTTTAAACGGCCAAGCCCCATCATATTTAAAAGATCTCCTAGTACCATATCATCCTACTAGACCACTTCGGTCCCAAAATGCAGGCCTACTTGTGGTTCCCAGAATTTCCAAAAATAGAATGGGAGGAGAGCCTTTAGCTATCAAGCTCCTCTCCTGTGGAACCAGCTCCCAGTCCAGATTCGGGAAGCAGACACCCTCCCTATTTTTAAGACTAGGCTCAAAACCTTCCTTTTTGATAAAGCTTATAGTTGGTTATAGTCATGCTGCTATAGGCTTAGACTGCTGGGGGACTCTGCACTGAGACACTTCCTCTTCTCTTCATTCTCTCCTCTCACCCCACTTCTATAATGTCACCACTGTATGACATTAACTCTGTGTCTTCTTTGTCCCGTAGTCGTCTCTCTCCCTCTCTTTCCCCTTCTCTCTCTCCCTCTCCTCAGGTGTCCCCGGATTTGGCGCTGTGTGTCCTCCAGTGTGCAGCTACTGGTCCTATTAACCTGCTCAATGTTTTGTTGTTGCTTTTGTTGCTCTTTTCTTTTCTCTCCTTTAACTTTCCACTCTGCCCAACCGGTCAAGGCAGATGGCCGTCCTCCCTGAGCCTGGTTCTGCTGGAGGTTTCTTCCGTTAAAGGGAGTTTTTCCTCTCCACTGTTGCCTATGGCTTGCTCAAGGGGGATTTGTTGGGTTTTCTCTACCTGTTTGTATAGTCTTGACTTTATTATGTAAAGTGCCCTGAGATTACCTTGTTGTAAATTGGCGCTATATAAATAAAGTTGAATTGAATTGAATTGAATTGAAAACATTATGACTGCTGTGTTAAATGCTGCTTCTTCCTAATCATTCAAAATAGGCTTATCCTTCTTTAAGAAAAACCGACTTGCCCAGCCGGGCCTCTTGGGTGCCAATCGCAACGGACTGAGGAGAACGCACATTAACTAGACGAGTTAGCTTCACGTTTTGACCAGGCACTTAGTCTAGCTAGTTCCTCTGCTTCCTCAGAATTAAGAATGGTGCCACCAGAACCATTCAATCGTAGTTTTTCTGGCGAGGCCACCGAGTGCACATATATATATGCACTCAAGATATTTTTTTGAACTCCAATCAAATAATTTTGCTTCGGAGCAGTGCAAGGTTGCATCCACCATTTCGTTACTCACGGCAAAGGCACTGGAGTGGGGAGTGGCTAAATGGGCAGTTTTGGGCCCTATGAAAAAATTTGAAGTTGGGCCCTTTACCTCACTCATTCTGCACCAAACATTCAAACCAAGCAAGATATCCAAAAAATCTTTGTCTGCAGTTTAGCCATAGTACTGACCACAGCTGTAGTCATGCGGCTCAGTGTCCACTGTGTCCCTCTGTCCCTTAAACTGTGAGCTCCTCTCTTCTTCCTCGTCCTCATCTGTGCTGCTGCTTCTACTGATTCTTTCTTGAGCCTCATCTGCTGTTTTAAAAGCTCTTTCTTTGTCCTCCCTGACAGGTTGATTGACGAGGATTCTGGATCTGACATATCTAAAAAACATAATTAATTTAGAAAGTGTCTAGATCTTCTGTACTAAAGTATTTTGTTAGTATGGAAATAGAAAAATAAAATTGAAATATTCATTTATCGTTACTCACTTATTATATGAGTTAAGTAAGACAGTGACAGAGATTAAAATCATACGATTTTGATGCACGGTTTTTAAAGGCAGGATTTCATTGGCATACTGATCACCTGCTTCCTCAACTTGGAAAGGAGCTTGGGCAACATCGTGTGGAAGAGCAGGTGAGGCCAATGCTGCATCTGTATATGAGGTGCACATATAGAGACCTCATTTTAAGTTAACTAACTAGCATAAATGTCTACAAAATGACATTGACATTTTTAGTGGTGAAAAATGTAGCTAGCGAATTAGAGTGTCGGCTGTGGAAGTAGCGCAAGTGACATTACACTGCAAAGGAAGCTCCATCCTCTGTGAATACACAAACCTTTCTTTTAAAAAACTAAAAGTAATTTTCGGCCTTTCTTTTTTCTTTTTGCTTTGTCAAACTTTGCTTGTTGTTTCTGATGGCCGGATTTATGCTTTACTGACCGCGAGGACATTGCTGCTTTATTACAGAATAAGTCATTGAGTTCTGTGCGCTAGCTGCCTCAACGAGATGGATCAAAGACACACGTTTTGACAAGTTTTTGAAAACTTAAAGATGAAATGGCAGCACACCATTTGGCCTCTTCTCTTCATGATCTAATCGAATTGGGGACCGCTATTGACCGGCGAAGTCTGGAACGATAGGCAGATCGGTGGCCACAAGGACAGACAACTCTCGTGGGGAGCCGGGACACTATGCCATTGACCTACTACCACACCCCCGGGGTCGTATCTACTCCCTGTCACAGCCAGAAAGACGGCCATGCAGACATACATTGATGACTCTGGTATTATCTGCCCCTTGTCGACTGGAGTTTTCTTTCTTGGCATTGCCTTTACAGTTAAGAATAGATAACCCCTGCTTTATTTGTCATCACCTTTCGAATTAATGCAGGATGCCACAGTTTTCACCAAGCTGGATCTTCCACTGAACAGACACCTGAACCAGTACCAGATTTTCCCCTACAAGGACAATACTTTTATTGCTGTTGGCAAAACTTTGGGAGACCATAGGTCTCTATGGAGATCTTGAGGTTCACTGTGGTGCGGCAGCCAGAGGGCCTTCTCAAGTCTTTGCTGGATCTGCCTAAGGTTTCCCAAGTCCTGGCACTGCTGAGAGCCTTCAGGAGGCGGGTTGGGGGGGGGGCACCTCCTCTATATGTCTTGGAACCATCACCTCCTTCAGAGTTGGCCAAAGATTCGCCTTTTCAGGTTTTGATCCCCGAGCTTGTCAACAATCCGTCTGAACCTGCTTCTGAGGAGGCAGACTCTTCTGAGCCCAATACAGATTCTGTCTCTAGGTCGGCTGAGGCCATTACTGGGGTTTCTGCCCTGTCTGGTCTGTGCCAGCTCCCATTCCTGTCCTGGCTTATGTTCTTGCTCCAACCTCACATTCAGCTGTGGTCTCATCTGATTCTGTCTCCGAGGTTGTCGACTGCACCAGCCCTGCACCTGGCTCTGATCTTGTATCTAAGGGGGGCTGTTGACTGCACTGGCCCTGCACCTGCCTCTGATGTGCATGGCACTCCTCCTGCTGTTGTCACCAAGTTGGACAATGGTCTGCCTGGTCCAGAGCTGGTCTCCAGTCATGCCCCAGAGTTGCTCAACGCTGACAGTTCCTGTTCCCCAGCTGACCAGCACTACAGTTCTTGTTTCTGGGCGAGCCAACACCCCTCGTGAACATGTTCCTGCATGGGTTGGCATAGCTTTTGCCCCTACATCAGCCTCTGGGTTGGCCAGCGTTTTGTCAGTGTCAACACCACAGCTGGCCATTAACCCGCCTGCTCTGGACTTCATTCTTGGCTTGACCTCCAGAGGAATTCCAGTTTTCTGCTCTGTGTCCTGCCTTTTCTACCAAGAGTCTTTCTCGTCTCTGACAATGCCAGCCTTCGGCCCAGTCCGGTCCGCAGTTGTCGGCGTAGCCCTCCTGTTCTGTTACCTGCCTATTCTGCCAAGGGCCAGCCCGACCTGCAATCCTTCACCATGACCTGTCTGGCCTGAGCCCTCCTCCAGACCCCCACCCCAGAAGTTTGACTCCACAAACATCCAAATTCTTCAATGTGTCAATGCACAGAGGAGGAGCAGAGCTGAGTGGATTTGGGATCCCAGCTTCAGTCCATTTAAAAGTCTAACAGGTGAAGGAAAAAGATCATAATATGTTTGCTGCTGCATTAAATTCTGTCCAGTTCACACACTCTATAGACTAATAAGTTCTCCTAGACGTGGACGCTTTAGTGTCTGGGCCTTTTCAAAAGCAGTTGATCCAGAGCCTCTGGATCAAGAGTCTGTTAATATCACCTAAGTGTCAATTGAATTCAACTTTAGTTATATAGTGCTAATTTACAACAAAGTAATCACAAGGCACTTTACATAATAAAGTCCAGACTATACAGACATTTAGAGAAAACCCAACAAATCCTCCTTGAGCAACTATAGGCAACAGTGAAGAGAAAAAGCTCCCTTTAGTGGAAGAAACCTCCATCAGAACCAGGCTCAGGGTGGACGGCTTGAGGGTGAGTGGTGGCTGTACAGGCAGGTTACCAGGCGAACAGGCAAATAGGCAAGCAAACAGGCAGGCATAAAGGCAGGCAGGCTGGCAAGCTGGCAAGGAGGGTCCAACATTAAATAATCCGGTGTGGTAAGAAAGCTTCCTATGGAACTGAAGAGTAGTCATGAAAAAGACGATCTGGCAGCAAGCTGTGGTGAAGTCCAAGTATAAATAGACAGGGCAGAAAGGGTGAAACCAATTGAGGTCAGTGATTAGTGGTGAAGTTGGCCAAGAAACAGTAGAACTGGGACAGGATATGGAGAAAAATGGGTAACAAAATAAAAGTCCAGGGGAGGAAGTGGAGCCGAGAGGCCAAATCGACACCAGCCCTCAATGCTTTTCCTGAGTCTGTTGATAGATTTGGTAGTTTGAGTTTTTGTTATACCTATTGAGAGAGTTTTGTTATAGTCTAAGTCTCTTTGCTGAGTATTATAGGATCAATAGTATGTGTGATAATTAATAACTGTATCAGTAGTTCATGTGTAAATAAACCTGTTGCAGTCGCAGCATGTCTCAGCTTCTGCTTTTGGGTTCTCTAGTTACACTATCGAGTAACGGTAATCAGTACAAAAAATTGTTTTCCAGAGAAACATAATTACAAAAAAAATTAGCTGCATTTTCTGTAGTTTAATAGGAACATAACTTTAAGGAGACAGAGTTGCCGAGAAAAAAAAAGTGTGTCAACAAAAAATCTGCAGATATGACCTCAAGATATGAGGTCATATGATACCTCCCGATCAGGGAGGAGAGAAAATGATGACGATGATGTGATGCAACTGGAAAAAAGGCAGAGAAAAGAGGAAGGATGATTATTATGACAGAAACTGATAAATCTTTGTCTGACAGAGTTTGAGTCAGAAGCTGCCAGGGCTGCAGCTTCTCCTCCTCCCCTCTCTGATGATGAAGGACCAGGACAAAGCAGAGCTCTGCTTTCCACAACTCCTCAATGTCTCCTGCATGAAACCAAAGCTCAATCAGTCTGATATTGTCCTCATGTATTTGCTGTTCTTTATCTGTGGTTTCACTGTGTCTCTCAACCTGCTTGTCGTCATCTCAGTCTCCCACTTCAGGCAAAGATAAACTCAGCAAAACTTACAACTGATTATTTCAAGTCTAAACAGTCTGATTCACAAGAACATGTTACTTAGTATTAGTTTGTAAACAACTTTTCATTCAGATGTATTTTCTGCTTTGCTGAGCCACATGTAAGACATATCACTTTACATGAATGTCTCATATTACATGACGCGTCTTTGTCTCCCTGCAGGCAGCTGCACACACCCACCAACCTGCTCCTCCTGTCTCTGGCTGTGTCAGATTTCCTTTTTGGATTTGAGTCAGTGTTAGAAGCTTATCGACAAACATCCTGTTGGTTTCTTGGTGACCTCATGTGTCCTCTACACGTTTACATGTTCTCGATCGCTCTCTCTGCCTCAGTAGGAATCATGGTTCTCATATCAGTCGACCGATATGTGGCTATTTGTGACCCTCTGCATTACCCCACCAGAGTCACTGTGACCAGGGTTAAAATGTGTGTTTGTATGTGTTGGACCAGTTCTGTTGTCTACAATGGTCAATATTTAAATGAAAATTTGGCTCAACCAGGTTTGTATAATACCTGCTATGGACAGTGTGTAGTGGCTGTTGGATACATGCGAGCAGTTTCTGATCTTTTTTGTCATTTGTTGCTCCAATTACTGTCGTCATACTCCTGTATACACGAGTATTTGTGACGGCTGTGTCTCAGGCTCGTGCCATGCGCTCCCATGTCGCAGCCGTCACACTCCAACATTCAGGGACTGTAAAGACAAAGAAATCTGAGCTGAAAGCTGCCAGGACTCTGGGTGTTGTTGTAGCTGTGTTCTTAATGTGTTACGGCCCATCAAATGTTCTGATTCTTGTAACAGCTGACAGTGGTATTACTTTACCTCCCGTCTCTGGTGTATTTATGTTGTGTATCAGCCCCTGTCTGAACCCTCTGATTTATGCCTTGTTCTACCCCTGGTTTAGAAAATCTCTTAGACTCATTTTGTCTCTTCAGATCCTGCAGCCTGGCTCCTGTGAGACCAACATGCTGTAAACAGAGACTGTGCAGTGACTGAAATGTGATCTGCTCTATGGTCAGAGAAATTCATTTGTACATGTTCTTCACAAGTTTTTAAAGTTGTTACTGTCAAAGAGTTTATGCTTCATTATTTCCAGTGATGGTGCTTATTATGACTAACCAGTCATACGCGCTCCCTGCTGCAGATATCTAACCTGTGTATTTCCGGTCTGAGTCTGTCCTGTTTCTCATTCAGCTTCTGTTAACAGTTTTTCCCTCTGTGTCTGTTTTCACAAGCACCACACAGTGACGTCTGTTACACAGAACTAACGAAGAAGTAAACTTGAATGTCGTACAATTTACATTCTGTCTATACTCTTCAAATGTGTCCATGAAGATAGAAAGTGAAGTGAAAGCAGTTGGTAATAGACTGGGTGGTTTAATTTTGGTCAATGATAATCCCGACAGGGAGAGGACTTCAAAAGACAGATGGCAGAACATGAAAAGGAGCAGCAGACTCAGAATTAGGTGTTACACAAAGAGACAAAGGTTTAGCATACTATTATATTATAGTTTCCTGAACTTATACTACTCTCTGAATACGACTAATGAGAAGAATTTCAGCTTGATAACACGCAGTTTGTTTCTGTGGCCACAAGATGTAAGTGTAACCATCCTGTTAAACTGCCTTAGAACAGGGAACAGAACAGGAAGACAATGATTCAGAACAAAAATTTAACCTGCCCCAAAGTCTTGCAACCCTTCATTTTTTGTATTTGTTTTTTGTCGTTGTTTATTCATAACTGCTTAGTGTGTCATCGCTCTACAGTAGACAGTATGTGGATCAGCAAAACAGTTATCTGGAAAATAAACACATCACATACACTTCACATTAAAAAAGCAACAGTTCAAACCCTGCCCATGTCACTTTACTAAAACTAAAATAACCACCTCAGCCTATAGGTCTTTGTTAACCACACCAGTCATCTAATCAGTTCATCCTTAAGTTTAAGTGGATCTTTGTGGCAAATTCAAAAATCCTAAGATATTGTGTTCACGAGAATGGGACGGACGACAACCCGAAAACATAACGCCGTCGTCTATAGCTGTCACTGGTTTCTTGACTAGATTTAAGGTCGATATGTACACAGCCACCCAGATAACTAACTGTAATGCTAATGCAGTGCTAACTTGTTTTGTGCACTGTGTTGAGCTTCCTGAGGAGAGCCAGCTGTACGAATGACAAGTACTGTATATTTTGTTTCTATCCAGACAATAAATGGATGTCTGAGAATAGACACAATCGGCTGCACATCTGACAGTCTGCTTTGTTTCTGTTAAAATAAGGTTTCAATATATTTATATGAAATAAGTGTGTTATACACTTATGACCAAAGTAGACCCAGAAAAGGGCAACAGAATAAAAACCTTATCTCCTGGAAAGAACACACAATGTTTTGCCTTCATGTCAGACCAATGTTTCATTCCTTCTTGAGACTCATCTAGATATTGCATGACCAATTCACATGCCCTGTTAAATTTGCATTGAAAATGACACACAAAGTCTAGGAGGTTAGTAGAGATGGTTGATCTGCTAACCACTTCTCTGTAAGTAGTTTTACAGGACCCCGTACAGTGTGGCCAAACAAATGCTGAACGGACAGCTCCTGACACACCTGAGAAATGACAGTGGACATAAAATTTGTCCCTTGATCAGTTTACATAATCTTTGGAAGCCCAAAAAATTTAAGAAACTTGATGGGAGCTTTAGAAACTACTCTAGTTGTAATTTTCCTTTGGGATCCCAGCCATAAATTACTCTGAATATTACAGGAACCATTGTTACGCACAGTAAGTGCAATATGTCCTAAGCCCGTTCTTCTGTGAGGTAATTCACAGTCCACTATGGAGCAGGCCCTCGTCCTTTCGCCACTGCAAGTCTCTGTTTAAAGAAGTCAGACATGGGAGGTGGAGCAAGTCCATGTTGCACCTCATAAATGAAGCAGGCGTATTTAAAAACATATAAATCCTCAAAGATCAACTGATTATATTTAATTGAAATATTACAGTGGTGTAATATGTCCAGGACAGTAATTTTTTGTAAAGTTTGTGTATTTGTGGATTTACACTTGCTACAAACCAGCTTGTGATACATTACTGATAAGATCATGGAGTGCAGAAACTTGAATGCTCTTTGCCCTTGTGTGGATGGCTGTCATCAACATACATTTGAAAATCAACATTAAGACAGACAATTATTATGCAAGGAAAATATCAATAGACTAAGGATTGAGCCTTGAGGTACACCAACAGGGACATCTACAAAATTCAATTTCAATTCAATTCAACTTTATTTTTATAGCGCCAATTCAAAACAAGGTCATCTCAAGGCACTTTACATAATAAAGTCAAGACTATACAAACATTTAAAGAAAACCCAACAAATCCCCCTTGAGCTTGAGTGGAACTGCCAGACGGTGGTGAAAAAGGTTGACTTTAATTCACCTGTTCAGCTGCTCGCACTTATAGAGACCTGGATCACACCGCAGAACACAGCCACCTCAGCTGTGCTTTCACCCATCAGGTCGGGAGGGTGGGACTGGACTTCTTGTAGCCGACACCTGGAAGTGTTCCAGGACCATACCCTTGAACAATCTGTCGTTGTTGAAATATTATGCCATTAGTATTACGGCACCGAGCACGGCCCACGTCATTGTGATCTACCGACTGCTGGGCCAGCTGGGGAACTTCTGCGATGAGCAAGATATGCAGTTGTCCCAGATCCCTGAAGACATCACTCCTCTCATCATCTTAGGATACCTTAACACCCACCTGGACAAACCCCAGGCGGCTGATGACAGTTTCGCCTCCTTCTTCACAAACAAGGGGACAGCCATCAGCTCCCAGTTCTTGCCTCTAGATGATGATATCCTGCTAACTACTTCTCACTTCATATTTTCAACCCTGTCAGAGGATGACATATCCACCCTCCTCCTCCCAAATCGTCCAGCTTTCTGGATCTGATGCCCTCCACTCTTCTATAAGCTGTTGATCCTACACTAATACCAACCGTCACACAGATCATCAAAACTTCTCTCACAACAGGCACCTTTCCTACCTCGGTCAGGCCCAGATTACTCCACTGTTAAAGAAGCTTCTCTTGGTCCCTCCCTTGTGGAAAACTACAGTCTTTCTTGTTCCATTTCTGGCCAAGACCCTGGAACGAGCAGTCTTCAATCAACTCCCAGAACCTCCTCGATGTCAGTCAGTCTGGCTTCAAGAGTGGTCACTCCACAGTCCTATGGGCTGCAAAAGCTGGAAATTCTACTGCCTTAATTCTACTAGACCTGTCTGCAGCCTTTGACACTAAATCATCAGATCCTCTTGACTGCACTCTTTAACTTGTGCATCTCTGGAGCCGCTCTAACCTGGCGGCAGTGTTAATTGTCCAGACGAACATTCAAGGTATCCTGGCGGGGTGTGTTTCTAAGTCTACTGGTGTACCGCAGGGCTCTGTTCTTGGTCCTCTTCTTTTTTCCATCTATACTTCTTCCCTGGGCTCTATCATCCATTCACATGGGTTTTCCTATCACTGCTATGCTGATGACACACATCTCTGCCTGTCTCTCTGGCATCTCTGATTGGACTGGAGAAAAACATCTTCAGCTTAACCTCTCCAAGACTAAAGTTCTAGTCTTCCTATCCAGACCTTTGACACACAACACAACATCAGCATCTGCAGTGATTGTCCTCGCTAAGTCGGACAGAAATCTAGGGGTCATCATTGATGACCTACTGAGCTTCACAGAGCACGAGTGTCTAGAGTCGTGTATATTTGCCCTCTAAAAAATCATTAGTGATCAAATCATAAAGATCAGAGTACAAGACCCAACTCATTTGGCCGGCATTGATCATATGTCGTTTCGATTACTGCAATGCACTGTTGTTGGGGTTACTGGCTTTTCCTCTTCCTCCACACTCCCCATTTGTCCCCTCTGTGACCTTGCAACACAAACTTACTGGTGTTCAGAATCAATTGGTTGTTCTTACACCAGTCCACAGTGGACTGGATGTGGACTGGATGGACCCCCTGTATTCCTACTCATTCTCCCCCAGTAGTCAGCCAACAAGGCAGTGTCATCAGAGAACTTGTGTTGCCCTTTTTTCTCTCCACTTTTCACTCACCCCAACCGGTCAAGGCAGATGGCCGCCCACACTGAGCCTGGTTCTGCTGGAGGTTTCTTCCGGTAAATGGAGTTTTTTGTCTCCACTATTGCCTACGGCTTGCTCAAGGGGGATTTGTTGTGTTTTCTTTAAATGTTCGTATAGTCTTGGCTTTATTACGTAAAGTGCCTTGAGATGATCCTGTTGTAAATTGGTGCTATATAAATAAAGTTGAAAATTTCTCTCCGACCAGAGCTGCCCTCCAGAGTCGACTCGTTCATACTGGAACATCCACTATGAGTTCCAAAGAGGTCCAAAAACAACATGAACCCACAAGAGGTAGAACAGAAACTGCAGAAATTGTCCAGTCATCTGTTTGGTAGAGGTTAAAAAGAAGGAATGCACCAAGAGGCCTCATAGAGTAAGAAGAGAACGAAAGTGGATGATTGTAGAACTCTGTCAGTGGTAAAGACAAAAACTTCTAGCTATGTCAAGAAGACACTTGAGGTGGAAATCAATGTCTTTAGTTAAGACAGAGGCTTCTCAGGAAGGTGCAAACAACTAGTAACAAGACCAGAAAACACCTAAAATGTCCTGTGGGTCTCTGGAATCTCTGGACTGATGAAATCACCATTAATTTGTATGAACGGGGAGAGAAAAGTATAGAGAAGGACAGGGACAGGTCGTGATCTAAAGCATCATAGTCATCTGTCAAACATGGCTGAGCCAGTGTTATGGCATGAGCATGTGTGGCTGCCAAGGAATTACAGTGGGATGGAGTAGGAGTATTTCCTAAGAATTGTTCTCACATTTGACACCACGCTGGACTCTGGACACCACCTGGAACCTTTGTTGTTTTGCTGCACCTTCTGCATGAGGTTTTTGCTAATAAAATAACGTTTAAAAAACAATGTGAGACTGACGTGAGATTCAAAATCACTTCACCCTCTTGTAACTGCTCTTCTTTTTGAAGAAACAGTAGTAAGAAAAGTATTTAATGCCTGTAGGAGTAAATGTGAGTGTGACTGTCTGTATATGTCTTTATATGTCAGACAGACTGTTCAAGTCAGCTGTTAGTGTCCAAAGACCCCTAACAGTATAAGACGTTTAGATAAGAAAAACTTATCCCAGCTAAAATGTGTAGATTGCAAACACTTGGAGTACATTCAGAAACTACTTCAACCATCCCTCCATTAGTTTGAGTATCCCTAAGGTGAAGGGTCGACTAACAGCTGCCATCATCATTGCATCTGAAGCCATGTTTCTTGGGGGAACGAAATTACATAACATGAAATTTAACTTGAATAAAGTGAAACAACATTTATTCAAATGGATCACAGATGCTTTCTCTGAATTTCTGAAGTGTATTAGCCCTAATGTCCCTGAACAGTTCCTCCTTGACTTTAAGGTTCATAAAATGTTTGTGCAAAGGCTGTAGGTTGGCAGGTCACATTTCGAGACCTGCTTGTTCTCAGGTCAATATGACCAAATTTTGACTATATTTTCTCTTGAATATGGTCGATCGAGGATGGTTTAACAGAACATGTGCATGAGAGATGGTTTTAAATTAATATAAAACTAGATTCAACTTGTTCTCAGATCAGATGAATGTACAGTTTGAACTTGTGTCGATGAACACAGTGGTTTGTGTCAGCTAATTTTACACCTCGTCATTCAGAAAGAATAATGACACATGTTAAAGGTGGGAAGTTGGAATGATAGTGACACTAATCCAGTACAGAAGCTGCTATTTGTGCATGTTTTCTTTGAAGCCAGTTCTTTACTTATGACTTTAACAAGACTGAATGTCTTGTAGCTAATGATGTGTTAAATGACTTCACAAGAATCACACTTAGCCTGGAAAAAGAGTTTAGACTTTTACAAATTAGCCTCCGTAAAGCCAGAACAGCTTATAGTGGAAAATAAGAACAACCCCCAGTTTCTTTGCAGCACTGTAGCCAGGCTGACTAAGAGCCATAGTTCAGTTGAGACTAGTTTTCCCTCAACGCTATGCAGCAATGACTTCATGACCTTCTTCACAAACAAAATCGTAGCTATTAGAAATAAAATTCACCAGACCCTCCCCACAAATACAACAGAATTAGAATCATCAGTAAATCCTCAGTCCCTTTCAGACTGCTTTGTGCCCATAGACCCTGCTGAGTTAACTTCAACTATTATGGCATCTAAACCAACAACATGTCTCCTAGACCCTATTCCAGTTAGACTGCTCAAAGACGCTCTACCCTTATTAGACATGTTCGTATTAGATATCATTAATCTATCCTTACAAACAGGATATGTACCAAAGGCCTATAAGGTAGCTGTAATCAAACTCTACTTAAAAAACCTAGTCTGGATCCAGGTGCCAATTATAGACCAATATCCAAACTCCCCTTTATTTCTAAAATACTTGAAATAGTAGTTGCAAAGCAATTATATGACCACCTGCACAGAAACGACTTGTTTGAAGAATTTCAGTCAGGATTTAGAGTTCATCATAGCACAGAAACCGCACTGATTAAAGTCACCAACGATCTTCTTCTGGCTTCAGATAATGGACTTGTCTCTATACTAGTTCTGTTAGATCTTAGATCTGCATTTGACACCATTGATCACAGAATATTATTACAGAGACTAGAACATGTAATTGGAATTAAACTGGTTTAAATCTTATCTATCAGATAGATTCCAATTTGTTCATGTTAATGATGAATCTTCCACATACACAAATGTTAGTTATGGAGTTTCATAAGGCTCTGTGTTAGGACCAATACTCTTTACTCTATATATGTCTCCCCTTGGCAACATTATTAGAAAACACACTTTTCAGTGCTACGCTGATGACACGCAGTTATATCTATCTATGAAACCTGATGAAACAAATCAATTAATCAAACTACAAGCATGTCTAAAATACATAAGGGACTGGATGACGTATAATTTTCTTCTTCTAAACTCAGATAAAACTGAAGTTATTGTATTTGGGCCTAAAAGTCTAAGAGACATGTTTTCTAACCATATCGTTACTTTAGATGACATAACTCTTGCCCCCAGTAGTACTGCAAGGAATCTCGGAGTCATTTTTGACCAGGATTTGTCATTTACCTCACACATAAAACAAATCTCTAGAACAGCCTTCTTCCACCTACGGAACATTGCCAAAATTAGGAGCATCCTGTCCCAAAGCGATGCTGAAAAATTGGTTCATGCATTTGTTCCTTCTAGATTGGACTACTGTAATTCTCTACTTTCAGGCTGCCCCAGTAACTCTCTAAAAAGCCTCCAATTAATCCAAAATGCTGCAGCAAGATTACTGACTGGGATTGGTAAGAGAGATCATATTTCACCTTCATTAGCTTCTCTCCATTGGCTTCCAATTAAATGCAGAATAGAATTTAAAACCCTTCTTCTTACCTATAAAGCTTTAAACGGCCAAGCCCCATCATATTTAAAAGATCTCTTAGTACCATATCATCCTACTAGACCACTTCGGTCCCAAAATGCAGGCCTACTTGTGGTTCCCAGAATTTCCAAAAGTAGAATGGGAGGCAGAGCCTTTAGCTATCAAGCTCCTCTCCTGTGGAACCAGCTCCCAGTCCAGATTTGGGAATTAAGGAATATTTTTAAGACTAGGCTCAAAACCTTCCTTTTTGATAAAGCTTGGTTATAGTCATGCTGCTATAGGCTTAGACTGCTGGGGGACTCTGCACTGAGCCACTTTCCTCTTTTCTTCATTCTCTCCTCTCACCCCACATCTATAATGTCACCACTGTATGACATTAGCTCTGTATCTTCTTTGTCCCGTAGTCGTCTTTCTCCCTCTCTGTCCCCCTCTCTCTGTCCCTGTCTTCAGGTGTCCCAGGCTTTGGCGCTGTGTGTCCTCCAGTGTGCAGCTACTGGTCCTACTAACCTGCTCAATGTTTTGTTGTTGCTTTTGTTGCTCTGTTCTTTTCTCTCTCCACTTTCCACTCACCCCAACCGGTCAAGGCAGATGTCCGTCCACCCTGAGCCTGGTTCTGCTGGAGGTTTCTTCCGGTAAAAGGAGTTTTTCCTCTTCACTGTTTCCTATGGCTTGCTCAAGGGGGATTTGTTGGGTTTTCTCTAAATGTTTGTTTAGTCTGGACTTTATTATGTAAAGTACCTTGAGATGACCTTGTTGTAATCTGGTGCTATATAAATAAAGTTGAATTGAATTCTCCTACTTAAAGGTAGTTTATAGCGGTCAGGTAGCTAAGCTCGTCAACCATTGAGAATGTCTGAATTAGCGGTGAATGGACTGGGACACGCAGAGAATTCACTTAATTCAGGGTGCAGTCTAACAGTCCTGGGACACGAAGCAACTGTAAACCCACCAACACAGGCCTTTTAATTTCCCAAGTGTGCAGTGACACTTATTCACAAGCTTGCATGCTCTCTAACATTTCCAACACTTCTTGTTCGAACAACACAGATTCTCAATAATTACTTCACTTCCGATAGCGGACATTTAAACAGTCTCATTCACCTTTGTCGGCTGAATGAGCGCTCTTTTAAATTATTTATGAATCTATAACTACAGAAAATATAGATAAATGTGAGTATGCACATGGATATATGGAATAAATGAATAGACAACAAAACATAAAATAACCAATTCTAAGTAAACGGATAAATGAACCAGGTATGCAAGTGTGTGTGATAAATTTGGGCTAGAGGAAAGGAGTCTAGTCACGATTAACCTCTAAGTAACAGAAATTATTATTTAGAAACTCTAGAATTAAACTTCATGAAGGTTCCATTGGTTTATCGGCTATACACCAGACTTTCCATAAAACAGAGAGAGACATTTGTACTTTGCCTGGGAGCTGCTGCAGGTTGTTCTTCCAAGTTAGGCGTCAATCGGTAACGGTACTTTTGTAGAGCACGACGGACCGTCTCGGCTCTGTTAAAAGGCGAGTTATCAGAGCGAGGATCCGCTGTGGCTGCAAAGATTTCCCCGGCCCACAGGAGCGTTCATCTGGTCAGGAACTCCAACAAAGGAATTTTAATTTTATTTTATATTGTTGGGGCGTCGCCAAGATTATGAGGCGTCGCTGCTAAATTCAAATTTACCGAGGAGGGCAGAGCTAGTCCCTTCTCTAGATCAAACTAAATCCTTTGTTCGGTTTAATCACACAAAGTCAAGTATAGATTTATCTTTTCATCAAGCCCAAAATCTCATACTATAAAACAAAGCAACATATTACAATTGTTATACTGTGCAAACTCCTATGGAGGTTAAAATGCTTAAAACAACATGATTGCTGCACGTAATAGTTAATGTCTCATTATAACATACATGTGAGAGTTCTGATTAGACAAATAGATGGAATCCAATGATTATTACATTGAAAATTAGCTTTGAATAATACCTATTAATACATAGTAAGAACACACAACAAAATTAGGAATTCAGTCATGCATTATCTGGACATCATGGCGTTTAATTAATATAACATGAGTCAGTCTCAGCAAAACAAAAACAAGTCCAACTGACTGGGGAGCTCCCTGGTCCCTTTGTGTCCCACATCACTGTGGTGCTGATGAAGCAGCAGGTGTCAGGTCCAACTCAAAGGGTATGTCTCATCTGTTTTCTTATTCTGTTGTAAAATTACAAAATCATCTTTTTGTGACACAGACTTTGAAGAATAAGGATTTATTTGCTATCTGTGGAACCAGAGACCTTAATTTCAATTCTGCGAAATTATCTCATTTTCAGGAAAAAAGAAGCCAAATTATAGTCCTACATACTGTCACTGTGATGAGAAAACAAAAGCACCACTAACAGTGAAGAACTGCTCCACGTCACTACCAGAGCTCTACAGCTTGAGAAGGAGCCTTCAACCAATTAATCATGTAGAATATTATATGCCCCACAAAACTGTCCATAAGTAATTTAAATCAGTAATTTAGGGATGGTGTTGATCCTTAGTGTTGGTCTCAGTTAAATCTAAGCAATGACCATTTGCTCCTGTGCATCAAGGTTTCATGCTGATTAATGATCTGATGTGACTTTAGCAGCAATTGCCATGGAAATGGGATTAATTGGGGCTTATTGGACGAGTTGCTGCCGCCTGATTTGCCTGGATCAAGTAGACCGTGAACACTGAAAGTCATTCCCTTCAAAATAAACGGTTTGTGATGGCTAGAGATTACAAACTTTGGTTTGTGCTCAGAGTCGGAGTAGGAAGCTGCTGTGGGTTAATCATTGATGATCATAAAATCTGATCTCATCAGATCTGGTTTCAGAGTTCTAGAGTTATCTATATATGCAGACACAGACTACTGGTGAAGGACTCGAACCAGTAACGGAGCTGGTCCAGACAGCAAAGAGCTGCAGAGACAAGAAGGTGAGTAAGTTCAACTTTGATTCTTTCCAGTACGAGACGTTTCCTCGCAATCACAAACAGGCTGATCTTGGGTTTTTGTATGTGACATTGAGAAGAGAAGAAAAAGTTTCAAGAACAAATCCTTCAGAATCCAGAACTTCAGTAACTGTAGAGGAAGAGACTTTGTTTTCTTCTGGACTAAAGACTGACCGTCAAGTGTGTGTCTTCATCAGGAGCTGCAGGTTTGTTACCAACATTCAACACTACAAAACTGTAGTCCTGTTAGGAGATCCTGGATACTGGACTGGACTTCAGTCTGGACTGTGATACTCAGCTTGTTTATGAAGGATCATAATTGATGTTAATGTGTAATAACAGCTCAGTGAGGTCAGTGCCTGTGGTTATCGTATTTAAATGAAAGTAAAACATTTTATCTCTAATTCACAGAGACATAATAGAAAACAGTAACATCCTTACGTTCAGATGATAAAGTTGTTTAGTTTTTGAAATAGTCTATTGATCTCTGTGGGATAATGGGAGAAGAACCAATCTTTCTTTCCACCTGGATTTGTCTTGATCAACTTTTCGGAACATTTCAGCAACAACCAGCTCAGAACTGTTGAATGTGACCTCGCACTGTTTACTAGAAGCTTCTTAAAGTATTAAGGCCTTATTTAGATGGTAGATAGTGGATCGTATTCCTCAAATTAGTTATATTCAGAGGTAGCAGAGCTTTTCTGTTTGGACATAGTTACTCAGACAGATCTGTGCCTTCAAAGTTCCTGTTGTCACGTGTCAATACTTACTTGGTCTCCCATCACCCTTTCTAGGTTTGATACCTCACTCTATGTTAGGTACCTGTGTTGCATGTTTGTCTGAGAAACTTTATTAATGAAATGCTGAGTACTGAGTTTGTAAGCTGATAAGACACTGATGATTCTAAAGGTCGATACACTAGTATAAAGGTTGTTTATTATCACTGTGACCCAACAAAGATAGTATTGGTTTAAAACATTGCTTAGAAATTATTAGTCTGGGGGATTTTGCTTCAGCAGTGAATGTCAATCACAACAGGCAAAACTCGGCATCTTGGTAATCTAGGGACCAGTGAATGTAGGGTGTCAGAGTCCCTCTGCCATGTGAAAGTAACTTAACCCCATCTCAGCAGCCCTGAGACCAGCTCTGCTAGTTAATGGATCCTCTTCAGTTTATTTGTAGACATTTTACATGGTACCAGCACATAACAGAAGTCGGAACATAACAAAACACCTTGACTGTGGATTATACCCAGTTGGTACAACTGTGCAAAGTTTCTCATGAAAAGCAGAAATGTATCTTGTGAGCTCACAAGAAACTTGATTTGACAATTTACACTGATCTGGGAAGCAGAGAAGAAGGAGAAATGATGGAAAGGAGGGTTGGAGTTGATGTGTATTTCCTGTCAACAGGAAGGTTGCGAGTGTGTGTGAGCTGAGCAGCATGGATCAGTGTGAGGACAGAGAGGAGGGAGTCCCTCCCTTAAAACCCGGTCTGTCTGGGGAACCTGAGAGCCAGAGCAAAGCTCAGAGGTGAGATGAGGATCTCCAACCGTCCATGACTTTTGTCCATGTCTGAGCTCAGCACCAACAATTATTCACACTCTCACCTCTGTGTGTGTTCCAGACCAAAGAAGCCGCACCGACCAGACTCTGCTGGACCTAGATCTGGACACAGCGGTGTGTCCATGAAAAGAGACTGGTCAATTACAGAACCTTATAATGTCAGACGTTGTGTCGATGGAAGGTAAACTTTTAAAACTGGCAACATGTCAGCTGTTGAAATCAGCTTGATAGCTAAAGGCTCTGCCTCCCATTCTATTTTTGGAAATTCTGGGAACCACAAGTAGGCCTGCATTTTGGGACCGAAGTGGTCTAGTAGGATGATCTGGTACTAGGAGATCTTTTAAATATGATGGGGCTTGACCGTTTAAAGCTTTATAGGTAAGAAGATGGGTTTTAAATTCTATTCTGCATTTAATTGGAAGCCAATGGAGAGAAGCTAATGAAGGTGAAATATGATCTCTCTTACCAATCCCAGTCAGTAATCTTGCTGCAGAATTTGGGATTAATTGGAGGCTTTTTAGAGAGTTACTGGGGCAGCCTGAAAGTAGAGAATTACAGTAGTCCAATCTAGAATTAACAAATGCATGAACCAGTTTTTCAGCATCGCTTTGAGACAGGATGCTCCTAATTTTGTCAATGTTCACTAGGTGGAAGAAGGCTGTTCTAGAGATTTGTTTTATGTGTGAGCTAAATGACAAATCCTGGTCAAAAATGACTCAGAGATTCCTTGCAGTACTACTGGGGGCCAGAGTTATGTCATCTAAAGTAACAATATGGTTAGAAAACATGTCTCTTAGACTTTTAGGCCCAAATACAATAACTTCAGTTTTATCTGAGTTTAGAAGAAGAAAATTATACGTCATCCAGTCCCTTATGTCTTTTAGACATGCTTGTAGTTTGATTAATTTATTTGTTTCATCAGGTTTCATAGATAGATATAACTGCGTGTCATCAGCGTAGCAGTGAAAAGTGTTTTCTAATAATGTTGCCAAGGGGAGACATATATAGAGTAAAGAGTATTGGTTCTAACACAGAGCCTTGTGGAATTCCATAACTAACTTTTCTGTATGTCGAAGATTCATCATTAACACGAGCAAATTGGAATCTATCTGATAGATGCGATTTAAACCAATTTAGTGCAGTTCCTTTCCTTTCTGTGATCAATGGTGTCAAATGCAGCACTAAGATCTAGCAGAACTAGTAAAGAGACAAGTCCGTTATCTGAAGCCAAAAGAAGATCGTTGGTGACTTTAATCAGTGCGGTTTCTGTGCTATGATGAACTCTAAATCCTGACCGAAATTCTTCAAACAAGTCGTTTCTGCGCAGGTGGTCACATAATTGCTTTGCAACTACTTTTTCAAGTATTTTAGAAATAAAGGGGAGATTGGACATTGGTCTGTAATTGGCTAAGACACCTGGATCCAGACTAGGTTTTTTAAGTAGAGGTTTGATTACAGCTACCTTATAGGCATTTGGTACATATCCTGTTTGTAAAGAGAGATTAATGATATCTAATACGAACGTGTCTAATAAGGGTAGAGCGTCTTTGAGCAGTGTAACTGGAATAGGGTCTAGCAGACATGTTGTTGGTTTAGATGCCATAATAGTTAGTAGTTAACTCAGCAAGGTCTATGGGCACAAAGCAGTCTAAAAGGGACTGAGGACTTACTGATGATTGTAATTCTGTTGTATTTGTGGGGAGGGTCTGGTGAATTTTATTTCTAATAGCTACGATTTTGTTTGTGAAGAAGGTCATGAAGTCATTGCTGCTTAGCGATGAGGGAAAACTAGTCTCAACTGAACTATGGCTCTTAGTCAGCCTGTCTACAGTGCTGAAAAGAAACCAGGGGTTGTTCTTGTTTTCCTCTATTAGTGATGAATAATAAGCTGTTCTGGATTTACAGAGGTTAATTTGTATAAGTATAAAAATGCTTGTAGTTTGATTAACCGGTGACTTTATAAATGTAAATTATTAACACTCACCCACAGTATAAGAGGACAACATTGTGATTCATTATCAAGATCCAACTCAGGTTGAACTCAGGTGATCGGGACATGGATTACTCTCCCTTTATACGCTACTACCTTCATGTGAAGCAGACACTGTCGTAAAACAAACACCTCAGCCCCAAAAGAGACTAACTTTAGTTTGGTTCAGTATCTGTAAGTTTGGTTAAATTCCGATGGAAATCCACAAAGATAATATTTTATTGGAGAAACTGGTAAATGTATGATGGAACCACGGAGCCACCGAATGGTAATAATGCTCCTCATATCCATGACTAACCTGTGTCCCAGTTTGTAATGTTTTCATGTATTCTTAATATATGGTTTTATATCACGTGACCTAGTGTATGCTTTGTTTTTGATATTTGTAATTTCTTGATCACACATGATTTTGAGTAGTAAGCGTTAGAGAGATGATAAACAATTATATCCATATTACTTCCTCTGCAGAGGATTCACATACACGGTTTCTAAATACTGATGAGTATCTGAGTTGAGATGAGGATCTCGAACTGTCAATGACTCTTGTCCATGTCTGAGCTCAGCACCATCAATTATTTACACTCTCACCTCTGTGTGTGTTCAAGACCAGAGAAGCTGCGCAGACCAGACTCTGCTGGACCTGGACCTGGACCCAGCTGTGTGTCCATGAAGAGTGACTGGTCAATTACAGAACCTTATAATTTCAGACGTCCTGTCGATGGAAGGTAAACTTTTAAAACTGACAACATGTCAGCTGTTGTAATTAGTCAAAGACTGAAAACTTTAAAGAACTCGTGTGTTTTTATTTCTGCTTCTCATTTTGTACACAGACACAATCAGGATGGGGGTTTCTCTGATCTTCACACACTGCCTCTTAACACACATGAGGGATGTTTTGGAGGATCAGACTCTGACCATTTATATCCATATAAATGGTTGGCAAGATTTCAAAAAAAGTCTCTGGAATGAGGACAGTTTCCACACAAAAAATATGGGGAGTGGATTACATGATATTAAGCAGGTTGTCTTTGGGTTAGAGTGACCTAATACCCAGAAAATACATAAACATAGACAAAGTCCTAGAGAGTGTTGGACCAAAGTGGCTGTTGACAAAACCACCTTGTTCTGAAATGGATAACAGGACAATGCTAATGCTAAGCCTAGTAGCATATCCGCGTTTTCATCTGCCCGCCCCTGTTACGTGATTGGTTGGGGACTTTTTTCACGGTCATCTCACGTTATTCATCGGAAAAAATCTGTATGCAAACGTAGAGATCCAAGAGCAGCTGAGTGCAAGGATGACGGATTTGAAGTTGAGCCCTGGAAAGCATGCACACAGTTTGGAGTGTGAGCAGAGTAAATCTGCGTTTAAGCAGAATAAAACTGAATGCGAGCAGGAACATTTTGAGTGTGAACTCATAAAAATGATCAAATTATGCTCTCAAATTGAAAAAATCACTCTTCAATTAAGACAGGGAATCATTCCATACATGCAGAATATGTATTTCTCAGAGAAATGAAACTAGGCATTTTCTCCCCAAAGTGCGAAAGAAGATACACGACCATCAGCTTTAAAGTATAAGGAAAGTCGTCTGAACATCGTATCGAAAAAATTTAAAGTTAAAAGCTTAGCCCAAGCCTTGAGTTTTGGCCGGACATGTACTACAACACAATTATTTTGGTCTTATGTAACTCTGTAACCCTGAAGTAGAGCATGTTGACTCGTAATTTTCCTTTGCTCATTTTTATTGAAGTTTGTCAAAGAAAAGTGTAAGTTTTTCTCAAGTGATAAACTGAAGTGACGTTTTAAGTTAGACCAAGAAATTTAATTTTTAATAAGATAAAGATAAATGTTCATCAAAATGATGAGCAGCTAAGTGGGGTTCAGTGTCTTCCTCAAGTGTCAAATGTGACTTGTGACTGTTGGAGCCTAGGATCAAACCAACAGCTGGAGGATTGGTTGATGACCGTGGTACGTACTGCACCACAGTCGCCCCAAATTGTTCATTCCTTGATCTGTACATTATGACAACTATTTATCACCTGTATTTATCCTAGTAGTTATTAGATCAGTAAATATTCATTTATCAATATCAGGTAAAGTGTGTTTATATTTCTTTGCTGACAAAAGTGAGGGATCACTTATCTGCAAAGAGCCCACCTCTGATATGTGACTGATTGATTAATTTCTTCTGATTAGTCAGTGATTAACTTGTGCTAACAGAGAAGGTTAGCTGGTGTCAGAGTAGAAGATGCTCAGGATAAAGTGAAGTGGAAATGGTTGATTCGCTGTGGGGACTGATGGGAAAAGCCGAAAGAGAAGGAGTAGTCAATGATTAACTGGATTTGACATTGTGATCATCTCATAACTGATCTGCTGCCCCAAAACAAGGATAAATAATTGATGATGTGTGTTTTCAGCATTATCGTGATGCTCCAGTTTGAGGCCTTTTATCATTATTGCTGCTGTTTGATAGAGTTTTTTGAGACTAAACCAAACTGACTAAAACACTGAACTACAACCAGCTACAGACCGAGATGCTGATTCTCAGTAGGATCAGCAGGATCAGCAAACCTTTATCAATACAGGGAGTCTCTGATTCACTGTCCACATCCATATATCACTTCATGGACCTTTACCTAATGTGTCTCTGTGTGGACATAATGTGAGCTCATTGTTCCTGATTCGTCCACAGAGTGGACGAGCAGAGCTCAGAGGTTCCCAGTGGCCAGTCTGCCCAGCAGCATCAAACACACCTGGACTCCATATTTATGGTCTGTACATGTCCAAATATGACCTTTCCAATAATGTCCATGCTACACTTTTTACACCAGTGGATTGTCAGTGTGTCCAACGTGGATCTGATGTTTTGCTCCATGGTTTTACTTGGATTGTGTCAGTCAAATAGTTTTGTGTTCCAGCTGCTGGAGGACAACATTGTCAGTTTTGTGAAGAACGAGCTAAAGAAGATCCAGAACAGTCTGAGTCCAGATGACCAAGAATGGTTAGATGATGAGGTGTGTGATGGGGAGGATGAAGAGCAGAGGAGGAGCAGCAGAGATTCATTTCTGAGGATCACAGTGAACTTCCTAAGGAGAATGAAGGAGGAGCAGCTGGCTGACTGTCTGCAAAGAAGTAAGAGAAGAAATTAGACATTTACTTTTATCTCAAGATATGGAGGAAATCTTTTATATGCATTCTTTGTGGGGCTCCCTTTGGCTAACTACCTGTAGTGAGAGGTCTTGATGTCATGTGCTATGCCAGCCTGCGAGCAAGCAATGTTGGGGTGTGTTGATGCCCAGCTTTGTAGCTCTAGGGACATGGAATCTGACCTTTTATTGTGGGAGAGGTTGCATGGGTTGTAGTGAAGTCACCTACAGTGAGGAAAAAAAATATTTGAACCCCAGCTGATTTTGTAAGTATGCCCACTGACAAAGAAATGATCAGTCTATAATTTCAATGGTAGGTTTATTTGAACAGTGAGAGACAACAATGACCAAAAAATCCAGAAAAATGCGTTTCAAAAAAAGTTATAAATTAATTTGCATTTCCATGAAGGAAATAAGTATTTGATCCCTTTGAAAAACGTGCTTTAGTAGTTGGTGGCAAAACCTTTGTTGGCAATCACAGAGGTCAGCCGTTTCTTGTAGTTGGCCACAAGGTTTGCACACATCTCAGGGGGGATTTTGGCCCACTCCTCTTTGCAGATCCTCTCCAAGTCATTTATGTTTCGTGGCTGATGTTTGGCAACTCGAACCTTCAGTCAGGTGTTTTGTGACTGAATTCTATGCTGGTCATGGATTGGTCAAAATAAACAAAATGTTTGATAATAGCGTTGTTCATAACTGCACTTGGTACCAGAGCTTTATAAGCTGATTGTGGACTTTGTAGTCATATCATCAGAAGTGAATAGAGAAGCAGACCTATCAACTTATCACCAGCAATGATAGATTTTTTAGGGATATTGAAATGTTATAAAGAATAAACAAATCACTGGTATTATTTTTTTGCTTTAATTCAGGAACGTCTGCTGCAGTTTGTGATAAACACAAGTCTAACATGAAAAACAAATTCCACTCTGTGTTTGAGGGCATCGCTAATGCAGGAAACCCTACCCTCCTGAATCAGATCTACACAGAGCTCTACATCACAGAGGGACGGACTGGAGAGGTCAATGATGAACATGAAGTAAGACAGATTCAGAACGCATCCAGGAAACCAGTCAGACCAGAAACAACGATCAGACAAGAAGACATCTTTAAAGCCTCATCTCGAAGAGATGGACCAATCAGAAGAGTCATGACAAAGGGAGTGGCTGGCATTGGGAAAACAGTCTTAACACAGAAGTTCACTCTGGACTGGGCTGAAGACAAAGCCAACCAGAACATACACTTCACATTTCCACTGACTTTCAAAGAGCTGAATGTGCTGAAAGAGAAAAAGTTCAGCTTGGTGGAACTTGTTCATCTCTTCTTTCCTGAAATCAAAGATGCAGGAATCTGCAATTTTAAAGAGTTCCAGGTTCTGTTCATCCTTGACGGTCTGGATGAGTGCCGACTTCCTCTGGACTTCCACAGCAATGAGGTCCTGACTGATGTCACAGAGTCAACCTCAGTGGATGTGCTGCTGACGAACCTCATCAGGGGAAACCTGCTTCCCTCTGCTCGCCTCTGGATAACCACACGACCTGCAGCAGCCAATCAGATCCCTTCTGAGTGTGTTGACATGGTGACAGAGGTCAGAGGGTTCACTGACCCACAGAAGGACGAGTACTTCAGGAAGAGATTCAGAGATGAGGAGCAGGCCAGCAGAATCATCTCCCACATCAAGACATCACGAAGCCTCCACATCATGTGCCACATCCCAGTCTTCTGCTGGATCACTGCTACAGTTCTAGAGGATGTGTTGAAAACCAGAGAGGGAGGAGAGCTGCCCAAGACCCTGACTGAGATGTACATCCACTTCGTGGTGGTGCAGTCCAAACTAAAGAACGTCAAGTACGATGGAGGAGCTGGGACAGATCCACACTGGAGTCCAGAGAACAAGAAGATGATTGAGTCTTTGGGAAAACTGGCTTTTGAGCAGCTGCAGAAAGGAAACCTGATCTTTTATGAATCAGACCTGACAGAGTGTGGCATTGATATCAGAGCAGCCTCAGTTTACTCAGGAGTGTTGACACAGATCTTTAGAGAGGAGAGAGGACTGTACCGGGACACGGTGTTCTGCTTCATCCACCTGAGTGTCCAGGAGTTTCTGGCTGCTCTTCATGTCCATCTGACGTTTTTCAACTCTAAAATCAATCTGCTGTCAGAAAATCCATCAATCTCCTGTATGTCTGAAGAGTTTGGGGACAATTTAATAAATTTTTACCAGAGTGCTGTGAACAAGGCTTTACAGAGTCCAAATGGACACCTTGACTTGTTCCTCCGCTTCCTCCTGGGCTTTTCACTACAGACCAATCAAAAACGACTGAGACGTCTACTGACACAGACAAAAAGTAGCTCAGAGATCAATCAGGAAACAGTCGAGTACATTAAGAAGAAGATCAGTGTGACTCCTCCTCAGAGAAAAGCATAAACCTGTTCCACTGTTTGAATGAGCTGAATGATTGTTCTCTAGTGGAGGAGATCCAACAGCATCTGACATTAGGAAGTTTCTCCACAGATAAAATGTCTCGTGCTCAGTGGTCAGCTCTGGTCTTCATCTTACTGTCGTCAGAAAAAGATCTGGACGTTTTTGACCCAAAGAAATTCTCTGCTTCAGAGGAGGCTCTTCTGAGGCTACTGCCAGTTGCCAAGGCATCAAACAAAGCCCTGTTAGTAAGACAGTTGGAAATTATTTTACAAAAGAGGGACGAGAAATAAAGAACTACTGTGATGTTTTTCAAATTTATTTTGTCTTTCAGACTGAGTGGCTGTAACCTATCAGAGAGAAGCTGTGAAGCTCTGTCCTCAGTTCTCAGCCCCCAGTCCTCTATTCTTAGAGCACTGGACCTGAGCAACAACAACCTGCAGGATTCAGGAGTTAAGTTACTCTCTGATGGACTGAAGAGTCCGCACTGTAAACTGGAAACTCTCAGGTCAGATCAAGTTACTGTTTGCACTAAATGAGTTGATGTTACGATCCTAATACAGCCATGGCTCAGAGGATCACAAAATATAAAAAGCCCCAGGACCAAGCCACAAAATGGGCCGTAGGAATCTGGCTTCCACTAATAACCTATTAGTAATCCAAATAAAATAACAAAACCAAAACTGAAAAGATAACTGATGGTAACTCCCAGCCCACTGACATTAACAATTCATCAAACGTGCAGCAAACGTCACAAAATTAACACCTTCATCCCAATCCCTATCAAACTCAAGACAGTATGCGAGGAGCATGTTTCTAAGGGTCTGATGGCCAACCAGAGCAGTGATTGTACACATAGGGATCAGTTGGTAGCGCGGTCGTCCACCAATCCCACAGTTATGGTTCGATCCTCGGCTTCTCTGGTCTCAAGAGACCTTGAGCAAGTGGATGCACAGCTGCATAGCAGCCCCATTACTGTCAAAAAAACGTATGACCAGCTTTGGTGAGTGGGAACTGACCAACACAGTCCACAGAGACATGATCAAATGGTGCCTCAACGGCTGGAATAGGATGTAATGGGTATGGTGGAATTCTTTGATTTGGTTTGCTTGACATTTGAAATTTGTGACAGGTTTTGCAGTATTGTTTCACACCAGAGGCCAGAGAAAATCCACTGGTATGTTTTATTAACCCCCCAGCTAGTGGATTGTTATGGGCAGGACTAAGAATTAAAGAGCAAAATTTCTGTGGAATTACAATTTGGCTTACCACACTTCAATCATCACCTCAGGATGCAAACGGGGTGTCCGTTTATGCAAGTAGCCAAACACCACAATTGCTGTACGGCAGACACAACCAAATGAGGGAGTAGAGAGAGGCATCCTGTTTCTGCTATAAGGTGTTCCCCCAAAAAATGCACTTTACCAAAAGCGTCTTTCTCATCACAATACATAAGAACAGGTGGAGAAACAAAACACTCCCCACCATTGGCTCAACAAGGACTGAAGATACAAGGCGCATCCCCAGACTCAGGGTACCTTGTAGTCAGATCTATCACAGAATTAGGCTCAGCCATAAAGGTGTCTCCCAAATCAACACAAAATTTATCATCAGAGGATTTGAATTGTTTCTTAGCCATAGCCTGTTTCACAGCACACCCAGAAAACACCAAAGGATATTGTCTCTCAAGACCTTCAAAAAAAAATTCCAATACTTAGATCTGACATGGTGTGTTACACTTAGCTACGCTATCAAAGTTATCATGATGAATATAGTTTTTTGTTTAGTATGTACTCCATTCTAAGGTGATTATTTTTTTAAGCTAAGAGTATTAATCTCAACTAGGTCGACAAAATTATACAAACACCTGTTAGTCTGATGCAGTAGATTTCAAATGGCAGTAGACTAAAAACCCAAAATGGCAAAGCAACATGAAAAATTATGCAAATTTTGGTAAGGTTTTAGCTGTCATACAGCAGTGGAACAGATTATTTCCAAACCCTGTGTGTGGGCAGTGTCGGAGTTCACACTGCTACTATATAGATAGATACACAGCATAATGCTAAAGCATGTGCGCGTTCTCATCAGCATTCTGCCCGCCCCCGTTACGTGATTGGTCAGCATGAATTCTATTCAGTGGAGAATTTTGACAGGGTTGTCTCGGGTTAGTTACGAAAGCGAGCGCAGAGATCCGAACCCAGAAGGTTCATGAGTGAGTAGCAGTAGCTGAATTCAAGGAGGGTTTGAAAGTGAGCACAGGAAATCTGAGAGCACGCAGAAAGTTTGGAGTGTGAGCAGAGTAAATTTGAAAGCGAGCAGGAACATTTTGAACGCAAGAGTAAAGAATCTGAACATAAAAATCAATAAATTGTGCTCTGAAATTGAAAACTACGCCCATGATTTATCAATATTATTTGAATATTTTATGCCATAACCTGTACAGCACTTTGTTCAACCTTGTTGTTTTAAAGGGCTTAACAAATAAAGTTACAGTTACAGTTAGATATAATTTAGATATACAAGTAATGGCTTTGTATTACTGAAACTTCTTTTCTTTATGCAACCCAGATTTAACACGGACTAAAACTGAGTAGTTGAGAACATAGATATGTTTGTTCCATGTTTGTCTTTGTGGTGTAAAAGTTTTCATCTTGCTGATTATTTTCTCTTCAGACTGAGTCTCTGTAACCTGTCAAAGAGAAGCTGTGAAGATCTTTCCTCAGTTCTCAGCTCCCAGTCCTCTAGTCTGAGAGAACTGGACCTAAGTAACAACAACCTAAAGGATTCAGGAGTGAAATTACTCTCTGATGGACTGAAGAGTCCACACTGTAAACTGGAGACCCTTAGGTCAGAACAAGTTACTGTTTTTTGTTGTTGTTTGTTCAGTTTTTCTTCATTTATTTCATATTCCATTATTTGGGGGGGAGTTTTTATGATTCAAGGTTTTAAGGACAGATCATGACATTGTGGAACAGATTACAAAGCCAACTCAGGCAAAACATTCGCCTTCACATTACGTGATGTTAATTTGATTTTATAATATTGACGAATTCTCTCAGATACCTTTTTTGAAGCATCTTGAATTACTATGAATTACCAGCTGATTTGCAGAGCTGAATAAATGAAACATGTCAACTGGACTGGAAGATTCAGTCATGGCATAACCTCACCTAGATGACTTAGAATCTTCACTGACAACTCAATAAATGGCTACCGTCTTGGGCTGTACTGTACCAATGTTCAGTTCATTCTTAACTGAGCTTTTTTTTCCATGAAGAGAATTGTTACATTCAACATATAACATTTAAGGCATATTCCTACACTTGTACCAAAACACTGAAAAAAAAAACCTAGAATAAAATTGACCTAAATAAAAAAAAATAGAAACATAAGAAAATCATGCTAAGTGTTCACAGATGGTTCCTGTGTGCTGTTTGTGTGTCTGCAGACTGTCAGGTTGTCTGGTCACCGTGAAAGGCTGTTCTTCTCTGGTCTCAGTTCTGAGTTCCAACCCCTCCCATCTGAGAGAACTGGACCTGAGCTACAATCATCCAGGAGACTCAGGAGTGAAGTTGCTGTCTGCTGGACTGGACACTCTCAGGTATGAAGAAACCTGCTGCAGCCACAGTGTCTGATAGAGGCAGAAGAGCAGAGAAACATTCTCTGTTTCTTCATATGACAGACTGACACACTCCCAAAGTCCATGTTTGTACAGCAGCACCTGTTTGACTGTTTTGGTTGTGACAGTCTGACACCAAAGCCAATCTGAAATCTTTTGTCCACGTCATGTCCCTGCTCCGTATCAGTCCAAGATAAGGACTCCAGTTCCTCTAGTCTGTGCTGAATGTCCATTCCCCAGAACTGAAGAATAAAACAATGTGTTTGTGTGTGAGACACATGTAATGTCCATATGTCCATGCTGACAGAGAATGTGCTGGTCTGACCCGCTTCCTCCTTTCAGGGTGGAGCCCGGGGGAGAACGATGGATGACACCAGGTCTGAGGAAGTGTGAGTGTGTTTTTAATGACAGTCAAACATCTTCACAGTGTCAGTAAATGAACAGATGATGGATTAATAACTGCAGCTGTTTGTGTCTTGTTCTCTCCATCAGATTCCTGTGAGCTCACAATCGACACAAACACCGTGAACAAAAACCTACAACTGTCTGACAACAACACGAAGGTGACATATGTGGAGAAGGATCAGTCATATCCTGATCATCCGGACAGATTTGAAGTCTGGCCTCAGCTGCTGTGCAGTAATGGTCTGACTGGTCGATGTTACTGGGAGGTCGAGTGGAGCAGAGGGGTTGATGTTTCAGTGAACTACAGAGGAATCAACAGAAAGAAAAGCAGTAAAGACTGGTGGTTTGGAGGGAACAACCAGTCCTGGAGTCTGATCTGCGTTCGTGGTGATGATCATGATGAATATTCGGTCAGACACAATAGCAAAGAAACATTGATCTCCTCGTCCTCGTCGTCTTCAGTCACTAACAGAGTAGCAGTGTATGTGGACTGTCCTGCTGGGACTCTGTCCTTCTACAGAGTCTCCTCTGAAGAACTGATCCACCTCCACACCTTCAACACCACATTCACTGAACCCATGTATCCTGGACTTGCAGCCTGGTCTGAATCTGGTTCCTCAGTGTCTCTATGTCCATAGTAGTGTAGAGAGTCTGGTCTTGTGTTGGACACATGGTTGGACACATGGTGTCTTTTTAACTCACATACACGTTTTCATTCATGGATTAAATCAGTTTCTTGTATAAACAGACTATATGATTCCTTGTAAACTTGTTCCTCTTCCTTTAACAATGAAGCCGCCATCATTACAGGATCAACATCATTAATGATCAGCTGATGGTTTAATTCAATTCAATTCAATTCAACTTTATTTATATAATGCCAATTTACAACAAGGTCATCTCAAGAAACTTTACATAATAAAGTCAAGACTATACAAACATTTAAAGAAAACCCAACAAATCCCCCTTGAGCAGCTATAGGCAACAGTGGAGAGGAAAAACTCCCTTTAACGGAAGAAACCTCCAGCAGAACCAGGTTTACTGAACAATGCTCATGATAACTTTTTATAATCGTGTTTGTAGAGCCGCATTGATTCTTGTACTTACTGTTCAGCTCTGGTTTAAGTCACATTGATGGGTGCAGTGTTTCATGTTTTTATCACTTTGTATTTGAGCCTCATCACAAATATTCACATACAGTGAAACGATACATGTCTTTGTCTGAGTTTGACAGAAATAAATGTTTCATGAACTGTCAGTGTATAGTTTTCATTTGTTTCACCTGTAAAGAAACGGTGTACATCCATCAAATGTCCACATTCAGCAATGAGCCAGACGTCAGTTTTTGTCCAAGAATGAAGCTTCAGAGATATTTGACTTTTTACAGCGTTGTGGAGTGTGCGTGTGTGACCACTGTAAAAAGTTGTGGTTTGGAGACACAGTTGAAAAACTCGTCCACTCGTCGTTTGGGAATGAGGACACATGTCCCCCAGTGCAGCAGTCTGGTGTGTCTTTAATAGTTTGTGGACAACAAGCAGATCCAGCTCACAGACTGACAGACTCTAAACGTGAGGAGAGACGGTTACGTGTTCGTTTCAGCGTCTGTGTGGAGATTGTTGAACATATGAT
Organism: Channa striata; assembly: GCA_033026295.1. Taxonomy (NCBI): domain Eukaryota; kingdom Metazoa; phylum Chordata; class Actinopteri; order Anabantiformes; family Channidae; genus Channa; species Channa striata. Next base: position 27,544,690 of record CM065172.1, read on the forward strand.
TCACACTGTAAACGGACGTTCTACAGTTTGTGTTTACTGCAGCAGAGGAAGCTCCATCATCAGCAGTGACTTGTTGGTGACAGTTGAGCTCAGCTGATCATTTATCACTAACAATAACAATCAAGGGACTTTTTCTGGTGTTCTTGGAGACTTTGACGTGACAGCACGTGTCGTTCTCCCTCTTCTCAGCTGCCGTAGGCTCGTGCCACGAGCCCAAACACTGACAGGTGGCCCAGTCCTTGTGCAGCAGCCCCTCCCAGCTGCAGTCAGAGAGATGTTCACCCCTCTGCTCTGTCCAGCCCCCGCTGGGACCCAAACCATCTCAAGTGAGAGTTCAGCATGAACATCTTCACATTCATACAAAATCTTTTTGTGATTTATTTTCTAAATTTGTATAATTTTTTTCCTTTCTCGTTTTTATGAAAAAGAGTTTTTTTCATTTACAAAACAAGTGTGTCCGGATCATTTCTCAAATTTTTATTTGTTTGTGAAATACTAATTTTTTTTTCTTCCCTGGTGAAATCTGTCAGTGCGGGCTGTGATGTCACCGAATGACTCTGGGATACGCTCCAGCGGCAACACTTCAAAGCCTTTGTTCTCTTCCGGGTGACTTTTAGTTGCCTACACATTAAAAACACGGGGACCTAATTGCTGTGTTCATAGTCCTGTACGAACACGCTCTTTGTTTTAGCTACTTACATCTAAACATCTCACTTTACGCATTTTCAGAATACCACACAATTTAAATGAAAACATGTAATGTCCTAATAAATGTAACTGAACGTTATGGTAGGTACAGTGTTACATACAATGTACATACAATGTTTTATGCCTGGTAGAAATGAAATGAATTCATAATTTTTTCTTCATTAGAGCTGCACAAACTCTGCTCTGTTTGTGTGCACATTATACGTGGTATTTTTTTCATAAAACACTAACTGATTTGATGTTAGGGGAGGGGGCAGGGCAGGGGTCCTTGATAACCAGGGTAGAGATCAACTGATCTGTATCATGTCTTGACATAAACAGTAGTGATGGCTACTGTGTATGTATGTACCAAATACTCTGTAAGTTGCTTTGGATAAAAGCATCTGTGAAATGTAAATTAAATGTGTCTGTCCAGTTTTGTGTATGGCACATATCATACATGACTGACAAAACCTTTGTACATACGAACCATCCCCCCTTTTGACCCATGGTCGAGGGCCTGTCAGTTTAGCAAAATGTGTGAAGAACTGTTTTGGAAGGCAAGGTTTGTCATCAGGGCTCCACCAAACATCACGCTTGAACCCCGGTGTTAACGTTCCTGCGGGGTAGAAAAAGATTGCATAGCAGCCTTAGCAGCAGCATCAGCTCTGCTATAACCTAAAGAAAAAGAATTGGTGTTGTTAGCGTGAGCAGCACACTTACAGACTGCAATAGCTTTTGGGTGGAGGATTGCATCTAAAAGTGCTGCAAGGATAATTTGTCCATCAGATTTTAGAAAGTTCTGATAGCGCCACAGGTCACCAAAATCATGTATGACCCCAAAAGCATAGAGTGAATCAAAATATACTGTCACCCTTACGAGGAAGACCTGCAGCAACCGGATCAAGTTTACAAGAAAAATAGGCTACAGGCCTAAGTTTTTATTTTCTCATCAACAGTTTGCATAAAAGGCTGAGTCGGATGAGGCAGACTAAGAGTGGGAGCAGATTGCAAGGCAAGTTTCATGTCAACAAAAGCTTTGTCATGTGCTTTAGTGATTTGCCATGAATCAGTGAGCTGAGAGCAGCTCCAAGAACAACAGGATTAGGAATGACGTTTTTTCTCTCTGTTGTGGCTTTATGTGCTTCTTCGGCCAGATGCTTAAGCAGAGCCACTGTGTCATGTGTGGGACTGCAGATCCTGATGTCATCAACATACTGCAAAAGAGCAGAAAATCAGGGCCACGCAAATCATGTGCTGTAAAATGTAAATCAATATCTGACATAAAATCTGTGAACGGTGGACACACCAGAACTTGTGCACGTGAATAACTCTGTTGACAAGACAGACTGCTGCAGCTTCCATTCATACACATGTAACAAAGAACCAGGGCTGTAATTCACCATGGTGCATGTTTGCAAATCAGGATTTTTGAACACTTGTATCCCCTCTGATGACACAATTTTGACAACATAAATTTATGTTTGTACGATTGATCTTGAGAACTAACACATGACAGAAACACTTACACTGTACACATCTTAGGAGGTGTTACAAGTTCAGTTGCTTTTAGAACTGATCTAGTTCACTTTCAAAGTGTACTCAGGAAATTTACTCTCTCCCTCAACATACTGAGCATAGGTTTCCACAGGTGGCTCAAATTTAGCTCCAGACATTGAAGACATTGCTCAATCAAATCCACACTCACTTCATCCTGTGTCAGTTTTGTCAAGCATGTCTTCATTGCAGTGTGTGTCAGTGTGTGCGTTACCTCCCCCCTTTTTGACCAGTCAAGAGCAATCGTCCCTGGGACACGGCTCTTTCTCCTCCCGTCAGTTTGCCACTGTCGAGAGCCTCTCATTACAATGTCCAGCCCCGTGTCCTCTTCTTTGGCAATAAGGACACTCCGAATCAGCAGTCTCTTGTCCAATGTCCTTTCTGTCCACATTTGTGACATTGTCTAGTTGTGGTTTGCCTCCTTGTCTTCAGTTTTTCTATAGTCCATGGTGTCTGCTATAGTCCCTTTCATTGGACACAGTATTCATCATGGTAACAGTTGCAAAGTGAAGTTCTCGTTGACTTTTCTCCTTTCCTTAAGGACACATATGCTACACATATGCAGCTTTGACGCACTCCTGCAGCAATGTCAGGCAAAAGTCCTCTCAATAAGTGACTTGTGAAGTGTATTTCCCACGATCCAGAAGAATCACTCAAGTCTGTTGTATGTTTAACACCATTCTAAGTATCAAACACATTTGTCAGAAAGTGTAGATAATCATCAATGGTCTCATCTTCATGTTTTTTAATTTTATCATATCAATTTTCACTGGGAACTTGAGTTTGAAGTCTTCTACCATACTGTTAACTGCCTCTCTGGTTCCAGTCTAGGTTTTTACATCTACAGTCGGCCTGTGGCAGTTTCACCATGACTTTCTGCAGGTCAGATGGTTTGGCTTTTGTTGTTTTGAGGGAATTTTTCAGTCTAACATTGGATCACACTTCTGGCAGAAGTGTGACATCAAGTCTTTTGTGTCCCCGAAGATGCCCTGACTTCCCACTGACATGATTAGCATGGCTACTCATTAGGAAGCCCACGAGAACTAGCAGGGATATTGAATCCCAGAAGTAACATTTGTGAGAAACCCCTTAACACCTAAAACAGACCCCTGACATCTAAAACAGACCCTCTGTCTTCACTTTGTTCAACCCTAGCTCCCCCCAGGTAGCTGTCCCAACAGAGACTAGACACAATAACAGAGACTTGCTAATTAAGACTCTTGATCAATGTGTATTCACCTGTATGTATGATTTGCATTGCTGAGCAGTTGAAAGCACTCACAAGCCTGACAGAATCGATCAGATCACTTGTCTGATCCACTCGGGTGTAAACTTTTTTTTTGCTGTGTTCCTTTACCTGTTCCTCTACCTTTTTGCTTATTTGTTATTAAATTGCTTAATGATCATTTGAGAGCTGCCTCCTGTCTCTTAACTTGCTCTCTCAGATTTTTGCCACAACAGTTGTCAGAAGTTGTCTTAGTTCAGTTCCAGTGTTATAAGTCTTTGTAGAACGTTTGAAGTTCTTCCGCAAAAATGGTACCAGAATCACATGGATTAGGCAGACTAACTCTGTTTCTCTGTGTTCATTTCTCATTGATCAGGTTTTCATTCGGCTTGATAAACCAGATGGCACCCCAAAGTGGCTGAAGATGATGCCAGAGATGTGGTCGAATCAGGTTGTGATTGCTGCCTTCCTTCTCCACCTGAATGCTGTACCCTTTCTGCTCCTTGACCTGGTGCTGGTGGCGGAGCTGATGGGCAGGAGTCCAAGCCAGCGTCCAGTTTCGGTGCCGTGAGGTCCGGATAGAGAGGACGACACACTGTTAGTATGTGGTGGAAACTGTGTATTGTGTGTGTGCTGCTGAAGTTTTTCTACTGAAACACTGTCTGTTCTATGTGGTTCAGTAGTCATGAGCTTTTGCATTCATTTTCTCTCCCTATATTCTACTTCAGTTTTCCACATATCCAAGCATTCTTTATTTGAATCACATATCCGTATGTCTCTCCCCAACATTGTTTTTTTGCCTTTAGGTTTTTGTCTTTACTTTTCCTCTAATTTTCTTAGTTGATCTTTACTAAAGGAACCACCTAGAGGAAGCTTGAGTGGTAGCAACTGTTGTCCTCCTGCGGTAAGCGTATTGTGCCCCTCCCTTTTTCTTCACGCTGTGTCGGGTCTCTGCCGAAGGATTGTTCACTGGTTAATCGTAGCTCTTGTTTTCTAAATTAGTAATTTCTCTGTGTATAAACTATCACTTGGGAACTCCTTCTGTCTCTCCTCTGACTTGCTCTGTCTGCCACATGTTTAGTTTTTCCTTGGCCTCCTTTAGTGATAACTGTACTTGTAAAAAGTGTAAGGTTATTGCAGCTTTGGAGGCGAGGCTCTCTGAATTGGAGGCTCGGCTCCGCACCATGACAAACAATCCAGCTAGTCAGGCCCCGGTAGCTGGTGCGGACCAACCTAGCATAGCCACTGTTAGCTTAGCCACTGTTAGCTGTTCCCCAGCAGTACCCGAGCAGCTGGGAAGCCAGGCCGGCTGGGTGACGGTTCGTAAGCGATCTAATGCTAAACCAGCCGGTTCACGTTTCTAATCGATTTTCCCCACTCAGCGAGACACCCGCTGAGGAACGAACTCTGGTAATTACCGACTCTATAGTCTGAAAGTTGAAGTTAGAGACGCCAGCGGCCATAGTCCAATGTTACCCTGGGGCCAGAGCGGGCGACATCGAATCATATTTGAAACTCCTGTCTAAGGATAAACATAGATACCATAAGATTATCATTCATGCAGGAACAAATGACGCCCGATTACGCAAATCGGAGGTCACTAAAACGAATATTGAATCGGTGTGTAACTTTGCAAAGACAATGTCGGACTCTGTAGTTTTCTCTGGACCCCTGCAGAATCTGATCAGTGACGACATGTACAGCCGCATGTCGTCATTCAACCGCTGGCTGTCTAGGTGGTGTCCAGCAAACGATGTGGGCTACATAGACAACTGGAAAAGTTTTTGGGGAAAACCTAGGCTGATTAGGAGAGACGGCATCCATCCTACTTTTGATGGAGCCTCTGTCTTATCAAAAAATATGGCGGATTTAATTAGACAACCAAAAGATTGACAGTCCAGAGTTGAGCCTAGGATGCAGATATCCAGTCCTACACGCCTCTCTGCAGTATCCTTACCACCGTCACCCCCCCACAACTCCCACATTCCTATAGAGACTGTGTCTGTTCCCCGATTAACTAAATTTTACAAACTAAAAATGATCACAAGAGGAGTTTATCATAATAACTTAATAAAAATCAGGACTGCTCCTCTTACTGAACAAAAAACTAAAACAATTAAATGTGGATAATTAAATATCAGATCTCTCTCATCTAAATCTCTGTTAGTAAATGATTTGATAAGTGATCATCAATTCGATTTATTTTGTCTCACCGAAACCTGGTTGCAGAAGGAAGAATATGTTAGTTTAAATGAGTCGACCCCCCCAAGTCATATTAACTATCATGTTCCTAGAAACTCAGGCCGAGGTGGAGGAGTAGCAGCAATCTATCACTCAAGCTTATTAATAAACCCTAGACCTAAACATAGTTATAACTCATTTGAGAGTCTTACTCTGAGCCTTTCACACCCAATTTGGAAAACTCAAAATCCACTTCTATTTGTTATTGTGGACCGTCCTCCAGTCCCTTATTCTGAATTTTTGACTGAATTCTCAGATTTTCTAGCCGACTTAGTGCAGATAAAGTCGTCATAGTGGGCGATTTTAACATTCATGTAGATGCTGACAGTAACTCCCACAACACGACATTTACTTCATTATTAGATTCTATTGGTTTCTCTCAAAATGTAAATTAACCCAGTCATTGATTTAGTCACACCCTAGACCTGGTCCTTGCATACGGTATTGAAATTGATGAACTAACAGTATTTCCTCATAATTCTGTTCTCTCTGACCATTTTCTAATAACATTTAAATTTAATTTAATGGATTATACATCAGCTAGAAAAAAATTCTGCTTCAGTAGATGTTTATCTGAAAACACAGTGAACAAACTTATAAGAAATGATCCCTTCATCATTTACTTCAACATGTACCGATATAACTGAGAGTAGCCTCATTAACTTTACTCCTGTACAAGTTGATTACCTGACTGATAATTATGCAGCATCTTTACGTTCCATACTTGATAGTGTTGCCCTTTAAAAAAGAAGGCAGTAATTCTGAACAGGCGATCTCCATGATATAGCTCGCAAACCCGCAATTTAAAGCAGGCGTCATGAAGACTGGAAAAGAAGTGGTGTTTCACTCATTTACAAGAATCACGCTTAGCCTGGAAAAAGAGTTTATACTTATACAAATTAGCCTCCGTAAACCAGAACAGCTTATTATTCATCACTAATAGAGGAAAACAAGAACAACCCCCGGTTTCTTTTCAGCCCTGTAGCCAGGCTGACTAAGAGCCAGAGTTCAGTTGAAACAATTATTCCTTCAACGCTATGCAGCAATGACTTCATGACCTTCTTCACAAATAAAATCATAGCTATTAGAAATAAAATTCACCAGACCCTCCCCACAAATACAACAGAATAGAATCATCAGTAAATCCTCAGTCCCTTTTAGACTGCTTTGTGCCCATAGACCTTGCTGAGTTAACCCCAACTATTATGGCATCTAAACCGACAACATGTCTGCTAGACCCTATCCCAGTTAGACTGCTCAAAGATGCTCTACCCTTATTAGACACGTTCATATTAGATATCATTAATCTATCCTTACAAACAGGATATGTACCAAAGGCCTATAAGGTAGCTGTAATCAAACCTCTACTTAAAAAACCTAGTCTGGATCCAGAAGTCTTAGCCAATTACAGACCAATATCCAACCTCCCCTTTATTTCTAAAATACTTGAAAAAGTAGTTGTAAAGCAATTATGTGACCACCTGCGCAGAAACGACTTGTTTGAAGAATTTCAGTCAGGATTTAGAGTTCATCATAGCACAGAAACCGCACTGATTAAAGTCAACAACGATCTTCTTCTGGCTTCAGATAATAAACTTGTCTCTATACTAGTTCTGCTAGATCTTAGTGCTGCATTTGACACCATTGATCACAGAATATTATTACAGAGACTAGAACATGTAATTGGAATTAAAGGAACTGCACTAAACTGGTTTAAATCGTATCTATCAGATAGATTCCAATTTGTTTATGTTAATGATGAATCTTCCACATACACAAAAGTTAGTTATGGAATTCCACAAGGCTCTGTGTTAGGACCAATACTCTTTACTCTATATATGTCTCCCCTTGGCAACATTATTAGAAAACACTCTGTAACTTTTCACTGCTACGCTGATGACACGCAGTTATATCTATCTATGAAACCTGAGGAAACAAATAAATTAATCAAACTACAAGCATGTCTAAAAGACATAAGGGACTGGATGACGTATAATTTCCTTCTTCTAAACTCAGATAAAACTGAAGTTATTGTATTTGCACCTAAAAGTCTAAGAAATATGTTTTCCAACCATATCGTTACTTTAGATGACATAACTCTTGCCCCCAGTAGTACTGCAAGGAATCTCGGAGTCATTTTTGACCAGGATTTGTCATTTACCTCACACATAAAGCAAATCTCTAGAACAGCCTTCTTCCACCTACGGAACATTGACAAAATTAGGAGCATCCTGTCTCAAAGCGATGCTGAAAAACTGGTTCATGCATTTGTTACTTCTAGATTGGACGACTGTAATTCTCTACTTTCAGGCTGCCCCAGTAACTCTCTAAAAAGCCTCCAATTAATCCAAAATGCTACAGCAAGATTACTGACTGGGATTGGTAAGAGAGATCATATTTCACCTTCATTAGCTTCTCTCCATTGGCTTCCAATTAAATGTAGAATAGAATTTAAAACCCTTCTTCTTACCTATAAAGCTCTAAACGGCCAAGCTCCATCATATCTAAAAGATCTCCTAGTACCATATCATCCTACTAGACCACTTCAGTCCCAAAATGCAGGTCTACTTGTGGTTCCCAGAATTTCCAAAAATAGAATGGGAGGCAGAGCCTTTAGCTATCAAGCTCCTCTCTATGGAACCAGCTCCCAGTCCAGATTCGGGAAGCAGACACCCTCTCTACTTTTAAGACTAGGCTCAAAACCTTCCTCTTCGATAAAGCTTATAGTTGGTTATAGTCATGCTGCTATAGGCTTAGACTGCTGGGGGACTCTGCACTGAGACACTTTCCTCTTTTATTCATTCTCTCCTCTCACCCCACATCTATAATGTCACCACTGTATGACATTAACTCTGTTACTTCTTTGTCCCGTAGTCATCTCTCTCCCTCTCTGTCTCCCTCTCTCTGTCCCTGTCTTCAGGTGTCCCCGGATTTGGTGCTGTGTGTCTTCCAGTGTGCAGCTACTGGTCCTACTAACCTTTCCAATGTTTTGTTGCTGCTTTTGTTGCTCTGTCCTTTTCTCTCTCCACTTTCCACTCACCCCAACCGGTCAAGGCAGATGTCCGTCCACCCTGAGCCTGGTTCTGCTGGAGGTTTCTTCCGGTAAAGGGAGTTTTTCCTCTCCACTGTTGCCTATGGCTTGCTTGAGGGGCATTTGTTGGGTTTTCTCTACACGTTTGTATAGTCTTGACTTTATTATGTAAAGTGCCTTGAGATTACCTTGTTGTAATCTGGCGCTATATAAATAAAGTTGAATTGAATTGAATTATGTCAAAACACCACTAGCCGTGTCTTCACTTGGGTCCTTAAAACATTTAATACCCTAACTGTGACAACAAGGTCACATACAGGAAATGTTTTACAGACTATGTCTGACAACACCCACTTTTGCAATAAACGTATGTTTAGTTGTTGAGGTAGGAGTGAGAAGCAGTATAATACATTTTCATTAATGTAACTTGAACCACTGGAAATGTAGGAAACAAACAATTGTAATTAATTGTTTTATGAATGTGACAAATTATTGGCAATTTAAACAAATAACCAAAATTTTACTTATAAAATGTGCACAAGGGACTGTGTGATGTGGAGGAGAAAGTAAATTTTTGTTCTGAATCATTGTCTTCCTGTTCTGTTCTCTGTTCTAAGGCAGTTTAACAGGATGGTTACACTTACATCTTGTGGCCACAGAAACAAACTGCGTGTTATCAAGCTGAAATTCTTCTCATTAGTCGTATTCAGAGAGTAGTATAAGTTCAGGAAACTATAATATAATAGTATGCTAAACCTTTGTCTCTTTGTGTAACACCTAATTCTGAGTCTGCTGCTCCTTTTCATGTTCTGCCATCTGTCTTTTGAAGTCCTCTCCCTGTCGGGATTATTCTTGACCAAAATTAAACCACCCAGTCTATTACCAACTGCTTTCACTTCACTTTCTATCTTCATGGACACATTTGAAGAGTATAGACAGAATGTAAATTGTACGACATTCAAGTTTACTTCTTCGTTAGTTCTGTGTAACAGACGTCACTGTGTGGTGCTTGTGAAAACAGACACAGAGGGAAAAACTGTTAACAGAAGCTGAATGAGAAACAGGACAGACTCAGACCGGAAATACACAGGTTAGATATCTGCAGCAGGGAGCGCGTATGACTGGATGAAGCATAAACTCTTTGACAGTAACAACTTTAAAAACTTGTGAAGAACATGTACAAATGAATTTCTCTGACCATAGAGCAGATCACATTTCAGTCACTGCACAGTCTCTGTTTACAGCATGTTGGTCTCACAGGAGCCAGGCTGCAGGATCTGAAGAGACAAAATGAGTCTAAGAGATTTTCTAAACCAGGGGTAGAACAAAGCATAAATCAGAGGGTTCAGACAGGGGCTGATACACAACATAAATACACCAGAGACTGGAGGTAAAGTAATACCACTGTCAGCTGTTACAAGAATCAGAACATTTGATGGGCCGTAACACATTAAGAACACAGCTACAACAACACCCAGAGTCCTGGCAGCTTTCAGCTCAGATTTCTTCGTCTTTACAGTCCCTGAATGTTGGAGTGTAACGGCTGCGACATGGGAGCGCATGGCACGAGCCTGAGACACAGCCGTCACAAATACTCGTGTATACAGGAGTATGACGACAGTAATTGGAGCAACAAATGACAAAAAAAGATCAGAAACTGCTCGCATGTATCCAACAGCCACTACACACTGTCCATAGCAGGTATTATACAAACCTGGTTGAGCCAAATTTTCATTTAAATATTGACCATTGTAGACAACAGAACTGGTCCAACACATACAAACACACATTTTAACCCTGGTCACAGTGACTCTGGTGGGGTAATGCAGAGGGTCACAAATAGCCACATATCGGTCGACTGATATGAGAACCATGATTCCTACTGAGGCAGAGAGAGCGATCGAGAACATGTAAACGTGTAGAGGACACATGAGGTCACCAAGAAACCAACAGGATGTTTGTCGATAAGCTTCTAACACTGACTCAAATCCAAAAAGGAAATCTGACACAGCCAGAGACAGGAGGAGCAGGTTGGTGGGTGTGTGCAGCTGCCTGCAGGGAGACAAAGACGCGTCATGTAATATGAGACATTCATGTAAAGTGATATGTCTTACATGTGGCTCATCTGGACACAAACATTCAGAAACATTGTCAGCAAAGCAGAAAATACGTCTGGTGTCAGCATTAAAATTATTTAAACAATAAACCTAAGTAACATGTTCTTGTGAATCAGACTGTTTAGACTTGAAATAATCAGTTGTAAGTTTTGCTGAGTTTATCTCTGCCTGAAGTGGGAGACTGAGATGACGACGAGCAGGTTGAGAGACACAGTGAAACCACAGATAAAGAACAGCAAATACATGAGGACAATATCAGACTGATTGAGCTTTGGTTTCATGCAGGAGACATTGAGGAGTTGTGGAAAGCAGAGCTCTGCTTTGTCCTGGTCCTTCATCATCAGAGAGGGGAGGAGGAGAAGCTGCAGCCCTGGCAGCTTCTGACTCAAACTCTGTCAGACAATGATTTATCAGTTTCTGTTGTAATAATCATCCTTCCTCTTTTCTCTGCCTTTTTTCCAGTTGCATCACATCATCGTCATCATTTTCTCTCCTCCCACTTGACCTCAAGATAGGATCTAATTCCATGTTTTGTTCTGCTTATCTGGGCAACTCTGTCTCCTCAAAGTTATGTTTGTATAAAACTACAAAAAATGCAGCTGATTTTGTTTGTAATTAGGTTCCTCTGAAAAGCAAGTTTTTGTAAAGGTTACCGTAACTTCATACTGTAACTAGAGCCCCGAAAAGCAGAAGCTGAGACACGCCGATACCACAACAGTTTTATTTAAACAGGAACTACTGATACAGTTATAATTATAACACTTATTATTGATCCTATTATACTCAGCACAGAGACCTAAACTCTAACAAAAACTCTCTCAAAAAGGTTTAACAATATCAATTCAAAGGCAGAGAGACTTAAGCTATAACAAAAACCCGAACTACCAAAACTATCAACAGACTCACGAAAAGTATTAAGGGCTGGGCATTGGGAAAGGCCAAACAAGATCAGGGCATTGCACCAGAATGAACCAAGACACACTGGCAAACCCAAAACTAAATACAAGGCCTTAAATACAAACATGCATGGGTGATGATAATGATGATGAAAGGTAAGGGGTGAGTGCACCAGTAACCAGCCGAGGACGGGAGGAGTCTAGAGTCCAGAATCCTGACGATGATGATGACGATGAAAGGCAAAGGGTGAGTGCACTGTTAACCAGCAGAAAAATTAATGCCTATATCCAAGTTAAGAGCAGTGAAAGACTAAAGAAAACAAAAAGCACCTAACTTTTAACAGGAAGCCCCCTCCTTGGTCGCCCCCTGGCAAACCTTAATGGCTGGTCAGGATTCCCTTGATGGAAGTCTGCAATGAGAGGGGAGTTCAAGATGAAGCAGGTGGATACTGAAGCCGGGTGGGTACCGAACGCCTTCTTCTCCGGGCCATAGCCTGTCCAGTCCACCAGGCACTGGAGCCTTTCCTCCGACTCCTTCACTGGCTTAAGACGGGACACATGGAAGACTGGATAGACCCGCATACTGCCTGGAAACCTCAACAGCAACTGGGTTGACTTTACTTTGATCCAGTTAGCAGCTTTTAATGAAGGCACTTACTGCTGCCTGGGCCTGCTTGGAGGAAAATAGAGGGCAGACCCTACATGCACACACGTAATGACGTATATCCCCATTCACGGCTGGCCACCAGTACCTTTGTGCATTCAGGTGTCCTAGGTGTCAGGTTTGGTGTTTTTGGCACCCCAGTGATACAATAAAACTAAGTCCAATCTGGAGAAGAACCGTAACCAACGAGACTGCTGCACATTAAGGTGCTTGGCAGAGCGAATATACTCCAAATTTCTTTGGTCAGTCCAGATCAGGAATGGCTGCTCAGCCCCCTCCAACAATGTCTCCACTCTTATAGTGCCAGTTTGAGGGCTATGAGTTCCTGGTTCCCAACACCATAATTCCTTTCAGCCTCAGTCATGTGTCAGCTCATTGTCTTGCATTGCACTTGAAACAGGAGGTAAAAATACATCCTCTACTACTGCGTAAAAGGAATGTAGACGTGTGAAGTATTTCCAAAAACCATCTGTGTTTTACCAGATTCGAACCTGAGCGTTTACTGAAGCCTTGTGATGTTTGCATATCTCTTACCGTTCAGGATAACGGCCACTTCACACAGAAAGCAAAGAAGTGACAACTGCATTGTTTGGCTTAAGCATTAGCACATCTCTTAATAACTGCCAGACATGAACTGACCACCTCAGACTGCTGTCTAATACAACTGAAAGATTGTTGGTTTGCTCTCCATGTTCTAGATTCAAGTGACTCGAGTTTATGTTTAGTACTTGATCCACATACACTCCTTTTGGTTTTTTGGCAGATTAAGAACTTTTCAATTTTATTAAAATTTTTGTATTTGTAGCTATCCTCAACATCTCCTGTCTTGCCTTCTGGTAATACAATCCCCTCAGGTATGACTAACTTTCCTCTCCTTTCTACCATCGGACCACACTTATCCACTCCGAATGACATCCTGATGTCTTGGCTGTATATCCTGGTGGTATGTATCAGCGGGTCAAAGGCTAGCTCGCTCCTGGCGTACAGCTTGATATCATCCATATAGAGCGGGTGACTGAGGGTAGCTCCATTCTGTAGACAGTATCCTTAACCACTCTTGGTGATGATCTGGCTGAGGGGTTTCAGGCCTATGCAGAACAGCAGCAGGGACAGAGCATCTCCTTGGTATGTGCTGGACTGAATGTTGACTTCGGCAATTTGCTTGAGATTGGCCTCTAGGGTTGTTTTCCACTTTCCCATTGCATTCTCGGTGAAGGCTTTAATGTCCTGTTGGTCTTGTATAGTTCCAAGCATTCCATGATCCATGTTTGAGGCACTGAGTCATAGGCTTTCTTGTAGTCAGTCCAGGCAGTGTACAGGTTAGTGTGTTTGGTCTTGCAGTGCTGGGTGACTGCTTTATCTACCAGTAACTGGTGCTTTGCTCCCCTTGTGTTACAGCCAATTCCTTTCTGGATTCAGTTTGAACCAAACACTTGATTCTTTCTCTTTTTGAGCAAAAGAATAAAGTGTTTGATTAAAAGGAACCAGAATTACAGAAAGAACCACACATTAGCCAATCAGATGACTTTAATAAGTGGATCATGTCTCCATCCTCTTCATCCATGTCTCTCCTCTTCATCCTCACCACAGACAGGCTGACACGTGTCATTGCATACTGACGTCAGTTAATGAAGAAAAAGAAAAAGATTCCTCCTGCTTTTCTATTTCGTCTCTGATCCAAAGGCCGATCAGATCAATAAGCAAAGATTGATCAACAGACTGGTCAAACTGATTGATCAGGTATCAGAGGAATTGTATACGTGGAACTGCATCTATTCCTGATGTCCAATGTCTCATCTTTGTCCTGAATTATCTCTGCAGAGGAGACAGAAGACTAGACTTTGAGCACCACTGTTTTCTTTCTCCATATATTCGTGCCAGTTATGATACAGACATATGACCCTGTGTCTCTGACTGTGGGTTTTCAGCAGGTCTCTCTTCATCTCTGTTTGACCACTGTAAACCTGGTCATGTTCTTCAGGTTGGTCAGAGCCATTCTGATATTTGTGGACCATCCTGTTGCAACACCACAGACCAAATTGACAGCTGTGATTGTGATTGTGTTTAATGAATTGTCTGTTAAAACACAAAGATCCTCAGACTACAGAGATAAATGAAGCCTGTGCAGATGATTTCTTCACATCACACTTTTAAATTCTTTCTATTGAGTTCATCATAGCACAGAAACCGCACTGATTAAAGTCACCAACGATCTTCTTCTGGCTTCAGATAATGGACTTGTCTCTATACTAGTTCTGTTAGATCTTAGTGCTGCATTTGACACCATTGATCACAGAATATTATTACAGAGACTAGAACAGGTTATTGGAATTAAAGGAACTGCACTAAATTGGTTTAAATCTTATCTATCAGATAGATTCCAATTTGTTCATGTTAATGATGAATCTTCCACATACACAAAAGTTAGTTATGGAGTTCCACAAGGCTCTGTGTTAGGACCAATACTCTTTGCTTTATATTTGTCTCCCCTTGGCAACATGATTAGAAAACACTAAATTTTCATTGTTACTCTGATGACACGCAGTTATATCTATCTATGTAACCGGATGAAAACCATATCGTTACTTTAGACGACATAACTCTTGCCCCCAGTAGTACTGCAAAGAATCTCTGAGTCATTTTTGACCAGGATTTGTCATTTACCTCACAGATAAAACAAATCTCTAGAACAGCCTTCTTCCACCTACGGAACATTGACAAAATTAGGAGCATCCTGTCTCAAAGCAATGCTGAAAAACTGGTCCATGCATTTGTTTCTTGTAGATTGGACTACTGTAATTCTCTACTTTCAGGCTGCCCCAGTAACTCTCTTAAAAGCCTTCAATTAATCCAAAATGCTGCAGCAAGATTACTGACTGGGATTGGGACTCCCTCTCTCTGTCCCTGTCCTTAGGTTTCCCTGGATTTGGCGCTGTGTGTCTTCCAGTGCACAGCTGCTGGTCCTACCAACCTGCCCAATGTTTTGTTGTTGCTTTTGTTGCTCTGTTCTTTTCTCTCTCCATTTCGACTCGCTCAAACCGGTCAAGGCAGATGTCCGTCCACCCTGAGCCTGGTTCTGCTGGAGGTTTCTTCCGGTAAAGGGAGTTTTTCCTCTCCACTGTTGCCTATAGCTGCTCAAGGGGGATTTGTTGGGCTTTCTCTACATGTTTGTATAGTGACTTTATTATGTAAAGTGCCTTGAGATGACCTTGTTGTAAATTGGCGACATATAAGTAAAGTTGAATTTAATTGAATTTAATTGGTTGCTTTCACACAAGTCCACAAAGTCTGTGATGAATGATCTCTACTCTAACTCATTCTCTAACAAAACATGTCTCAAGGACACACACACACACGTGAGTGTTTTACAAGTGTGTTTGTTTTTCTTCACACCTCTGAATGGTGTAATGCCTCAGAGGTTCGGATGTCATCATGTGACACTAAGCTATACAGGTGGGAACAGACTTTCTGTCCAGAGAGGCTCAGCTCACTGCCATGACGAGAAACTAATGGTTCACAAACAACTGCTTGGAAGTAAATTTAATCTCATTGGCATCAACTGGGTCTTTTGGTTTCTGAGTTTTGCTTGTGGTCATATTACAGTTCATTTCAACATAATTCCAAGTAAAACATACAAAACTTTTCCCAGTTGAAAGGACATAGTTAAGTTTGTCAAAGAGAAAACGTGTGTGTTTGAACAAATAGTTGCTTTATTCTTAATGTCTTAGACCCTGAAGGGCTTCTGTTTGTTTTTATGTGATAGGTCTGTTATTAGTCCAGAATCTGCAGAAAGTTGTCTAGATGTGGGCACCCTTTTCTTGCTGCTCCATAGGGGGAAAAATATATTACCTAGAGTTTGCCTTAAGCCATGAAGGAGACTCTAAAAGTCAACGGAAAGTTCCACAGTCTGCTAGATAACAGCTGCTTGTATGTACTGTCATATTCATCTCAGCCGCTGAAGCCTGTTAGTCCCTCAGAGGAGGTGTCTTTCTGGCCTTCCTGACTAGTCTTCTTTCTGTGTCGCTCTTTTAAGGACATCTAGCACCTTTTAGACAAGTATTATGTTTCTGTCCCACCGCCCAGCACACAACAGCTCTGGCCGTTCCTGTCCAGAGAATCTGTCTTCTTTGTCCAGTCCAGTTTTTTGTTGAGGTGAACATCCAGGTATTTAAAGGTGTGCACAATCTCAATGTCTGAGCCCTGGGTGCTCACTAGTGTGTGTGGTGGAGGGCTCAGTCTGAAATCAAGCACCAACTCCCTTGTCTCACTGGTGTTCAGAATAAAACACACCAGTCCACTAAAACAGTGATGACCCCCCCTGTATTCCTGCTCATTGTCCCCCAGTACACAGCCAACAATAGCAGTGTCACTGGATAACTTCTGCAGGTGACAGTGGTGGCAGTTGTACTTGAACAGGAAGGGGGAAAGCCCTTGAGGGGCCCCAGTGCTGCAGACCCGACTACAACTATAACACCCGACACACTTTCGCCCACCCTAAAAAACTATGGCCTGTCAGTGAGGTAGTTGATGGTCCAAGTAGCCAGACGTTGGTCTGCGCCTGCCACCTCGAGCTTCCCCTTTAGCAGCGATGGCTGAATGGTGTTGAAAGTACTGGCAACAGTGGGTCCAGTGCTGAGCTCACCTGAGTGCAGAGGTAGCCGAGAACAATCCTCTATATAGCCTTCATCAGGTGTAAAGTTAAGGCGCTGGGTCTGTAGTGGTTTGGCTCCTTGGTATGTTATACTTTCAGAACTGGAACCAAACAGAAGATCTTCCAACACCCCAGTATTCTCTCCAGAATAACTCTCAGGTTAAATAGGGATAGGACCACCTCACAGAACTAGTCTGCACACTCCCTGAGGAGCTTGGAGCTGATGTGATCAGGACCTGTGGCCTTCCTGGCCTTTTACTTCCTTAACTCTATTCCTAACCTGGTCCACAGTGAGGCAGAGGGGGGTGGGCGGTGACTGGTCTGGAGCGGTGGGTTGTTGGGAGCCCTGGGTAAAGTTGGGGATGGTGGCGGTGATGGTTGATAGAACATAATGCAAACATGATGAAGTGTATTCCCCCGAGTTGCATGACTCCGTAGGGGTTTGAAGAAACACAAACAGCATGGAAATATACATTAAAAGATGCGAAGAAAAGCCAAGAAAAGGACAGAACTCCTGAAATCCAGTGCCACACATGCTGTGCCATCTTGCAGCTAAAACCAGGTCTGTCATTTTAACTAGTAAATGCTGTGTCTGCACTTACTGAGATGACTCACCTTAGAAATTGCTACTAGATGTTTTCTATATTGACAAAAACCTTTACGCATTGCACAAGGTAGTGTATGATCTCATCAATGCAGCTCCAACATTGCCTAGTCCATTTTGGACAAAAGAGGCTTCTGCCATGGTCCTGAAAACAGTTCAACTCACCCATCAGCCAGTGCTTTTTACTTCCAGCAGCAGAAAGCTGCTGTGCAGAGTCCAGCTGTAAAGGAGAGATGGTACAACACCAGTAGCATGAGACTAAGCACCTGACTCTGTATCAACAATTCCTGAGGCTCAGATGTGCATCAGGGACAGAAAAACCTGATTGAGACATTTTGGACAGCTTTTGAATTCATTAAAAGATGCTTTATGTCAGGTTTATATTAAATAATTTGGATGCATATTGATGCTTCTTGTTGTTATTTCCTTTTCTCTCTCCACTTTCCACTCAGCCCAACCAGTCAAGGCAGTCACCATTCACATTTTCACACACCCAAACAGAAGTTCACTGCACAAATGGACACATTGTTTAAGCAAAAACCTCTCGCACTAATAAAACATTAGACACCAATATCCCAGCATCAAACCTGCTGTTCTCTGCACCAACACTTTTTGACACGTTTCAATACAGTAAAAAAGGATTTGGTAATTCATTCCCGTGTGGAGGTCTTTCTGCATCTAACTGTCTTTGACATGCAGGACATGAACATTTAGGCTGATTCACAAACTCAGTATGGAACAGTGTCCTTACTTTAATGTTTCATCAATCACATTAAAGAAAATCTTGCTGCCATCACTTGCTTTCACAGACTTTGTGTAATCTACTGTAACTAGATACTGTAACTAGAGAACCCAGAAGCAGAAGGTGAGATGCGGCGAGAAAAATTAAAAATAAGCAGAAAACACCTAACTTTGCAGTGGTATGGGTTGGCCCCCTGCCCTGTGCGTGGGGTTGAGACTAACTGAGTGACCCCACACTCGGGATAGAGCATCAGCCATTACATTATCTAGTCCCTTTTTGTAATGTATATGAATATCAAAGTCCTGCAGCAGTAAGGACCAGCGCATGAGACGGTTGTTGTTCTTCTGCATCTGAGTCAAGAACACGAGAGGGTTGTGGTCAGAGAAGACTATTGTCGGCCTGGGACTGGAACCTAAATATACCTCAAAATGTTGTAAGGCCAATAACAGAGCTAATGCCTCTTTCTCAATGGTACTGTAATGAAGTTGGTGTTTTTTGAACTTTTTTGAAAAATAGCAAATTGGATGGTCTATGCCAGCATCATCCTCTTGCAGGAGCACCAGGCCTGTAAAAGAAAGCAGTGGCATCCACCTGAAAAGCTTGAATGGATGCATGAAGTAACAACAGCCAGCAGCACAGGGCGCTGCAGAGGAGAGCTTTGGCGCCTCAAAAGCAGACTGACACCTCTCTGACCACCAAAAGTAGAAACGGAGTTTTGGGGCTTACTTAAGTCTAAGTTCTCCTACTCAATGGAGCAACAATGCCAGAAAAGTTTTTACAAAACCCACGATTATTAGTTATCGTAGCCATCCCATAGTTTTGGCTTTGGGAAAGCTGTCTGAACTAAATTCTCTGAGAGTTTATTTCTTTGACATGTAATTAAGCTAAGGAGCTCACATAGGCGTGTTTGAGGAACTGGGAAGTCAAGAATGGCCTGAACTTTGGCAGCCACAGGGCAGACTTGTCCCTGTCCTACTTGTTTACCCAAATATGTAACAACTGCTTTTCCAAACTCATATTTGGCCCGGTTAAGTGTTAGGGAAGCGGCACGTAAATGTCAGTAAGTGTTTCCAGGTGTTCAGTCCAAGTTGCGGAATAGGCCACTATGTCATCTAAATACACTTCACAATTTTTCTCACCGGAAAGCACTGTATTCATTAGCCGCTGGAAAGTGGCTGGGGCATTTTTTAATCCAAATGGCATAACTGTTACTGGAGGAAATGATCGGGGGTGACAAAAGCACTTATTTCTGAGGCACGTGGTGTTAGCGGGACTTGCCAATACCCTTTGAGAAGATCCAGTTTGGTGACATATTTGGCAGAACCTACACGGTCTACACAGTCATCCATACGTTGAAGTGGAAACGAGTCTGGTTTTGTAATGGTATTGACTTTACAATAATCAGTACAGAATCGGGGTGTCCGGTTGGGTTTGGGAACAAGAAGAGAAAGCGAACTCCATGGACTATTACTGGGGACAGCAAAGCCATGGAGGAGGAGGTATTTAACTTCTTGTTGCATCACTGCACGTTTAGTAGGATGCACACGGTATGCATGTTGTTTTATGGGTTTGTGGTCACCTACATCAATGTCATGACTAATCACATCAGTTTGAGTGGGAATGTCACTAAACAATGTTAGATTATTTTTGATAAGCTCACTAATGTTGGCTCTGGCCGATTCGGGTAGGTGTTCCAAATATGCTTCTAAATTAGCCAAAATTCCTGAATTTGGAAGGCGCGCACAGGGAATGGAGCTGTGTCTGTCAGTTAAACCATCATCCATGGGACTGTATGGTTGTTGTGGGCCAGGCACTAAGGTCACGGAAACAACAGGGGTCATGGCAGGAGACGGAACTACACCTTCCCGCTCAACATACTTTTTAAGCATATTAATGTAGCACACTCAAGATTTTTTCTAGCGCTCCGGGGTTTGAATTACATAATCAGTTTCACTAAGTCTTCGGTCAACCACATAGGGTCCAGAAAACTTAGCTTGTAGGCCAGAACCAGCAATTAGTAACAGAACTAAAACTTGCTCACCTGGAAGAAAACTCCGCGCAACAGACTTCTTGTCATGCTGTGCCTTCATTTTTGACTGAGCAGCTGAGAGCGATTCATGAGCTACTTCACAGGCCTGTAGTCTCTCTCTAAATGAACTGACATAATCCAGAATGTTAGTGTCTGGACTTGACTTATCTGAGAGCCATTTCTCACGGAGCAAACGTAATGGGCCGCGCACTATATGTCCAAAGACTAAATTCAATTCAATTCAATTCAACTTTATTTATATAGCGCCAATTTACAACAAGGTCATCTCAGGGCACTTTACATAATAAAGTCAAGACTATACAAACAGGTAGAGAAAACCCAACAAATCCCCCTTGGGTTTGGGAACAAGAAAGCAAGCCATTAGGCAACAGTGGAGGAGGGAAAAACTCTTGTTGCCTTTTAGTAGGAAGAAACCTCCAGCAGAACCAGGCTCAGTGGGGTCACTAAACAAGTTAGATTATTTTTGCCATCTGCCTTGACTAATGTTGGGCAGAGTGGAAAGTGGAGAGAGAAAAGAACAGAGCAACAAAAGCAACAACAAAACATTGAGCAGGTTTAGGACCAGTAGCTGCACACTGGAGGACACACAGCGCAGTTAAACAAATCCATGGGACACCTGTGGACAGGGGAGAGAGACAGGGGAAAGAGAGGAGAGAGACACCTTCGGACTTTTTGGGCTAAAGCCCAAAGACTCCTGACACGTTTCTCTCACGGCAAATAAAAGCAGCGGGAGCCCCTCATCCCACTCACGGTTAGACTCCATACAGAACTTCCGAATCATGCTTTTCAGAGTTTGGTGAATACGCACTGGATTTTCTGTGTTTGATATTGAGCTCTGACATGACTTGTGCGAATATTTTAGACATGAAGTTCGATCCCTGGTCACTTTGAATGTGCTTTGGAAGACCAAAAGTGGAGAAGAATTTGACAAGCGCTTTCACAATGGCACAAGCTTTTAAAGAACGTAGTAGTGGCACTGCTTCGGGGTAACGAGTTGCAGCGTTCATCATAGTAAGAACATATTGATTGCCGGATTTTGTTTTTGGCAATGGACCAACACAGTCTACAATTACGTGTTCAAATGGTTCTCCAGCAGCAGGGATTGGTTGTAGTGGAGCAGCAGGAATTGACTGATTTGGTTTGCCAGAGATTTGGCAGGTGTGGCAAGAGCGGCAGAACTTCACAACATCAGAATTAAGCCCAGGCCAAAAAAAAATAACGGAGGATACGATTATATGTTTTCCTTATGCCTAAGTGGCCGGACATGCTGTAATCATGGGCTAGACTCAGAACCTGGAGACGAAAAGGCTGAGGAAGCACAATTTGGCACACAGAGTCATTTGTGGATCCAGAGCTCGGAGGTCAGCGGCACATTAGAACGTCTTCATCTAGCAGGTAACACACAAACTTTTCACATGTGGGATTTTTGACTTGAGACAAGCAGTAAGACAAAGTAGGATCAGATTCCTGTGCTCTAATTAATTGATCTCTGTCTACTGAGAGAGACAGCACCTTATCATCAGGTTGTGTCAGCTTAACACACACAGAACCATGGTCTTTACTCTGTGATGGCAAACTGGTGGGATCAGAGGTGTTCATGAAAGAGTCACTGAGATCCACCAAGTTTCCAAGCTTTCGTGTTTGCGCACGGGTAACAGCACACACCGGAAACACACGGGGGCGAATTTAACGCAACAGGATCGGACACACACACATCAGCGCTTGGAATTTCAGTTACCTCCGGAGATGGAAAAACCTTTCCGCCAGCCAAATCATTACCGAGTATAAGATCTATACCCGCGATTGGTGACTGATCACACACAGCAATTTTATGTGTTCCATTAACAAAGTTGGATGACAGCTGAACAAAATGCAATGGTGCACGCACTACACTCATTTTCACTCCCCATACCAAAATGACTGAGCAGCAATATGACTGAACTGAGAAGGGTAACACACCACCACGAATCAGAGACTGTTTTGCGGCAGTATCTCTCAAAATTGTAATCGGTACCTGAACTTTCTCTCCCACCAAAGCAACAGAACCCTGCGAGACAAAGGGTTTGAAATCTTCATCAACTTTGCTCTTTTCAGGTTTCACTGAAGGTGTGAGAGCTGGCCTGCTTTGTATGAGAGATATAGGGGATGGAGATTTGTTGCTTTTGTATTCTTTTCTTTTTAGGATGGGACAGACAGCTATGAGGTGACCCTGCTCATGACAATAGTAGCACTCAGGTGATTCAGAGGATCTGTGTAGGAACGACGTGCACTTTTTGGAGATTTTATTTTTCTTTCAGTGGAGCCCAAATCACGACGTACTGGGGAGGTGAAAACATTTTTATGTGTTAACGCGAACTCATCAGCTAAGACAGCAGCCGCAGCAAGAGAAGTGACTTTTTGTTCATTCAGGTAAATGACAATTTTGTCAGGGAGCTGATTTTTAAACTCTTCTAACAACACGAGCTCGCGCAGATCCTCTAAACTTTTGACTTTGCCAGCACCCCTTTCTCTCGTGCAAACTCCACATATGTCTGTGTGGCAGTTTTTTTCATCTTTCCTGAATTTTTGTCTGTAAGCTTCCGGAACAAGCTCATATGCACGGAGAACAGTGGCTTTTACTTTATCATAATCCAAGCTGTCTTCAATTGATAAAGAAGTACATACTTCTTGGGCTTTGCCCAAGAATTTACATTGAAGCAGCAGAGGCCACACAGTCTTTGGCCACTTTAACGTAGCAGCTATCCGTTCAAAGGCATTAAAATATGAATCAACTTCTGATTCTCTGAACGGTGGAACAAGAGCAATGTGCCTACTTACATCAAAACCATCTTCATGGCCGGATGAGGGGGACAAAGGTGCAGGGCTGGTAGGTACAGCGTCTCCCCGCTCTAACTCCAGAGCCTTAACCTTTAACAGCATGGCCTCCACCTCCAACTCCCGATTTCTTTCCTCCACCTCCCTTATCTGCAGAGTTAACTTTAAGTCCTCCGTGGTCATGCCAGAATGGAGAGGCAGGTCTTGGAGTGGGGCAGGAGCACCAGCAAAGTCACCCAGCTCAAACTCCACTGTGGGGGCCGGCTTGGGAAAGAAACCCCTTTCCATCAGCTTTTCCATTAGGAGCTGTTTCAGCTCCTGTTTCTTGGCATGTAATAGCACACGCACATCAAAAAAATCTGCAATTAACAGCAAATCAGCTTTCCGACATCTCACCAGTTTGTCCCTACTAGGATTAGTGGTAAAGTCCTCTAACTTAAACTCCATGTTGTCACCACCACAAAAGAAAAACTGCCAAACAGACAAGTAGACAAAAGCACAACCAACGAACACAACACCTCGGCAAATTTAACAAAAATTACAGACGAGCCCCCAAATTATGTTACGCCCCTGGCCCAGGGGAACCAAGGCATAACACAATGTTCCCCCCACTCTTCCCATTACCAAGCAAAACCAGTGACCAAATATTTCCAAGTTAACAACAGCAATTTATTATCTTCGGAGGTGAGGTGAGAAACAAAACCTCTAACAAAACCCAAAACAACAAATAAAAATATGAACTAAAACAAAACTAACAAAAACAAAACGGGCTTCTCACTCCTACTATTATTATCCACCAAAGTTAACAAACAACTAACAATAACCGACTGCTGGGTTGGTTGGGAGTGGCAGAGGTGGAGAGAGAGAAGGCTTCTGACATCTGGTGTATATGAAGTCTCCGTTGTCCTCTTGTCCAATCGGTGTAGCCAATTAGTTCGAATAGGCCAATCCAGAGTCATCACCTGTAGCCGATCCCTCAGACACACCCATACAGAGAGACACACCCAAATCCACACCCACAGAAAGCACAAGGAGGAGGAGAGATATACAACAAAATAATCTGACAACAATTCCCTTACCAAGAATGACCCTGGTCATAACAATAGAATTTACTGTAATTACGTATTTAAAATGGAAAACTGAAGTGATTCCCATAACATGGAATTAGACAAATTCTCTGCTCACTATGTTTGATGCCTGTGTCAGTGCCACCGATGAAATGGCGTTTACACTCCTGCAGGAAGCAGCTCAGAAGGGCAGGACCCCGCTCTTTTTCGGTTCAAGGAGCTGACCCTACCCTCTGAAACCAGGAGGGTCAGTCGCCACTGGACCTGGTTACGGCCTGTTTAGATTCGTTTCCTTATTGAATAATTAATATACAGAGCTAGATGTGTTTATGGGGGTGTGAAAAGACAGCGAGACACGACTGTGACAGTCACTACTTGTGATCCCTCTCTGAACATTGTGACCCTGACCTCATAGCTGCAGTGGACAAGTTTTATGTTGTTTACTTCTGTAGTCAGTATTGTGACTACTGCAAATATAATCTGATTATAAAGCAATACCTGCTGTTATAAATAACTTGAAATGTCAGAAACTAGCAAGAGTCTCCAAAGGCAATATTTTGTCTTTTGCTGGGAAACTTGTACTGGACAGTTATTTATTTGCCCTGGAGAAAGACACGAGGTAAACCTGGAACCTGGACGTTGTTTCTCTCCCATGTGATGCTGAGATCTGATATAGTTCCTCTTGGTGAACACACCCTGGTCCTGTTTTTGTGTCTGCTGTGTGAAGTGTGAGCAGCAGGGGGTGACGTTGCTCCATTATTCCCCCCCCACCCCCAGGATGCTGCTTGTGCAAAGTCTATCTTGTGTTTCTGTTTTTGTTGCCATCACTGGTCCTTTCGACCAGCTGACGCGTTTGTATAAATGTAAACAGCTAATTAAATTATTCCTCTTTTAAATTTTTTTTCTTTGGTGAAACAGCTGAGGCTTGATTATTTGCCAGTAGTTTTAAAAGCCTCATATTTTTCTTTGTGGAGCTTTGTAAAACTGCGTCCACTCTGAATCTAACCTACCAGAGTGTTTGAAGCCATCAATCCTCAATTCTCCCGAATGAACATCCCACTGCTGGTTTAAATGTGTTCCCCCTTAGGATTGGAGAACAGTTGGTTCCTTCGAGGTAACACGTTGGACAGAGCATTTCATGTCCTCTGCTGTTTCTACCACATGCTGTGTCGGACTTCTTACTCGAGCAAGGTCAATGTCTGCAACTACAAACACAGTGAAATGGGATTACATGGCTTGTTTGGTTGATGTGGGGCCTAAAAACTGAACCACTAACACAAATTAGTTACCGAACTCCTATTAACCACAAAAATCATTTTAACAAATGTGAACGATAAAAACATTTGAGAAACACTAACTTCTTTGCTCTAATTAAGATCATTAGAGCTCCTTTAGCAAATGTTACATTTTTGGTAATATGTTTAAATGTGTTTTTTTTTTTACTAGAACATAACACTAAATAATTGCTTCTTAGTTTTTATTTACTGATACTCAGGATGACTACACCACCAACTGTTTAGTCCCTTTCTCTGTCCCACTGGATTGATTCCTTTCTCCATGTTGGCCTCAGGGTTCCGGTCAGACTTCTTTTAGTGGCATCTGTCTAGCTGGAGTTAGATCCTTGCTGCTTTGGTCTCATCATTCCTGATGGTTGTGTGACCGTACGAGTGTCTCACTGGTCCTTTAACCATGTGTCCGCTTCTCTGCTAGATTGGATGCTGCCCTTGCAAAACCAACAGACACTGCTGCAAGCACATGTTTCTCTGTTTCATTAGGCCGTTCACTCAGAGCAGCCTGAAAGTTCAACGAAGGTCCGATCTGGGTTATATGTACTGTGGTTCAGGAGGATCCTTAGAAGGACCGAATTAACAAGTTTGCTCCTATTGTGGCTCTTTGTTCCCCAAGAGATGTTGCCACCAAAAATGCCCACTACTTTGTGCTCTTTGGAGATCATGTAATGCCATCACATGCCAGATAACCAGCCACTGTCTGCACCGCACTGGATTACTAAGGTCATGTCTGGAAGGACAGTATCCATGTGAAAATAAAGCCCATCTCACTGTGGCACTTTTGCACTTAACTGTGTTCAGGGGTTTTCCAGTAATCACATTTCCCAGATGCCCTCAGCGAATTTCTTGAAGTTTGGCACGAGCGTCCAATTGGATTCAAGGTTGACATTATTAGGTTTTGGTTGTCAGTGGTCAAGGGCGTGTGAACTCATGTCCATCCTATTCTTATATACACAATATTTCAGAATTGCCTTAAGCTTAGCAACAACAAGTTTTAATTTAACAGAATATACAGCACACTTTTTCATTTTGTTCACCAGTTCATTTTATATTGTCCAGCAGTTAATGACACGTCCACATGTCGGTTGTTGTGTAGAGGTCAGAGTGTCCACTGTAGAACCCTTTCTCGTGGCCTGTTCAAATAAGATAAGATAAGATAAGATAAGCCTTTGTTCATCCCACAATGGGGAAATTGCCCTGTTACAGCAGCAGAGAATGTTCAGAGGTACGGCAAAGAAGAATATCAAAATATAGTATATACGATCTAAAAAAAGTTTATCACACATGTACACAATCATACAAATATTTACACCATAAGTCATTTGTATTGCCCTTCAGGCTGGGAGCTGAGACCATTGTGACCAGTCATCCAAACTCTGCTGACATTGTTCTGCACAGTTCTCAGCTCTTCCTTGTTACCTGATTTGAAAGCCCTCTTCTTCTTCTTCAGGAGAGCCTTTATATTGGGGCTTGTTGTTGGAGAAACATCGTATGGTCTTGATGGGTACAGTGTTCTTCACACAGACGTTGATAGAGTCTGTTATACCATCTGTCAAAGAGTCAATATCCAGCTCTCTCAATAGGATATTACAAGGGGTTTGTACACAGGCAGGAGAGGATCCCAGTTGTGATTTGATCTTCTCAAGGGGGGGAGGGGTGCGGAAGTGGGTTAGGGGTTATTATTATTATTTTGGCCTGACACAACTTGGTTACCCCGTGTTCTCCTCCTCAGGAACCTCTGGTCTCTCTGCTGTAGCTTTACCATCTTGCGGAATGCTAACAGCTGATCTCTGTTGTAAACTATAGATGCGCTGCCATGTGCAGAATTCCCAGACATAGAAGCAAACATTCCACAAAAGAGCAAACTTGCAGAGTTTGATGTCCCTAATTCTAATTCCGCTCTCACATTCACACTCTCTTACACACAAGAAAAACACAAAGTTCCCCCAAAAATAAGAAACAAAGTAAAATGGTTACTACATAACCGGAAGCTGCTACAATGGGGATACCTAAAAATGAAATTCTTTACTTCTGAAGACTTTAATAAAATCGCTCTATGTAAAATTTGACTTGTCCCCACTGTGGTCCTTTGCCAGAGGCACAATCATAAGGTTTCTGGAGAGCTGATATTTCATCCTTCATTTAGATGTATCATAGTGGCCACAGTACCTAAGTTTTAAAGTCAGTGGAGTGAGGTGCTGTGTGATATAAATGATGCTAATGTAACCAATACTATGGTGTCCAAGAAATACAACGACACACTGTGTTACAAACCCAGGAAGATTTATTTGGGGTCTGGCAGCAGTTTACTACCTGAATCCAGAATTATAGAATTTCTGGACTGGAGCATCTCTATTCTCATCATCAGTAACAAAACGTCTTTACCCGTAACCACAGAAGCGGGCAATGATAGAAGGAATGCCTACCTCAAAGGAAACTTAAACGAAATGTAATTAAACAAATGTTTGAATATAATCCATACACAATGTAGCCTTATGAAAAGTAAAGCAAACTGAGGTAGTCCTGGATTTTCCAGGTGAGTGGCAATACTTATTGCAAAATCAAAAAAAAAAATCCTTTCACAGTTGTTTATAGCTGGCCAGCCAAAATAATAAAAAAAATAAATGTGTAGAGTGTAATCAGGGTACTCATGGCGTCCCAGCAAACCGGTCATCCATCGGTCCCAGCAGGTGAGTACAGCACTATGTCCTTCAGGAGTCAACCTAGCAGAAGGCAAGGTAAGCCGAACATATGAAGGGAAGGAAATGAAAAGTGCAGCAACAGCTTCAGGAGCCTCGGTCTGACCCAGTCTACCATCTGAGCGCTTCTACCGTAGGTGGACTGAACTGTCGTAACCCTTAAAGGAGCCTTACACTCAAACAACCCACCAAAAGCACAGCTGGGTTACACTAACAGTGACGATCTAATTCATTAGCCCTCAAAGAACAATGGTAAATGTTCTGCACTTATTTATTGGCCCATATATGACATTTTACTGTCAAACCACATCTGAGCAAACAATCAGCACTTAACTGAGGGGGACTGAGTTTGTCAAAGTCCACCCTGAACTTCTACAGCCACCCCGGAAAAATGTCATGTGGACAGTCGCAACAAAGAACAAATTGTGCTAGAAGAACATACAGCACTGTGCACTGCATAAAAAGAGAACTGCAAAGGGAACTTCCAAGAAGGACTGTGGAAGGACCATCACGATTTTGTTTTTTTTGAAGTAAAGATTTTAGTTTGATTACATAAAGGGAGGCTAATACTAAATGTAAATTTGGGCCCTTCTCATGGACTCCAGGTATGAACTGAGGCAGAGTGTTGCAAAATATGGAAAAAGCAAATGTGATGAGAAAAGTTTAGTTGTCACAGCGACGATGACACACACAAGTTGTTTCTACTAAACCCTTTGCAAAGTCAAATGGTTTGATAGTGGCGTCACATCGAACCAAATGTGATATAAAACCAGCCTGTTGTCAGAGCAACACGTTAAATGCGCTAAAGTGAAGCTCGTTCACAGTCAGCTGCATCAACAAGGTGAAGCTTCAGAATGTCACAAATTTAGGTTAACAAACTCTGTTAAATACAGACTCAGCATATTTAGACAATTTATGACGGAACCAGATCAAATTATGACATTTTGATTAGGATTCTATTCATTTCAAACACTACAAGGTATCAAGTATTGCTCATGTAGTATGGACTGAGCCGCACCTTTGACTATGTGAAGATACAGGCTTTCAAACAGGTTTCAACTTCACTGAACACATTTCAAAGACAATTCAAAAAACATTCTCGTATTTTTCAAAGCCAAACTCTATGTAAATGAATAACAATAAAGCAACAATAAAGTGTGAGATGAAGAAAAGCTGCAGAAACATTTCTGTCCGTGGTTTTCTTATTACTCCACACAGATTGCATTTATGGACGCCAGGATTATGTACAGTATGCGTTACCAGA
Source organism: Channa striata (assembly GCA_033026295.1). Taxonomy (NCBI): domain Eukaryota; kingdom Metazoa; phylum Chordata; class Actinopteri; order Anabantiformes; family Channidae; genus Channa; species Channa striata. Next base: position 27,574,288 of record CM065172.1, read on the forward strand.
ACTACTTGCTTACAAGTTGATTATTTGGCTTATACTGTGAATTATTCATGCACATCAACATAGTGTTAGGTTCATAAATATTGGAACAATGATTAGTTTATTGGTGCTTGGCCTCTGTACAGTGCCACACTGAATTTGAATTGAAACATTCAGGCCTTCAGCTTTAAATCAAAGGCTCAGACAAACGTTTGCCATTAATCATCCAGGAATCACAGGCTTTATGATGGTTCATAAGTAATGGAACACATGGCTCCTCGTTACTTCATAACTAATTAGACTGATAAAAGTTCTGGTGTTAGTTCTGAACCTGGTCCTGCTGGAGGTTTCTTCCATTAAAGGGAGTTTTTCCTCTCCACTGTTGCCTACAGCTGCTCAAGGGGGATTTGTTGGGTTTTCTCTACATCACTTTATTCTGTAAAGTGCCTTGAGACAACTTTGTTGTAAATTGGCGACATATAAATAAAGTTGATTGAACTGAATTAAAAGCATTCATTTTTGAAAACAAATCTGTCATTGAACTTGATTTTACAGATTAGATTGACATTAGATTAACCAGGCAGATTTCATTTGATATTCAAGATGCTTCAATAAAGTCAATACTTTGCGTTTATGTTACAATTGGATTTATTAGCGCTAATATTCATTCGGCCTGGGTTAGTTAATCCAAGACAAAGCAACACATATACTCATTACTGAACCCATTTCGCTTTAGTCGCACTCGCCTGGAGTCATGTAAATACACAGAAACCAATTCAGCTTGTGAATACAACAGCCAGAATGAAAGAAACACTTCATCCTAAGTCAGATCAGAGACTTCTTTTTCCAATAAACATCACAGCTTTTCTATTTCACAACGTAAGTGAGTATGTCGTTGTTTTTATGTGGATCTGCCTGGTTGCTTGTTCTAAAGGAAAGTGGATTTAATGGCTTTTCATTTCAGGCCTGGAGGCAATAAACACAAACATTGGACAAGGCGTATGGATGTTTGATATCCACCGTATATGAGGTTGAAATTACACGTCTTGCAACAGAAAGCCAGGGAGCCTGTTTTATAAATGTGTTAACCCTTTCACAACCTATCTGCTCCTCCTATTCACACATCAAGAACATTTTTATTACATTTCACAGTCAGGCTGCTGATTATTCTATCATTAATCTTAAATAGTCTATACAACAATGAAATTCAGAGACTTGGAGACTTTAGGGCAGGAAGCTCAGCAAAATATATTTGCTTTAAAGGCTCTGTGCATATAAATTATGAGTACAATAAAGTACCAAGTCATTATGGAACAATTGTGTGGGAGTTAAAGCCCTTTAACACAGGCTGCGTGAACGTTCATGGCTCAGTGGTCAGTGAAAACCTGCCTTCACAATGTCATGGAGACACTTTAGTTGTTTCTGTTTCAAATGTCCAGGACCAGTAACACCTTAAACCAGCTGTCCTGCCCCCCCAAAAGCTCAAAAACAAGTATTTCATTTGTTTGATTGATGCACATCTAGAAACTGCAGATGTTGGTTTAACGAGCTGGATATATTATGTACAATGATTCTAAAATAGGCTCAAGCTCCAGATAAAAAAGCACTTTCAACCTGGTGCCACCTTGAATAGTGGCCTCCATCGGCCACAAGCAAACGATTCAAAGCCAGACAGTGTGTGGTGGATTCCCTTTGTAAACTGCTATTAAAGCATAAGCACACGTCCTTACTGACGGTCGTTATAGATTTTTAAAACACACCCGGTATTTCATACACCAAAGAGTTTCGTCTCCGGGCCAGTTTGTTCTGAACGTGCTTCATATTTGAATTATTCCATTGACTTTACAGCTGAACGTAAAGTGGTGCATTTCCAAATGTCAAATAAACCTGTGAATTGCGCCAAAGTCCCATCATCTCCTTTTTTTCCATGTGTTAAAGTAAAGTCACCTCACCTGTTTAAAGAGACTCCAGAGGAAGCTGTGTGAATAAATGTGATGTCATTTAAATCATGATTGTTGCATCCAGACAGCAGGTCATAGAGTACAAAACGTTTCGTCCATTGCGAGTTTTAAATGTTTGGTTGTGTGGTAGATGCTAAATCAGTAAATGTGTCATATCTTGCATATATAGGCATAGAAGTTAATTCCCACAGAAATTAACTATATAAGCACGTTTCCAAAAATGTTACATTTTTCTTTAATCCTGGGCAAAGTGACGCTTCCAGACACAGTTTGTACCAAGAAAATTGGATCTGAATGAGAGGCAGCAGCTCAGAGGAACAGTATGAGCAAGTAAATTCATGTGCAAAACTGTCTGAATTCTACTTTTACCAGCATGTAAAAAGCCGCCTTGTGCTGCAGCAGCTGCAGTCAGAAACAGGTGATTATGCTAGAAATGGTATGGGATGTGGGATTCAGGTTTATTTTGGTAATAGCAGAAAGCAGCTTTTCATGCCTTTAAAGTGTGTCACATTTATGGATGCCAACGAGTAGCGAAATGTCCTGAATGAAAAGAACTGCTCCAGCAGTGAATGGGTTCATCAGTGTGTGCGCCCCCTCTTTGGTCACTTATCACAGCACTGACGGAGGAAGTTTAATCGACAGTGACAAATGCTCTGATCCGATACAGGAGTAAACAGATGTGTCCCAAGGCTGCTGCAAAGCGTTAGGAAGAGTGAAACATGCAGCTTGAGCTGAAAACGATTCAAACACACTCCAGGATTGATGCAGTGAACAAGGATGCTGATGATGGAACTGACTCATGACACAGGGTTATTTGTTTCGAAAAGGCATCTAATCAAAGTCCTTAAACTACATATGAATTCAACTGATAAGGAAACAGCAACTAACCCTTGAGGGAGATGTTCGACTCAATGAGATGACAGTCAGCTGTGAGTCAAGGAGACCTTCCCTAGAGCCTTATATAAAATAAAAAATCTCGGCCTTTAAGGTCTGGTCCTGAAAATACAGGACAGCATGGACATGAGAGATTTCTACAGGTCTTAAACGAATATTTGTTGATGCTTAACAGGCTGGAAAAGGTTAGAAAAGAATATTTGAAGCGTACGGACTCCACTGGTGGCAGACTGGGTTGGACCTGGGCAGTGTAACCACCACTGTCACACTGCCCAGGTCGACCAACAAAGCCAACACCGAGGGAAGGTGTGTGGGAGATTACAGGGAGCAATAGCAAATCCAGTAAATGAAATGCCTCTCTTTATGAGTCCACCATAGGGAGAACATTGAACAACGATGGTGTTTAATGAAGGATGCCACTACTCTCCAATATGAAACACCGGTACTTACGGTTAAGGCAGAAGCCTCTTGAAAGAATGTTCTCTAAGTGGATGTGAATGAAAAATGTCACAGTATTTGCTGATGAACAAACGCTGCGGAACCTGCGGATTGTAAGTAAATGACTGGAAAATGTGACAAGTATCCACCTGTGAGTGGTAGCTCAACAGAACGTGGATCACGCACCTACAACATCCCTAAACATGCAACTTCTACCAGAGAATGGTAAAGCAGAGGAAATCTAAGTGGCTCAGTCAAAGACTTGATGACTTGATTATTTTACACGTTTATCTAGTTTTGGGAAAATATGATCCCAGTTCAGGTTTTATTTACAGATAAAACCTGAACTGGTACATGAGGTACAAAGACTTTGAAACACCACTATATATGGTTAAGACGTGATTTTTTTATCCTAAAAAATAAAAAGAAAGAAAGAAAAACAAAGGAATACAGAGCATAGTTATTTTTTGATAGAGATACTTTAACAAAAACATCAAATTGAGAGAATGAGTTGACAGGTTTTAGCTTTTTAACAGCATTAACATGGTCAATTCATTTTACTATGGGAAGAAAAGAATTAAAATCAATAAAACTTCCAGCTAATTTGTGTTTTAAAAACTGAGCTTGCCTGAGTGCAATGAACACGTTGCAAGGATTGTAATATAATGACACCTGGATCTGGAAGGTCCAGTTAATGTTGAATCGGTATCTTGGACTCACACTACACCATGAAGACAAAGGAACACAAGCCAATATCCAACGCACTGAGCTTCTCTCACAGTCCAGTTTAACTCATCATGAAGAAATGGATTGAATAAGACACGAGTATAAACCCTCAAAAGCTGAGCGATGACTCTTCTGAACGTCTGTTATACTGCACTCACTGTGTCCAAGTCCAAATTTGCCCCAGAGAGTCCAAAAGTTCCCTGTAAATATTACGTTGGGTAGTCGTTGACATTGTACAGAACTTTGGATAAAAGTGCTTCTGTGTAAAAGTGGCCATTTAGCAAAACATTCATTGGTCATTCTTAAATTTAATTCATAATGCGATTCAAAACTGTCTCATGTTGTTGTATATTAAGACTTTTTAAGTGTAAATGACAGTATATCATCCTAAGAACACTAACACACGCTTACTTTCAGCACACTCTCATTATATGGAAAGAAATGGTGCAGGTGAAATATTTAAAAATCCTGCTAAATCACTGCAGAGCGACTGAAGCGAGATGGACAGAGTCCAACGCTGCAAAGTGCTAATGCCCCACACAGTTTGACACAAGGCTCCAGCTGTTCCTGTGTTTCTTCCTGAGCACCAGGACATACAGGCTCTCCATCATATCTCCATCCAATCAAGGCTGAGCAGAGAGGATCTGCCTTCACTTTATCATCCAGCTCTGTCTTTAATCATGAGTCAATTAGCTGTGTGGCATAATTGACTATCATCCTAATTGTTCTATCACGCTCGGCCTTGGAGAACTGTCTGCTGTCTGCTCATCATCTTACTCTCAATAAGACACACTTAATGAATGTTTGAACTCGCGTATGGAAATAGCATCACAATGATTCCACTCACGTCCGAGCAGAAGCCCCCGCGAGGCCTACCACTAACCGAGGCAGGGACTGAAGAGGCAGCCTGAAATTTATGTGATGTAATTGGAGATGGGTATGACGCCCCACGCTCCGACATGGATGGATATCAACCAGCAATGATGCGGGCGCCATGTTTCATCAGCCTGTGGTGAAGTGAGGCTGAGAGGAGTTGAAGAAAGGGACTTATAAACAGGAATGCTACTGATAAAACAACAGCTCATACTCGGGGCTCTGAGTCTGATTTGCTGAATCTTCCCCGTGTTTCTCCGTGAGCCACTGTGGGCAGGCCCATGTCTGCAGCTCGAGGCCTGGGAGAGAGACTGCCTGAGAAAGCATGGAAGTGACTGAAATCAGTGCGAGCGACCATGTTACTCCGCATAATCCGAAGCTCGTACAAGCTTCCCAGCTAACATATCAAAATCTACAAAGATTTATCAAAGCATGAAAGGAATCTTAACTGAGATATCATGGCTAGTGTTTATAACAAAATACGTTAAAATAATACATCACAACATATATCCGTTCACAATTCTTGTTTTGGGGCTCAGTTACAACAGCATTTGAGTCTTACATACGCTGTGCGACCTGTTCCGTCGCACCTGGTCCTTTCAGTTACTCCACAGAGTACATACCTGACGACATCTGCAGCTATAAGTTCAATGTAGATCCTAAATGTACAATAGTGCCCAAAAAAAACTCAATATTACAGAACGAATAATCGTTTTTCATTCATTGGTCTGTTGTTCTGTGAAGAGCTGCTAAACATGTGGGTGAATTTCCCGAATGATTTCCCGAAAAGCTGCGATGCTGTGTACAATGATTCCAATGAATGCACATCATTTGGAACCTATTTTTGATCAATTGTTGAAACAGAGATCTGGTAGTTTCTTGTTCACATTGCAAAGCCACGTTTCTCTTTAATCATCAGCCGTGATGTTTGAGTTAACTGTAGAAACTGTCACTGAACAAAAACCAGCCGAAGGCTCGGAGTCAATGTTTAGTATGACTGACACCCACAGTCGGAGCAGTGAGGTCGGAGGTTCTGGTCCATTAAAGTGTGTGGTGTGAGTGAACACACAGCAGATGATCGATAAGCATCTGCCTGGATTGACATGATTTCAGTTGGTAACGATATTGCATGTGCCCATCAAAACTCACCTTCCTCTGTGTAACACACTCATTTATAGAACAGATTCATGCTGCTACAAGAATGTATGTGTGAAATTTGAAAGCTTAGTGCTCTCCTCCTCTGTTTACGCCTGTTTTGCAGGTTATATTTGTCACAAACCATGACAATTTCCTCGTTAAATTCTCACTGGCTCACAAAAGTCTAGGTCGTAGGTTTTTTAGCTTGTACCCAGGTTGTTTTTAACAGATGCTGTTCATGAGAAACGATCCACAGCAGAGGTTTTACACATACTTCAGGCATGTCTTCACCCATAATTGAAGTTTGAGTTGTACCACAGTGTCCCAGTATGTGAATAATAACATAACTTATGCATAACTTATCCATTTAGCAGCTAAAGTAGTTAGAGACACATGGTAGATTGACCGTTAAAGTAACTTTCACAAATTAATTTCCTTTTCTATCTGATATGTTTTATTTTCAAACTCTTGTGAACTGCTGGTGCAGCTTCCACTGGTGGACACAAGCTGTGGTTCTTGAAATTCAAAGCGAGCTTCCTGTTGACCAGACTGCCCCATGGCTAAACCATGACACCAAGCTGGCGATGAGTTCTAGCTTGTCTGGCTGCTCATACTGTGCGCACAGGTCCTCGGGTGCCAGGCCTGCAAAGACCTTCTCTAGGATGGGGTCCATGATGCCCACGCCACAAGTAACATCTCTCACACAAACACACACCCAGAAACTGGTTTAGATTTGAGATTTTTTTCTCGCTGACCCACATCCTGTGAAGGCCACCAACACACACAGCGTCGCTGTAGCAGGCTGAGTCACTCGACGTTATAAGGTTCGAGAAACATTTTCCCACCATCCAACCTACTGCTGTCATTAAATTAAAATGGCTACACTTAAAGCTTTAAAGTATGAAGTGGGTCAAAATGAGTCCATCCACCAGCGGTGGTCCTCAGTCCTGCCAGGAAACATGTGTGCACACACAAACATTCTTCCCAGTACTGTGGAGACTAACAGAATTTTTTTGCATCTTTTAAATCCTGACAGCTAAGTATGACCCCCCATCAGCTCCTAGCAATGCCATGTGGACCCTCTGCAAGTCTGCTGAGCCAGGAAGTAACAACGGTAAGTTTTTTGTGATTGCCGTAAGGACATAAATATTTGAAAGGCTTCTCACTGGAATGTTGTGGCACTGGGACAGAAAACCGGAAAAAAAAGGAGAAAATGCACTTCTAACTTATTGTATCTAGAGACACCACATAAAAATACAAATGTAAAGAAATGACCAAAAAAGGGATTTTGTATATTGTGACATTTTGAAATGACCAAATATTAAAAAAGAATCACATTTTTGACATTTGATTTGTCTTTACATTCAGTTTTGCAGGTGGACCTTCATCTTATATATCCATCCACTCCGTTCCGTTGGATTTGTTGGGTTTTCTATAAATGTTTGTATAGTCTTGACTTTATTATGTAAATTGCCTTGAGATCACCTTGTTGTAAACTGGCGACATATAAATTTGTTGAATTGAATTGAATTAATGTGGCCAACTGTGACCATATGAAAATGGTGATAATTCCTAAAGTGCTGTATAAATAAAAAGTTAAAGGCTACACTTAAAGCATGCATCTTCCTGTAACTGTTGACTTAATGTGAAATTTACTTTTGGAGTATGTTGTAAAAATTTTCCGTCTTCCTTAGTCAGATGTTGCTAGATTTTTTAAAGAACTGAAGACGCGATGAACCCTCTCAATTTAATACATGCCGGCATGGAGAAGAGCCCATAGTACAGTGGTCAGTTATCAGTCATTTCCTCTTTGAAGCCATGAGTTTATGACCCCAGACCCACTATCTCTTACATTCCTTTGTGCCATATAACAACAAAGCATCTAAGTGTGTTATCCCCTGTGGCTTCTTGTCCTCCTTATGATTCATCTGTTTTCTAATTTTCTAACCAGTGACTAAATTTACCCAAATTTCCCCCACAGGTAGCAGATGAAAATGTACGATTCACAAGATTCAAGGTAGGTCTTGGTCTTTCGAGTCAAATGTAAAGTGTGTCACAACATAAAACCATTGAAAATCTTTTATCACTAATCTTGTCTGAAACACATGGAACTTCTGTCAACTAAAATATAATGATTAATAAGATTAAGTTGGGCCACATGTAGTCTAATGCAACTACAGTTCACAACACTGTGTTTTTATCCAGGCTTAATTTCTAATCACATAAAAATCCAAAAACAGGCCTGGAACTTTAAATTGACTTTCCCCTCATCTGCAAAAAATTTCTGAAATAGTTTTTTTGATCAATACAGGCCGTTGCTCAGTGTCTGGGAATCCCTCTTTTCAACATTAAATCCAGAATCTTTTCTGCAACTTGTGGATCTGCAAAGTGTCTGGGTGTGACCAGGGAAGGCCCGGGGGTTAGGGTAAGCCCCTAAATCAGGCCACAAAGCTAGTTTGCTTGGACATGACAGAAACTGACATTTTCATCAGGATAGAGACGAGATATAAAAACTCAGCTTCTTTTCTATTAGGCTATGTGTGGTCATATCTAAATAAATACTAAAAATATTAAAATGATCTATCTTCATGACATCTTTCTTGCTTAAGACGCTGTAAAGCTTTTTTACTTTGGCAACAAAGCGGCAGAAACTTCTGTCATGTCACCTTGTACCACAGAATATTACTGCAAGCATTCCTATTTACACATTTCCAAAAACAGAAGACAGTATGAGGCCTGACTACTCGTTTGTCAAAGTGGCTTAACTGTGTAGAACCTAATGGGTAATAAGTTGGATTTTAGATGGAATTTACAACTGACGTTTCCACTGGCAGACAATAAAGGTTATGTTATGCGCCGCGTGGGCTTTGTCTTAGTATGAAGACAGGTTGCAGCATCTGTAGACAAGATACAAGTCCTTGAACAGTTTTTTAAAGGATAATTTGTCATTTTCTAAACTAAATTTTAATGCCCACACTCAACATGTAGAATGTAGGTTGACAATGAATATTCTCTCTTTGCTTTGGTGCTAAACAGCTTGTTTGTCTGTGGTGTATTACTCACCTGAGCCGTACACACACTGCTCCACTGGTTGACATTAGGTTATTTCAAAAATCATGTGAGCTGTTGCAGTTTCACCTTAAATTTCAAGCGCGCACAGTCGAGTGTCTGCAGCACAAGCAGAGTTGGAAGATGGGGGAACAGTGTTTGCTAAAAAAGACACTGCAATGGAATAAAGACATACCCACAGTTTATGAAGTGAAGGTTGCGTGACTGCTGAGAGCAGATAACCACAGCAAGCAAGAAATAATCATCATTTTTCATTCGCCAAGACAAGTCTGTAGTTTTACTAGTAAAGAAAGAACTCATGAAATACTGTCGGCTTTTTGTGAGCTACATGTGCTAACTCAACTGTATGATCATCTTTTAAGCTGCAGTGTTTGATGCCCCCGAGTTATGTACACGATTTATTTTTTCACGTCTGTCACATCAAGGACAGAAACAGCTCTGTTTCTGTGTCCCACAATAATATACGTCCACACTCAAGCTGAATAAACTCTTCTCAAACTGCTTTGTTTTACTTGAAACATTTACGTAAAAAATAAACCTAATTAAATAAAAATGTCATGAATGTCATTTTTTTCAGGCCAATAATTTTTTTATTCACTACAGTGTTCGACTCCTTTGCATGGTTGTTCTTTTTGTCCAGGGCCTGCTTAAGTTTGCTAGGACATGCAGGCCTTCCTTTTGCACATGAGTATAAACATTTAAGCCAACTTTTTGGATTATTCTTTTCAGTCTCCGTCAATGATTTATTATTGAGATGGGCCGGACAAACGGGTGCGGCAGGGAATCTACGAGAGAGAAACAAAACGTTAGTAACCAAAAAAAAAAAAAGTATGAGCTACAATAATTACTAATGGCTTACATGTGGGGATAATTCACAGGAGTCGGTGAAATGGACCCAGGGCCTTTCATTTCTGCGGGCAGAGGGAGCCGGAGCAGGTGAGTATGAGTGCGGACATGAAGCTGAAACACTGGAGAATCTTGTGAACAGAAAATCAGAACAGAAACAAAGTAGCAAAATATTAACAACCCCAGGAAATAGCAACAAAAAGTGTTCGAGGAAAAACAGTCATCCATCCTACTTTTGATGGTGCCTCTGTCTTATCTAAAAATATGGCTGATTTTATTAAACAACCAAAAGATTGGCAGTCCAGAGTTGAGCCAGAGATCCAGTCTTACATGCCTCTCTGCAGTATCCTCACCGCCGTCACCCCCCCACAACTCCCACATTCCTATAGAGACTGTGTCTGTTCCCCATTTAACTAAATTTTATGAACTAAAAATGAAGGAGTTAATCATAATAACTTAATAAAAATCTAAAACAATTAAATGTGGATTATTAAACATCAGATCTCTCTCATCTAAATCTTTGTTAGTAAATGACTTGATAAGTGATCATCAATTCGATTTATTCTGTCTCACTGAAACCTGGTTGCAGAAGGAAGAATATGTGAGTTTAAATGAGTCGACCCCCCCAAGTCATATTAACTATCATGTTCCTAGAAGCTCAGGCCGAGGTGGAGGAGTAGCAGCAATCACTCAAGCTTACCAAATCCACTTCTATATGTTATTGTGTATTCAATTCAACTTTATTTATATAGGGCCAATTTACAACAAGGTCATCTCAAGGCACTTTACATAATAACAAACATTTAGAGAAAACCCAACAAATCCCCCTTGAGCAGCTATAGGCAACGGTGGAGAGGAAAAACTCCCTTTAACGGAAGAAACCTCCAGCAGAACCAGACTCAAGTAGACCAAAACCACAAGTAGGCCTGCATTTTGGGACCGAAGTGGTCTAGTAGGATGATCTGGTACTAGGAGATCTTTTAGATATGATGGAGCTTGACTGTTTAAAGCTTTATAGGTAAGAAGAAGGGTTTTAAATTCTATTCTACATTTAATGGGAAGCCAATGGAGAGAAGCTAATGAAGGTGAAATATGATCTCTCTTACCAATCCCAGTCAGTAATCTTGCTGCAGCATTTTGGATTAATTGGAGGATTTTTAGAGAGTTACTGGGGCAGCCTGAAAGTAGAGAATTACAGTAGTCCAATCTAGAAGTAACAAATGCATGAACCAGTTTTTCAGCATCACTTTGAGACAGGAAGCTCCTAATTTTGTCAATATTTCTTAGGTGGAAGAAGGCTGTTCTAGAGATTTGTTTTATGTGTGAGGTAAATGACAAATCCTGGTCAAAAATGACTCAGATTCCTTGCAGTACTACTGGGGGCCAGAGTCATGTCATCTAAAGTAACGATATGGTTGGAAAACATGTTTCTTAGACTTTTAGGCCCAAACACAATAACTTCAGTTTTATCTGAGTTTAGAAGAAGGAAATTATACGTCATCCAGCCCTTATGTCTTTTAGACATGCTTGTAGTTTGATTAACTGATTTGTTTCATAGATAGATATAACTGCGTGTCATCTGCGTGTTTTCTAATAATGTTGCCAAGGGGAGACAGATATAGAGTAAAGAGTATTGGTCCTAACACAGAGCCTTGTGTTCCATTCACAGAGTTGTCCCTAAGCCCCACTTGCCTTGGCTCTGTGCCTAAGATGACTGTCATGTTGGAAGGTCACCTTCAGGCCAGTCTGAGTTCCTGAGCGCTGTGGAAGGTTTTTATGGAGTGTATGTCTCAGTATATGTGTCTATACTCCGTTCAGCTTTTGTTCAACCCGGATCAGTCTCTCAGTCCCTACTGCATGATGCTGCCACCTAAATGCTTCGCCGTAGAATGTATTGGACAGGTGATGGTTGGTGCCTGGTTTCCTCCAGACATAACCTTTAGTTTTCTTGATTTCATCAGATCACAGAATTTTGTCCTCCCTGTGCTTTTTTTTTTTTTTGGCAAACTTCAATTGTGCTTACATGTGATTTGCATTGAGGAAAGGCCACTCACCATTCAAATGTGTTGAGGGCTGCAGTGACGGTTGTCCTTCTGGAGATTTGTCCCATCTCCACACAGGATCTCTGGAGCTCAGTCAGACTGACCATCAGGTTCACGGTCACATCTCCTAATAATGCCCTTTTTCCCAATTGCTCAGTTTAGCTCTTCAGAGAGTCCTGGTTCGATAGAGAGCTGAGTGCCTTTCTGAGTGACTTTAATCAGTTTAATTGACCACAGGTGGACACCAGGAGCAGAAACATCTCAGCAACGTTAAAATGAAACGAGAGGAACCTGAGCTAAATTTCAAGAGTGAACACTCAGGCCTGTGTGATATTTCCCTTTTGCATTTTTCTTCCATTCTCAAACATTTCCAAAATTCTGGGGTACTAAGTGAAGATTAATGAGAGCAAAAAAATGAGTTTGATCGATTGGAGTAACAGGAGGTAAAATAAAAACTATTTTAAAAGTGAAGGGGGTCACTGTAAAGGAGTACCTCAGCCTCACACTGTTGCCAAGATGAAGCTGCAGAACTTCAGGCAGTTATATGTATGGAACAAAATTGATTTTAATTTCTTTTCAGTTGAGAATCCTGGCTTGAATATTCGCTGATGGCTTTCATCAAAACTGCTTTCTTATAGGTGAATATAATTTTAATACAGTGTTACACATTTTGATTCTTTCAAATCACAGAGATAATGAAAATGATGGAGCTTGATATTTTTAACCATGACATTTTATCAACTTGTGTTAGGCTAGAAAACAATAATGGTTGGTATCACCACCCCTGCAAGGTGCGTGTCTGCTGCTTTCAACCATTTTCCATAGCCTTGCTTGGAAATCAAAAGTGGTTGCCCACTCTGCAGGATCCATTGGTTGCATCTGAGCAGTAATCAGCACTTATTCAGATGAGAGCCTTCACCTGTTGGCAAATTCACAATAGCTAATAAAGAGCCTTTTGAGAGTTCTAAAAGCCTCCAGCCCACCTTTAATCAAGTCGTGCTCTCTCAGCTCATGCTTGAGATGCACCTGACTGTAGAATAGCTGTTAGAAGGTTAGAATTTCAGAGAGGTGAATTTTCCGTTAAATACATTTCAGTTTGCTTGCGTTTTGTTTGTTTTCATATCACCCCTTAAGTAATTATATGACCTGCTAATGCTTTGTTTCATGTGATACTTTGATTACTATATTGCTGTGGAATAACTCATGTGGTCAGTCTTGTTTTAAACAGTCCCTTCCAAAATGTATAGACACAGCAAGGCCAGTTGATTTGTGTTTGCTGTACATTTTATGCATCAAATCAAAAGATTACTGAAAAGTAAAGTAAGTGATAAAAGTCAATAAAGCCTACGTGTTATCTTGTCCCCACATTTTTAGAGGGAAACATTTGGGGAACAGTTTGCAACTACTTACTGACAGGTGTTTTTTTCTGTTGTTGCTGTTGTTTTGACTTCTCCCCCATGGCTAATACAGCAATTTGGAATATTCTGAGAAAAAAACGCTGTTGTACATAGAACAGCTATTAATGATATCATTGCGATAATTTTGACGAGAAACCCAGAAACCTTTCAATTGACATCAACAAGCTCCACAGGTCAGTGGTGAATTTGTCCAAGTCCACGAGCCAAGTTCTCATGACTCCCTTTATATGTAGTTGTTTAAAAAAGTTACTCAAAGAAACCAAATTTCTCAGGTATTTAGGTGACAGGTTTATGGACTGATGAGGCCAATATTAACCTCTGCCAAAGGGGTTCAAAGTTTGGAGGGAGATCAGCCTCTTTCTTAACATGACAGGTTAAGAAAGAGGCTGATTCAATTCAAATCAACTTTTATTAATATAGCGCCAATTTACAACAAGGTCGTCTCAGGGCACTTTACATAATAAAGTCAAGACTATACAAACATTTAAAGAAAACCCAACAAATCCCCCTTGAGCAGCTATAGGCAACAGTGGAGAGGAAAAACTCCCTTTAACGGAAGAAACCTCCAGCAGAACCAGGCTCAGGGTGGACGGACATCTGCCTTGACCGGTTGGGCTGAGTGGAAAGTGGAGAGAGAAAAGAACAGAGCAACAAAAGCAACAACAAAACATTGGGCAGGTTAGTGGGACCAGTAGCCGCACACTGGAGGACACACAGCTCCAAATCCGGGGACATCTGAAGACAGGGAGAGAGAGAGGGAGACAGAGAGGGAGAAAGACGACTACGGGACAAAGAAGATACAGAGTTGATGTCATACAGTGGTGACATTATAGATGTGGGGTGAGAGGAGAGAATGAAGAGAAGAGGAAAGTGTCTCAGTGCAGAGTCCCCCAGCAGTCTAAGCCTATAGCAGCATGACTATAACCAACTATAAGCTTTATCAACAAGGAAGGTTTTGAGCCTAGTCTTAAAAAAGTAGGGTGTCTGCTTGAATCTGGACTGGGAGCTGGTTCCACAGGAGAGGAGCTTGATAGCTAAAGGCTCTGCCTCCCATTCTACTTTTGGAAATTCTGGGAACCATAAGTAGGCCTGCATTTTGGGACTGAAGTGGTCTAGTAGGATGATCTGGTACTAGGAGATCTTTTAGATATGATGGAGCTTGGCCGTTTAAAGCTTTATAGGTAAGAAGAAGGGTTTTAAATTCTATTTTACATTTAATTGGAAGCCAATGGAGAGAAGCTAATGAAGGTGAAATATGATCTCTCTTACCAATCCCAGTCAGTAATCTTGCTGCAGCATTTTGGATTAATTAGAGGCTTTTTAGAGAGTTACTGGGGCAGCCTGAAAGTAGAGAATTACAGTAGTCCAATCTAGAAGGAACAAATGCATGAACCAGTTTTTCAGCATCGCTTTGAGACAGGATGCTCCTAATTTTGTCAATGTTTCTTAGGTGGAAGAAGGCTGTTCTAGAGATTTGTTTTATGTGTGAGATAAATGTTATTGCAGAGAATTTCCAAACCGAGTGAAACACATGTGCACGCCTGTGTCACTGCCGTGAGCATCCGATCTGTGTTGTCCTGGCAACCACGCTGCTCTGCCTCTCTCCCGCTCCGTCTGCTCTGTCCCCGTCCCCTCGCATTCTCCGTGTTACCTGTGATTTTTCCGTTTCCTCCCTTCTGTCATCTCCATATTTTCCTAGTCTGCCCTGTTCCGAGCTCTCCACCTGGTTTCAGCTTCTTTGTTGTTTTTTTGTTCCACTGGATTCCTGGAGAAAACTGGCTCCAGCTTCGGAAGTAAGTTACTCCCCTCCGATCACAATTTCATAAACTGTGCCTTTCCAGATTTGACACTTTGAGTTATTCATTGGTTTTCAGTTGATACTTCACCTCCTTTTTCCTTGGACAATCAGCCGCCTTCTGTTCTTGTCTTTCCGGATACTGCCCTGCTCTGTGTGTCAGCTCATCCCAGTAAAACACCACTCACCACCAGTAAGCCCATATCAATATTTGTTGCTTTTATATGTGTTCAGGAACAGCTTACCTCTGTTATCCCACACCACTTCCTGTCTCACCGTCCCTTCTCACTTGCCTTTTTCTCAGCATTTCTTAGTTACACAAAACGATGTTTTTCATCCAATCCTTCGTCCTTACAAAGTCGTAACAGCCTGATCGATGCATTTCTATCAAATGTTGCCCATAATTCTCCACACTCTCATAACTTTGCACAGCAATCTGATTATTTTTCCCGCCTTTCTTCCATAGGCATCACAGCAGCTGCTCATTGTGTGAAATGCCAAGGTTGGGGAGAAAACAGGTGTTTGTCTTATTTAGTTTTTTATTGTTGTGACCATAATTTGGACATAATGTCTTTTAAAGGGCATCTTCGGTTTTCATTAATGAATTCTAGGTTCTGCCTTCTGACATCCACGTTACAGCCTACCAAAGTGCACCTCTATCTATTTCAGCATGAAGCAAGTACAAAACAAAATTCATGTCTGCATAAATGTGTCTTCTGCAGGACACACCTAAATCAGGACTGGTGCCGCCTGGCAATTCAACTCATATAATTAGTTCATTGTTAGGTCTGAGACACAAGATTTAAGCTATTTTAACTATTTAAGGAGCGAGAGACAAAAAGACAAACTGCTGTGTCTGCTCACGTTGTCTTTTCTGGAACACCCCAGAACGACAAATGCCATGGGTGTGACGAGTACAGAGTAGAGGTCGAATTTTTAGGAAGAGGCTGTTTGAAAGAGGGATGCAAGGTAACAAAGAATCTGGTGAGCCAACATCTTATTACAGCACCACTGCTGCACCAGCTGTGGATTTTATTTTCTTCGGCGCTGACCCTCACTATTACCAATAAAAAAAGTGATGTCAGACAGATTCTTCTTGAATATAAGTCATGATGAAAATTCATTTTGTGTGGAGGAGAACAACAGATGAAGCATGAGGTGTTAATTTGCCTTGACATTGTAAACGCCGCAGACTGTTATTACATAATTCCAACAAGCAGCTGGTCGTGAAATAAGTTGGAATTAGTTAGAATGAAAACTTGCAGCTCACCCCCCACAGATGCTCACTTCAGTTAGCAAGAATCCACTTGTTCTTTTCTTGCCTCACGTAGCTCATCTTCTGAATTGTAATAGTTTTATAATGGAGGCATTTAGTTACATGGACTGTTGCATTGCTCTGTAAATTAATAACTAAGCCATGACAGTTGTAAAAACAGAAAGTGAAATCATCATTCAGGCAGATGTAATGACAGAGAACACACAGTTAATGCATCATGAACTTCAAAAAAATCCAAATTTCCCATTTGTAATTAAAGGTTGGATGCTTTCACGAGCAGGCAGAGCCCCCCCCCCCCAAAGATATGAATGAAGCATATCAGACAGGAAAGGAGGCAGAGAAATAGCTTTTATTCCATTTCACTTCAGACATGTTCTTTTGGACAGGAGAACAACAGGACGGAGCTGCCACAGGGTTTTTCTCCGGCATAAGAAATGCTGACTCTGGTCCCTGCGGTAGCTGTGTCGGTGATTGCATTCAGTGTCTGCACATAATTAATCACCCCGTCATCTCCTGCTCACTCTGACTGAGCCCAAACAAGGCTCAACTGTAATGAAATGCAGAGCAAACAAATGAGTGCGGGACTAGGATGTGCAGGAACAGACAGGCGCTCCAGTGAGCAAGGAAAAAAATCGTGTTTCATTATGTTAACTTGTGAAATGAAACATACCTTTCATTATTTTACTTACACACATTTATTAACTGACAGTTCACGGTGTCATGCTGTTTTAGGTTTTAAGAGCCGACTTGAACCGAAAGATTAAAGGGAACTTGTGCAGTGTGTAATGTTGTGTACTGCACCACGCACGGAACTTTACACTTCACAGAGCCCCGGTGCATTCAGGCTGGACGTGTCAAATGTGCGTCACAATTTCTGTGAAGTAGAAAATCTTCAAGGGCAACTCACTTCGGTGCCGTTTACCACCCGTCAGACTCTGTCATGTCCGGAGGTTTGGATCGAAGACTCAGCTGCCCACACTCACACCTGCAGGTCAAGGCTAGTGTAGTAAACTTTTACAGTGACACGTTTGACAGTAACCTGCTTAAGATTGGCCCACATTCCCTCACTGCCCGTTTTAAACACAAAAAGCCAGTAAAGACGAAAGGTCAGTGGCTACAAATTGTTTCTCTGATGTCATCAGCTCACTGGAGACAATTTTTTTTATACACATGAACATAATCCAGAGTGTGAAAATGTTTCCTCCAGAATGCGACTACACTGCAAGAAATGAGTGACAAGATTTACAGTCCTCGGGGAAAATGTTCACTTTAAGATGCACCTCTGCCTTTTTCATCTGTACATACATGTGAGTTTTGTCATGCAACGTTAGATCAACACTTTGATGCATTTCTAATTCCCGATAATGAGCCGTTGCATCATGTCCCCCCACTGCAGTTAGCAAATGGTGGAATTTGTGTTTGAAAAGCTCTAACTTTGACAGATTCCAATTCGTTTTGGCTCGTGAACTGCTGATATTTTACATGAACTTTGAAGTGCGTTTTTTCCACAGGATGGGAACCGAACAGCGTGGACACTGCAAGAAAGAATGGAAGGATTTAATGAGGAAGATATTCATAAATCACTCTTGTTTCTACCACTGGGCAGTGAAGCAATCTTGACATGACGGTATAGAAACGTCCACGCTGATTATGTGAACATACTAACCCATAATTCTTTCTCACACAAATATTAAAAAAGCAAAACGAGTTTAATTTAGCCCAGTGCATCTGTGCAGCCAGCCAAGAGCATGGCTGAAAAAAGTTGATGATGTCCACGTGATCAATGGTAATTTTAAAGACTGGAAATCCGAAGTTCTCTTTTCACCTTATCATTGGGGGGACTGAGGGTCGATTGATGAGGGGAAAAATATTAACTGCATCTGCTGTATTGGGCTGTAACATGACAAAACTGGAAAAAAGTGAAGGGGCTCTGAACTCTTTCTGAATGCAGAGAGGCGGAGGTGTGGCCATATTTGTTTGTGCTTTAGAAGAGAACCGCAATTCTTTTTACTGCAATTTCGATTATTTCTTAGACGCAGCTTCATGGGACAAACTGTATACAACTGTAGGTATGAGTCCAAGACCACTGCAGCTGCACGGTGCTTTTATCCAATAACCAGATTAGAAAATTATACAGACAGCAGCAGTGGTGTTCTTTTCGATAACTCTTTTTCACATAAACTCGGTGCTCTGATGGTCTTATGGTTAATGGGATGGGCTGCTCTCTCAATATCATTCATTTAGTTCATTACGCACACCCAATTCAACTTTACAGTGACAGAAAAAGAGGAAGAACAAAAAGAATAAAAACTGAAAAAGTCAGTTATCTAGAAAGCACCAGAAGACAACTCATTTAAACCGCTAGGAGGCACTTTGCGAGAGTTCACTTTCAGTCAAAAAAAAAAAAACGAGATGACATCACTCCATTAAGGGAGTGCTACAGAATCCAATAAACATAATTCAGTGGCCAAGGTGAACATGTCAAAAAAAAGATTTTAATCCAACCTTAACTAGACTCCCAACCGGTCAAGGCAGATGTCCGTCCACCCTGAGCCTGGTTCTGCTGGAGGTTTCTTCCGTTAAAAGGAGTTTTTCCTCTCCACTGTTGCCTATAGCTGCTCAAGGGGGATTTGTTGGCTTTTCTCTAAATGTCTGTATAGTCTAGACTTTATTATGTAAAGTGCCTTGTAATGACCTTGTTGTAAATTGGCGACATATAAATAAAGTTGAATTGAATTGAATTGAAAATTTTATCTAGCTACACTTGCCCAAAGAAAGTGGCCGTGTCTTTGGAACAGCGCTGACAATATTTACAAGGGTCATTGTTTTCAGATTAATCTTAGACATGATTTAAACTTCCAATATATGAAACGCCTTGTATTTACAAAGAAGCAGGAGGGAAGATTGGGCAGCGCTTACATAAAAACTAACTTAATATACATTACATAATAATACGTAATAATACATTACGTCTTATTGTTATTGTAATTTTTAGTGTAATTTAATGACAGATTTTTATAGTCTGCATTTTAATACTTTAATAACACTTTCTACAGGTGTGACTCCTTAAGACAATGCAACCTTCAGGATGCAACAAAGGCCTGTGGTCAATAGGTGGATTTCTTTAACCAATACATAGAACAATGAATAGTTCTTATGATATATATTTTAGCTATTCTGAATCAAACATCAAGGTTCAAGCAATTAAATTGGTGCCTTGTAAAAGAGATCTGATATCTGCACCACACATGCATTTAAACATTTACAGATTCTTTTCTTCAAACCACCTGGCCAAACAAATCATCTCTTCACGGACCACCTGCTATCTCATCTCAGCTCACAGCACAACATTAAAGTCTAGTCTTTAAAAGTAATTAAATTCGAATTGAGCAAGACCTGACTGTGAGGAGGCCTTGGAATTGACCAAACAGAAGCGCCTTGAGACTCCAGCCTCTACAGAGCGACTGCTGCTGTTTCATTTGAGAGAAAACCACTTACTTTGGACCTGAGCTGAGACCAAGTCAAGTACTGATCCCTCTGAGGCAGCAAAGCCACGTCTGTGTACAGGTAGCTCTGCAGTGAAATTAAAGAACAAATAGAACAGTAGAGAGCGGCAGAAAAAGCTCAATGATTTCCCTCAGTCATGACAAAAACAACAACAACAGCAGCAGTGATGGGTTCTGCCAATATGTGAACTTGTTTCCCCATTGAATAATCTGTGTCCAGTAAAGAGGAAACGTTGCATCTTTAAGAACAAACGGTGCCTGGCCTCTTCGTGGAGTGTTTTATCTGCAGCACATGCGATCGTTCGAAGAGTTGTCAGTGACTGAATAACAGCTGGCCTCACAGCTGCAGCGTGGCTCTTTGTGAAGGGAAAAACCACAGTCGGCCTGCCGACACTGGAGCCTCCATCCATTACTTCACTGGATCTTTCTATCATCTCTGCTCTCTTTGACAACAATACATTTACTGCTCTGTTTATGGCAACACTGAGTTTCTGCAAACTCCATTATTTCTTATCCTATTCACGTCAGATTTGGTTGGAATGTAACTATACGATCATTAATAATTCACAGAGCAGCCGTTTATTCAACGGTGCAACTTTAAACGTCCTGTGTGACGTTATCGTTATCGCATAAATGTGACTTTCAGCTTCGAAACTGCTGTGCTGCGGCCTGTGTGTCAGCTGCAATTCATTTACGTAAAGGAGTTGATATTAATGCTGCAGCAGCAGTAACTTTATTGAAAACCATCTGAGCGTTGTTATGACAACTGCTTGTAAAATGAGCGGGAGAGTGTCGTCATCTTCTTCTTCTTCCTCAGGTTTAATGACTGGTGGTGTACAGGTGCATTAGCCCCACCTACTGGACTGAGGGACGAGTAGCTCAGTGGAGGTCAGTGCAACAGAAAAAAATATTTTTTTATTTGAAAGCATAATTAAAAGACTAATAACCTTCAGCATTGTCTTCCTTCCTATTAAACTCCAGTGTGTAAACCTAAAATAATCTGTCACGCAGTAATTATTAAAACATGCCACATGTGTGTGAGATTCAAATATTTCCTGATATAATTTGCTTGTGCACTGACTTGACCTACATATGAAGCTCATCTTGCTTCTGCTTTGCTTCACTTTGTGCCAACCTTTGTCAGAGATTCGACAATTATTTAAAAAAAAAACAGAAAGCTGGAAGAAACTTCAAAGATTCCACTCACTGCTGTCGCAGAGTCTTTACATTAGAGCCGTCAGAGAAACGAAAATGCCCACAGGCCATTAGCCATTAAAAACACACACACACGCTGTCACCGCTGGAAATATTGTCACTCACTCACATTTTATTCCCTTAAAAAATTATTTCCTTCTCCCTCTTACTTCTCTTGTCAATAACGTTGTTTTGCTAAAGCTCTGACAAAATTCACTGCCTGTGACAATAAAGAATTTATTGTGAATCTTTAGAATTTAGTGTTAATTTTTTACCATTTACAGTAAATAATATTACAGAAAGATTCCGGGATTGTCAGCACATAAAGACCAGCAGCCGTGTCAGTGAAAGGTTTAAAAACCAGGATCATCCTGTATCCTGTGTCACTGGACGATGACAGTCCTTCCTCTTCTTTACTTTCATTTTTCATTTAGGCTATTTTTTGAAATACACTGACTCAGACCCAGTTTTTTCCCAAGGTTGGAGTCGGGTTCCAGTCAGTGACGTGGAGGTGGACACCATCTGCTTCTATGGCTTTTTCCATGTGCTGTTGCTACATCGACGTTTCTGGTTTGTGCTTTTAAAGAACATTTTCAGGTTGAGCTGCAGCTGTGTGTGTGTGTGTGTGTGTGTGTGTGTGTGTGTGTGTGTGTGTGTGTGTGTGAGTTTAACACATTGGCTAAAGGGCAATGAGCCATATCTAAGGCAACAGGGCTGGGATGTCAGTCTGGCTCAGCCTTGGGCTGCTCAGAGGTGTCTCATTCGGTGGGTTTCACTCACAATAAGAAGTGGACTTTCTGTTTGGATGTTGCAGGATCCCAGACATCTGAGATCTACATAAAACCCATCAATTAGAAGAACCGTCGGCAGCAGTCACACAGGAGTGGCTTCACCAAACAAAAGGTGATGTCACAATGCAAAACTGTTCGTCCTCACAGGAAAATGCTCGGCTCCCTGCGGATGTCATCAGGTCCCGCAGCCTGTTCTTGACATTTACAGGGCAGATTGCCTTGATATCCTGGATGTGGATATTCACGCTCCATTGACGATGGAATCATTTTTATTTCATGATCTTGGACCTTTTATCTTAGACCAAAGCATCCGTCTGAGCATAGGAAAGATTTCTGACATTTACAGAACATGTTCAAGTCCCCGAGGAGAACAATCGTCGGGCAAAAACTTTCTTCACAATGTGTCAACTTCTGCCGTTTTTGATGGATTCACACATTGTAGAGTAACAGGTGATTCTGGCTGGAAACTGTTTGTTATTTTTGTAATGAGCTTTAAAGGCGCTACTGTCGCCACAGGCCTTTGTCAGTCAACAGGAATTACAGTGAAAAGAATCCGAGATGGTTAAAATGATGGTGTAATTCTTTTTCTTTTAAAGCTGAAAAATGAATGTGACTTTCTTCTTATGAAAAACATCAGTTGGTGAGTTTCAACCACGTGTTGTCCAGTGGGTTTGTGAATTGTTACTGTTGACAAGTAGCACAAAAGAATGGCATGAACACAGGACCTTTAAATTGTAATTTTTAAGTTCTCGTTACTGTAAGTGATGGTTTTTAGTCATCCACATTTGGTTGTCTGTCACCTGGACTGCTCTTCTTGGTTGGTACCGATAAGTTCATGATTCAACCTTACGAGAACCTTTGTCAACAACCTCTGAGGCAGAGGCCGTGAAATTTGTGTGAGGATGGTGCAACAGTTTAGTGCAATAGAAGAAGAATCAATTGTCCAGCTGACAGGATTCAACCTTCAGACTCTTGTCTTACTGCCTAAAGCTGTGCAAACTTTAACCATAGTGGCAAGAATACAGTACCACAGGCAGGTGACAAAAGGACAGAAAAGGACAAAAACCCATTCTACTCTTTGTCTCAAGAGTTTGTTGAGCTGTTGCCGAGTGGATTTTCACCGTATTAATTCATCTTCTGATTTCACTAAATCTAAAAAAGAGGCTTGCATGGGTTATGAAGAAGACTCTTGCAGTGATGGTTTCTCAGACTTGCCAATAAGCTGAAAGCAGCTGTTGTCAACGTGTCACCTTGAGGTGTGTGTAGACCACAAATTCTGACCGAGTGCTGTTTGATAAACCCTTGACTTTACTTATCTAGCTCACAAACAAGCATGTTCATTCCCCCCTCAGCTTGAGTTATAGACAGTGGAAAATCTCAGCTCCTTTCATTAAGATCGTGTCTGATGCAGGAGCTACTCCACCGGTTTGAGTGCCCGGTGCCCTGGTAATGGGCTAGAAAAACGTCTACATCAATATATCTCCCCACGAGACCATTCCTCCTCGCTGTCTGATGCTGTTCCACTCGAACCGTGGACTGGAATGGAAATGCATTAGTCTTCTGGGAGAAGAGTGCGACCTCTTGCAGATATCTCATTTCCAGCAGAGCGGATTCCATTAAGAGCAGGTGAGAGTGGCGCGGAACCTCGATGTAAACCTTCATACTCGCTGGTCAGTCACGATTGATGAGACTGTCAGGACACTGTAAAGCAAAATGAACAGAATTCTTTGTTTGGATAAGGAAAACTAGTGTAAGACAAATTTCAAAAGAGCTACTTTAGCCTTTTCCTTATAAAGTCTGTTGTCACTTGTTGATTTTTCTCTTAGTCAAGAGCGAATGTTATTGCTCCAAAAAGAAGGAGAAGACCCCCACACCTTCCTGTTATATACCATGACTTGGGACAGTCTCTCATGATTGAATAATTCCTACTAACCTCAGTGGAACGTGTCAACATTGGCTGAAAGTTGGCGGTTGGAGTCAGGCTGAGGTTGAGTTGTTAGGTTCAGGGAAAGCTGTTGGTCAGGGGGCATCAGGGAGACAAAAGCATGAGGCCCGAGCCATGAAATTAAAGGGTGAATGGCACAAGTCCATCAATAAGCGTCTGTAGCCCCTGCTGCTCCATCCGAAGA
This sequence comes from Channa striata, assembly GCA_033026295.1. Classification (NCBI taxonomy): domain Eukaryota; kingdom Metazoa; phylum Chordata; class Actinopteri; order Anabantiformes; family Channidae; genus Channa; species Channa striata. The sequence goes on from CM065172.1 coordinate 27,598,359, forward strand.
CACAAGGCTTCATGAACGCTGTTCACAGGTGCAGATGTGCTGGAAAAACACTGGTAAACAATGTTTTGTGAATATCATATTTAGTACGTATGATACAATCAAAATGGATCGTTTGGGTTGAGAAACAAGCCCACGGCTGAGGATCGTCTGGGCTGATCACTTCCTCTACCTACAATAATTACAGTAATATCCAGAGCTTGTAACTCTGTCACATTAGCTATATCCATGTCAGTTATGGTGATCACTCTCTGAATGCTCCAAAAAAACAGCTGTTCAGAGGAAACCTCGTATAGTTTCAGTGTTTGTCAGGTTTAACAGGGTCGACTCCACAGAAACAGAAACACAGACGGTGACAGGAGATAAGATATCCCGCCCACAAATGTGACGAAACTGGCCTTTAAAAATACCTATAATAACCAAGTGTAACCCTTCATGTAGCTTTATTACTTTGAATGACATCATTTCCATTTGTTGAAGCCATTTGCTTTTGTGGAGAAAGACATCGTCTTGGCCAACAGACAAAAGTGATGATGAATGACGGCAGCATGAAGCAGATTATCTTTGAATAAGAAGATAGAAGAGTGTAAGGGAAACACGTTCCGAACACGTAATGGTAAAAGCTGCAATATGGACGTGTCTGTTTTTACATCAGAGAAAAACTAGGAGGTGAGCTGAGCTAATAAAAAGACACGGGCTCGGGCCTTTGAGTGAACGGGCTCAGCACTTTACACGTCCTGAGGAGTTTGCTTTCGCATTGGATTTACACACCTGCTCACCGGTTGGGTTTGTTCTGGACTTGACGCTGCTTCCGACCATTTTCAGGATTCGTGAACCTAAAACAAGAACAACTAACAGCCACGTCAAGCAGAATTGCTGCAATGAACTAAATGTTGGAATCAGTTGAGTGGAACACCTAGATGCTGTGTTCTGAAAGAATATGAGAATGTGCTCACAGATTGAGATTTCCCAGAATGCAGTGCATAGACTCGTTTCACACACACCTTGTGTCTGATAAAAATCTATTTCTGCTCACACACAACTATAAAATCACCCGGAATCCCTCTGAGTCCAGAGCCTCATACAGCAGCAGGACAGGACAGTTTTTCACAAGCGCAGACCAGCTACGAGCATTTATTTATTCTTATGTGGTTATGTATTTCACCTCTTTAAAGCTCATTGAATCGTCTTTAAAGACTCGTTATTTATTGTTTTCTTAGGCCTTGAAACTCTAAATATATTTTACAAGTGGAGACATCTGCCTTCCTCTGGCTGCACCGTTCTTCACTTTGAGACTCCACCACCCCCCCGAGCTGCCACGATATAGTCGCCTGGAAACACAGTAGATAAGAATGACGCCAATGAAACTTTATGATCATTTTGTAAAAATACTTTATGTAACAATTCAAAAGTTATAACACACAGCAAAAGACATTCAAATGAACATGAGCGAATGGGGTGTGTCCTGCAAGCCCCAAGCATCCATCAAGTCCTCCACCATGTAAACAGTGTTGAAAAGAAGCTGCTATGTGATTGGCTCTCCTTGTCTATAGGCCTCTGCATCTCCAGATTTGTATTTTAGACATTCCTTTTATAATACAATAAATTAGAAAACCTAAAAATATGGTGGAGTCGACTTACGGTAAACCTAATGTACGAGGATTTTCAAGCGTTCAGGACACACCACAGGTACAAAGAGATCTCTTTGGCACAGAACATAAATCTTAATATGACATAAAAACGTGTAAACATAAAAACCGTCATAAAAAAAAAACGCTTATTATACAGAAACAGCATTAACGGATAAACAAAACAAAAAAACGATTTGGCAAATGTGACAGCCCCCCAGCGATGAAACTTGTCTCAGTCTGCAAGGCCTCCGTGCAAAACCGCGTCATTGTGGTTAATGTTAGCACGCTGGGAGGAGGAGGGGCGTGGTCAAAGTTGAAGGGGGAGGAGGAGCTTATGGATACATTTTGAAGTCTGAGCTGCGTCGAGTCCTGCGCGTTCTTTCGTGTCTCCGGCTTTGACTTGTGTTGGTTCTCCTCTGCTGCGGGCGACAGCTCTGTGGTTTACCAGCCAATGTCTCTTTAGTGCAAATAGGCTGTCAGCCTCCGCGCCCTCAGAGGGCGGAGGGAGGAGGAGAAGGTCATTTCCGTGGCGGAGGTGAGGCTGTGTTTGGTTTGGCATCTGGGACCGGTCTGGAAAGAAGAGTTTTTAGTTGAAGGTTAAAATAATACAGCATAGTTCCTGGAAATGTTCGACTTTTCTTCATGTCAACTCATCCAATGTGCAGAGGCAAACCATCGATGACAAGTACTGTGCGTTTGTCAGAGCTTGATATTTCACATTCTTTTCCAATGTTGTCCTAAAACGGTTTAAACCCACACAACTGCACTGCGGACATGTCTCAGCCCAATCCCACATACTGAAGATGCTCGGTCAAAGAATAAAGCACGAACTGACATGTTGCGTGCCAACATTTGCTAAACACTGTGGCACTAAGCTCAGTGAACAGAAGTTGCTTCATGCGAATGTTAAAGCCACAGTCTGTCTGTGTCTCTTCCCACAAAACAGACTTTTGCCAAAATGCAACATACACAAAATTTGTGATTTATCGCACAAAAGTAAAAAGAAAATACTATACAGCCGACGTCTGCCTCTGTAAAACCTGAATATACCCGTCTGGGTCGATGCACAGGGCACTGATCCACACACTCACAGCTGGAGCTACTATCTACATCACCTGCAGTGACCTCTACCTGTTTAGAAGAAATTCCAGGTCGTTCCAGCCGAAAACTGTCTCCTACAGGTGGCAAGACCCTTTCAAAAGGTTGTAAAAAGGATTTTACAACGATTCTGTCTGGGTGAGGCCGTCCCTCCAAACCGGGCGGCAGAGTGAGGAAGGAACTGCTCGGGAAACATCAGTTTCTATTTTTTCCTTTCACTCTTATGGTGTAACGGAGTAAATCACCTGCTGTTTTGTCCTTGAGCCCGTCCCCCATATGGAAGCTTCAGCATTAACCAGCCATTCTGCTGCTGAGCTGAGGAAGCGGAGGGTAGCAGGTGTCACGAGTTTATCTGTGTCCATAAGTCCATACATGTCTGCTGTCAGAGGTCTAATGCTGTGTGTGGAAAGACAGTGAGATGCAAGTAAACCCGCACGTTCCAGGTGCAGAGACGAGTGCTGCAACGGACTTTGTATCACGGTGAGAATTTCATCTTGCAGGAATGTCAAAACATTATCATAACAATGGGGATTATCAGCACGGATCCCCGTATCGATGTACGCGCTCCAAAGATGTCGACTTTCTGCTGCACCCTTCTTTGGACGCAGGCAGCTGGGGCACTCCTAAACTCTGCCCGCTCATCCAGCCCCTGAACCGGCAGAATTACACCGGCTGCTGGTGCCGACGTGGCGACGCAGAGAGACTGTGATTAATCACCAGTTTTCCCAGCTGACTTTATCTTTGCACATAAACTGCGTGGAACAAAACGCATGACTCTGCATCCGCTGAAAGTCTTGAGCTGCGGGGGGGGATCTGTCATTTACGGTTTGTAAACGTGGAGTGATTATGTGCTCAGCATGAAGGGAAAAGACGGTGATATCGCGAGGCAGTATTTCACCCAGGCAGGGCCCCTCCCTGCTACTTTTATTGGCGGGTAATAAAAGGCTTTTCCAGCTGGGTTGGAATTTCAGGATGTGGAGGAAAGCTACAAACAATGACGGCTTTATGTCCCAGGCCTTCCTCATTAGACGTATTTTAGATGGTATCGGGGAAGTCACACTCCCCTGAGGTCACTTTAAAGTCTGTGTACAGTGTGTGGAGCCTTAAGTTTCCCGGCATCATGCAAAAAAAGTTATGCCCAGTATTATTTATCACAGTTTCCCACCTCCTCCCAGACGTGGAGCTTTTTAAATCAATATCACTGCAAAAGTAAAAATGATTCATTTATTCAAGTTTCCTTTGGGACACTACACTGTCCTTTATGAGACAATCCTCCGAGGTTTTGTAGCTCAGTGTTGGACACTGACAGTGTCCGACACGCTGTGTGCAGAGGTGGGACAATAAAAATACTTTCCACACATTCCACTTTTTTTATAACATTATGGTTACAGTAAGTGTGGTAAAACATGGACAGGACTTGGGTCAAAGGTCACTGTTGGTACAAAGTGGTAGAAGCCCGTTACAGACATGAACTCTAGAGAATGTCAGGAGTTTCCCTTTCACACGTGTAGTCAGCATCGGACTACTCGTCTGGGCTGATGCATTCTCACGTGGAAAGAAATACAAATGTTCTGCACTTTTGTAGCACTTTTCTACCTGTTGGTACTCAAAGCACTTTACACTGCTTCTTATCTGCCCATTCACAAATTCATACACCAAAGGCTGTATGAATGCAGCTGGCCGACGCTCAACGGAGCAACTAAGTGGTATTCTTGGATCGGAGGATTGTCTCATAAAGGACAGTGTAGTGTCACAAAGGAAATTTCAGTGTCTTGCTCAAGGACACTTGTGATCAGAGGAGCTGGGGATTGAAGGATTGGTGGACGACTGCGATACCAACTGCACCACAGCCGCCCGTCAGCGTGGTGCTTGGACGCTTCGAGCAGGGGGAAGGATATGACGAAAAAACAAAGCTGCAGAAGTGACAGTGTTTTCCTCCATGGCGATGGCAGATGACACCATCCACTCGCTAGTACTGTATTAGTATGAGTTCTTTGCCTTCAGGTGTGTGTGTGTTCACACGCCCGCTCACCATGGCGAATCCTCCCGAGTATTACCCCCTCTGTTCAAAGGCGAGGCAGGTAACAGGGCTGACAGACTTGTGCAGCAGTGACTGAGTGTGGTCACTCTCACGTCTGCTGCCACCTCATTAGAATTTAAAAACCCCATCGTCCACCTAGACGCTTTAAAGCCAAGTTCTTCCAGGGGGGGAGTTATCACAGCTCCCCGTCCTCTCACTGCGCTGAGCTGCGTGTTTGCAGCCACATGAGCCAAATAGGACTAACACTTATTCAGTCTAATCCAAGGGTGCAGCAACAAATCCGCTTTCACGGAGACAATAATGCCCAGAGTGCTGCCGATTCGACTGACTCTGTTGTTTTTTTTGTCCACTCAGACAGTGGACAAACTAACACAGACAGCCGGGGCGGCATCTCGGAGTCGGCCGAAATCTGTTTGTTCTGGTCAGAAAAAGTCAGTGCAGCAGCGCATCCACACTCGCAGGGCACAAGTACCATTCAGTGAACTCACAGTCACGTTCAGGAAGTCGCATTGACATGTTTAGCACGTAGCTGTGACACAGTGAGTTATCCATCATAAATGGACGGACGCGGTCAGCAACGATCCTCATGTTGACTGAGGCATTTAAACGCTGCTCAGTCAGTCCGTCTATCTGCTCAAACAATTCTGGCCCTTCCCCTCTGACCACTGACCTGCTGCTCACTGGACATTGTTTCTATTCCACACATTCCGCTGTAAACCCTCGACACGGTGCTAGTAGATCAGCATGTCCTCAGATACTCAGACCAAGATCACATTTAAAGTCACTTGAATCAACTTTCTTCTTCTGCAGATTGCTGTGGCCCTGTCTAAATCCCAGCGTTTGTGGTTGGTGTAAATTGTGATGATTGGCTGACTAGCATGGCAGCACATACAGAAGGTGGTTGGACACGTTTATGCTGCACCGTGTATTGATTCTGTTTTCAAATAAGGTAAAGTAAGAAAATCTTTATCGATCCCACGACGGGGACATTTACACGTTTACAAAATTTACACAAAACCAAGATGGCGCTGCATGACCAGCTGCCTGTTACAGTAGCTCCTTTCTCTGTTTTCAAGTAACCAGCAGGAATGGGAATGAGACCAGGCAGTCATCTAAAAATGTTGGGAATGTGCCACATCAACATATTGGTTAAGATACTTCTATTTCTTCTCCTGTTCATAAGCGTCCCTGTGCTGGAGTTTTTAAAAAGCACTAATACATGTTGTAATAATGTGGGCGGGCGCCATATATTGCATGACCCTCTGGACTATTTGGTGCCCTGCACATGAAGCAGCACGGACGAACGCTGAGCACAGTTTGAATCAGTGTTGTACAAATCCTAACTGCTTTAGAGCTTTTAGTCTTTGTTGGTCACAAACGGTGGTGCTCCACGACCTCTGGTCTCAGATCACAGCTGAACACACTAACCCACCTGATACTCCTGCATGTCTGCGCTGTGTGTTTTCTCACCTGAGAACTTTGAGAGGGGGGATAGCGGTGCCTTTGCCCACCGGTTTGGGTCCCACTGCTGGGGGCATCACCACCAGCAGGCGTGTAGACGGTTTGGAGACAGCAGTCCGAAATGGACTCACTGTGGGCGAGGCTCCCCTGGCTGGGCTGAGGGGGAGAGGCCTCTGAGGAGGGAAGGGGGACGCTCTGGGCCGCAGCTCAGACATCAACTAAAAACGAAAAATTCAATGAAAAACAGTAGGACTGTCAAACACAGAGCTGCACACTACAACACAACAAACAGGCTCGATGCTGAAAGAGCAATGGAAACTAATAATTACTGCACACTCGCACTTACATTTCAAATTGCACTTGGCTAAACGCAGAGACACAGAGGCAAATCAAACAACAACTAAATAATAAAGGAGAGGAGGACATCCTTCAGAGTGGCATTACATGGAAGCATCTCGAAATCCCTGGCACATGGACACAGCAGGCAAAAAATCCATTCCAGACTCTGCGCTGTCAGTGTTGAACGGATCCAAGTTGTCTCCTAAATCTTTTCAGCTCGCTGATAAGAGGAGCCTGTGTCCCACTTCACACAGGTGCTAGATTAAACATTAGTGCTACCACAGACCACACGCTAAACTCAAACATCAAATATTGAATATCTGACTCAAAAAAGAAAAAGCAATTTGACATTGAAAGCCTGATCTAATTTAGAGGAGCACTGATGAGAGAAGTTTTGGAGGATAAATCAGTCGGACAGAAATCAGATAAAACACACGTGGCAGTTTCATTTATTATTTCTTCAGGGTTCAGAAAGAATCTCTGCAGTTCATCTAAGAAGTCCGCCGATGTAGACTCAAATCGTTTTCTCATTAGCTCTGAATTACACTTACAAATCAGCCACTTATCTACAATCACAGCAGCAGTTTTCAGAGTCTGATAACGTGGGCCCCCCTCAGACAACACAGGAGCCTCTTTTACCAGTGCATGGGAATCCTGATGTTTGAGTGAGAAGCCCAGAGTCTACCCAGACTTAAGGCCCCGAATACAAGGCCTGGATTACCGTAAATTCTGGACTATAGAGCGCACCTAAATTTAAGCCACCCCCGCTAAAATTTAAAAGAAATATATATTTTGTCACATATAAACCGCATCGGACTATAAGCCGCCAATATCCAGGCTGAGAAATAATATCTGTTGTATGCGCTCCTACTCATTGTTCACAGTAGGCATGAGGATGTTCTGTGCGCTGTTTTACCGGCATTACGGTAAAGAGTGCGTTTACGTGTATGTGTGGCTGAATGTACAGAGCCGACAAAAACGTCCTTGTTATAAATAAACGGCTTGTTCCATAGCCAAAGGAGAAGACGTCTCTTATTCTTCACGAATTACGCAGGAGTTGCTGCGCTCAACAAAAGATTTTGTACCATAAGTGTTTATTCATACACCTGAACCTGAATGGTGCCTGTAACACGGCAGTAAAAGTGCTGATGTTTGCTGGTGTGCGTCTTGGGTTGCATGCGCTAAGAATAAAAACTGGCGCTTTTTTGTTTGCACTGACTTCCATCTACAGCGCCCATATGAGGGCTGCAGAAAAATTCATAGAAAAGCCGAATCTCTGTAAAAGCCGCATGGTTCAAAATGTCGGAAAAAAGTAGCGGCTTATGGTCCGAAAAATACGGTATGTGTTTGAGCCCGAGCGTGGACACAGCACACTGCTCGGCTGTGCATCGAAAAGGGGGCGAATGGGCGTGTTGGCGAAGTTTCTCTCTCTGTTCTTGATGCACAGCTTCATGCGACTCCGCACACATTTATTGTCACGTTGTGCACCTGTGGATTCCAACCACAGCCACATTTTTAGATGAGCGTTACACATTCGTTTAGCAATGCCATCCATCTGGCTGTAGCCTTTCTGTGCGGAGGTTGCATGTTGTCCCCGGGCTCGGGGTTCATCGGTGCTTCTGTAAGTGAGAATGTGAGCGTGAACGGTTTGTATATGTGTCTCCGTGTTGGTACTGAGACAGACTGGAGACCCATTGAGGGGGGACAGCACCTCTTGCCCAATGTGAGCTGGAAATGATTCCAGCTCCCTGCGATCCTGAACCACATAATGGATGGATGGATTGTGACTCCAAAAAGTCCACATAAAGCAGCGATTTTTAAAAATGCAGCTTGTTTTTCTATGTTTTGATCTAAGTAGTGCACGGAAAGAAGGAATCAGCTGTGAGTGGTCGAGATGTAATGAATGTGGCTGGTTGTGACAAAGCCAAATTGCTGGGAGTTTTACACACACAACATGTTTTCTTCTTGCCAACAGAACAACCGCATCCTGGACCAGAGATCATATGCAGATTTACTCAGTATAAATGAAAGAAAAACAAGCTGTATATGAGAAAATTAATCGTCAGGTTTTTATATTTCTAACTTAACATTCACCAAGGTTGTTAGCAGTAATTCATAATCCTTCACACACAAAATCCCTGGTTCTTCAAATTTCCCTCACGGGGTACAGTATGACTTTCACGTTAGGCCTTACCACTGGAGATCGTGTTGGGTTGAGGGGCAGTGGTTTCTTGGGTGGGCTCAATCTCTGTGCGGTTGTGGCGGGTTTGGAAGGGCCAGGTGTGGGCTTGCCAGCTGGTCGAGGTGGACGTACAGCCTTGTGGTTCTGAGGAGTTGGGGCAGGTCTCAGAGGCCGCACAATGTTGACTGGCTGGTTGCCATTAGGCACGGGGCCCGGTCTGAGAGGCAGGACCTCTTTGCTGGCGTGAGAAAGCTACAGTGGAATCAAATGAAACAGCCGAAAGCGAGTGAGACAAATACCTTCAAGTTCAAGTCTTCAATAAGTATTCAAACACAACAGGACAACACAAGTCAAACCTGCACACTTCTTAATGTGGGAGAGTGCCCCGTCTAACGTAATATACCACAATATTTCCACCGACTCTGCAGGTTCGACAATCCTAAGAACTCTGTCAGTACATCTCTGGCAGCATCCCAACAGCTGCATAATCACTGCTGCAATTCAGCTTGTTGTTAATCTCTGCAAAAGAAATAACTCTATTCAGACAAGATCTATAAATGCTGCCACCACCGAGCATCGTGTTTTGGACCTTTGTCAAGCTCCTTTGGACTGATCACTAGCTTTGGTGAGTGGCTACAGCCTCCACCTGACGGCTACAGGCTACAGTTTAGCTCGCAGCGATTTCAGCCACTTGTTAAACGTTGAACATTGTGTCACATCACAGGAATTTTAGTTCCTGTTAGCAAAACGATGCTAACGGACCATACAACAGAGAGACGCTTCTGAACATGCATCTTAAGGTTTAGAAAATATATTAGAAAGGTTTCATACTCTCAGAGCTGCAGAACCATACATGCATTTATCGCAGGTAAAATCGATTCCTTCAGTCGTCACAGAAACGTCTGTGGCTCACTAAACGTCCCCTAACCCACCAATTAGATAAATGCCACAAAGACAATCCTACTACTGCTACTACTACTTCTTCTCTTTCGGCTTTTCCATCAGGGGTCGCCACAGCAAATCATCCGTTTCCACTTCACTCTATCCTGGGCATCTTCCTCTCTGACACCAGCTAACCTCATGTCCTCTGTTAGGACGTCCATATATCTCCTCCTTGGTCGTCCTCTTGCCTGGCAGCTCCATCTCCAACATCCTACTACCAATATATTCACTATCCGTCCTCTGCACATGTTCAAACCATCTCAATCTGGCCTCTCTGACTTTGTTGCTAACACAGGCAACGTGCGCTGTCCCTCTGATGAACTTGTTCCTAATTCTATCCAACCTTGTGACTCCTAAGGAGAACCTCAACATCTTCATCTCTGCTGCTTCCATCTCTGCCTCTTGTCTCTTTCTCACTGCTACTGTCTCTAGCTCATAGAGCAGAGCTGTATGCCACAAAAATGCCACAAAGACAATATGATGAAATAACAGTGACGCACATTGTGGATGTAGCCGGCGACAGAGTGACTGGTCACACACAACATAACAAGCTGCTTTAAAATGACGCCACATGACATGAAGTTCAACCTCATGGATGGTCCGTTATTAACAATCCCCTCTTCACACTCCACTCACCCCCTTGTTGCTGCTACCTTTGTTGATCGGTCCGACCACCTTCAGATGAAAGGCAGGATTCAGATGTCCATTCTTCCCTTTCTTCGCGGATGCCTCCGTCCTGAGCAGAGAAACAAGGACATCCAGAAAAATAAAGCCGAGCCTGACGCCTGAAAGCTGTCCTGCCTCACGGACTCTTCTCAATCTGACATTGATTTTTTTGGGGCCCCGGGAGGGAAACAAAGAATAAAGACAAGTCAACATGACGCTTCTCTTGAGCAACTTGATGTGAAAGGAAATGAGAAAGTGAACGATACACGGAATGTTTGAGCTCAGTGTCTGGAGAGCTGATTTGAGTGACACGTCCCCCGACAGCACATTACTGTGTCAGCAAAGAAACAACGTGTGCTGTAAGAGCTCGAACATGCAAAGACACTCTTTCTCATCCTAACTGCCGCCCTGAACTTTCATTGAGCTCTGACCTCGTTCAGGAAGTGAACCAGTGTAGTGTTATTGTGTTGTTCTTTCCAACATCAGGTTTGACGTGTGTGTGCAGGAGTTGCACTGTGAAGTCGTGTAGCTGCGCCTGCTGGCTTGTTCCTGCCAGGGCTACACGCCGCGATGGCCGCATCTACAAGCCACATTTGTTCCTGGTTCAGTTGTTTTTAAGATCGTGGGCAAGCCACTCGTCTTCTTGAGTTTGTAGGAGTGGATTGAAAGTTATTATCTTTTCTGATTTCTGCACTTTCAAAATATATCACTGATATATGCACACGGCGATATCCTGATCGAGCCATCTTAGTGACGTCAAGTCGACGCACAGCAGCAAGGGAGGGGCCCACGTTAAACAAAAAAGGAAATTCACAATTTCTGGGATGCTGTTTATGATTGGCAGGCATCGATGAAACACTAATGGGAGCGGTGGGATTACTGCAACCAACATATTTTGGTCATTGAAGTCATTGGTTTTTACCATCTCTGGCCTTTTTGGAGGCACACTTTTAGAAAAGAGCTATACATGACATGGGGCTGTCGAGACGAAGCTGCACCGCAAACGCACTTTACTGTAGCGGTTTCCTTCCTCAGCGCAGCATCAAAGACACACACATTAAACCTTGACCGCAAGCTTGTGTGGAGGAAATCCACACGGACATGAAGGTTCGACTTACAGCAAGATGTGCAGGTTAGTTGGTGCAGCAGTTATTATGTGGAAAACTCTGAGCTGGCAGTGCTGAAACTGCATTTACTGCGCAAAATGACGCGGCGGCTTCAGATGGACTAATAAACATTCACTTTGTGAGGAATTCGTGGGTCCTGCAGTCGACGTCTGTGCTACGTGCTACTGGGTTTACGTCTACGGCTGTAGAGGTGTGAATACACCCCGCAGGCTCTTAGCTGATTGGAAAGACTTGCCGGCTCACTCGATGTCTGCAGAAAGGCCTTTAATCAGCACAGGACAACCACTGTTGAACTGTAAGTGAACCTAAACCACTGGCCTTGGAACAAAGCACAAAAGCAGCAGCGGCTTTTCCCCTTCGCAATTGCTGCCGTCGTGAATCTTTTTAATCATCCTAGTGGCTCAATTTTCCATCTCGTTAGTGATTCATTGAGTCAGTCGTCTCCCCTCTGTCTCACTTCAGCAGCAGTTACCGTAAAATCCTGCTGAGGCCCAATATCACCAGCATTTAGCCTTTACTTCTGTCTTCATTTGGAAGGTCAGGGTCTGTAAAGGGCTGCTGTAATGTTGGATCCTCTCCAGACTCTGTTCTGTAAATCACTGTGGAAGACTCGAGCATTTTCAGAGACGTGAGGCCGGCCAGTATTCTGACAAGGCCGCCTCTTTGGGTGAGCTACATGGCAGCGCTCATAAACGCAGCCCAGGGGTTTATGAGGACATGGATTTTGTTTGGTTCTGACGGAGGCGAGTTGCCACTTATGCTCATACGGAGATGGAAAGTTGTGGTGTCCTCATCGATTGGCCGTGAACACTGAGCACCTGTGCACTCTTCCTGCTCATTCTTCCTGCGAGGCTCACACTCCTTTCCTGTCTTGCCTTTTCCTTCTTTCTCTTTCTTTTCCACTCCACACACCCACACAAAATTCATCCCGCTGCCACATTTCCCCTTCTTCTTTTTTTACTGCTTCCTTCCTGTCCCGAACACGCCGGATTAATTTCCCTTTTCTCCTCGGGCGTGTGTGCTATGTGAGGCCTCCTCTGCGTGCTCACATCATCCATCTCAAAGTGAAATATGTTTGTTTAACAAAACTGATAACTGTTAATTAATTCCTTAATGATCAGACTGTTTTAGCTGTACTTTGGTTCATTGCTTCACTTTGTTCTACAGCAGCTCAGAGCGTTTCACACGGAACTTGTGCTGCTCTCGACTTTTCCTTTTTACTGCACCAAGCTTCTGGCTTCAGTCAGCTAATGTAGTTTGGGGTTCTGGGCTTTGGAAATTTGATGTATGACTAACTACACAAATGTGAAAGTAAACAATGAAATCACAAAACTAGGATTATTTTCAGGGAACTTAAAAGAACAAAAAACCAAACATGTTTTAGGCTTTAAAGTTGCAGGAGCTGGTGGATGGTTCACAAACAGGTGATTCACAACGAGCTTCACCTTGAAATGTCGCGTAACCACGCGTGTTTCATACAACTCACCTCGATACTTTCAGCACTTGTAATAAAGGTGGATACAGCAAATTTTGTCAGGGTTATTTGTTTTGGCTGTTTCATTTATTTCACTGTGTAGACGGGACACAGCAGCGTACCTGCTTTCCTGCAGATGGTTAGGGATGTGCCTCACCTGATCTTTGGCAGTAATTTTTTTAAACATCCAATTCTCTCCTGAAAGATCCCGAAGCAGTTTCCTAGAAATGTTATGTTTCTTCTTTCCTTCTTGTAGATGTACCCATGATGTGCCTTTGAGGGCAGGTTTTATTTGAAAAAAATAACTGAATATGAAAGGTATTTACAGGCACCGGTTGAATTGTAATTAACTGTTGCAATTCCAAAATGTAAAGTCGTGAATATTCAGGTAATTAGACAATTAAAGGAGATTCTGTGGTGTCTCATTGTTTTAACGGTAGCTCCAGTGAGGAGTGTGTGGTGTGTGTGTGGCACACAGTACTTGTTGCTCTTGTTCTTCTCTCTTTGGGAAAGCCACTTGTGGTAATAGGAAGTCTTGATCCTGTAGCAGTAGAAGACTAGCAGCACTGCAGGCAGCAGCACCAGGAAGGCAAACAGCAGCCCCACCACCAGCCCAACCTGACCTGTGAAGACACGGACGCCGAGCGTTATCACTGCATTAGAGACACAGGTGAAGTCCATGTGGTTTCTGGATGAACTGTCTCATTTATGCTTCTCTGAACGGGATTATACCGTCATCAGGTCGTAGTTACCATCTTTGCAGGTCTGCCTGTCCACGTCGCACAGACTTTAACACGCTACACATTATTACCAACAGTGTTAAATCAGCAGGTGAGGATAAGCCTACGTGAAGTGAACAAAATAAAACCACACAACATGAAGAAAGATAAAGAAAGATGGAGCAGCAACCGCAAACCCACCCAGTTTCCAGGGAACGTTTGTCAGTGCAGAAACTCTTTATTCCGGAGGAACCAAATCTGCAGCTGGTAGACAACCAACCATGCACCCTTAGCTACGGACTGACCTCTGTCGGTGAGAGTCTCTGCCTCTCGAGTTGAAACTAACAACTTTTCATCTCTCTATATAATATGTGATTAGCACTTATTCTCCAGATTCTGCCTGTCCCGCTATCAATGGGACGTCAGTCTAACAGACACATTGACAGAAAATAAGGAACGTTGGTCATGAGCAGGGCTGCTGCAGACCAGGCACAGACGGTGGGTTTAGCTTCTTTTATTCTGGCGGTGGCGACATCTAGGTACACAGCACCTACAGTACAAAACAAAGAGTCCTCTGTTTCAGTGAGAGCAAGTGGGAAGGGTTCGACAGAGCATCTGTTATACAAGGCAGAAGGGTTCTCCTTTGACAGTGAGAGATGTAGCTGCGACTGAGTCATTTTAAAGCTAAGCAGAGACGCTTGTGAACAATCAAGTCTGGGCAATCCTGCTGCTATATCCCACAGATAGTGGAAGCATCTCCGATCTTCTGAAATCAAGGCAGTTTTATGCTCCATTTGGACACCATGCTCATCAGATGATGAGAAGCAGGAGAGCCACTTCCAGGAAACATCACTATACCATTTCCATAAGCACCAGATCCGAGTGATTGCACCACAGCAAAGCTGATATTAGTTATGTGAAGTATATACGATGACCTCCGGTCTCCAGGGACATACAAATAAACCAGGACGCTTCTTCCCAGGAGCTTAAAGTTTAAGTTGCATCCAGGGAGCCCACCTGTCCTGACTCACATTTAACACTTTTGTGGAAATGAATAAGGCAGTGGAGTAATGGAGCTGCAAAATTCCTCCCAGGCACATTTAAAACAAACCGATGTTGTGGAGTCAGTGGAAGGCTTTGAAAACTGAAAACAGCAGTAAAAGACTTTCGAATTGATGCCAGCATGAAGAAGAAGCGGCGCCAGGACACCCGCTGTGTGTGTGCTTGTGCACGTTTGCATGCGTTTGTGCTTCCACTCACTGTCATACTGCACAGGACCGCTGTCCACGCTGCCGCCGAGTCCTGGCTTCTCACAGAACGGCGGCGCGAAGCCTCGATTGCAGTGGCAGTTCCCGTTGCTGTTACACACCTACACACACGAAGGGAAAGACATTTGTTACTGCGATCGGCCGTGCGGTCTCCGCACAATGTTGCATGTGCCTGGAGGTGCACCAGTCAAATTAGAAGCACTAATGCCTTGTTTGCTACAGACTGGCGCTTTAATGGGATTTTCCCTCCTACCTTCACGGATTCACTTTTTAAACGGAACAGACAGAAAAACACTGACGAGGCAATGATGTCTCACATTTGTAAAGGGCTTTGATTATTCTTTTTTTTTTTATGTTTGAGAATGTTTAGGTGCACATATTTATATTTAAACTGAAGCTGGAAGCACCACAGGTCTTGGGACTATGTGCCCACACGGGAAACACCTGGGTGAGTGTGTACAGACCAGAGCGAAATGATCTTTAGTCATTAACTGTTCTCTCTCAGTTTGCCTTGACAGCATGTTGGAGAGCAGCTAATTACCTTCTGGGCTGTTGTCAGCCCCCCCCCCACAAATCTATTCAGGCTTTCTTTCATCCTCAAGACTCTCTGGAAGCCTCCTGGACAAAATGGGAAACTGCCTGAGGTGACAAAAGCCAGTTGGCCTCTGGTCCGTTCTAAACGCATTAAGTTGCACTAAAGCACAATATCGACTGAAATGCTTCTCGTGAAATTCCGACAGCTAGTGCTCTACGCCTCACCATCACTCTAGTCTGACGTCTTGCTTGTGCACAGGGAATACTATCAAATACATTTGAATCGGCTGTAGTATCGTGAAAAACATTTTTAGTGGCCAAAGTGAAATGCAGCATGTCTTCTATGGTGTGCGTTGGGTCTACACAGTTCAACGCAGTGAATGTGTCTTCGACATGTCCTGCAGACCACAAGGGGATTAACAAAGAACCACACACTGTGTCATCAATGCAAATCTCCCAAAAGGTGAGTTGGCATGAAAACACGGAACGTGACTGTTCTACTGTGACTGAGATCACTCGCTTATTCACTAACCCCGGACACAGCAAACACAGGTTTCAGACACACAGGAATCCTGAGCAGGTATTATATACAGTACGTACATCTCTCTACATGCAAAGATATAATGGAAGGAAGTGGAATGTGTTCGTTGTTCCCAGAACGACAGCATAGCTCTCTGCGCTACTCATGTACCGTAATAGCATTTATCAGGCTCACTGAGGCAGGATACATGAGATTTTCAAATAAAAATCCTCAATACAGGTTTTACTAGCAACACGCACAACAACAGAAATCTACAAAAGTTTGCCTTTGGTAGTTCGAATTATTACTCTAATGCCCCGACGGGGAAAAGTTAGAAGAAAAACTTTTGGCCGTTTTTTGAAATGACTGCTAATGTCCACAGCCGACCGGCTCAAACTAAAACTAATGTGAGTTCGTCTTTACTCGCTGGTGATTGCCCGTCGGCCTGCAGCCTGTGTGTCTGTGCCATAGACCTGCATTTTTGTCCAGCATCTGTTACAAACACATCAGACAGACACACTGCTCCGTTATTATTGCGTTGCACGTCAACTCCACGTTTCAAAAAACAGCGTGGTCGACATATTTCTAACATGCCCTGAATTGGATTTCCCTTTGCACCACAACTGGTCAACGGCGTGTGGGAGTTACGGTAATTTCAGTTTGGACAGTATTTATGTGGACCACACGTTTTGGAAAGAGTGGTTTATCTGGCTGATGCGTTTTTAATCGTTTCTGGACAACACTTGAAGATCTCTTCGCACAAATTCGGGATGTGAGCTGACAACTAATCACATTTAAATAGAGAAAATGCAGGAAATGTTTGGCTCTTAGATTAAAAGTTGACAGAGATGTCTCTCTAATCTTTGCTAACTTCCTGTGTGGAGTAACAAAATGCAAGCGAGCATTTGAAGATCACAGCGGAAATGAACGTGACGTGAACATCTTCGAACATCTCTCGCTTTGTAACCACGTAGTTTTCACAGTGAAGTGAAAGCTGGAGCGGGTGAGTCCAGCGCCGAGGATCGTCTCTGTCAGTGTCAGTCTTTTCTAGCTTTCTCACCTTTGAACGTTTTTCAGACAAAATGCATTCTAGGAAATCACATTCTGCGTGTTTATGTGTATTAATATTAATAACGTTTTATGAAAACTATAACGCATGGTTTAGGCTTCATTCCCTGTTCTGCTAATTGTTATACAATCTCTAAGAATAAAAATGACAAGCGGGCATGGAAGCTCCATTTAACATCTCTGCATTTGACAGTCGATTAGTTCTAAGGGTTTTTACTTGACTTGCCTTAAACCCGTCTTGTGCTGTTTTTGGCGATCATATTTAAAGGGCCTTTCTACGTCATAAACAGACGGGAAGAGAAAAGCTGCGTGAATTGAAATGCCATAACCTCTATTTGCACACAGTTAATGACATAACTCAACAGCCTGACAAGTCTTGATGACCTCTATAATCTTTAAAATAGTTTAATCAAAATGTCCTGTGTGAGTTCTGTAAAAACTCTGTAAAAGAAATTCTTGTATTTTGTTCACCCAAAAATGAATCAAGTAAATGTTCTGCACTTACACTGCACTTTTCTACCAGTTTGTGCTCAAAGCGCTTTACGCTGCTTCTTTTCTGCCCACTCACACTCTCACACACACATTCATACACCGATGGGGGAGCTGCTATGCAGCTGGCCGACGCTCACCGGGAGCAACTAATCGGGGTTCAGTGTCTTGCTCAGCATGTGGCCAGAGGAGCTGGGATCAAACCAACAACTGTAGGATTGTCGATTATGTGATTGGTTATGATGCTTAATTAAAAAAAAACACACACTAACATGGCAAAGACCCCTACAGTGGCAGAAGGTCAAACTGTTTATTTAGAATAATCCTGACTCGAAGCCATTTCAATGATCCATCTACTGTTATATCATGGGGACAAAACAGGGATAGAGTGAAAAAGGATGAAAAGGGGGTTATGGGAGGAGAGCACTCAAATGCCAGCGTTTTCCTCTCCGCCTTCGTATTTAAAATCCTAGTGAAATAAAAGCCTGGCGAGGGAAAGCCCAGCCTGAGTCCTTTCAGTTTAGGCAGTGTTGGCAGCAAATGCTGAGGGTCAAAACAAGCTGGGATCCAAGCTGTGCCAACTAGGCCTAGTATCACACTGGCCTTTTATAGAAACTTCAGATTTTCAGCCTGGTCACGGCCCAACTTCCTCCACATGTCGCACCCACAGTTTGTGTGTTCACACTCCTTGGTGTTTTTTTACACCTTTTTATCACATCAATGAACGCTCACTAACCAGTAAAGACATAGTTTTCATGTTTGTTAAAAACCCGGTCATTTACGATGGCATTTTTCTTTTCCTGTGGCTTCTTATTGGGATTTTTCTTGAGACGTGCCTGGAACTTGACTGGACTCCACCAGTGGCAAACCCAACTGACTGGACATAGCGAAAGTAGGAAATGTTCACGAAGCCCCAGAGTTGCGCTGATTTCCAAAATTTTCAAACTTCTTCTGCTTCCCGTTTGGTTTGGTTCATGCATGCAAGTTGGCACCATTAAACTTCCCTTTAACTTCCCTATATGAAAACAGCTGAAAAATGCCTGCAGACGACATCAACTGGAGGAACCTTCAGTTCCGATTATGGCGTCGTGTTGCTCACACTATGGAGTTTGTGATCACGGTCGGCCTACTTTTCCATGGCTCCACTTGATGACATTATCTGAACTCCCAATGATGAAAAACTCGTGGTGATTTCATCTGAGGGGGTTTTTCAGCTTGAGGTCAGAGGGAGGTTTAAAAGTATTAATGATGAACATTTTCACCTAAACTACAGCTATTAAAAGCAAGTTCAAAGGGGAAGTTGCTCTTTAAGGGTTTAGGGCTGTCCAGGACACCATTATTGAGCTCCGTGAATGGAACCATCAAAACTAGAGGAACTAAAGAGTAAAAGGGAACAAGACGGACCTTCGCCCTGGAGGTGACCAGGAATCCAGTGGTTGCAAGTAGAAGAGACAGAAAAGCCTGGCAGACGGATAAACCTTGTAAGTGTCCTTCAGGGGTCAGACAGAAACCACAACCCATTTGGAGTTTGACAAATAGCATTTACAGAAAACAGACTTGTCTAGTATAATGAAACTAAATAAAACTGGTCTGCTAACCAATGGGCATCACTCATAACCTGTAACACAATCCCAAAAAGCTGCGGTCAGGTACCAGCTTATAGACAGTTCATATGCTAAAGCTGGACAGGAAATGCTCCTTGTAGGTATTAAAGCAGTTAGCCGTACAGTCTCTGCTACTGCTAGTGTAATGTTAGGGTTAGTTTTTGTTCAGTTCATTACTTCTGGAGGACATTTGTCAGAAAGCTTCGCGTGAGAGATCTAATCAGTATTGACAACCTGCCATCAGCTTGAAAGCTGCGGCTCTCAGTTTGCTTATACTGTCTATCTGTAAATTCCTTTGGACTCAAAGTTCTATTTTTCTGTGGCAGAACAGTGGAATTCGTTTTCATCCAGCTGCCAAACCAATAAGTAGAATTTGAATGATTATGCTCTGTAATAAAGCTGCCATACAACACGACACTAGAATTGAACAGGGTCTATTCGTGCCCCAAAACGACTTGCGCGTGTTCGCACTGGAATAACCCAGGGGGGCTGAAGAAAAGCCCAGCTTTAATTTCCACGTGGCTTTACAAATATTACTCTGCAGACAAAAATATAATCCGTCAGCATGTCAGGGGTTTCAGACTATGAGCACGGCTGCAGCAGAGTTCATTTAAACGCACTGTGGCTAATTAAGACCGGCAGCTGATCTAAAATGACCTCAATACCGAAGGTTGTTTTGTGTAAAAACATGTATTTAGTTTATTAAAGTTAACATATATATTAAAGTTTATTAGTTTTTATCTGAGCCACTGAGGAATCATATCATATCAGGAAGGACAAGGAAACACCTGCATCTCCAGGCAGGAGATACAGACGCCACGCGATTTCGCTTTGCAGAAATGAATTTATTTGCACTTTAGTGCAGAATATTACTCTCTTTGATGTATGGAAACATGGACGGTAAAGTGCCATCCAAAAGGCTAAATAGTCAAAATCAATGATGGACCAGAATGTGAAACAACATATGTGTTTCTCATATCTTCATACTAAATATATATCGCACAAGCTTACTTGAAAGTTTTCATGATGTCAGGGGGATGACAGAGGTCAGCGTATCTTTCAGAGAGAGTTAGTAACAGAAGACTTCGTCCCCCATGAAGAGCTCTTCATCTAGTGAGCACATTCATTAATGTCTGAATTTCTTCAGGTGTCAGATTTCCTTGGAATATTAGACGTTTCTACAAATCAATCTGGCTTAAACTGGTTTTAAGACTCAAATTCTGGTGGTAAATGAAAATGACATTATCAAATTTGTGTCTGAATTTATGTTTAAAAGCTCCTTCGCCTGATCAATACACGTCTTAGTTTGCAGATAAATAACCTCTGTCTCCATCCTCACTTCATCTCCTTTTAAAGTAACACGTGTTTAAAGCCCAAACACTTTGCTCCAGTGCTTGGTTACTGACTCATAAACTATGTATGACTCTTCCTTATCTGCCTCAAGCTTGCTTGTACTGCTTCAATAAATACTGCATCACTTTAGTTGCTGCTGCATTCCAGCCATCTATTTTCCCGACTTTTACGACAAACTCGGTGACAGTGCTGCAAAGAGCCGCCTTTCCCAAGGACACACTGTGACAATAAGATTAGGGAGCTGTGGCCTACCGACATGCAAGTTGGTTGTGTTGCCTGATGGTATGGACGTGTCTTTATAGGCTTCCACGGACACATTTTATATTAATACTATTGCTGTGAGGACATTTCAGCTGTTCCACACAACTTCAAAAAGGGTTTTAGGGTCAGGGTTAGAATTAGGTTTTGGTTAGGGTATTATGTCAATGAGTGTCCTCACAGTATAGAAAGACAAATGTGTGTGTGTGTGTGTGTGTGTGTGTGTGTGTGTGTGTGTGTGTGTGTGTGTGAATACCCCGTTGCCGTGACAGCGAGCGATGCACGTCTCCAGCTCGGTAAAAGAGGCATTTTGGCACCGGCGGTCCCTGCACACCTGTGGCAACACAAGCAGAATGATAAACTGTTAAAGACTCAGACGTTTACAGACACCGACTGGGCTCCTTCCAAACTTCTGGTTGAGCAGCGTTAGTTCCCTTTGTTAAAGAGCCTCTAAATTTTCACAGACTGGCTTTAGGAGCTTTTAATGATGTTCATTGAGCTGCTTTAACAAGTACATTTATTTCATTTTCTAAGTGGTTAGTTCTGCCGCTTCTTGGCCGGTCCTGATAGAGGCTGGAGACCTGTCCAGGGTGGACCCTGCCTCTCGCCCAGTGACAGCTCGGATGGGCTCGGGACCCCCACTACCATTACCGGGTAAGTAGCAGGTGGACCAACGATGAAGTGCTGTTTTTTTTTTTTTTTTAACAAAGCCACGTTTGCAACTCACATAA
Source organism: Channa striata (assembly GCA_033026295.1). Classification (NCBI taxonomy): domain Eukaryota; kingdom Metazoa; phylum Chordata; class Actinopteri; order Anabantiformes; family Channidae; genus Channa; species Channa striata. The sequence continues at coordinate 27,619,861 of CM065172.1, forward strand.
ATCATTTATTGATAGTTTCCAAGAGAAGGTGTTGGGAGCTTAAACATACACTGGAGTTGATGTGATGAAGTGTGAAATTTTTAGTTTTGGTTTTGTTCAACCAAGTGGTTGTAAATGGATCGCAAAACATAAAAAAAATCAATGACTGAATCAAGCTTAGTTTGTTTGGCAATTCTTAGATTATTGGTTCATTGGACATGGACTTATTTTTATATTCTTTTTTTAACACCCTGGAGGGCATGAACTGCTGATGAGTAGAATGCCAGAGACTCGTCAGGCTTGTAGAATTTTTAATGAAAGTAAACGTTTAATAACATGCAAATTTCATTGGGCCAATATTGTGTGGTTAAAGTCGCTTAGAAATAATCATTTTATGTTTGGTGATAGTAAAAAAAAAAAAAGATAAATAAAAATACAAAAATGTGTAGCTGTTTCCAAATTTTTTCTTGCCAGCAAAGGTTAAGGTGAGTCTGTAAATAAAGGCGGATTTACTTACATGGACACATTTTACATATGTGAAAAACAGGGTAGCAACATGCCGAACTGAAGCAGCGGAATGGGTGACACATATGAAACAAATGTCTAGTTTACATTTTTGCCACGTGTGGCCAGTGAGAGAAAGAAAACAAAAAATATGTCACAGATATTTTAGTGGACACAGATAACAGTGGTAAGAATGTACGGTACCTCCAAAGGTAAAACAATGACCCGGTTTGGGATTCATAGTTAGAGTTTATTTTTGGTACAGCCAAAGACAAAATATTAGGCATTATATTATGTTTTCGCAAATATCCATTATAACAATTTAGTAACAAAAGTAACATTTTAAAAAAACTCTTACTCGTTGAAGTGCCGCTATGGTTTTATGGCTAGAATGTGGATGAGAAGGAACAACAGGGCTCAACCACCTTCAACATGTCTTTGAAACCTGTGGGAGTATCTGCTGCTGCAACAACAGCTGACTGACACGTCTAATCATCCGTGACAGTTTCTTTTTCATGAACTTCTGCTTCTCCAAAACGAAAACAGCTGGACGCACTGGAGGACAACGATGGATTCTGCCCTTCCGGACGTACGTGGGATTGCATCTAGCAATTTAAAGGGTAGCATTAATTTCTACCAAGCACAGGTGCTCCATTCAGTCACGGCTGTGCAATGACGTACGGTTTGACCACCTGATAACACTCTATACACAAAAACCGTTACAAAAGACGGCAACTGCACTAAAGTAAAAGTCCCGGACTGAAACAGTTCATGCATCAATTAAGACACGTCTTTAGCAAAGGAATAATCTGATAAACTACAAGGCAGTAACCACAAACTGCTGTTTGCTGCCTATGGGCTTGGAATATTGAGTGTATCTATCCTGATAAATGTTTACAAGACATAAAGGCCATTCCATTTCAAGCCTAATGTCCAAGAGAAGTCTGAAGGAATACTTTCAATGTGCAACTCCAACGCAAAGAAATCATTATTTCCAATCTTTTGTGTCCGCTGACTAGTGTAAGTTAGAGTTGTTGGTAGAAGCGTTTTTGCTCCAGTCTCTCTGGTGAACTATTCGCGTCCTAATGACCCTGCTGCAAATGACGCACTTTTAAAAGATTTCCTTTTAGGCATTTCTGCTTTTTAGGATAGGCGCCGACAAGATTGATGGAGGCCGACAAGAAACCAGGGAGAGAGGTGGCGCACAAAACGACACACAATAACAGTTCCCCCAGCGGGACTGGAGTGGACTGCAGTTCTATGGCGTGCACTTTGACCATTCACTGACCTCCACGAGAAAGCCGACTTGGAAATGTGAAGTCACCTTTTCAGCCCTACACCAGTGTGGAATCGAGTACTTTGGTTGGATGAGGGATAAGATCCAAACAGGACAAAGCAGTGACATTTGAATAGGGAACCATCTATAATAACTAACGTTTACACACTACGGCCTAAAACGTCAAACACAGACAAGTCTGTGGGTCACAATATTAGCATGTGCTATAGGGGGAATCGATTTAGTGTAAGCGGAGTGTGTGATTAGAAGTACGCATGCATTTACAGCTTAGAAAAGGCCCGTTCCATAGGATGATGGCAGACAATATTTTCAGCTGCCTATTCATAATCTACTGTATTACTCATGCAGTCCATTCATTCCTTTCACTGTGGCTGCACAATAGCTGAAATGGAATTCAAGTGGCTCCAGCCTGCTGCAGAGGGAAGGCAGTGGGGACAGACGCAGAGAGAACGTCCTGATGGAATGCATAGAGTGTACCGTATGTTTCTGTGGGTTTTCACATTAACAACACGGGGTGGTCGTTCACACGTATCTCAGCGTGATTGGCATGACGGAGCTCTTCATTTCAGCGTGCTTGTAGGTGTCTTTGTCTGGATTTTTATACTGAATTTAGAATCTGAATAACAGCAAACACAAAAAAACACACCTCCTCCCACTGACATTAATTTTGTAAGGAGTGGGCTGTTGTAAACCTGATCATCTGCTATCTTTAAACGATGCTCTCTTAGCACAGCAGAGGCAGCAGAAACACCACGTCTAAGTCAATATCAGTTCCTGGGTAAGCGTTGTTGCTTATGCTACCCCTTGTTGGGATGGCAAATGTCATTTTCAAAACCATCTTAAATAACTGTGTGTCTGCTGCTTGGTGGTGGGCAGGCACTGCACAGTCAGGCACTGGAAATCGGAAAACGATGAGAGTGGACGAAAGAGTTGGTGATAGCTGTCGCCTGTTTTTTCCCACTGTATAAAGGAACCAGCTGTAACAGCATGTTACAAACACTTGACACTCTATGCTCTGCAGTTGCCCCGTCCTCCCTGCTTTGTGCTGAACAGCAACGGTGATCCTTCTGTCCCCCGAGCCTCCCTTTCTTTGTGCAAACCGTATATAACACTTTGACCTTTGTACCAGTGTTTCTCATTTAGAAGTCTCAAGATGAAAAGCTCAAATGCTGAGGAATAAAAACGTTGTATAGAGAGGAAACCGATGCTGGTGACGTTTAAACCGACAGACATTAAGCTTCTTTGGACAACTTTCCTGTTAAAGTGAGATGCTGTTAGCGGGACGGTGACATGGCAAGACAAAGGCTTTTTTGACGAAATTCTGTTCCACCTGTAGTCCAGAGTAACACAAAACACACATTTGGACTTTTGTCCAACATGTTATTAGTCAGAAGCTCCTTTGTAAGACACACAGATTTTGCTTGTCGATCTTAATAGGTTTCAGCTGGTCTGCACCATTGTCCAAAACTTTACTTCCAAATTCAGCAGTCAGCCACATCTGATATAATATCCTGCTGTTGTTTTTTGTTGTTTGGTATTATTCTTGGCACAATAATACCCTGGATGCTTTGTACATGGCTCTTTCTAAAAGGTTTAATTTGAAAACGAGAACACAGACATTGAAGCATCTTGGATGAGTCACGCCAGCCACAGCATTACATACGCTGCTTCACTTCAAGAGGAACATTTGCCTGACTGACTCATCACTGTTGAGCTATTGTAGCCAGTCAAATAACATGTGGAAGCTCCCTTTACTCCCTTTGAATCAGGCCCAGCCCATGCACCTGCCCTACCCCCGTCTCTTACTGCTGAGGACTTTGACAGCTTCTCCTTTAACAAGGTGGGAGCCGTCCGCTTCCCGTTCTCAGATGAAGGCACGTCAATAAACAGCACGTCGCTCTCCGGGTTCTCCACTCTGACCGAGCACATCGCGCCCACGCTGTCCTACTCACCTGTCCTCGGCGACTGCACCAATATTAATCACTGCAGTTTCATTAGGGGTGTGACGATTCTCCAAGCAGTGGGATGAATATTTGAATGAAATCAGTTTTAGAACACTAGGAGATGGACACTGTAGAACATGGTCAAAAAGTGTGGTACCACCTAACACCAACCTAACGATAATGAGTTCTCCGCCCTCCTTTGAGCTCCATCTACTCCTCATCCACTTACATGGCTCTTCCAATCATTGCTATGCCAGTGACAGACACATCTTCTTGTCCTCTACACCTAATGACTCTGATGACACGCCTCATCCAACGTCTCTATGACATCTGTTTGGATGAGATAAAGACTGTGTAATGTCTCCGAAACAATATTAGTACACTCCCCAAACTAACCTTCAACAGAACACAGCATCAGGATCTTCGGTGGTGGTGCCTGCAATGCCATGCACAGTTGCCTTGCACAGCCTCAGAAATAACACCCCACTTTTCTGACGCTGCTTATATCTCGTGGACTTCAGCAGGATTTCCCCCTCCAGACAAAAAGGACACATCTCATACCACCATTCAGATCTCTACAATGGCTTCAAGTTAGTTCAGCACCTTCCTGCCTAAACACCCTCATCCAGGACTATAATCAGTCTCACTCAATCAATGGGGTCTGGTTGTTTCTACATCGCACAGCTGAAGATCCAATGCAAAGCTCTAACAGCTTCATGGTTCATCATTACTTAGCAATAAAAGTTGCTGTCCTGTTTTGGACATTTGGCTACTGTAGAATCAAAAGTTGATACAAAGTATAAAACGATACAGACCCGCTGAGTTATAAGATTGTATAAACAAACCAACATTCCTTCAGTTTCAGATATTTAGTTCATCATTAGAAATCCATGTTTAATGTTGTTGCGAAAATCAAAAGTTGCTTCAATGTCATATTCTGTTTTGGACATTTGGACTTAAACTTAAAAAATAAACTATCCACCTAAATTTCACACTTCATGTTACTGGATATTAGTCCAAATGGTACCAGCTTCTTTGTTTATGTTGACAATTGCCTGCCCATCTTTTCCTACTTTTTCTGACCAACATTAAATTTTTTATTTTGAATTGGTTATTCTAAAATTAGTCTGAATTGCGCCTTGAGTTTTTCTTGCAATATTCATATTTTTATTAACTCGTATCCCAGATCCAAATGGTACCAGCCCGGCCTGCCCATCTGACCAACTGCTCAGGTACTGACTAACAGCTCAGCTTGGCAGATCCAACCTCCGGGAAACTTCAAGTCGAGGGAAATTTTCTTTTATTCCAATGAGAGTCTGGTGTCTTTTGGAGCCGCTAGTGAAGGTGAGCTGGTTTAAATTACCAAAGATTCATCTTTCCCGTTAATTATAGGTGAATTGTAACTGATTCCTTTTCTTGTCGCCCAAATCACCCAGGCGTTACTTATTGATGCTCATTCATCTGTTGTTCACTTAGAGCTGGTTATTTCATGTTTTCTTGTTCATTAATTTATTAATTCTGTTCTATCCATATGTTCTGTAGTTGTAGATTACTAAATCATTTGAAGAGCTGGTTGTGTAGTTTCTTCTGAGAAATGGATGAGACGTCCCTAAACCTGGAGAAGAACTCATGATAAAAGACTGATTTGGGTTTATCAAAGTCAAATTCTATTGTTTCTTTAACTTGGTCCAAACCAAAGTAATTGATTACTTGACCACTGATGGTCTCTAATGAACTAATATTTAATCGTAGCTAATATTTTCAATGTCACATGTTGCTGCATACCTAACTCTGCAAGCTCTGCATTCTCACGCATATAAAAACGTTAAAACCTTGTTCTCTCATTGTCATTCTTCTTCGTGACTTTAAGTTTTTAATAGCTTTGGATAAAATGTCTGCCAATTTAGTTAATGTAAAGGTAAATGTGTTGTGCTCTCTGAATTCTAAAATACAAGAATTTCCCCACTGTGGGATTAATAAAGTCTAATCTTGCCTTATCTCTCAGTTTCCTTCTGCTCGCGCCCTCATTAGACATACACAAAAACTACATTTGTCATGGAATTATGACATAATCCGTTCACATCACTGACAGACTACAGTGGACCTACCTTGCCTTCTCCACACTTGGTGCCGGTCATGACAAGGCCGGGATCAGGCAGGTCGCCCTGACCATCCTGGGTGCTGTAGACATAGGTGCCGCGGCACTTCACCTCAATGCCGTCTGTCTTGATGGTGGTGTCTATGGAAACAGCATTGGTGCCTTTCGGTTTCTTGGCAGCGCTGTGGCACTGGATCTTACCGCACTTGGCGTCACTGCATGGAGATAAAAGCGGATAAACCGTCTTTACTAAGAAAGCTGTCTTAGACGCCTTTGAAAAAGTAAACTGTGAGGCAGCGCGGCAAGGGTTAGCGTGTTTGACTCACTGGCTGTAGCGTAGTTTGAGGTGTGAATGGTTGACCACTGAGCCAACTTTTGTAAGATATTCAGTATTAGTCGTTGCCAACAGTGTGACAAATTAATAAAATTGGCGCCATAACTTTGCCTTTTGGTGTCAACACAGAGAACACGCTGCTTCCTCCCGCCTTGGTGAACAGCTGCTTCATGCTGTTGCTTGGGGCTCATTGAAACAATATCAACAGATATTTATTCATGATGATGTGTTGTGAAATCAAATATCTGCCCTGCCCTCTGTTAGAGACAGATGCAGACAGTGGAGAAAGTGTGTTTAAAAAAACAACTATAACTTCACATATATTAATCTCACTAAAAAAGAATCAGCTGGCAGTCCTCATCAGGAGTCACTCACACTGTCGAGTTTTCACACCGTCACACATCATCATAACATCATAACTGTGACAAAAGAATTAACAGCCCCAAGTACATTGTTAATTAAAGTGCATGTTTGCTATATTACTTTTTACGGCCCAGTGTAAGCGCTATTACAATATTAATGGCAATGAGGTACTGACATTATTAGTAATAACAATAAATAAACTTAACGTTTTGTCTTTGGAAGATGTCTGGATTTTGGATTCTGTACATTAAGCTTTTGTACTTTGTGAGGGAGGAAAGAGGACACACACACACACGCGCACACACACACACACACACACACACACACACACACACACACACACACACACACACACACACACACACACACACACACACACACACACACACACACACACACACACACACACACACACACACACACACACACACACACACACACACACACACACACACACACACACACACACACACACACACACACACACACACACACACACACACACACACACACACACACACACACACACACACACACACACACACACACACACACACACACACACACACACACACACACACACACACACACACACACACACACACACACACACACACACACACACACACACACACACACACACAATCAGATGAGGAAAACACGTGAAGCCGAGTAAAGATTGACGGACAGATAGCGGCTGTGTTTGTGTTATTCACGTGTCTTAATAAGAGGCAGAGAGCGCCCTGACATCTCTTCTAATCAGCTCTGTGACTCCGGTGGGACCTCATAATGATTTTGGGCAGTGGTGGATCATGCGAGGCAGCCATCAACAACCTTCATCCACGAGCCCATTTACATTTACTAAGTTGCTAATTTGGCCTCAGTCATTTGCTCTGGCTCTGCGCCATGGAAACCGGCTCCCTTATGACTGTGTGTGTGTGTGTGTGTGTGTATTAGACTGTTTGATAAAACACTGGATTCAGTAAAAGCAGCAAAGATCTGAAAATAACTAAATGGCCACAGGCAGAACAACATTAGCATGGAGTCCAGTTTCTGTCCAGCTAATGAACTGGAACCCAACAGTCAGTGTGTTTGCGCTCGGTTTGGGTCATTACATTATTATCCTGCCACACAGCAGTGAACCAGCGGGTCCTCACTGCCACGATTACCAAATTAACCAAGAGATACAGTCAGTTTTTGGTTTAGGCAGCAGTACATCAGGAATCGGTTCAGGGAATCGTGAAATACTGACGTTTCACGTTCTCTCACTTGAAATTCGTCTGCTTATATGATGAAAATTAGGAGGTAAAAATGTAACACAAGCTACGACGGGAACAGCTTCAACTCTTTCTGCTGGCTGGAATCCCATGTTAGGACGAGCTTCTGCTTTCACGGTGTGGTACGATCATCATCTCTTACCTTTTTTCACACTTGACGTAGTTGCCGTGGTCATCTTTTCCACAGTTCCCAAAAGCATTCCCCGCCGCATTGACATCTTCAAAGCAGGCGTCATGGGCGGGTCGAGCACCTGGAAACAGCACACATCCCATCAGCCCTCTGTTCTCAGCCGGTTTCCTTGTCCCACTGTCACTAACTGTGTTTGCAGTGTTTTCCTCCACACACAACAAATGTCAGTGTGCTGACTCACTAAGCTCTTGGCAGCGGAAACAGGCCCAGCTAATGCTGATCTCAGCCACCTGCCTGTCGGTGCTTATCACACGGACAGTGTTGTCCCCTGTTCAGCCAAAGCCAACACACCCAATGTGCAATTTGTGTGTGAGACGTGAATCTGACAACAGCCTGCCACCTCACGGCCGTCAGGTCTCCAGTTCGAATCCCTGGCTGGCTGTGGCCTTTCTGTGGGGCTTAATCGGTGACTCTAAATTCATTGTGAATGTCTCTCTGTGTCGGCCCTGAGACAGACCGGTAGCCCATCCAGGCCCCTTGTCCTCCCCAAGACTGCTGGGATGGCTCCGGCCTCGCCGCGACCCTCAACGGGATAAGCAGTTAAAGAGAATGGATGGATGGATATTGTCAAAGCCAGTCAGAGGAGCAGACCATCAAACCCACAATGTTTCCTCAATGCTTTGACATTAAACTATAATCCACAGGGTTCACACACCCTTTAAAAGTTCACATTTAAGCACTTTATAAGCACTTTCCAGGTCCATTTTCAAGCTTTCCCAGGAGTTTTCAGCTGTGGTGAATTAAATATTTGCGCAAATAGATAAATACTGAAAATCATTATCACTTTTAAAATCATATTGAAAAAGACAGAATTATGCTATAACCAAACTAAAATTAATTATCTAATACCAAAAGAAAATAAGATACGCAAAAATACTTAGTTAAAAAACATTTGTTAGTGAAAAACTCTTTTTACGGCACAAATCAAAGCGAAACGTGAATTGCACAAAACAGCATTAACAACACAAACTGGTGCCAAGACAAGCAAAAGTTGCATTATAAACCAACTGGGCATCGACATCATGACCCAACACGGCAGCTCTGCCATGAGTTCCACTATTACAAGCTAAAAAAGTCATAAAGGTTATAACTCTGTGTGTTCATTATCATTCTGCAGCGCATTATATTAAGACAGGGCTCTAACATTTTGGCCGTGGTGTTTAAAATGAAGGAGGACTCACATTAAGGCTTGAGAAAAAACTGCTCGTTACAAACCACGTGAAAAAGCTTTTCTTAAAACTTTGCTGAACTTTTCTGTCGCAGAAAGTTACTGACGTTACCGTTGGGGACGTTCACTGCATATTCCACAAATGAGCGCGTCATAATTGACATGCAACACTAGCACTGCCACGCTAATCCTTTACACTAGTTCAGTTCTCCACCTACTACATGAACTCATTACCCATACAGACATACAGTTACCGTTTCAATCTAAATACAATATTACTATTCCTTCAGTGCAATACTATAATTTAAATCCTCCTGTTATGAGATGGGAAGCTCACTGACATCCATAAAGGGGGGGGTAGAGTTTATCATATCTACAACATTATAACCGTTTCATATTATAATATTAAAGATGATTGTCTAATTTATTACTTTTATCTTTGTTAGCAGTAGCTGACAAAAATTACACTTATTCTCATAATAGCACGTCTTATTTCTAAATCACTACCTTGACAAACAACTACCTGAAAAAATTATTTAAGGTCTAATGTGATCCAGAATTATTAATGTTCCCTCATAACAGTTTCTGAGTGATGCTCATCATAAGAAATAAGAAATAAAGCAGTTGTGTGACAATAATCATGTTTTTTCTTTCACTAAGACTAAAATGTCCACAATGTTTACTGAGGTTAGTATGAGGTTAATATACTAAAACTAACAATGATTCTAGAAATGAATATTTACCAACAAATAAAATGAAATGATGCACATTTTCAGGAGGTGCTAATTGACTCTTCATTACCGTAGCCCCACAGCTGCAGGCACTGCTGTTCGTGGGTGAGGCACATGCCGTTGTAGCAGTAGGCCAGTCCATACTGACACGAGGAGCCGTCCAGCAGGTAGACGTTGGCGGGACAGTACGGCGAGGCGCCGGTGCAGTACTCCGGCAGGTCACACGCCCCCGCTGGCCCCCGGCACATGGTGCCCGCCTGCTTCAGCTGGTGCAGACAGGAAACGGGAGCCACATGGAATGTGGTGAGAATGTCATGCAGACAAGTCAAACATGTATATGTACAATCTGGTTTAAATGTATTCACTTTCAGCTGATATTGTGTTTATGGATAATATATACTAAATAAAACTGACAAAACCATCTAAAAATTGTTTACAACTAACAAATCACAGCAAGTCCGATTAGAACAACATCACAAAGGCAGGTCTATTTTATGGTAATGTTGGAGCAAGGAGGCTGGGGAGGAGCATCTCATTTTTTGCCCCAGTGCCACTTGTATCATTGCCGTGTCCACGACCACATAGCATATCACAAAACTCATAATGATTAGACAAAGTTTGAGGAGAAAGATTTTATATGGCGCAGAGGAAGACGTAAAATACAACAACAGTCAGGCCGTGAAACTGGGAAAACAGTCTCGGTTGTTTTCCACGGTCGTCTCCAACATTCCCGAGCTCACCAGTGTGTGATTCTATCAAATGAATGTTTGACTTCTCCACACCTAATGTCGATGGATTTGTTGGTCCAACGATATTTTGTTCGCTGGCAGTGACAGCGCCGTGAACGTCATTTCTGGGAGTTAACAACCAAACATTCCAAATGCAAACGCCCCAAAATCATACTGCCAACGTGTTCATAAATAAACGGGGTAAGCCTTGGTGTGGTCCGAGTAAAAAAACTGCTGTAATTGTTACACAGCTCATTTAATATTTGTGACTAAACACTTTAAAAGCTTTAAAGCACAGTCTTTCATCGTAAAGCCGCTGTGATGCGGAGCCAGAAATCCATTGTTCAAACAAGCAAATTCTGCAGTGCAGCTTTAAGGGGAATTCTGAAAGGAATTCAAACGTGCTTTAAGAGAAATGAATGACAGCATTATAAGAGGAGATATTACACAGAATCTGGAGCTGTGCCCCAGCAAAAAGTCTATTTAGTATCTTCCGTCAGGTTCACAGCTTTCTGAGTTACAATCGGGCGGCAGGATTTGCATTTCAACAGTGCGAAGCGAGCAGAGATGAAAGGTGTCGTGGTACGAGGCGCCGATGATGATCCCTGCTGTGACACGCGGCAACACACACACACGGTGCAGCAGGGATCATCATCTGCTGAGAAAGTGTCTCCCCCCTGGATGTACGTCCGTGTGGCTTTCTCACCTTGCAGCTCTCGCAGCACACTCCATGGGCACACTGAGCCTCTTCCTTCAAGGTGCAATTATTGGCGTTGCAGCAGTCGTTGGTGCACTCCTACAACCAGAATCACACACACAAACTCATTATCTCAGCCCAGTAAAAACGTCACTGACTGAACTTCAACACTCCCGCATGGACAAACACAGTCCGACTGTAGCCCGACATCAAATCAGGTCACAGGATTTACATGCTGTGATGAATGGACACATCATCAGCTATAGGCCACTAATAAACACTTGCGTTGCTGAATCGTGTCACTTGATCCAATTTTACCTTTCTATGACTGATATGAAGGAAAAACTGGGAGAATGTCGCTCCGAAACTAGTAGGACAAGATTTTGTAATGTAGCAGTCACCAGCTGCTGGACTTTAGTCTGGATCTGACCCCCAACAGCTTTATTTTGATGTAAGGAGTCTGGCAGATAAGCAAACGACACGGTAAACATAAGATTCCAGGACTTGGGAGCAGGCAGAGATAACTGGATATCGGTCACATACAATCGTTTGGCAGATGCTTCCGTCCAAAGCGACTAATAAATAACTTACAAAGAAATCGCTGTTGCTTATTTGGTAGTTCCCATAGTTTGGCCTCCTCATTCATGTTAAACAGGGTGGTAAAGGGTCTGACCTTATATCAAAGCGCTTCACACTGCTTCATATCTACCCATTCACACTCACATTCATCCCCCATCGGTGGCCAACACTCACCGGGAGGTTCACTGTCGTGGTCAAGGACCCTTCGACATGACCAGAGGAGTGAGGTATCGAACCATGACCTGTGGGATTGGTGGACGACTGCGCTACCAACTGCACCACAGTCACCCCAAAACATTAGAACCACCTTTTAGCATAGTGGACCGAGTCCACAGTGACTCCACCACCCAGTATGATCTCAATCATGAAGAGATGATTCTACATTGTAAAATTCTCACGCTTCAGTAGAAAACCTGAGACATCATAACATTGTAAAAGTAGACTTCTTGGCAGTCGTGGATTGTATGAGATTGTAGAGGTGTACCTTATAAAGTGGCCAGCAAGTCTATAAGCAGACCGTTTACTAAGCAAGCAAAAGCCCCGAACTGCAGAGGACGTCTGGAGGGTCAGGGCCAGAGTTTCTCTAGAGTTTTCCTTTCAGACAGGCAGCCAACACTCAGAGATAGTCCAGGAGAGAAAAATCCTCCATTAAAATTGGACAAGGGCTGGTGGTTGGGCGCTTCGATCAGGGGGCGGGACATGACGCCAAAAAAACAACCAACCAAACCAAAGCTGCAGAAGTGACGATGGAAGACGATGTGACCAAGTTACTAAATCTAAATGTACAAAATTTACGTTTCAATACATTTACTATCAATACAAAGTGTAATTAGACGTGCCCACACTATTAGTACGAGTTTTTCATCTGCTGGTTTCAGAGCAGTCGCACACGTGAGCTCGACTGGAGATACTTCAGACTTTGCACTAGTGAGCTGGTAGGAGAAGATCCAGATAAAGTTTGGATTGTTTCTGGATTCCAGTGCGTGTGTGAAATGGGCGTAAGTCAAGCGAAGACATTAAGGCCAGCCGCTGTCTTCAGCATCTCTTCTGAATATTGAGTGTGTGCAGAGTGAGAAACCTTGTTCCACCATCATGGAACAGTCGAAGAGTTTTCCTTCGGATCTTTTCTGATACGGTGACACTATGGATTTCAGAGCTCAGTAGGTGGGAGGATAAACCTGGATGAGTAGGAAGCTGCTGATGAGCTGAGTATCACAGCTTTGAACCTGATCTGGACAGCTGCTGGAAGCCAGTGCACAGATTTAAGGTTCAGAGTAAACTAACAGCAAAGACTATTCGCTTCCCTCAATTTCCACTTTGGGGCCTTGGAATGTAAAGTGAGAACTAACTGTAATGTAGTGAGTGACAGGAAACGGTGGTTACCTGCACCTGAGTGTGCAAAAGACTCCTGCACACAGTAATGTTTGGAACCCGAGACATTTGCATGGATTTCAAATTGTCTCTGAATCACAACAAAATGAAGCTGCTGTTCTAAAATAACAACATAGTTATGTCCTGGTCTAAATTTGTGATATTTTATTCAGTTTTGCACCCACATTCAGCCCGACAATTACACTATCACCTCATGGATGAATAATAGGAATTCTCTTAAGCTGCATTTTTAAATTCTGGAGCAATAACTAAAACTAGAGCCACAAGTAATGTAAAGTGCATTTATAAATTAAGTTTTTTAATAATGGCTTCCAACGAGAGCGAAGCGTCTAGCACAGCTGCTCTTGCGTTGCGCCACACATTTCTCCGCTCTTTGCACCTGCGCTTTTTTATCCTGAGCTCATCTGAGACTCACCTCACTCAGACTAAACTCACCATTGTTGTATTTTTGCCTTTTTTTCCCACCGTCCAATCAGATGAACTATGAGACCTGATGATTGGCGGCAGATTATCGTACAATACGTCACGACGTGATCATCGTCGAAGCTAGTGATGCTCCTTTCCGCATCACCCAGCCCATTGCCTGGTGTGATGCAGTGTTACTTTAAGTATTTCGCGTGTTGATCACGTTCGTTTCGGATGTTGTGACATTACTACTGTGTTGGGTGGAAGATGTCAGCACGATCCAGAGCTCCTTCACAGCTTAGGAAACACTTAAAAGTCCTCCCCCCACTGGAAACTTAAGGACTCCTCACTGAAATAATCTTTGTAGAATTAATAAAAAATAAGAGTGAAGCTAAAAGGCGTGTTTGAAAGTGGTACCTGCTTGGACACACACTCATCATACAGCACTAAAGACCAGACAGAAAATCGACAACTGTAGTTGACGAGTCACAGTTTCAACAGATGCTCGTGGGGAAAAAAATTAAAAAATCAAATTCCAGATCCGTGACTTTGCCATGTTTCACTTGTGTCATACGGTAAAAAACAAAGACAACATCTTGTTGCCATGGTGAGCCACGGGTACGCTCAGAACAAATGTGGGAGTTGACTCAAAAGGCAATTATACAGGCAGGGAAGAATGGAGAAGGGATTATGGGTGAACACAACAATGCCAGCACAAAGCCCGGGCCCGTTTGTACTTTTCTGTTCGTTTGAACGAAGCGAAGTGTTTGAATTCTAAAACTGTTGTGCCTCTTTGTCACTTTCCACACATCGTCTTCCCCACAGTGTTTTCTTATTGAGTTCTGGAACATGAAAAAATAGCTGTGAAACGTTCCCGCTGCCCAAGGTCCCTGCCTGAAGGAAAGACTCACGTTTGTCGCGTGCAGCCTTCATTCAGGTGAGAGCATTAGGCAGATTCGCAGACACGTCTCCTTTGCAGTGCTGAGGACAGGTGGCTCGTCGGCAGCGCCGGCGTGATTGTCAGCTCGGCTCCGAGTGGGAGTCATAACAAACAGCCCCCGTCAGCGGCGCTGCTGCTGTCAGCCACCAATTTGCTTCCTCCGTTTTCAATTTGTTCTACTGCTTGAACCAAAAAGGTTTACTTAACCTCGGGGTTTACGGAGCGCCAGCACTTCGTCTCAATCTGAGGAAACTTTGAGGAATCTTAGCTGCGCCGCACAAATGTGATGCAGAGAGCCGTCACGACAAGGCCGCAAGGAGGCTGCGCGACGTCGCAGCTGAAATAAAAAGAGCGAAAGCAGCTTCTTTTCCAGCGCTATGGAAAAGAACCAAACACTTTTGTCTACTCTAGTGCTGACACATGCAACTCACATGTCTAATAACTGTAAAGCAAACTAATAATTTTGGACCCAAACGAAACCCACCTGATTTTAACTGAAACAGCAACGTTGCTACAGTGACGGCTGACATTAATCTGAACAATAAAAAACATCAAAGGACATGGGCAAGCACTTTACATTAATGTCTGGTACCCGGTATGGGAACTATTTTGCTCTCAGTGTAATTGAATATACGCTATAGTATTTACAATACAATAAATCCATTATATCATTCAATTTTTGATATTAATATTTAAGGACTGCAAAATATTAGTTCTGTTTTCCTGCCTTTTCTCCCCTTCTGGCCCTGGTCTAGTTTAATATTAAATAGCAGCTAAGGGGAAATTAAGTTAGTAATTTATTAGTTAAAGTTATTAAAGCAAAACATCAAGAAGAATTAAATAAATCTAATTGGTAATTTGTAGTTTCACTCAAAATAATACAAGCCCTGTTGCACCTGACTGCTGAAAATCACTCAGCGCCCTTTTTGCAGACCAGCTTTGAGGAACCTCCGTCTGGCGTCACTGACAGCGGCCTCACCGCCCGTGTCCACGGTCGTGGCTACTTCATGAATGAAGTGGTCTCCTTCTCTTCACTTTCACGATGCCTCTTGGACACGTGCAATTAAACGTGACATTCAAAAACCCCTGAGCCAGTTCAGGTATTTGATGTTCACTATCTCAGGCTGGTGAAACTAATTAGAGCTTGTGCTTGTGCTCGAGACATTAGCTGATTTGTAAATGTGGGCTCCTCTGGGAGATTTTGCTCAGCTGGTTGAATAATTATGAGTACTCAGCCGTCAATAAATGTTGCATTTTATGTTGTAACATGAGCCATGTGGAGCTTTTTACATTGTCCTTTTTTGATTTGTTCCTTACAAACAGCTGAAGGTTTAGAAAATGTGCCAAAAACACCTATTTTCAACGGCGGCTGAACGATTTCAAGTGCAACTGTCCAGCAAACGGACCAAGTCCAGGCTTCCTGTTCCACTGCAGGTCTCTGAAACACCACCGATGTAATAAACCTGTGGTGTGAGAAACCTCGCATTGTCCAACTCGGTCATAATTTGGCTATTTTGCCGAAACTACCGAGGTCATTTCCAGTCAACCAATCTCTACCACTGTATCAAGTAAGATTAATTCCACAACGCAGATTGAATCGGAGGTTCCCGTGGCAACACGTGCACTGTCGCACTCAATAAAAGGAGCGCTATACCGTGGAGTCCACCCTGAAACGAACACAAACGGACCTGTAGGAATCTCAATAATCTGCTTTGGGCTGTTTTTTAATTCCAACATTTTGAGCTGTGAAACGGTACGATTGTGTATCTCAGATTACTGCAATGGTGACAGCAATAGCTATGGCCCCCGTTACCAGGGACGACACGTGTCTGTGTGCCACTAGGAACTGATGTGTTCCTAGAACTGGTCTGATTTTGAAACGCGTTGAACAAGCAAATACTCACGTCAGGCTCCCCACAGTCACATTCTTCTCCGTCCTCCACAAACCCGTTGCCGCACTTCTTGCCCCCGACCAGGTCCTTCATGTTGGGCATGTTGTAGAGACACATGCCCCCTCCCTTCTGGAAGTAGCTGTCCAGGTCGCGCTTGCTGCAACGACTGAAGACTCGTGGGAACGGATGCCTGGACACAGACGTTGCACTTGTATTTATGAAGAGCAAAGTGGAAAAAATCGAACTCGCCAAGATCGAGAGTGTGCTGCATTGAGGTGATGCAGGGCAGTTCTGTTTCTTTCCTTCTTTCCTTCCACTGTAGTTAACAATCTAAGCTGAGCACTGGTACACAACCTTGAGTTTTATGTGTGCCTCCTTTAGGCTGTCACCACAATATACAACGTGCTTTCCCCCCTTTCAGCTGATGACATTGTTATTTTCAGATTGAGTCAGTTTATGTGGAAGTGTGACACGGCTCCTGAGGCTCACCCCGTGGCGGCAGCCATCACGCAGCCCCCCTGGTCGGCAGTGGCCTCCACGCAGCAGCCGTCGTGGTCGTGGCTCATGCCGAAGTTGTGGCCGATCTCGTGGGCCATGGTGGCTGCAGCTCCGATGGACAGCTCTGAGTGGTCCTGTGGGTTTAATTAGAAGGAGGGGGGGTCTGATTGACTAACTCAGAAAGCCACTTCCTGGCAGTTTACTATAAATACATGTACTCAGTCACATTAGTGCATGTGTGCAGGACTGTATTAACCCTCCGTCACACTCCCAGGGTGACGCTGAGGTGTGGAACCTCTCGATCCATTCACAGGTTATTTTCATTACAAGCAATTACTATGTGGCAGCGTCTCCAAGTGCTAATTCATTGAGCACAAGACAAAAAGCTGCATTTGCATTTCTACAAGAGCGTTCTCAAAACTATCTAACGATCATATTAATATGCCGGTGGTGCTCGGGGAAAGGCAGCACATCACTGTGTTTAAACATAGACCTTCTGGGAATCACGAATGTTTGCACAAAACCCATCATGTACGTATTTCTGGGAATCATCTGGACCAAAGATAGTGGACTTAATGACTGACAGCACCACATCTTGACCCCTGTGGCAGTTATTTGGTATGTTCAAGTCGCACTACTACAGCGTCCTAGTTCCAGAAGTAAAAGAAAACTTCCATGAACTCCACACACACACGCCGCAGTGACAGCATTCAGATGTATCCGGCTCCTCTTTGATCCACTGAAAGCTGTCATTCACTCGCAGCGCTGTGTCTGAATTATGCATGCAGTGTAAAACAGGGAAGTGTTGGCTGTCAGGAAAAGCTGATGTTCTGCCGTGAAATCCTTCACGCCATTTAATACTCACAGGGCTAAACCAGGAGGTAACAAGTGTGTGATGTGTGTGATGTCTCGCGGTGGCTGACGGAGGCTTCGTGGCCTGATCAGACCGGGCGGAGAGCATGTTCGAAGCTAATCCAGCTTGGGAAAGCTATTGATCGTCGTGGCCATTCAGTCCACTTCTGCACGTTCATAAAGTCATAGTTTTTTTTGCATAGTTTACACGAGCTGAACAATACTACAGAGAGGACGATTCGAAGCTACGTGCAAGCAGCAAAGATTTGAGAGCACTGGGCAGCAGTGTACGAGCCGTGAACGCGTGTAAGGAACCAAAGTTCGTTCAACAGGTACAGTAATAAAAATGTAATTTTTACAAATCTGAGTGGATTAGTGAGGCTAAAAATGGGGAAATTATAAATCACATATTTGTGATATATCTATATCTATCTATCTATATATATATATATATAGATATATATATATATATATGACTTTACCTCCCATGTTTCAGTTCAGGGACGTGCACGACATTGAAGTCTGTGCTGCCTTCCCTATATGAAAATCGCTCTCTGTTTCAGCTAATATGGGACATAATATGGGCAAGTGTTTTGTTTCAGTTCATATTGTCTAATTGTTTATACTACAGATGTCGAAGTCGTTACCACCTGGTCTTCCAAAGCTCACACAGACAACATGAGTGTTTCAGGTAGAAGGGGGGCAGCAGGGTATTTCAACACGGGGAAATGAAAGGGAAAATAAATATATACGCTTTATATAACTGTACTGAATAACTAGAACTTAACAAGTGGTAAATTTGTGAAATAGTGAAGTTAACCTTTAACAAAATTCATCACATT
Organism: Channa striata; assembly: GCA_033026295.1. Taxonomy (NCBI): domain Eukaryota; kingdom Metazoa; phylum Chordata; class Actinopteri; order Anabantiformes; family Channidae; genus Channa; species Channa striata. The sequence goes on from CM065172.1 coordinate 27,638,570, forward strand.
TTATTTTAGGAAAATGCACACATGCCTTTTTTTTGGCACTGTATTAACCAGTTTTTGTTCAGCTAGTTAATAGGATGAAATATGTAAGTCAATAGTTTGCAGCAATTTGGTTATGTGTCCACATGTATTAAGTTATTAGCCCAGCTAAACACAAAACTGTGAACCGGGGGCGAGGGTCACTGATAAGCATGTTCCGCACATTTCTGTAAAATGACTTTAGTTTATCACTATTTAGAATTTTGGATTTTGTTGTGGAGCAGGTTAATATGATTAACGTAATTTCAATGTATTAAACTTGCAGATGTGCAATCATTTCCCTAAATGACACGTATTTTGCCTGTTAATTATCATCATTCATAAGCCACAGTGGAAACCAGTGATAAAGACTAGAAAAAGTGAAACGAAAGAAAAGAAATTGTTTGACATGCGTGATGAGAAACTGGTGAAGGGACTAGAGCAGGACCCAGAGTCCCGCACAGGAAAACGCCTCGGCCGGACGCACTCCGACTGACTGACTGACTGACTGACTGACTGACTGACTGACTGACTGACTGACTGACTGACTGACTGACTGACTGACTGACTGACTGACTGACTGACTGACTGACTGACTGACTGACTGTCGTTCTTCTCTCTCCACTGTTGTCTCAGTTTGTTCACGATCTAATGCAGCAGAAAGCAGCCAATGACCCACACTGTGCAGGTATAAAATTAAACTGAATATTAAAATAAACAGTGAAATGGGTCCAAATTGGACACAGCGGAGCAGTGCCGCAGGAGGTAAATGACGCTAAGTCACTGTGGCATGTGCAGAATGGCTCGACAATTGGCCAAAAACCTCGGCGAACGTAAGCGGAAAGCACTCAGCGTGTGTTTAGAACGAATTTGAAATGCCAGCAGAAGGTAGAGAGAGATCCGAGCGAGAGCAGACTAGACTGCAGTGCGAAGGAAACGCCGTGTGCTGGGTTCTTTGGTGTGCGCGTCACGTTTCAACCCGTACTTCCTGTGGCACCGGAATTATTGCTCCAAAGAGTGAAACTGTTATGGCCACAATTCTGATGTGTCATTATGTCAAATTAAACCCATTTCCACGCACAAGAGCCCACAAGATAAACCAACCCAGGTAAAGAACGGTTATGATTTCATTTGGCAAAATGTTAACTTCTCTTCTAATATTAAATTACGCTTCAAAACGTGGGTCATAACATTTTGTCCCGTCTGCTCTTGAGATAATAGTTAACGGAATTCAAGATACAGTATGTTGCTACAAATTCTACACTAATTTCATTGTATTCATGATTTATGGTGTTTTTTTTCAAGGTTTTATCTCTAAAATTAATTTGTCTTATCAGACGAGAATATTATGAATTTTTTGGCAGAATACAAAGCTTTTGTTTTAGGTCAGAACCGAACCAATGTTGTCGTGAGCTGCCGGTCCAATGAACAGGGCAGTAGCACTGACACTGCTGCATCGCTGGTGATCACACGTTAAAACTCACAACTGTGATGTTCCGATGGAAAAAAGGCCAACGTGAAAATGGTCTTTTTTGATATTGGAGCAGCCCTTGTGTGTGCAGCCGTGCACCGCACCTGGGGTTCAGCATAGGAGGGCGTCCGAGTGGGTATAACCTCAGAAACCCAGATGAGCACAAAGACACATTGAATATCATCTGAACGAACACAGAGCAGGAAAAAAGGTTCTTATAAGTAGAAGCAGGTCCTCGTTTATTACTGAGCGTAAACTGTTGAAAATACTGTTCCACCAAGTTATTCGTCACACAACTTAAACCTCACTTTATTCTTATCGCTGGCAGGAAAAGCTCAACCTGGTACAAAATGTGAAAGTAGTGGCCAACATTGTTTTGGAGACTTTGCACGTACAAAGGGAGAAACTATCAATGCAGGACAGAATCAAGCTGAGAGAGAAGATTGAGGGGAGGAAAGGGGACTGGAAAGTATTCCCACATACCACGTTGATTCCTCCAGAGTTTTCCAGGCTGCACATCCCCTCCAGCGGTGCCATCCCGATAGTTGTTCCCTTGAAAATCACACCACTGCCACAGACACACACACACACACACACACACACACAAATCACTTAACCTTAATCTCCTCCCTGTTCACTCAGGTTCCACAGTGGATGCGCATTGATTGCAGATGCAGCGGCAACGCACAGCGGCAGACGCGGCGATGTGGGAAGGGGCGTTCGAGGAACCTCAGGCCACCGCGTGGCATCCTGGCAGCTTGCACTCGGATCCAAAAACAGAACCAAGCCCTGTCTGACTGATGAGTCCAAACTAAATACGCCCTGTGGTATCAGCACAACTAATTATGGAGCCAGAGCCCAAAAATTTACTGCTTATGGATGAGCGTGTACCTCAGCAGTCAAACTGTGATGCCGACGTGCTGAGTAGTTTGGCCGAATCACACAAACCATTTGCCTGATAAAATCCCTGATTAACTACTGAAATAAGCAGTTTATAAAACAACACAATATGACGTAGATGACCTGGACTTCGAGGCTCTAAGTCTGCTGAGTGTGTGGATGCAGCTTCCAGACGAAGCCTCACACAGTTTGGTTCCACTTCGACTTAACTGCACAGACATACATGACGGTTAAAGACCTGTCGGGCTGCTGAGAGCAGTAAAACATTGTCACTTCACATCAGGAAACTGATGGTAAGCTCGGGATTAACTGACTGAAGATTGAGTTTGACCCTGTGTGATGTCGCCTCCTCTCCTCCCACGACTGTGAACATTTGTAAGACGCGCCACCGCATCAATCAGCTGTTACACTTCCGAAGCTGGTTCGTCTGTTCTTGCCGTTGGGACTGAAGTCGACACGCGGTAAGTCTGACTCTTTGTTTTCTGCCTTACAGATTAGGCAGGAATCAAACATCAACTCTTTGGGGATTTTTAGCAAGGACTGTGCTGTGTGTGAGTCTGTGACTCCAGTCAAACGGTTTGTGACGCCCTTTGGCCACTAGTAAAATATCTTTTACTTGCAACAGTTATGCAAAATATTAATATATACTAATCAACAAATAAACTCTGAAGTATTATTACTAGATGTTGTTCCTGATATTTTTCCCTTTTGATAGTTACAAAAACAGGAAACATGTTGATAAGAGATATTTTACAATGAGCATTTCCGTTTCACGAGTGTGTAACGCCCAACGTTTCCTAGTTGTTATTGCCACTAACTGAAGGACTGAAGAATGAAGAGATGAAGCAAAGTTGTTAACTATTTTTTGCCGAATTAAACGTAACTTCTGAGCATTTGAGATTTATGGAGAAAGGCACATGTGGAACACGCCTGGACTAAACACGTGCGTTCACGGTGGGTAGAGTTGGTGTACTCCTACTACCACCTCTGCAACCAGCAGCTCTTCTCCCCCTTTATCCTCACCCTCAAGGGAGACGGTGAACAACACTGACGGGGCACGTGTCGTTTGAATGATCATGAGGTCATTTGAGGGACCCGGGAGAATGCGACCGCAAGCTGCAAACTCGTCAAAGAACTTGGCAGCTGCACGTTGTTTGTGTGTGTGTTCCTCACGTGAGCAGCTGGGCGTTGTCGTGTTTCTTGCGGGATTTCAGCTTCTGTCTCCACTGCAGGAAGGACCACAGGGTGGCGTTCGGCTCCTCCGTGACGATGCATTGATCCCTGTCGGTCCAAACCTCCAAGCCAATGAGGGGCACACGGATGTTCAGGGCCCTGTAGAACTGAACACACAAACACAAATACCTTAATGCACAATCGGTACCGTGTTCTGCTCAGGTTGTCCTTAACATCCCCTCCGGGGCTGCCGGAGGACACGAAGCCTCATCTGTAAATGCTGACAAGAATCCGTGTGACACTACATATTTGTGCAGACTTTTCATCAAAATTGTTAATTTAGAACATCAAAGAGAACAAACTTTAAAGCAGATTATTCATAGATGACATCAGCAGCACGATGACTGGGCGGCCGTATCTTAAAGCCTGTCGAACGGCGCTGTTTGTTCTCTGGAGAATTGCAGTCCATCAGCCTTACCTTATCCACGTAATTGGCAATTTCCATTATCCTCGCCTTGGTCTTTTCATAGTCCTTATTCTGCCGTTTAAACTGCGGCACAGGGAAGATAGGAGAGTTAGTGGCATGAATGAGGGCTTTTGTCAGAGAAATAAATAAAATGTTAGAGACAATACACTCTAAAGTTCCCTGCACGGACTAATGACCTATGAAAGCAGCACTATAGCCCAACCAGTCCTGCTTTACCACTTCCACTGTGGTCCATCATCATAATTATACCAATTACAGACAGAAAGGACCCGACTCTTCTCATTGGCCACCGTGTGCCGTTACCATGACATTAACGCAGCGCAGTGAAGCCCAAACTAGCTTTTAAGAAAATATACCATCTCATCCCTGCAGCTTAGCATCTACTTAAAAGCCTCTCCACCTTTGGGTTCCTCCGAAATATGCTCCCTCATTAAGCAGACAAATCCTGCCAGCTAGTCTCCACTTGCTTTGGCCTCGCTGTGGTTATCACATTCGACTCAGAGCTCTCAGTACGAAAGGGCCGCATTAGCCGGAATGAGATAATTGTTTAAGATGTTTCGCTCCTCGCATGTGATTTGACGGCTGTCTGACGTCAGGGGATAAATGCAGAGGTTACAACTGAGGGACTGTGCATGCGGATATTTGGCCGCCTATTAAAGAGTAAAGAGTCGTCAACTTACCAGTGTGTTGTCAGCCACAACGTACAGCTCCATGTACTTGGTTGTACCCCAGGTGCTCCTTTTAACCTGACAAAGGACAAAGGACGATGGAAATGTTGCTGTCAATGGGGAAATAGTTATTATTTCAAGATTATGACAAATCCATTTTTTTATGGATATTCAAGCAAAGTTATTTGGCCACACCACATCTAGAAATACATCGTAAGGATGTGAACCCTTTGACATGTTTATCATAAAATGTGATCTGACCTTCATTTAAGTCAGCGTACAGGAACTTTGTAATGGACATGTGTCTTCATTATAGCACATGAGGCCCGACCTCCCGGACTCACAGGTTCTGGTCCACCCATTTCTGCACAGCAGGGGAGATGGTCTAACTTCACACTAATCTTTAGCGTTGGACCATCCGGACGGTAAACTAAAAGTCTTCCTGTTGTATTGTGTTTCTTTGACACCAGGGCGGGTCCATTTTATTTCAAACGGCATCTCTGCCTCATGTACGTATCTCTGCCTGCATCTCCTCGGGGAGCCACTTTTCAGAGTTTGAGCATCTCTGCTGTGCAGTTCATGAATAAGAATGAACCACTGGGCCCCTGTTAACCATTGTACTAATGAGAGGCTTTTTATGAGTGCAACATTTTAAGAAGCTGAATCACTCAGAGAAAAAACACTCTGACGGCTGAGGAGGCGGGTTCACTAACTAGTGAGTCCACGCGTGTGTTTTGGGAACCCGGTTGGTCAAAGCTTTTATTCTGCTATTGTATGTTCATCCAAGAGCATTTAATAAACACAGCTTCTGTTAATGGAAAACTGCATTTACTGAGCTTAGTGATGGACATTCTGTCCACCGGGCTCGCGGACACTGTGCGGCCCATGACACCAGCACAACAGAACCACCTGAAAAGTCCTACTCACTTCACGACGTCGTGAAAATAAAGGTTTCACCTCCATCGATTCAAAATGTAGCTCAGGCCATCCCTTTAAGGTGCCTCTTTGTAAGATATTAAAAATACACATCCCATTGTGGGGTAGAAATGTGGAATTTCAAATTGCTGCTGTGGAATTATGAGACTGGAAAAGTAAAGAAAAAATACTGTTAGCATGTCAGTAGTAGTGTACAAAGGAGAAGTGAATTATTACACGGTGCAAAAAAGAGGTGGAGAGTGTGAGGGGCGTCCCAGCCATCCATGCTTTGTTACAGCGTAACAAATATCCGTCCATCGCGAAGTTTCCACCCGCCTAATACTGATTACAGCCATTAACGAGCGTCTCTGTTGTAATTAAATCTCATTGATTTACATGCAGGAAGGACAGATACTGCAGCTCAGGCTGCACAAAGCACCAATACGGTGGATGGGTGGGGAGTCTGTGGTGGTGGCCTGTGGAGCTCAGCGCACACACACACGCACACACACACACATACACACACACACACAGACACACACACACACACACACAGACACACACACACACACACACACACACACAAAGACACACACAGACACACAGACACACACACACACACACACACACACACACAGACACACACACACACACACACACACACACACACACACACACACACACACACACAAAGACACACACAGACACACAGACACACACACACACAGACACACACACACACACACACACACACACACACATCCACTCTAATGCATTCACAAATTGCATTGTTTATTCGAGAGGCAACGAGTGCCAAAAGCCCTGGGATTCAGTCTGCAGTAAGCTACGGCTGGCATTTCTGCATAACAACCAGGATTAATGGGCGGCTGTGGAGGGAACTGGGAGAGCCGAGGAGTTCGGTGCAGGAGGGAGGGGGATAAAGAGCGAGGGGGAGAGGATGATGCCCTGGTGGAGAGCAAAGAGGGCTCTGGAGGAGCGGGGAAAGAGGAGAACAGTTTAAGTGATTGAGGGTGTAATCGGAAAAATGATAAATGAAAAAAACAACGCCCCGAGAATAACTGTTTGTCTAAGCAGTGGAGATGGATGAAGGCAGTTACATAGATGGAGATGAGCAGTGCGGGTCCCGTGCACGGTTCTCCACTAGATGAGGAGCAATAAACGGACTCACAGCCAGGAGCCGAACCAGCCGTGCCAGCTGAGAAAAGCTACGATTCTCGTACCATTTGCAAGTGGTGCGAGGGTCATTGTGTGGCACCGAGACCTGTTCAGTGTTGGGCTCTTCCATTTTCCCCACTGAGCTACGTTCTGTCGATGAAGAGCGGACACCTGAGGCTTGTCAGACCGAGCTTTTTCACGCAGCAAACGCATGTGGGAACGTGTTGGATCCTGACGGACAGCAGAATCGGAGTGTCTGGACGTACAGTACACTAGACATGACACACATTCTCTAAGTGGAAGTAACAGGAAGTAAAAATGAAACAGGCTCTAACATGTAACTAAACTACACAGGATTATTCGAGTTAATTACGACCAGCTGGACTTTATGGAAGACTTGCACAGCAGCAGACGTACAGTACGTCGCAGCCTTTTATCCCAGCCTCCACTGTGACACTGAATTTAAAGAGACAATCTGAGCCGGAAAAGAAAAATACATGTTGGATTTAACAATTTGCTTATTTTTCATGCTTACAGGTATCAGCAAACAGCGGACGGCACCAACACGTACAAAGATTAATAGCCTACTGTCATGTGAGGTTTGATTCAACGTCCATCCTGGATAACCCCTCCCACCCCCTGCACCGCACTGAGCACTTCCTTCCCCACAGCCGTCACACTGTACAACGCATCACTGCAGTGACACACAATGAGCAACTAAGTAGGAGATGTGCAATTTTGACCTGTTCTATTTTTCCGCTGTTGCATATGTACATATGCAGAACACGATTTTCTTTATTCTAGGTTTTTAACACATTGTTTGCACAGTTAATACTGTTGTTCTTCTTTTATCTAGTTTTTTGTTCCTGTTGCTGCTGTAACACTTTTAATGGAGCAGTGTGTGTTTAGTTGCCGCGGCGCAGCTGTACTTTTCTGGCAGATTAATATAAAATAACTTAGTTAAGGGCAAAGCTCCGGCAGCTTCTTTCAATTTCTCTCACAACAGAGCTGTCTGTGAGGTCGTGGACGTCAAACGTTTTAAACGTTTCCGAGCATAAATTTATCAGTCCGTCCAGAAGCAATAAAACACACAGGGAGCAGAGTACGACATTCTCTAGTTAAGTTATGGGAGCTCTGACGTGCTTCTCTACAAAATGTGCCAATATGAGCTTTGGCCTATGTGCGTGAGTTCAGGGAATTGGGTAATGCCCGACTCACTTTCTGGAGTTCTGTTTTCTATTTGTTAGTAGTAGTAGTAGAATTTGAAAATATGATCAATTTGAAAATATGATTGAAAAAATATGATTGATGATATGATTGATTGAAAATACGATTCAAATGAGGGGAAAAGCCAAAAGAGAAGTAGAATGAACCTCTGTTAAAAATCCTCAGTGGTTTTAAGCCACACCCCTGGTCGGATTTGACCATTATCGTGTTGAAGTAACGTCACTGTGGCCACTGTTAGAAAAGCTTAAACACTGATGACTGTGTAATTAATAGAACTGAGCGTCATTAAATGATATAAACACTTTGACTAAGACTGAATTGACTCCGACTCATAAAGCACCAACTTCTCTGTCAGAATATCACATACATTAGTCTTTATTTTCCAGAACTCATTACGATCACATCCTCTAATGGCTGTACTGGTGGTAATTTGTACAGTTACTGCTCCATTAAGGTTCTAGGGATGACAGAAAGCTTTCATGTTTGTGTGGCTGTGGAATGACTCCAGAAAGATCCTCAAAGAACTTATGATGATGCAACATTTCGTAAAGGACAGACAATTAAAGTCCCTGTGCCCTCGTCGCAATCGATCCCTGCGGCCCTGACGGCAGCTCTGCCATCATCTGTGTGCAAGCGAGTCTTTGAATTGTCCAGTAAGGAAGGGAATATAAGTGCAGAACATTTACCATTTCACAAGCATCGGACCGAATCTCCTCCAGGTAACGTCACCTGGAACTGAAAACTGAAATCCCCTGCCAGCCGATGACACATAGTCACCAAGTGAACCCTCATCCACTGGAACTAGCACCAGGATGGACCTGGGGATTTACAATAGCCGAGCAAAAGTAGATCCATCTTTGGCTGTCTGGCTATTTCAAGTGGTCAATATGCGGGAAAGGACTTTGATTTTTGCTGTGGTGCTGCAGTAATAGAGACCAGTAGTTGGGGAACTTTGTCATAGGGCATACAGAGATGAAATTATTGATTTTATCATCTGTATGGGAGCGAGACAGCAAACGAATGGATTTCCTAAAGTAGTTGGCTGGCTCCTTAAAGCTTGTGCTGAGGTCAAACAATTTTGCAAACAAAAACAACTTCATATAGTCTGACGTTGTTTGCTCACAAAATGGTGTCTCACCCTCGAACGAAGCGGTTCAAGCAGGTCAGAGATGCGGGCGGATTGCGTGGCGTGATGAGCGTGGCCGCAGCTTCCACCTTGAATGGGCAGTTCCTCGGCATTCAGCAGTGAATGATGGAGAGGATCCACGTCACCGACGGGCTCCAGATAGTAGGTGTTAGTAGAATTCAAGGACAGCAGGCCCCTGACAAACAGACAGGAAGCAGAGATGTGTTGTAAAGGCCTGTGAATAAAATGGGACTAAAAGAGAACAATATTGTGTCAAATGGTAAATTACACACCCAGGACAGTTTGATTTTTCATAGCATCATTTTTTTGACAGGTATGCAAACACAGCTTGCCTTGTGAAAGGAGGATAGGTGCACTCATAATTAGAACAGCTGTAGCTGAATTCATTTTAGGACGCTCTCCTCCTCACTTACCTCGCTTGGTTCTGTCCCATGTAAAGATTGGGTTTGGTGTCACTAGTCTGACCTGATAAACCCACATTACATGGCCTGTCTTGCACCAAAATGCAGAGAGACAAAGTTAGAGACAGGCTGGTAAACAGAGCCGCACATCCGACAGCCAAAGTACAAGGTTCTCGTTTAAAGAGGCAACAGGAACCAAAACAGAACTAAAAGGCAAGTCCGTATGTCACTGTAATTGTTCTGCTGACACACAAAAAAAAAAACTCCAACCGAATGAGAACGTAACTCTGCCGGGTTCATACAGGCTTCGCCCTAAGATCACCTGACTTTGTTGGACACTTGCCTTGTGGAATCTTAGTTTTAAATTTTTCATTGAAGAAAAATGTTGTGGCAGTTTTAATACAAAAGGCTTTGAATCCTTTCTGAGGAGGTTGTTCAGCAGGAACGCTTCTGACTTGTAGCAGCTCTTTAACTGGTACTTTAAGGTTTTGGACATTGGTCCCATCCTAATCCCATCCTCGGGCTCAGCGTTTGAAGCTTTCTACAGCTTTTTGTTTTGAGTTGTTTAGTTAAGGCTGAAGTAATTGTCCGACAGTGTGGACAGTTTCTTCGAATCCGATCTTCAGGAGAACAGAGGTGCAGGAATGTCTGTTCTCTGTCACACAGACTCAAAGTCTGGATTGCCCCACAGAGGAGCTCTTACCACATGACTGTTGACTTTCGATTGCTTCTTTAATCTCTGTTCCGTGCCGTGTGGGACAGCAAGTCTGGAAGCTGCACTGTTCATCATCGCGGCTTTTCTACCAGGATGCATAAACTTAAACTGAACATCAACTTTTTTTGTTGTTTTCGCTTTGTTCCCTTTTTAGCATACAGCCAATCATCTCAATTATTTATTATTAGAATGAATGTGTGATCTGTCCATTGCATACTGTACATTATGTCAAAGGACTTTAAGCTGGGGCATGGGAGACTATATGGGGTCACAAAGAGACATGCATTTCAGAACGTAGACACAACAGGGAACAGGGAAGAAAGCTGATGTAGGGGATTTTGGCCTTAGCATTGGTTGTTGGTTAGTCTGGGTGTTTCAGAACTGGCTGATCTCAGAGGATTTTCACCCAGAGCCATTTACAGAGAATGAAAATGAGAAAATATCCATTGAGCAGCAGTTCTCTGGTTGGATTTACCTTGTTGAAGCCAGAGGTCAATGGAGAGGGGCCAGACTGGTTTAACAGAAACTCAAATAAGCACAGCTTTCCAACTAGGGTGTGACGAAAAGCATCTCTAAAGGCACAACATGTTAAACCGTGACCCAGGACAGCACACCGGGTGCGGCTCCTGTCAGCCAAGAGCAGGAAACCGACGCTACAGTTTGGGAGGGCCCATTAAAACGGGGCTCTAAAAAAGGTGGATAGACAGTCTCTGGTCTGATGAATCTCGATTTTCGCTGGGACATCCGGCAGGTAGTGGGCACACTTTGGACCCCACCGTAACCAAATGAGCGTCAGTTAAATGCCACGGCCTGAGTCTCACTGTTGGCTGCTCCCGCCAGAATAAGGCGCTCCGGCAGAAAGGTAAAATAACGTTGAACTGGTTTCTTGAACACGACAATGTAATGCTCTGTAGCAAACGCAATTCAGTAGATGTGGTGGAACGGGAGATTTGCATCAAACCCGTCGGTTGCCATCGTCACGTTTCCAGGACCTTGTTGAACCAATGCCACAAAAGCTTAAGACACAGTCTTACTAATATCGTGGCATCACTTTTTAAAACTGTGCTGTGCAGTTATGAGGGTATCTTTAAAATAAGGTGTTTTCGTCGAATAAAAAAGCTTGCGTGTTTTTTAATATCCATCTCTGTCTTGACCTTGGAAAATAATAATCCATGCAGACTCTGCTCGCTGTGGTTCAATATGCATCTGAAGTTTGTAAGAAAGCGGTTTCACCTCGTCTCTGAGCACCTTGTCAGAGTCGCTATTTATTTCACAGCAGACACAAAGGGAATCAAATTGTTTTTTGTGAAAGGAGATGTGCTGGGTATTGTGCTCAACCACAACGCCCGACCCCCACAGCAGAGCTCTAAGCCCAGCTTTGTGAGAGCCACAGTAGGTTTTTTTTGTTAAGTAATTATGTGTCCAAGGCTGTTTAACAATTTCTCCTAAAACCACATAATTTATCCCGAGCCAATACAAAACACCTCGTTATGGCATGAAAGTTGCGGGCAGGAAAAATGAGTCGGGGAACTGTGGAGTGAGTAAAAATGCAAACACAGAACTGCTGGAGGAGTGCAGATAAGAACAGAGAAGGTCAATGCTGAAACCTACACAAAAACTTTGTTCCCACTGTCATAGGGCCCCCCTGTAACTGCATTTCTGGAATTATAATATTTTTGTTTTGCATATTCATCAGTTTCCTGGGAGTTTTGCAAGGTTGTGCAGTTTGGCCAGTCCAAAGTAAAACCGAAGTTCCACAGAGAACAGGACAGGGCTGTGGCTGGGACACAATGAATCGCTTCATCAAGCCACGATTATAACACACGAACAAACGCTGCACGTGCAGCAGGAATAAAAGCTGGAAACGACACCTCGTTAAAATCTGGGACACGTTGTAATCATGATCATTAAATAGGATCTACAGAGATCGACAGCGGAGACGCAGTTGCTTTGTGAAAGACGTAGTTTATTGGCGGCACTGTTTCACGGCAAAGACAAAGTTCAAAGTGACCCCCTGCATCACGGCTTCCTGAAGAACAAACGCCACGCCGCGCATTCTCTGCTGAATCCTACAGCGTGTCTTTGATCCTCCTTCTGCTAATTTGATTTGATTCCCGCCTTGTCTCTCTGACAGTAACTTTCTGTGTTTGGGGCACCATTGTTCTTCCTCCTACATTAACATTCACAAATAACAGGTTCGGTTCAGACTTTCGTCCAGTAGTGATTTCGAATGAGGTTAATAGCAGAGTAGGCTTTCATTCCCGGATCAGAAGCCGAAGATCGGTCAGCACTTCCTGGTTGCCTGCAGTGTGCTGACTCTGTTGCAGACAAAACATTCATGTTCTTTGGCAGTGACCGTGGGCTTCAGAACTGAAACCCGCACTGAGCTGCTGTTGCAGCTTGCGTGTTTTACCAACCTCTGCACCTCAGTGTTCGGCTTCTTATCGTCCTAGACACCGTATACTCAAGATGACTCTAACGTCTTACTCCTGATTGATCCTTTTGTTGTCGACTAAGGCAAACTGTCTCTCAAAGTGCAGCCCTCGTATCGTCCACAATATATCTTGAGAGTTGCTGCCCATAGCAACAATTTGGTCATGTCAAAAATATCACAATATTGACACTTGATCTGCTTAATGACGCGTTTGCATGTGTGCACACGTTCTGCAGTGGGATGTTACGACTGCTTCAACGCAGGGAAAAAGGTATGGCCGATAGCTGAAAGGCTGGGCCTGCAAGGAGCTGTGACAGGAAGCTATCGTGTAACATATATTTGGTTGTGCATTAACAGAACTGTTAAATGTAAATGTCACTATAGACAACGGCCATTAACACTGCGCTCTCATCTTTGGACAGGAAGAAATCTTATGACACCACTGTACTACTCAAATAACGAGATAAACTCAGTTGACAGCTACTGAAGCATGAACACTCACTGGTCACTTTATTAGGTACACCTGCACAATCTAACGCAGTCCAACACTGCCGCCGCTCCATGAATTCTACTATTAGAGTGTTATGATTTGTCAGCTTTTAATTTGGAATTGTCACAAAGGTGATAATTCTACTCTCTATTTATGACTGAGGTTGAAGTGAGTGGTGGAGATGTACTGGAGTGTGTTCTAAGAAGCTTTGGGCACCTTATTTAAAAGGAACCAGGTGGATTGCATTAGAATGTACAGGTGTGCCTAATAAAGTGTCCAGTGAGCCTAATAAAATCTCATATTCTTTTTTTTTTTAAAGACTTTAAAATGCTGATTCACCTGCATGCCATGATCTGCTGCAGTCTGAACTGTGTCGTTTCACACTAACAGGATTTTCTGTTCTTATTTTACCACAGTTGTGTGAAGCCCGAGAGACAGAAGAATATCTCGAACAGTACAATTCAAAAGCAGCGTCTTGAGCTATGATCACGCAGCTGAAGTAACTCAAATGAAACCTCAAAAGTCAACCTAATGGTGTTTGTAATAACCTTCTTGATATGACTGTGTCCCCCTAATGAACTGACACGTGACTGGAAATGCTAAAACATCTACAGCACCAAAGAGTTCACATACTGGACACATCACTGGAATTAAAATCTACAAAAATTAAAGAATCGCAATGACAATTACCCCTGGGTGAATTTTTAACAGATGAATACACGAATCACGCACTGGCCGTCCTCCCACTGACGTGATCCACTGTTGCAGGTAGGCTGCTCCTATCTCCAGTCCTCACGTTTGACACACTGTGTAGCCAATTAGCCAGTTAGCACAGAGCTGTGAATGAACTCATTCAAAGCTGTTATGGAACATCCACAACCTTTGGACCGTAGCAAAAGCTAATATTGGCATTTTGTTTCAAGCTTGAGATTGTGTATCAGGTGTTTTAATACTTTTATTGGCTTTTCATTCCTGCCCTTTGCCTGAAGCAGAGCTCTGCCCCAAGCCACAGAGAGCAGGCACCGAGCTGAAAGAATGCATAACTATTTAAATTCAATCCCCAGCCCCTGCTTGCTACATGTGGAAGTGTCCTTGGGCAAGACACTGAATCCCCAGCTGCTCCCAGCGGTGATGAACCACCTGCGTGGCAGCCATCACCACTGTGTCTTACCCTCAACAGTCCAGCTGTATAAGTTAAATGCTCAACTTTGCAGTAAAATAACTTACAACCTAATCATTGACCATCAATCAATTTAAAACCCATCAAAGTCCTAAAACTTTCTGAAATTTTTTGGAGCTTTTTGAAACCTAAAATTCTGAAACCTCAATTTAATATTTCTTAAGGATCCACATTATTGACCCATGACTTGCAGCATCGGCCCATTGAAACAGCTCTGTGACTGACTGGACACTTACAGTGCATTTACATTCTGGTCTCTGTTTTTCCCAGTGTCTGCTCTGTTCCCATCAAAGCTGCTGTCAACATGCAGCATCTGGCTGCCTTCCCAGATCAGGACAGAGAGACGAAGGAGTGCCGGCAGACATCAAAGAGATGGGAAAAAAAACCTACAACTTCATGAGAAATGTCTTCAAACTCAGATTTGTTTCGATTTACCCAACAGGCTTTTAAATCAATTCCTACTAAAACTTCACCGAGATGTAACGTGATGCCTCTTTTATTGGATCAAATTCATGAACATATATATATTTGTGGGACGCACATCCTAAGGACGAATGTGAGCCTTCAAAATGCAAGGCGTTCCATGTTAAAGGCGGTGAACACGGCCTGCGTCCCAGCGACCCTTAAGACGATCAGATTACTCATTTCCACGACAATCTGAAGGAAAAGTTGTGTTTTCATTGAGCAAGAGAACCTTCCCCTGTTTGGACAGAAGCTTGTCTTAGTAGGCTGAAGGCAAATGCAGTGGCCAAGTTAAAGCAGCGCAATCACACGTTTGTATATTCCAATAAATCATATTTGGACGACATATTTTGCTATTGTTAAATTTCAAACAGACACCAGAACTTGTATGCGCACAGTCGTCTGGCTTGCATCAGAGCGTTGCTGTCGTATATTCAGAGATCCTGCAATGACGTGGCACAGATAAGCTCATGCAGGGTGCAGAATCACATAGCTACTCGGTGGTTTATTCTTTTGATTTGGTGTCTTTATGGGCACTAATGAAAATCTTATTTAACTTATTTTTGACTATTTTCAGACTGTGCTTCTCCAAACACCTATATGCAACTTTTAAAACTCTGCCTTGTCTTAGTTGGTGATTGGCTCATTACCCAAATGGAGATCCAACCCAACCACTACCATTTACCGCCTCCTTCCAAAATGCAATAATAATAATATAATAACGATAAAAAGCAACATGAAAGCAAACGACGCTCAGTAAGAGCTGTGCGGTACAATGTTTACACTGTACAAAGTGAGACGCAGAGGTTCGAACTGAACAATTCCACATCAGCTGCTTTCTTCTTCTGCAGCTGGCCGTCTGTGTGCTGCCATACACTGGTCCACAGACCCCAGCAGCACAACGCTCTGCTTGATTCCTTTTACACTATGAGTTTGAGGCTTCTGTTCTAAGAAACTAAAGAAAATTAAATGCATTTGGTTTCATATTGTCCGTTTTATTATAAATACACAGGTATATTGTTGGGAAAAACAAAAGGAGATCCCTTCAATATGAAAGATTTTGAAGAAAAAGTGTCTTGTAGCAATAATTTGATTATTACGGATCTTTTACCTACTTGTATATTTTTTTATTGGGTAATCCAATTCAAGCAGTTTCTATTTTGTGCGTCAGGTAATTGTGTATAGGATGTACGTATGTATGATGGTATGACGTGAAAATTGTGGACAGCCTTGAGTTGTTGGACCTTACCTGACTCCTGAGCATGTGCTGACGGCTACCCATGACTCTGGATGTCCTCTGATGTGGCCGTGGTAGAAGCAGTGATCCTACAGAAGAAAAGAACTGCAATTAATGCTTTCCATTTGTTTTCACATTTTGTATTTCCAAAGAAAAGCTTAAAAAGTGATAATGTGCATGCAGACATCCTGTACTTCAAGAACAGCCAACAACTATTCAATCTGCGTAATTCACTCTGTGCTGCTACAGCGCGGCCTGAGTCGGAATCAGTAAAGACGTGTGCAGCCCCAAAGGTGTTCAAAGGAAGTTTTAATCTCGGACATAAAACTGGGCAGTGAAGTCGTACTGCACGTGCATTATAAAATGAGGGGGTTTTAAGGTTTTGGCCGCCTCATCAATTTTAAATATTAAATATATAATTACTTGCATGACCTGGTAGAACCACTGTAGTGGACAGTCGTAACGTTATGCCTGTTCGGTGTAGGATATTAGATATTACAAACGGTGTCCTACAAACACACACCTTTCAGAGTTTTCTAAAAACAACTTTGCTCACAGGCCTAAAGACTGTTAATGCTGAAGAGGGATTTATCACCACGAGCTTTAAATTATGTCTGCGTGTCAATTTTTGACTATTCAAAAGTCTCTGTCAGCTCATCAGAGCGTGAAATGAGCTCTTTCATCTGAGCGGCGGCGGCGAGTGCTCTGTTAGAGCTAACACACAAATCAATTTCAGATCCCGGCTCCTGCTGGCTCCCCAGCAATTAATCTGGTAACGTATACAGGATGTAATGTGGAGACTGGCCCCTCACGCCGTGTTTCAGGTGTGTGCGGGAACAACCTGCCGTCTGTGCAGGCCAACTGCAAAAGCAAGCGCTGCCATGACACCGGATCCCATCTGCGGATGGATCCAACACATTTGTCTGACCAGGTTTTAATTTTGGGGTTTTTACTCTACTTGTCTGTCTACTACTCTGCTTTTAGCCCACCGTGATAGAAACGCTCGCCTCCCAGCTCTGCACCTTAACATAATGTGACAGATCCTTAAATTAACTAAAATCATTCTGAACAGTAACGAGAAACACACCAAAGCAGGAAATATCATTTTACACATTATGATGTTATAGAAAGTGGGTTCTTCTAAACCGGGGACATCCAACCTTTTTTAGCCCGAGAGCTACTTTGACAAAATGAGAATGGCCACAGCTACTCATGTTTTCTAATATTCATTCTCATGTTTTATTTGATTGATATTGATAAACCTTTTAAAAATGTTGGTGTCCACAACTTACATTTCATATTAAAACATTATTTTTACACTGAAAAACAAAAAGCATTGATTTTAATCAAGTTTAAGAAGCATTTAACACGCGAGTGAATAAGCCATGAGCAGAGACAACACACTGCAGCTACAGTGACAGAAACACACGGCGAGGAACTAAACAGCTTAGTCGATCAAAGGCCCAATCAGAGGTTCAAACCACCTCTGATCATCCAAATCCTCCTGATAAGAAGACATCTGCATGGATCCTGATAATATGAAATCAGTGGACGTTAAGAAGACTAACGAAATAATGCTTGAAAAAGACATCGAGACCAATTTTAGTTCTGAACAAGAAAAGAAGTGAGCTTCATTATATCGACTGAATTATCTGAATGTTTTCAATAAAATGTGTTTCTCTGTAGTTTCTATTTTCACATTTTTCTAATACATCCATCATAACAATGTACAACTCCCCCCCCCACCTGCTCGACCCCCACAGACAGACTAAGTAATAGAAAATGCAAAGAGGAGTAAACACTGTGCTGCTGTGAATCCTTGATTTGACTGATTGAAGAAAACATCTATGTGTTATACTTCAAATGGTTTTCACATGGGTTTTGTATATGATTTGTATCAGATTGTTAAGCTTTTTTAACGTTTGAAAAAAGAGGCTTAGCACTTTGAAGCTTATTGGTTTGTGATTGAAGAACACTCGCTTTTTCTTTTTCTCGACTGTAAATCTCCCACTGATGTGGTGGCGGAATCTCAAGCTGCTGTTACTCTCAATGACAGGATCGTTGTTCTGATGCTCCAATGGTCCTTGCACAATTAAACAACATAATTCTCTGAGCCACATTATGTATTTCTGCATTCAGGGCTCCACTTAGGCTGGAATCGATTTATGATACAGCCTGGGGTTCATTCTCTTGGTGTAGAATGGCCTCTGTTGGCTGATGTTCCACTACACTTTTATTTTGGGGGGTCCGTTAATACTGGGTATTTACTTATCAAAGTCCAGTCATTAGAGCTTTCAATTGATTGAAATCTGGATCACTAATAATCCATGACTTCCATAGTTGATCTCAATTGGTACTGAATTGGTGAAAACCACAAACTAACAACTACGTGAAACGTCACAAATTAGTTTCTGCTGCAAAGTCGCATTTGGACTATGGAGTAAATAGTCCTAATATTAGTCAATGAGTGAAGTTTAATATGAATGAAAACCATCTGCCACCATCACTCACTGACGCTCTGCTGTGTTCACTGCTGAGCACATGGGGCCGCTAGAAAGACGTCGCCAGGCCCACGTGACATCTGGGTTTCTATTTTGCTTGTGTTGAAAATAACAAACGTATGAACTTAATGCAACACAGTTTAGGATGGCCTTGATCCAAAGAATGAAGGCGTTGCTTTTCTTTTTTAAACTTGTCTATACTTACAGCGTATGAGTAAAAGCGTGACCGTAGAATCAGAAACAACAGAAAAGTTGCAGACAGTCCCAAACATCTGTACATCTCTGGTACCACATTTGTAGTGATTCATCATGATAGTAGATTGTAGTGGGGCTCTAATTTTATTTACATTTCATTTAGTCATTTCACAGACGCTTTTATCCAAAGCGACTTACAGAGTCATTTGGCACAACCATACACGGTGGTGACGGCTGCCACGCAGGATGCTCATCACCACCGGGAGCAACTAGGGCTTCAGTGTCTTGCCCAAGGAAACTTCAACATGCAGCAAGCAGGGACCGGGTATCGAACCACTGGCCCTGTGGTGAAGGACGACTGCCTTACCAACTTGAGGTTCCATTTGATGATAGAAAAACAAATTTTCACATGCTGTTTCGTGCGGTGTGTTACCCTCAACAGTCCAGCTGTAATTCTCTCTGCGACAATGGGGTGTATGAATGTGCCTGTATGCAAATACAAAATTATTGAAAGGCCCTTTACTCTCAGCCATGTCATGTGAGTGTTTTAAGCTGCAAAACATGACACATTTGTGAATCAGGCCCTTCAGCATTTGGATCAATTGCCAGTCAAATGCAAGATGTAATATTCATGTTTCTGCATTATTTGCTGTTATGCTGTTCATCTCATTCTCAGGTTTCACCTTGAGCTGGGATCACGTTTGATGCTTCACATTCACACTAAAGCATTTCTACCTTCTTGAAAAACAAACAAAACTTAATTATCTATTTTTACCTTTTAATACAGAAATTCACATCAAGCTTGAGTCAACCTCAGTAAGTGATTCAAAACTAAAATCCCGTAGTCACAGGAATAACACTCATACGTTGTTATGACTCGGATTATTAGTGGATATTTTCTATTTCAGACAAATAACTTTGGCTACTGGCCAAGTCATAAGTCTCAGGACTTTACTAAATCACTAATTTAAAGCCTTTCCAACCCTCCTATATTCACAATGAGTTAACCCGACTCAAACAAGAACAATTCAAGTAGATCAAAACAACAAATGTTATTTTTTTATTCCAAATGCAACTTTTAATGACTTAATAAACATGAGCAGCAAAAATTTGCTCGAACACACATTTCATGAAGTCACCGGAGTGGTCAATAAAAGTGACACCTGTATGTTAACATGACATAAGATCCTTCTGCTGGAAATCACTTTTCACATTTAATGCACACACATTTGGATCTATCACTTTCAACACTGAAGTCTTTATACGTGGCAGATCTTCTTCTCCAACGCTGTAAATTGTGGGCAATATAATTTTGTTTGTGATAACGACAAACGGCGGCCTACACAGCAGCACTTAGCAAAGCCACGGAACTTAACGTGCACAAAGGACAAACGTTGTCCAAGTGAAGATTTGAGAATCAAAGGGAGCAGTCGTGTGGCTAATGGCAGCTGAAAACAGTCCATTTGCAGATGTTTACAGGAGGTAATGACAAAGTGGTTTGAAAAAAGTTATGTTTATCATCATTAATAAAGCCCTAATAACTAATCCACTAGCCAAACACTCACACACACAAAACAACCGTTTGACTGATAACATCTGTGTATGCACGTGGCTGTATGACGAGATTAAGAGCGTCATACTTCGAGGATCATGTTTTATTGTGTTTATCACAGGCAGACGTGATGTCATCCCCGTGCTTTCGATGAACATCTTCAAACGTGAATGTCGTGAAAAAGGTGAAACCGCAGCGAAAGGCTGCGATGAGACACAGTTCGATGTGTTCAGCCCTCCTGCCCTGCGTCTGCGTGTACAGGTGGACTCCGGTCTGAATGTAGCCCTCCATTGATTGGCTCATTCACAGTCGTGTGGCTAGTAAGATCCAATCATATCGATTCAGGTGCTGACTGTGGGCATGACGACTTTACATCATTTATACCCAGCACCTGCTCGGAATCATTGTTCTCACACGGAGTCATCGAGAGTGCGGCAGCAGCTCATCAACCACGTGTCTTTATCTGCCATTTGTACATTTCAAACTGCAGTTCTAAAATAAAACTATATGGTGGTGATTTCACTGGTCCTGTATCTTCCAGATAGTTGCCTACAAAGGATAATGGTGGAAACAATATGAATGGCAGTTAGTTATTACTGTATTATTACTGTGTTTGTGTGCCTGGCATGCATGTTCCTGCTTAGAAACATACATCCAGGCAAACTGTAATTTGTAATTCTTGACCTTTTAGAAAAGTTCCCGTTTATAGATGTCATTTAGAAATGTGTAGTTATTAATGTTGTGTGTTTTATAGCACTTAAAATATTATTATAATACTATATATATATATTATATATAGTTTAATATTTATATTTAGTAATAATTCGAAACAAGATGTCTTAATGCCACAATTGTATCTTTTATCTTTTTACATATCATACTCTGATGCTCATAGTAAATGTTTAATAGTTATGTATGTGACATAGTCAAATTATTCTGACACTCTGTCTATTCAAGAAACCACTTGACGTGTCATTTTAACCAGTAAATGCAGCGTCGGCATCCGTTAAACATGAGAGGCGGCTGCCGGATGGACGTCCATCCGATGGACGTGCGATAAACATCTTGGAAGTATTTCAACGGCATCTTCACGACACTCTGAATATTCTATAGATAGACGAGTGAACGTTTGAAATGTCTCACAATCTTTTTGTTTCAGTGGGTCTGTGCTGAGAATCCCCTTGTGAACGACGACAGAAAACGTGTTTCCAGTGCAGATCTTCATATATTTGGTGAGTCCTATATATGTTGAAAATCACAATGTTTTAACCGCAGTCATGTGCTGCTCTGAGACATCCTCCCTGTCCACGAAGTCCTCGGAAAACTTTTAGTGTCTCGATAACGCCCACAAACCGTGAACCATATCCTGGACAAGCGTGTTTTCCTTTCTTCTAGTCATAAGTGGACTTGATTTTATGCTTAGAGCATGTGCGGGTGGCGTTTATTGCCCAGATTTCTTTCTGATACCGAACAATAAATCTAAATCGGTATTAGAACTGGACTGGCTTTGTTTGGGCCAGAATCCATCCTCTGAAATTTGCTTGCGTTAGTGCCGATAAAAATCAGAATCTGATCACGATAGTGTTGTCACCCATTCATTAGGTGAAATACTTAAATTTAATGAATTGATTATATTTAAATGTTAGTTGCCATCTTGTTTACATGTCTTTTGTACAAAATAATGTAACATCACAGTGGAATCCGTCTTATTAAGATTCTACGGACACACGAAATGTGGCGTCTTGCTTAATGACCTTCAGTTCTACTTGAAATGCCGAATTCATCGTTTAGCCCTGAAGCTTTTTTCAGTTCAATTGAAACCAGTTGTGGTCTGGGGATAAAAAGTTGTTAATAAGAAAAATGAAAAGCTCTTGACCTTTGCCTGCCTCCCACTTACAGTGTAGTTGTTTTTGGTCACAGTCACTGGCTGTCCATCTTCTGTGTAGTAGGTCTCTGTAAAGTCTGGACCTAAAAGTTCTCTGAAAACGAAAAAGAGAAGTGGGGAATGATTATACATGAGTGAACTGAAGCCATCTCTGTGGAAATTAGGTCATAACAGCAGCACTTATTGTAGAAATAGAAGAGAACATGGAAAACAGCGATGCACAATATGGAAACGAGATGTTATATGAATCACATCGCCTGTAACTCCAGCATTAACCTGTTCTTTAGTTTTTTTTAGTCATTTGAGACTCATGTGAATCAGACAACGTGAGAGTTGCTCTTTGATGCATTAAAACACACACACACACACTCGATCCGACACAGAAATACTTTTGTTTCCGGCTGATGTCGGACGTGGCACAAACCATAACCACAGTGTTCTGTTTCATGAACATTAAATCATTCACCCGCTTGGAAAATGTGAAACCTTTATTTGTGTGCAACACACAATGAAGGAGTTCATTTGGCTTTTATTGCTACAAAAAAATGTTCAAGTGAAATTGAAGGATTGCGTGAAGATTCAGATGCAGTTAGGCGGTTATGGGACTGATGATGATTTACAATATGAACTGAAGTTAATTTTGATACAGTCACGTAATTTTAGTTGAATATTTGTAATAATTTATGTGGTTTACTTTAAATTGAAGGGCATACACAAAGGTGGTTTTGAGTGAGTGTGAATGAAAATCTTTTTTTTTTGAGTGCACAGTAAACCCAACTAACACGCGATGGGGAAAATCCAACAACCATTTTAGCTTTTGACTACATTTAATCTTTACGTACATGTCTGACATCCTTACCACTACTATCCAAGCTCGGAGACACAATAATCGTCGGATGTGTGAAACCTTGTTCTTGCTTGTGCAACGTTTGCCTGCCTGAGTCTGTGCTTTGAAGAAAGTGCACCGTCAGACAAAGGCCCAGTGATATTCATAGCTTCTTTCCTCGCTTGCTG
This sequence comes from Channa striata, assembly GCA_033026295.1. Classification (NCBI taxonomy): domain Eukaryota; kingdom Metazoa; phylum Chordata; class Actinopteri; order Anabantiformes; family Channidae; genus Channa; species Channa striata. The sequence continues at coordinate 27,661,815 of CM065172.1, forward strand.
ACAACCCTGTATCGTTTTTCTGACACTGCCAAGTGTGATTGCTAAAAGAATAATATCCTCCAAATTAAATGTTGGAGTCTTTCATGTTGACAGAGTTGGGCGTTGATAACTAAAATAGACCGGGAAAAGGAATATATCCGAATGCTTTTGTTGTGATTAAATCAAACTGAATCATCTGCAAGTCACTTATCTCATGCAAAGCCTTATCTAGCGCAACTACAGTTTTTGTTCTCCACACTTTTCTCTCTGTTCTGCGGCAGCGTCCCGAGCGCTGCCCGAGATAAAGAAAGGAGATTATGTTTGACGTCTTCTGAAAGGTCAGCTCACAATGAAAAAGCCTTGGCTCCTCTTTGGCCTGCAGGAGAAAAAGGTGACATCTGTTGGGTCTGTGGATGAAGGACTCGCTTGTCAAATGTCAAGACGTCCCCTGGACGAACTGCGTCGTAGTTACAAATGTATGGATGGGCGGCACCATGGAGACGTCTGGCCTTATTCAGCCCCCGTGTGGGACTGAATTACTGACCGGGGCAGGAGAAACACTTTGGCAGCGGATCCCTGAGCACAAATGGCCAAATGCAAGATGGACATGAAAAGATGAGCCCAATCTCCATTTAGTCCTGGGGGCCCTATTGTATTATTCATTGAGGAGGATCGTAATGGAACATAATCCGGCGTTCTCACCCTTTTACTGCAGACAATTTGCTCTGCTGTATAAAAAGTCCTCACGTGGCAGTCCTCTAAATTTAATTTGATTGAAGTGGGTCCACAGACAGCAGTGTGCAAAATTATTCGGGCAGGTATTTACACAGTGTTTCCGTCGAGGGGGAAAAGGAGCAAAACGCTGACTGCTGTACGCAGGCCGTCCTCCCTGAGCCTGGTTCTGCTGGAGGTTTCTTCCGTTAAAGGGAGTTTTTCCTCTCCACTGTTGCCTGTAGCTGCTCAAGGGGGATTTGTTGGGTTTTCTCTACATGTTTGTATAGTCTTGACTTTATTATGTAAAGTGCCCTGAGATGACCTTGTTGTAAATTGGCGCTATATAAATAAAGTTGAATTGAATTGAATTGTACAGAGCAGGTCGCTGTTGTTTCCAGTTGTCAGGATGGTGAAGGAACAAACATAACCGCCAACTACATCTCATGGCCTAATCCTAATTAAATACCCCTGACAAAGAGTGGGATTAGCTCCTCCATAAAAAGTTCAACAGTCACTGCGTTTGGACTTTTTCAGAGAGATTTCAGCAGCCATCCGAGTAGGTTCTTGAACGTGAATACAGTGAAAGTGGAAGGATTTATTTAATCAAGCTTGGCAAACGTTTAGCTCATTATCATGAATGATCATCAGATATATCAACCAGCCTCCATAGGCAGGAAGTGTGTGGGCTGACGCACTGATCGTATGTGGTCAATGGAATGTAATTGGAACCCGATTAGGTTTTCTACTACTATAACTTGTTCCCTGATTTGCAGTACATCAGATTTTTCTGACTACACCTTTTTTTATGGTTGTGTTTAGAAAGACTGGGATGTGGAACAATGGAGAACACGTTTATCACCTTCCACACCATGCCGTGTTCTACAAATTCAAAAAGAAGAAACCAAAGTGCTTTTATTGGCTAAAGCTAACCGCGCATGTACTCCAGCCAGCCTCCTTGCAACTAATTTTTCATTATTAAACGCCGCGCTTCAATCAAAGAATAAAGCTCCATGCTTTGAAACCATCAGTCATTGTTTATACTCCACATAAAAACGTAATTGCATTTGCAGTTTAGTTGCTCAGGAATGTAATTTAGGAAACCAGTTGCCTGAAATGGTTTTTCCTTAAGAAACCTGCTTTTCTAGTGAGTGTAAAATTGTAAAAAGTCTACTCTCCAGAAATGTAGTAATTTGATGTGATTCGTGTGGCTAAGTCGTATTAATTTCTCTTTCAAATTCAAACCCCTACCTCTGTTTTGGAGGATATATGCAGACCCCAGTTTGCCACACGCTGAGTGAGGCAATACAGTCGACCACGAAAGCTCATTAAAAAGTGCCACCGGAGTGGAACTCATCAGCAGCCATGATACGGAATAATTTCACCAAAGCACCGAGGTTTTTCCGCTCGCACAGAGCGTCATCGGCAAAGCCGCACAGCGCAAGCCGGGGTCAAACCGCTGCGCTTCTTCCAAGTGCAAAAGCAGCAGGCTCCTTTTGAGGTGGAAGGGAAGCAGGCAGGCCGCCGTGCTTCGGTGTGTTGATGTAATTTTCTCTAATGAGCAGCTGAGACACGGCCACGTGTTTATTTACTGTGGAGGTGATGCCGCGTTAATTTCAAGACCTTTCCTGCTTTCGGCAAGCTACAGAGGGAAAAATTAATTAAACGTGCCGAGATGTAACTGTGTATCAAGCCACTTTGTCATTAACGAGTTGGCTCATAAACACCACTTTTCTAACATGACACCGTTTTCAGTGTGCACCATTAATTGTCAGTACGTGGCACCAACAGCTGGTCGGAAAATCTCAAATGAATCAACAATTAACATGATCATTGATTCATTTGAATATGAAATCAGTTCATTTGTGTGTGCATTGTCACTACCTGTGAGCTGTGTGTCCTCTTGGCTCTGTGCCAAACATGAGACATGAGCCGTTTAGCACCACTGGGTGATTTCTAAAGCAGCTCTGCTGATACTTTGCATTATCAGAAACAATACACATTGGTTCTGAAGACTGCATTATATTCATTATAGGAAAAAGTACTAATTTTCATCTTATTGGGAGTCGGGGATGTGATTCTTCAACATCTCTTTTTAAAATAAGAAATTCCAACATTGTGACATCCCCACCATGTAAAAACAGTGTCATAAAAAACAACATCAATAAGGACAATTATCACACTGTGGCTGTATGCGTCTGAAAACCACGTCCAGATGCAGTTTATGTGCATATCTGTTCAGATTATAATTAGTTCATCCATGAGTCAAAGCAGACAGCACTGATGGCAACCAGGAGTTTACAGCGACTTGGATCTTCAGCATTTCACGTAATATAAGATGATATCATATAATATGCTATAATTTGTCTTTTCTGTGAAAGGTGCTATTTAAATAAGTGCTGCAAAATTTTGTGAACCCACATAAAGCAAAGGTTCAAAGGATATCTTTAGTCTTTATCAGGATCAGTGATTACAACAAGTAAATGCCGTCATAATGTTCATACATGTACCTACAATTTAATTCTGTAAGCGATTCAATCAAGCATTTTTCCAGGTGAGCGCTTTGGTGGTGCACAAATGTAAAGGAAAAAGCAACTTTTCTTAAAGATTATCTTTAAACCAACAAGGGTAATGCCAGCGACATGTACAGGAAGCAGAATCCCTGAACACGTCTGAAAAGATGCCCTCACACACCCGGGCTGCGGGAACCACTGCACAGGTTTGGGCTTCTGAAGTGAACGATCTAAACGCTCCCTGTCCTCTTTGGCACGGAGGAGGGTTTTTGAGGACTTCCGTCCACGTTCAGGCAGCTCAGGCTCAGAGAAAGCGGCGCTGCTTCTGGATCGCCTGCTCGGTTCTTCGCACCGAGCTGTGGTTCACTTTTGCTTTTGCTGATGCAGAGAAAGTGTTTAGCGACTGTGGTTTTCAGAGGTGTTTCTGCAGCCTAGGGGCCAAAAGATTTATGGCATCCCACACTGGTTTTTGGCAGAGATTCTCTGAATGTTTATATATAATATTCTTTAGTGTCCATATTTGATTTTTAATGTTCTTTTTAGATATAAACGTTTTAGTTTTCTGTTAGCCCTGTCCCATTTTTTTGTCTGATGCTGGTATCTAATTAAAAAATAACAATAATAAAACTCATAATCTAATTTTAAATCACACTTCCTCATATTCAACATTTCACATTGTCGTTGTTCCATCTAATACACATTTACAACATTTGTAAATTGTCTCTTTATTTACACTTAACCTTTAAAATATTCACAGTTTTTTTGAAAAACATCAAAACGCAAGGCTTTGCAATTAATCAAAGTTTGACTTTTATGCACAATCATGGTATCCGATGATTTTTAGAAATCCAGCTCACCCTTTTCCTTCCTTACAGTCATGTGCTTTCGCCTCTCGCTAAAAGCTCAAACTTTGTGCCACGTGGCAGCATCTTCAAAATACTTCACAACAACACGCTCGAGCTGCTACCTCAGTCTGTTCAGCAGTTCAGTTACCACTTCCGATCCGTGGTCATTGGCAGACTCCGGCCCGGGTTAACCACAGAAGCCTGTACGTGGACTGCAGAGCCTCTCACGTTAAATGTTAATATCACCAAACTCCATTCTTCTGTTTATTAGTAAATCCCCTGACAGTTAGGTTTGTGTTTTTGAGAACATGCTCTTTGATCCAAGTCAGCGACCAACGTGGTTTTTCATTCCACATGAAATTTATGGCCAAACAGCAAAAATCAGACTGGGCACGACCGAGCACCACTAACTCTATTAAAAGCCATTGCCTGTAGGTGTTTACTCGGTGCGTTCTCATTAGAAACCAACAGGATGGGTGGAACTCCACAAACACTGTGGAGGGTAGACGAATAGAAACCACCAACAACACACAGGCGTCACCTTTGTCGGTTTCGAAATAAACAGGATTCTAGCGTTAGCAGACTCAGAGGAGAATGAGACGTGTTCGAGCTTCCCAAACAAACACATCACATGAAAATCAGTAATGGGGGAGGACTACAATATCGTGCTGTGTGTGGACGTCTTACTCACCAGCCAGGCCCAAGGGCTGCTGGGACTAATAGGGAAACAGGGAATACCCGAGTTAGTCGATGACTCCATCGAACACGAGCTCTTTATTATTGTGCTGTGCTCGCTGGGTGGAACAAGCACATGCTGCACATTAAGCACAGTAAATGCTTGAGGTGTAGCTGCTTTCAGATGAAGCTGTCTGCCGGGTTATTAACAGCTCTGGCTGAGCCTCAGTCTGACAAATTTCCTTGTCCAACAGAGGAAATGTTTTTGAGCTGGGTTTCGCTCCTTGCAGGCCGAATCTAGACACCGGGAACTTCTTGCTTCCTTATCTGTGCCGTTGCACGTTAACGCTCTTTACAGCAACACAGAGAACTGATATTAAAGGATGGAGATAGAGGATGTGTCTTTGATAGTATCCATGGTGATGTCCTTGGGATCAGGCTACATTTTCTGGTTCACTGATAAATGTGGAGATCAGTTAAATATCTATGGCTGACAATACAGATCACAGGCTCCAGGGAGCGTTAGGTGAACACCTGCCCCTTCTATAAGGAGTAGGGATTTGTTTTTAAATTTTTTCCGTATAATTTCTCCCTCAACAAGAATTCCTTGATCGTGACGTTGACAATTTGCATGTACCGGCTGTAAAACAGGCGTGGTGGAAGCCAGAGGATGCGCGTTGAAAGGATCCAAAGAAGCTGCATCTGTCGTTGGGAAATGGTTCAGCAACAAATGACGTGGAAATCAATCATGTGTCGGCTACGCGAAGCAGCAAATGGTGGGAAGATGAATCGGACGGTTTACACCACAATGTAACGAGGATGTCGTGCCAGACATTAGAGCAAAGTATAGGTAAAGAGCAATCACTTAAATTATTGTAACTGTTAACACCATCCCAAAAAAAAAGTCATTCTATATTATTGTGATCATGCCCAGCCCTCTGTGGGGGGCTTTAAGCAGAAAGGAAAATTAGGAGACGTTTCTGATCAAACATGCACTTGACACTGGCTTTACTTCCTATTTGTTTGCCCCCCCCAGAAAGTTCAAACTGTTTTTCTTAAAACACTGTTCCTTTTTGTTTAGGTGTGAATGGATCTCAACCACCTTTTTATGTTTGGACACTGCAATTTTTTCCACCTTATTTTTTGCAAATCTTCTCGGAAAAAGAATTTTCAGCAAAAAGCACAATTGGATTGAGGTCCAGCCTCTGACTCAGCCTCTGCAGAAAATGACCTTGTTGTCCTCAAATAATTTCTGTCTAGTTTTGGCTGTATGCATGAGGTCACTGTTCTACTTGAAAACAAATTTGTACCAAAGTCACAGTTCTTTTGCAGACGCGTCAGGCGTTCCTGCAGGATTTCTGTAAATAACTACATTCCAAGCCTTTCAGAGTCAGCTGCAGAAGAAACGGCAAATGGTAAATTATTATACACATATAGCACTTTTCTGCTTGTTGTACTGAAAGCGCTTCACACTGCTTCTTATCTGCCCATTCACACTCACACACACATTCACACACTGATGGGGGAGCTGCTGTGCAGCTGGCCAACACTCACCGCCAGCAACTAAGCGGGGTTCAGTGTCTTGCTCAAGTTTGGTTTTCACTTGACTCTAGTTGAGATTTAATATAAGCATTTTCTTTCCTCTTTGTGGAGTCCGTGACTATACAGTATTTGTATCAGAACGACCGAGTTACAGTAAAATGAGATTTCACAGACTCATCCACACCGACAAGATGCCACAAACATATTGTCAATGAGAAGAAGTTTCAGTTTTTTCTAAGCATATTGGTACAAAACAAACCTCACTGATGTAGTCATGCAGGTGAGCAACAAAAACTCTGAGACCTCGGGAAAAATCCAACACAAAGGGTCAGGAACATTTACAATATTTGCTGCGGAGTGACAGAACTTGCTTCTGAATGCAAACATACAGTGGGAGGAAGGAAGAGCAGGTGGAAGAATATAAAGGGTGGCCTTAAAGCACGTCGTAGGAGTCGCTGTGTCAGACTGAGAGAATAGAGAGACATAAGTTGGCAAAAACACAAATAAAAGAGGGTCAAAATCAAGTGAAAGCAGGAAGAAATTGCTGACACAAGACACGAGAACAGTGTTTATGCTGCGTCTATTATCTTCAACACACCACAAGACGTAAAAGCGGCACCGGCTCGGCCTCACACCCATGTTTGTTCCTTATTGTGTGAATGAATCTGCTCTGTCAGATGGATGAGTGAAAAACAACGCTTGCCCGAACGTAGTTTGTCACGAAAACCCCTAAAATATGTGCGACCATCAAAATCGGGCAATATGTGTTAATTTACCGTTTTAACTTCTAAATACTTTTGCATTTTGGAATGACAGAAGTTTCATGTCACGTTTCCTACAGAGTTGCTGTCATAGGAAACCCAGTGTAATCTTAGCATTGAACGGAGGCCGAGTGGAAATGGCCACTTTCACTTGGGTCTTTATCTATGCCCGAACTCCAAAATGGAGGCTAACGGAACACACTACCTTTCGTGCAAACAGTCTGCACAGTTATAATCCATATTAAACTTACATTGAGGTACTAAATGTAAATCAAAAATGTCTGGGTTAGGTTTAATTTTACAAAAGAACATCAACAGGGTTCACCCAGCTTGCTTGGGGAAAGTAAGCTCCGTGATTGGGCAATGAGTCATGCGGTTGCCAGATCAGGCAAGTAAAAATAAAAATGACGTCTGCAGTGTTTCCCAAATGCTGATTTCTGTGTGTCACACTGCTGCAAACTGGTTAAATTCTTCAACCATAAAGCGACGGATCTCCGGTGAACCGGAGTCCTCCCCGTTCATTAAAGGCACAATAACCTCTGGAAGAATTAATAACGTGGATCTAAGCTTCCGACGAAGCAGTGACCCGGTCTGCATGCGGCGAAACATCTGTGCTGATGCCAAAGTTTCGAATATATTCGTGGAGCGGCTCCACATGCTGCTGATCACGCTTGAAAACCTCTCCCCTCTACAAAGCCCAACGCTGCCACACTTGTCTGAACAAGCTTCCTCACCTGTTTCAAAATTATTATTCTTTGTTTTATCGTAAGCTACCGGCAGCAGAACATCTGTGCCATGATTAAAGTTAATAAACCATAGTTTCAGTTGTCTAAACATCCCAAAAAATATATATATTTTATGTGTCATCAGCAATGTAACTAGAAAATGGATCAAACGTATGATTTCACCTCAGTGTGAGCAGCTGTCAAAACGTGATCAGTGTCGAATCCACCAAAACATAAAAACTCAAAATATTTGCAAATGAAATTCATAAAATCTGGGATTTTAACATTTTTACTAAATGACGTAGGCTATTTTATTAGAAATAACCATGTAAAAAGACCAAAGATGCTGCAGATTTCTTTGCACCTGCTTGTGTGTCAAGCAAAGGGACCATCTGCTATTTAGTGAACAAACGAGCAAATTGTCTACAGACAGACTACATATGGCATATTAATATGTCAGATACAAACTGAATCAAAATATATATTTTTCTCTTTTCCTGGTTTGATCTTTCCCTGTGATCAGTTCACTATAACACTGTGGTACTTCTGCCTCGTCAGTCAAAAAAGACGACCGATACGACACGTTATTTTTGGCTTTTAATACAAAGGCTTGGATTTGGTAAAACTATAATCCTTTAGTCACAGTCATACTTTTGATACCAGATGAGCCACAGTTGCCACAGTTATTGGTGTGTGTGTAATGGGTGAACAATGATCTACAACTACTTATCTTTCAGCTTTTCCCATCAGGGGTCACCACAGAAAAGCCCTATATTATTTACCAGGTTTAATAAGTGGGTTTGGCTCTCGGGCAAGTGATGCATCTCAGCTCCTTGTCCAAAGGGCTCATGGTAGGACTGAACCTCTTTGGCGAGGGTCTTCTCAACGATGACTCTGCCACAGGAGAAACCTACTTGTATCAAAGTTCAACCAAATACGCCGACATGTGCCCTGCTCTTTCAAGAGCATTAAAAATAAACGGCACATCACATGTGTCAGTTCCTTTAGGAAGTCTATATTCATTACCATATTTAGAAGTACAGAGAATCATATGAGAAGTCTGACAGAGACAATGTTGCCAGTAAGACATGAAATCATGTTGCTTGAAGGAAGTGAGAACTGAAAGTGGTGCTGTTCCTTCTTCTCTTCACAAACCAACTTCCCTTGACACTGAGCTGATATTGTCTTTTGAAAACTGCCTCGATGCTGAGGCGCACGAGTTGACGCCGTTCTCTCCAGCGTGTGTTAGAACAACATCCTTTAAAAAGTCGGTTGCCGGGCCCGTGGTGCATCGTCACCCTGACACACCGTGTGCGTATCTGTTTGGCAGGGCGTGATAATATCTCAGCGGGGATGAGGTTTACCACAAAAGCTGACATGCTTTATGAACCAGCGGTCTGAAACTGGTGTCAAGTTGTGAAAGGCTGGTGCCCATGTGAAGAACTTACAAAACACCTTTGAACACAGACAATCGCACTGCTAAAGCCCAAATGGAAAAGCAGCACTCGAACGCAACGAGCAGCTGCAAACGTGGCACGATTCCATATTTGGTTGTTATTAAAATCGCTGTAAATCACTTTCTCTCAAAGCTTAGTAGTTCAAGGCAATATGCAGACCACTGTGGGTGTGGGTGACACGTCTTGTATGAAAACCCTAATATAGTATATTTCGTTGAAAATCCTTTTGAAGAATTCAATTGATTATAAAATAACCAAACTCCTCTTAAAGAATATCAATTTCAGATTTATAATGTTATTTAGCAATTCCTAAATACTGCTTTGCATTCCTTAAACTCTAAATGTTTCAGGAAATTGGATACAAAAAAGGTTGAAAGACAATAAAGGTTTAGAGCTTGTGTAAAATACATTTTGTGAAATACTGTAAGCTGCATATACATCTGCATGCAACTATAAACATACCTACATGTTCTGTGAGTGTTGGCATTTTGCCTAATGCAGAAAAAAATGTTTGTATGAGCTTTAATTTTAAAGGTTGGTCCTATTGTTGAGGTTACATTACACCTATAGTATAAAAATATTTGTTGCAAAGTACTGTATGTGATGTATTTTTCAAACATATTCCCCTTTTCCTTTCTCTTTCTAAAAACACACACCCATATGATGTAAAAGTTGTCATTTGTAATATTTTAAATATCACTATTCAAGGATGAATAATATGGAGTATCACCAGTTGTTTTTACGTAACCATTGTTACTGTCGCTTACAGGATCACTTGAAATGGTTGTTCAGCTAATACAAACTTTGCAGTTTCTGAATAATCTCAAACACACCACTGCCCTTTCTGAACCGTCATATCTCCAGTCAGTTATGAGCAGTTATGGTAGAGCAGCAACAGTTTAAACTCGTCCACATCTTTCTATGCACTTAAACAAAAAAAAATATTTAGCTCCTTGTAATTGATCCCTCGTGTATATTCAACAATTTAAGAAGAAGAAGAAGAAGAACCTTTATTTTCGTCACATTGATCACACATACATATTACAGTGAAATTTACTCCTGCATATTTAACCCATCCCTCTTGAGAGAGCAATTTCATCGAATGATTGTTTTCTTGATTGTGTGATTTGGTCAATGAGGGTAAACTAGGGGGAATCATTTATCAAAGCTGTTGCTGATTTGCAATAGATCAGTCAATTAATTAAAAAAATTTAATCATTTTTCTTTGAGTTTTTTCTTGTCAGACTCATTTATTGTACCATAAATAAACAAGATGAAGCATCTACGCTCATCAGCTCGGAGGTACTGGGCAACAGTAAAGGGAGAACCAAATTTTAGCCGGTAACAGCTGATAAGAGACCATGATCTGTACCAGATCCTTTTTCAATCCATCTGAAAGATGATTAAGAAATTTCACTTGATAGTGAAATCGAAAACTGATCTGCTGTTGGCTCTTGGGTATTCATACCCTGGGTATGAATACCCAAGAGCCATACCCAAGAGTATTCATACCCATCTGATACGTGGGTACATTTCAGTCTAGGAAAAGTGGTGGATCAGCTAAATGACACGCGGCGATCTATAAAGCCTCCCTGGTGGCTGGGGGAACAGTACGGCAACGAGACAACTTGGCTGCAGACAAAGACGGCAGACTGCAGGTGGTAGTTCATATCAGCTGTGAGTTGTTAATCTTGGCCCAAAGACGGACCTTGACATTCTGTGTGGTTAGGGAAGGTCACCGGTCACGATGATAAGGTCTAGAAACATTGGAAAAACTCGGACTTGTGCGACGAACGCTTATTTATGTCTCCCATTTTGCTGGTGGCGACCTTTGTCTGTAGCCACATTCCTCTTAAACTCCTCTAAATTGTCTGTTCAAACAGAAACAAAATTGAGGTGCTGATGGTGAAGCAGGTGTCTCATCAGCAGAGTTGGGCGTGGTGGCGGCTTAGTCGCTACAGAGTCCGAATGAAATGGTTTTATCTGGCTTCAACACAACACGCACTAAATGTGGCTCCAGACGTTTTGAAATTCTCTTATGTGAACTCACAATTTTCAGTAATTTTTCAAAAATGTTCCTTGAAGGCCTTCATTAATCACACAAAAAGCTGTATTTAGATAAACGCGGAGTTCTCTCGTGGCCTAGCATGAGGGCACTACTGAAATGAAAATAATGTAGGACAAAAAAAGTCCTTTTTCGGGCAGCGTGTCTTGCTTGTCACTCAGTAATTTTAGTGAGTCACTGACCTCGCACTAATGGGTACACTTCTTCTCTGGAACAAAAACGATCCTTGTTGAATGAGTTTCAGCGTGCTCGGGACGAGGACAAAAGCTTGAGAATGAAGGGATCCCTCCCTTCACTGCAGCAGCTCTTTCCTCTGTCCTTCAGTTGAGTATTTTGTATTTTCTCCGTCTGTTTTCGCTGTGATCCGGTTCTTTTGTGTGCAGCTCAGGTTTCACAACACGTTAAGTCATGATGATGGCTGACAGGATTTTATGGTGTGCTTTGGAGCTGCAGATTACAGTTGTGGAGAGAGGACAGTTTGTCTTTTCCTGCTGTGTCTTTTGTTTGGGCCTTAGGGATTGTGGGGAAGGGAGAGCTTCTGCAATGGTTTTTCAAATGGCTTGAGAGGTAGACATATTTTCTAAATATTTTTTCTTTATAACCCAAAAAGTAATTTTGAAGGCCATTAGCCCAACCCGTCAGACAGCGTATTATTAAATCCTGCTCGCTGCAGAGCATCTTGGGAAGACTTCGACCAACACACACACAGCTATTCTCTTGTCACTTTCCTGCCAGAATTTAACAAAATTACGCTAAGCCAAGATATTTTGGCTGTAAAACAGCAAATCTGTTAATGAATTATTATTATTGTTAACAAGTTGTTATGCTTCATGATAATTTGAAGTTAAAAGTCATGACATGGCACCAGTAGCAAAAGCAGCTCTGGCTCCTACCTGTTCAATAACACTGCGGTGTCGTTGAGAAAGTGGTGGAGCTGCTTGGAGGCCACGGGTCCGTCTGTGGTTGTACTGGGCAGTTACAATTCACAAATGGTCTCTTCTATAGTCTGAAAACTGTGAGACAGACTGAGAGCCCAATAGAGTGGGATGCCGTCAGGTCACAATCGGGTGAGTTGACATCATTAAGCATGGCTGCTTGCCTGGGAATGGGAATCATCACTGGACACCCTGACTGGGCATCAAGACGGCGTCTACAGTGACCTAGTAAAAGATTAGAAGAACTGCATGTGTCCCTGTATCGCTTCCAATGATTTATGGGAGACATTATGCTGCGGTAAATGACAGAATTAACACGAATCTTCGAGCTTTGACCTTACGCCTGCCTGCAGCACTTTGAGCAACACAATTCTTCCATACAGTCCTGTAGGTGGTTCAGCCAGCGACTCAACTTCTTTACTTAAGTAAAATAGGAAAAATTAAGTACAACTGTTAATAGCTAATTTTTACCAGCTATTTTTGCACAAAGTTAACTGCATCTCTTAAACCATCAGACTTTGAATAATATAAAAAAAATAAAAAATCTACTGAAATAAATGAGCATTGGAAAGACTCAATTTAAAAGGGTATATTTTTTATACCAATATCTATATTTTATCAATATAAAACATAAAATTGAGAAGTCACTATATATATATATATGTGTATATATATATATACACACACACACTGTAGAAATTTGAATTAAACAATAAAGTTAAAATACTATATAATGAACATGCTTTAAATGGGCACCTGTAAAAGTCTTGTTTTTTTATAGCACAATCCCTCAGCTGCAAAAGGAGAACTGATCTGTGATATGTGAGTGCAGTTTATTACCTGTAGGTATCACTGACCATAAATGAGTAATGGCACAGTCAACAACACTCGACCTTAATGCTGAACTGTAGGCAAATTCACTAGACGATCAGAAGTAATGTTGTCATTTGCGATATATAATCCCAGAGGTTTACACTGCTCAGTTTCACTCCGACTCTCCTTAATGTCTTTTTGCTCTGTTGCAGGAACAGGGAATTTATTGGCCTGAGAGCCGGGCCAGCTGTTAGTTATGTCTACAAATGAAAAGGTGCCAAGCGCTGGCAGAGAGAGGTAAGAGGGAGCAGAGTGTGACAGAGTCCGAGAAAGTGACCCATTGTCCTGCTGACCGAGGAGACACATGCACACGCCCACACTCTCTCAGATGACAACAGTCGCCATGTGGCGTTAATCATTAGCCTTCATCCATCGAGTTCTCCACAAATCTGTACAATGGCAACCTTGATCGACACAAAGCTACACAGTCTCACAGCCAACCACATGACAGGAGATGAAATTGTATATTTATATATTCATATGTATATTGTATTAGACCATCACATGCTGTACCTCCACGGACCTTAACGAAATGAGGAACAGCACTAAATTTTGTCTTGCTGTAATGCAATGCAAATTTCTGCCAAAATAAAAGCGGCCGCAAACAAGGCTGAATAAGGAAATCCCTCCCTCAAAGAAAAACCTCTGTAATTAAAGATTTGTGCTGAGACACAAACACAGAAGGGTTAGATGGAAGGGCTGAGTGCTGCAAAGGCACAACAGTGACTGGGTTCCAGGTGCCGCTTCTTAAAGCTACATCCAAAAACCGCGAGCCCTGTTACTGTTGTACACTCAACATAAATACTTTAATTGCAATTACAGCCTGAGGCAGAATTAAGCTTGGACGTAACATGAATCAGGGGCAGGGCTGCAGTTTATGCAATTATGTCGCTGTTCGTGGTTGTTCTAGAGACATCTGGACAAACAGAGGCTGCAATAAGACAAGTTAACTCAATCAAAGAATTACACGACTGCTGGTATAAATGAGAGGAGAGGAAACTACGTGATGACTCACTGAGCGCACTGGTTCACGGTACACAAATTAGTAAAACTGTTTATTACAGCTGCATTGTTCAGTTGTTCAGTATTCTATTAACAGCGGATCAAACAGCTGTATAATATTCCAGGTGTCGCTCATAGTGACAAAGCTAGACAAACTTATCTTGTACTTCTGCTCTCAGATCTATGGAGGCTTTAAGACTTTTCTGACTGGTAGATTTGGTGTTAAGGCCCGTGACTTACAGTTTTCTCAGCACCAACAGGAAGCTGTGCCGAGCCGCACAGTACAATCCATCTAATGTCACTATGCTGGAGCTGATCCCAGGCACCATTAGGTAAAACACAGAATACATATGTTATATGATAAGTTGAGCAGTAACACAACATGAAATAAAATAAAATAGTGATAAAATACAGTCTTCAATCAGCTTTATGTCAGCAGGAAGAGTTTGGCTTCCTGTGTATTTTAATTCAAGTGGTAATGCTTTGTTGTAGGTCAAGTTGCCTCACGCTACATCAGTTGTATGTCGTTTTCTTTGGTATTTTGGAAAAAACTGAGGGAAATTGACTGAGGGGACTGTGCACGGTTTTCCATCTACATCTACAGCTGTACGAAATGAAGGACTTGATTTAATGGTGATTATGACGACATCAAATGTCTTAGGATACTTAGGAAGTATTTACTATTCGACCCAAATTTTTTTCCAATATTTTGGATAAGATCCATCCCTTATCCAAACTGCTTGTCCCATTAAGGGTTGCAGGGGGCTGGCACTGTTTCTAATGAACAGGTCATTAAATGGGATTTGATCTCCACAAAAAGTGAAACATTTCGAAGTGTATAAGAGACAAAAAGTCTTCCATGTCTATGTTAAACAAATCCATTAGACATACAAGGTTATGGTGGACAAAGTAAGTTCTGCTGGAACTAAAGGCCAACTGGAGTCCAATCGAAGCAATGAGAATAAAGGTTGTACTTTAAAACTACTTTGATTTCTAAATCCAGTCCAGCATTGTGAGCAGCAACAGCTGATATGAAATGCCGCACAAACCAGAGCTGTTGATTGTGATGTGGCTGAAAAGGGTCACGGAGGTCCACAGTTAGACCTGAAGTCTATAAATGTAGATGATTTGGTGCTGTGGCCACGGCAAAGCAGAATCATCAATGAGGTAAACAAAAAAAGAAGAAGCAGCTGCAGAGTTGAATGATTTGCATATGGAGTAAAAAGAGAAGTGAGAACTCGCAAGAAAACATCATGCCAAAAGAAAAGTGTGTTAAGGGAGCCTCATGATTTGGGGTTGCTTTGCTGCCTTTGGACCTGGACCAGGGGGGAAATTACTCCAGGTGTGACTGTCTGCAGGCTGAAGCTAAAAAAAGCGGGGAGCAGCTAATGCTTCGTGGGGGCTGTGGCATGAAAAAGTTTGGGAACTGCTTTAAAACAGTACACACATTCATGAACGGTGTTAAGAACCAGTGGATAATGGCGCTGAAGGTTATGATTTTGCCTTCTGAACAAGTGGAAAAGAATGTTTGAAGTGAAACGAGAGGTTTGCAGGACTGAGCCTCAGCGGAGCTCTTGTCTCAGAAGGTCACACTTTGGCAGATGAGGCTACACTGCGTTTAGGGATGGAAAGCGAGCGATGCACGGGCCTGGACTGCACACGCATGAGTGTGTGTTTGTAACCGTGCAGAAATGTGGAGTTTCAAGGCTGCACAGCTGCTCTAGCAGGTCTTCCTCAGCACATGCCAAACAGGAAACACTACAGAGTCTGTTGGGTATACGGCTCGAACGTGCCCACCTGTTCTCCGCCTCACCGTTTTCACATCCACTGCTCTTCCAGACCCTTGCCCTTCTCGAACTCTCGGACTAACTAACTGAAGGTTTATTGGGCTTCCTATGAGCCTCCCTGACCCTCTGCAGTGTCTCTGGTCTTTCCCACACTCAGAGTGTTTGAAGGACGATTCATTTCCTGGTACTGACTCATATGTTAGCCACCCCCCCCCACCCCCTGCTGTCGTCATCCTGCCAGCTGAAGCAGCTCCAAATCGGAGCAGTTTTCTCAGGATTTTCCTTCACAATAAAAGGAGAAGGTCACAGCTAACTGTGCTGCCACTCATCATCTCCGCTCACATCCCAAGCTGGATTAGAGCAGATTAACCGAACAAAGCTTCTTATTGATTTTGATCAATATTAAAGTGGAGACACTTTTGGGGCTGCGGCCAACTTCAAACAAACTAGTTCCTAGGCAGAAATCAATGAAGGAACTGGGATAATAAACGCTATTGCAAGAAGAGTGCTTAGGCAGGGCCGTTCCCTCTAAACTTGTCTTTGTGAAGTGTGACTCTCTGAGGACTCGGGTCCTAATTAACACCTTGTCAGGCCGGCTGCCTGGAGTACAGTGATACGTTTAGCCCAACAAGAAACATTTGCAGGGGTCCGCCTCATCGTCATGCACGATGGATGGCACGTATTGCCCATTTCATTACCATCATCCCAGGGTGGCAGAATAATCAAGGATTTCATTAACATAAAGGGAGCTTACACTTCAGCTACTAACCCCCAACACAAAATCTGCAATTAAAATTAAATGTGGTCTTTAAGTGAAACAGCAACATGTCGGGCTGTGTGTGTGGGTGAGACATACACTGAGGCGAGGAGATAAGCTTGAAGAGCAGAGGCAGCAGCCAAGCAAACCAACAGTGAGTGATATGGCCAATTGTTTTCATGCTATTAATATTTAATAGACGGTAATTACGCTGCTAGCACGCCTTTGAATAATGTACATGTTGCTCGTTTCTTTAATGCTAGTTTGTAAAGGCTCAGCGAAAATACAGATGCCTGCATAGGGTTACTTTTAACATTCACAGAAATGTTCTCACCTTTTTGTACCTCCTAACGTGAAGACGCATTTCTCCAGTCAGTAATAGAAACATGCCAGTTCAATGTCTGTTTGTGTGTAAATATATGTTTTCGTCTCCTGTCCATGAATGTCCGGTCCCTGGTCCATGAATGTCCGTGTCCCTGGTCCAGTAGCGCCCGCCCACACTGGATTTTAAACCCATATACATACATCTATAAACCCAATGACTTTGAACATAATATATACAAAGAAAATACTATTGATTGAGAAACTGTAACTGAGGGTTTGATCCACAGGGTTCAATTGCAACAATGACTTTGAACATAAAAGGTCCGATTTCTACACGTACGCTGAACAGCTGATGTGTTACACGTGTTCGCCACAGCTGGTGATTGCAGTACGTAGGAATTATTTGAAAGATTAAAAATCCACTCTGCATCCAGTGTCTGTGGAGACGGTTGTGGTAAAAATCTGAGAGAGCAAGTGAAGAGACAGGAGGCAGCTCTCACATGATTATTAATTTAATGACAATAAACATAGGTCAAATAAGCAAAAGCTAGATGAACACAGCAGAAAGCAGTTTACACTCGAGCAGATCAGACAGTGGTCTGATGAATTCTGTCAGGAGTGTGTGTTTTTAACTGAAATCCACATAATAATGCAAATCTCAGTCTCTGTTCTAATTAGTCTCTAAATCTAGTCTCTGTCACTGTCACTAGTCTCTCACTGTCTCTGTCACTGTCTCTAGTCAGTCACTGTCACTGTCTCTAGTCTCTGTCACTGTCTCTAGTCTCTGTCACTGTCTCTAGTCTCTGTCACTGTCACTGTCTCTAGTCTCTAGTCACTGTCACTGTCTCTAGTCACTGTCACTGTCACTGTCTCTAGTCTCTGTCACTGTCTCTAGTCTCTCAGTCTCTGTCACTGTGTCTAGTCTCTGTCACTGTCTCTAGTCTCTGTCACTGTCTCTAGTCTCTGTCACTGTCTCTGTCTCTAGTCTCTGTCACTGTCTCTGTCACTGTCTCTAGTCTCTGTCACTGTCTCTAGTCACTGTCACTGTCTCTAGTCTGTCACTGTCTCTAGTCACTGTCACTGTCTCTAGTCTCTGTCACTGTCTCTAGTCTCTGTCACTGTGTCTAGTCTCTGTCACTGTCTCTAGTCTCTGTCACTGTCTCTAGTCTCTGTCACTGTCTCTAGTCTCTGTCACTGTGTCTAGTCTCTGTCACTGTCTCTAGTCTCTGTCACTGTCTCTAGTCTCTGTCTCTGTCACTGTCTCTAGTCTCTGTCACTGTCTCTAGTCTCTGTCACTGTCTCTAGTCTCTGTCACTGTCTCTAGTCTCTGTTCGACAGCTACCTGAGGGGACGCTAGGGTTAAACAAAGGAAGACAGTCGGTCTGTTTTACGTGTCAGGGAATATTCTGGGATTCGATGTTCCTGCTAGTTCCCGTGGGCTTCCTACTGAGTGGCAGGGACTTGGTGTGAAGTGTGAACAAATGGTCATTGATCAAAATTTCCCTCACAATACACACACACATATATACATAGAAAAACATATATCTTATTAATGAGGTTAGCTGCTGCTAGTGTAGCTGTAATTGTGGCGTCGACGCCAATGAAAAACAGAACCTCCACCGGTGTCACACTTTTACCACGAGTTAACTTCATGTGCCACCAGGAGTCAACTCGTTAGCTTAGCCAGCAGCCTGCAAGTGATGAAAGCTGAGTCCAACTAAACCGACTGTCATGTGACCTACGAAAGAAGAAATGTGGACAAGTGCAATAGAAATCACTACAGCGTGACACTGTTTGTTATTGTGCCGGGTGGTGGGTATTTCATCGGTTTTATGATGCATCGCCGCTGCTTGTGTCAGACATCATCTGTGCTTATTGCTGTAGATGCAATAAATACTCAACAAGTAAAAAAAAAACACTGTAGCTTATTAAAACCCCCATTAAACTAGGAAACAAGCAGAGAAATGCTGATGTCAGCTCTGCCCGTGTTCCCCCGCCAACCGTCATACCGTCGTGTGTGCTGACCAATCAACCTCAGTAGATTAGCTACAGCTAAGCTACTAAACGAATGTGTCAAGAATAAATGTTTGTAAGGAAACAGAGTTCGGCTCCTCTCCATGAGGCTGTACGTAATTCCAAGCAAGCAAAGGCCTACACATACGAGACTTCTGCAGAAAATATACTGAAAAACCTTCCAACATCCACGCGCAGCCATTTTTCTATGAACAGTACGTGTTTTTCTGCTGAAATTCATGGTGATTGCTGCTGTTTTAACTGCAGAAATGAACTGAGCCAAGACTCGCAGCTGTCACACTGAGGTCAACAAGGCATACATTATAAAATTGTTTGTCTGGATTATCTGTCCTAGACATAGATAAGCCTGTCTTAACGCGTCTCAGACTTTTGGAATTTCTTAAACTTTTCAAACACAGCTCCTGAGAAAATAATGTTTTCTTTTTTTTTTTATCTCACACCTTTTGTCGGAGCCACGTTCGCACACGTGGTTAGTGCCTCGTGAATTCAACAGAACTTCATCTGGCGTAAAACGTACAAACGTTCAAACGTAGAACACAATCAGCGGTAAATGTCATTCATCCAAGACACAGGTCAGACCTGAGGTGAATGTGTGAGTGCACGTCAGCTGACCTTCGGCCTCGGTCCCCGTAGAACCCGCCATACACGCTGCAGCACCAACAACAACGGAGCGTCACACCCGTGAACCAAGGCCAGCACATCCCACAGTGAGTCATCTGTGGGCTCTGGAATTTCATCTGGAACAGGCACGTCGAGCCTCGCCTCAGCTGGCATTCCATGACCCCCCCACACTCAGTCTATTCTCAAGATCTGTGCACGAGCCAGCTCCCCCCCGAACAGTCCCAGCTCATTCTCATTCCATCCTTCTCTCCTCATCCTCCCTCATGTCTCTTTAAACTGTTGAAGTGAAGGAGTCACAGAGTGCACACACACACTCTCACACACACCATCAGTTTGATGTAGCTCTGTTCAGATAAGCATTTAGAGCCAAGCGCCATGTGATGCATTCTTCTCAATTTCCCCATTGTTACAAGATATTTCTGTCTCTTAAAAGATTTATTTTGCTGTGACAGCAGGAGCCTTTCTTCTTTAAATGAGATACTTTGTTTGGTGCTTTGCTTTTAATGAGACGCTGTCATAATTACAACGAGATGCCTTTTTTCGAACAAGATCCTTTGTTGGAAAAACAGATGCTTTCATCTTTTTAAGCACATGCATTTTCTCCAGCTTTTCCAAGTGTAAAACTATTGATCTCCGCTTTAAATTACCGCTTGCTGGCCACGCTCCAACTCGGTCCCAATGGACGCGGCCCAGTACATAAAATAAACTCATTTCCCAATAACGTTTCCAGTAACAGTAACATTCTGTGCCCTTGTTTTTCTAGCCCACATTTGCGGGTCCAGACCAAACTTGTGCTTCACTGGGACTCAGCGCCGGCTTTAAAATAAACACAGAGCCTGCCAGCTCGCCGTGCCGTGCACCGTCTCTCTGTGTCACCCGTCGCCGCCTGCTTCATGTTTGCCCCCGAGCTCTCAAGGCCTCTTGCTTTTTTGATGCCGGCTGGCCGTCTACGTCTGTTTCCTCCATTTGTCTCCACTTACTCCAAGTCACACTGTTCGGTTAACATCACCGCAGCTACAGGCAAGTCTCTGTTCAAGCTACCAGCAGGATTCACCCTGTTTTTGGGGCACGTTTTAGCTGTTTCCAGTTCTGTCAAACCAGAATTTTTAATGAGTTCAATGTTAGTCCTTTCTATTGTTATAGCAGGAAATGAAAATGTTTCGTGTAGATATTTAGTAATATGTTGAAGGGTAATTACTTCATCAGAAGGAGGTTTGAGGCTGCTGAAAACTGGAGCTTTTGCCATAATTAACATTTGCACAGGTGCACCAGCCACAATTGATCCAGGCAGACAACAGAAATGGTTCACCGACCCACACGCCCAAGGTGAGACTACAGCCAACGGTCAATATTTCAACTTCAATTTCAATATTAAAGGCAACTCAAAGGTACGCAAGGCTATATAGGGCAAGAGCTCAAAAAAAACTATAAAACACTAAATATGTAACATAAACCTGAAATGTACAAACACGAGAGAAGAAGTATAAATGTATGCATTGATGGGGAGTGGTTCAGCAAATTCATATCACTGCTCTGGGGTTTGGTATGTTTTAGGCAAACAGGAGGGAGGCGACTGCCAATTTCTACATGCTCATATTTATTTGGCACAAGAAAAAAACACTTTTTGAAGATGGTTTGGAAAGGTTCGCAATGCATTTTTTTATATGCGTTTAAAACTGAAACATTGTAGATCAAGGCGCAGCACAAACCAAAGTCCTGCTATAATATTATAGTTTCACATGCTGTTTTCCCAACTTTGCTGCGTATGTGTCAGCAAGACGGGAGATTATAACGTTTTCGTCATACAGCGCGCCCCGCTACTTTAGTTATGGATTTGCTCGTGTCTGAGTCTGCTGTTCAAATTCTGCAGGGGGAAGCAGTGTCTCTTTCCTAGCCGACTCTCTCCTCCCTGCGCTTTCAATGGACACACTGGCATGATGTCTTCTTGGATGGCTTATCCCATCCGAAGCTATCAGCTGCTACCGTAAACTACGAGCGGACCACACTTAACACTTCTAGACTGACTGAAAGCAGCAACTTCACTGGTTTATTGGGGCTACGAGGCTTTTTACCCACTGGATTTGGATTTAGTTTCAACCCATGTTTTAACTCATTTTCATTTTTCTGAACCAAACTGTTTGGATATTGTACTTTGACTGCAGCACCCCTAATGTCCCCCAGTGTCTACAATTGTCTCAAGATAAATGAATGAAAATGCATTTGATTGTATTTCATGGTTTGCTATAGATAGTAACCTCAATAAATGCAAAATTCATACCTAAAATTGACACTCTAGTTCGAGTTCAGGTCAGTATTTTTTGTCAACAT
Organism: Channa striata; assembly: GCA_033026295.1. Classification (NCBI taxonomy): domain Eukaryota; kingdom Metazoa; phylum Chordata; class Actinopteri; order Anabantiformes; family Channidae; genus Channa; species Channa striata. The sequence goes on from CM065172.1 coordinate 27,683,749, forward strand.
CCATTTCAGAGCCTTTCTGTATAAAAGAGATAATCGTATTAAAATCCTCAGTGGTTGCATTCTCTTTCTGCTGAGCTTTCTGGGCTGACCGTCTGACCTCCTTAGGTCCAAGACCAGGGCTCAGACGCTGTACCGTTTGGATTAGTGTTTCAAACTGTAATTAGCACGTGGTGAAAAACAGTCAAGATTCAGAAATATTTTAGAACCTTCAGCTTCCGTGGCAAAGCACAAACTGACCCCCCAAAAATATATAATATTAATAAGAGGAAGATCCTAGAGGCGTGAGTGGAGCTTTTTATCTCACTCTGTAAGATCTGTTCACCCGACATTCTGTGTCTGTTTGTGAATCCCACAAACAGAGGAGGTTATTACAGGTCGTGAAGATGGCAGGAAAAAAATACTCACTGATTACGTTCAACTTGTAGCACCAGTTGGAGGTCACTGGAAGATAGCACAATTTCCCCTCTGTGCGGGTACTCGTCCTGCTGGGTTAAGAGGAAAGATCAGGTCAGGTCATTGCAGCAGAGGAACCCACCAGGAACACTTTGCTTAAAGTGCGTTTAAAATCATCAAAGTGAGTTTCGCTGCAGCATCCACACTCTCCCTGCAGGTAACACAGTCAGTAAGACTCCAGAGGCAGTTAATACCGAGCCAAGCAAGTGTCAAATAAATATATGCTGCTTATGTTTATTAATCATTCGGATACATATTCCACCTTGATGTAAATGCAGATTAAGAAGTCAATATCACATTTTGAAGTTTATGATTATGGCCCGTAGAGACTGCAGAGCTCAAAACAAACAAGACTAGGATGGACTGCTTCGAAGAAACCGTCGTGTTTCGTGCTAACGTGCTAACGTGAAATATATAATATTATAATAACATAGCAATAGGATGTTTAAGCAGGTTAAATAATAATTATAATTAGTGCTTTTCAAGCAAGTGATGCTTTACTAAATAAATGTTTAGCATGTTCACATTAGTTTTGCAAGGTTCAAAATAAGGTTAAGGCACCACATGGTCAATTATTTTGTCTCCTGGTCCCTCCTGGCAACATGTCCAAGTGTCCTCGGGCAAAACATTAAAGGCCAAGTTTCTCCCGAGGGGTCAGGCGTGTATAAAAGTGCTAAAAGTAGACCATGTAACATTTATTAAACAATAAAAATTGAATTTCCCAAAGTAAAAGCTAGGATCTTGGTTTAGTCACTGTTATAGTTATAAAACAGAAAATCTGCAAATGCTTAAATAATAATACAAAAGATGAACTGTATCTTGTGATGCCATGAAGTTTCAACAGCATATGTTATCTGTGAACCAGGCATATGTTCCTCAGTCATTTTTTAGATGAACTCATAATTACCTGGATGTTGACCTGCTACTACGAGTACAGTAACATTGTTGTAAAATATAATATAAAAAATATATAAAATACAATGTTTTCTAGACACTCCAGCTAAGCTCAAGCATAGAAAGTACAAGTAAATGTCGGATTTTAATAATTCTTCAGGCCATAAAAATCATTAAAACGCTGACCTTTGATATAGTTTCATGCTGACCTGCTCAGTGCTGTTCCGATAACTGCGTTGCTCTGGCCCTGAACGTGGCCCCACGAGAATACTTTTTTTTTTAGAAAAATACGAGAATAACCTGTCCTGGCATTTATTGTTTTCATATGATAGCAGCAGGCGACACTGAAACACTCGTCTGGCTCTATTTGATGATGACAGTTATATAATCTAGACAAAAGCATCACAGATTAGAGGGAATATATTTGAATGATGACATTAAGTTGAATTATGGTCCTTTTTTACTGACTGAGCATCAGCAGTTCAGCAAAATCATGATCCAGTGAAGGCTGTGACATCCCATCGGCAGGGAAAGTGGCGAAAGACTTGTGTCTATAAATTCACAAGAAATTATGCACAAAACAGTGTGCAACAAAATGACAGACCCCCAGGTGTAACTAGTCCTTTGCAAATCCAGTGTTTGACAAACTGATTTGTCTCGCATTGTGCTTTTAAGCAGAATAAAGGACGACTGCTGTACCACAGATGACTGAAGTTTCAAAATTTGTATGAGCATCATGAAATTGTTAAACTCTTGACTGCAGTCGTCCGCCTCAACTGACCTGCGGTGACGATAATGTCAAAGAGGCGGTTTCCAAAACCGTGTAATGTTATAACATGCTGGATGCTCGGGGTTCGGGATATCATTCCAAGCATGTGGCTGAACCTTTCCTCCCATGCCGCGTGCCGTCAGTCACCAGCCGCCTCGGCCTTGTCACATTTAAATGCTCACACGTTCTTGTTGCTCCCTCAATCGTAGACATCTGGATGAGAGATGACACACTGTGGGTGTCACTTACCAACTTCACTGTGTTGTGTCTAATCGACCCACATGCTCATTCTCATGCAAACAACAAAATTCACCCGTTAAAATGTAGACGCGTCTCATAGTCAGTTAGCTATCAGCAAATGCAGGAGATTTGCGACGGCAAATTCATGATAATGGTCCTTGCAGACATACTTTATCTAAATTTCAATGTGCATCCTATGGTTGTGGGATGGGGGGGCACATATGCTGCACATGGATGGTATTAAACATGCCCCCCGTGCATTAAAAGTGGCATATGTTTTATGCCTTTGGCTCAGGTTGCTAATTGAACTTATCTGGTTGCTCTTACTGGACAGATTGTTGCATGCCCATAAATTTTAAGCCATCTATTTTAACAGGGGGAGGCAGAGGGACGTTTAAGACCGTTTGTGTGTACAGGATGTTGCCCTTTAATGCTGAACATAATGATATTGCACTGCAATTTCCACATAAGGTAATCCGGCATCCCCAAACGGACATGCCGTGCTGTGCTTTAAAGGAAAAGACACCATGAGTTCTCAAAGTAATTTTAATGGCTCTGACTGCTGATTCCAGGAATGTCTCCTTTTCATCTCACACAGCCAGAAAACTGTGTTGTCATCTATGGAAAACCACAGCCCTCTATCAATTTGTATTAATTAATATCTATTTAAAATGTACCATGTTCAATAATAAACATAATGGTTCCATTTGATGTATTTTAATGCTGATTTCATCTGTTTTGAATTTGTGATGACAGCCTTTTAATTATTAATAGGTCACTAAGTGTTTACATAGCAAGTACTCCTCCATTCAGGCCTCCATGGGTTCTGTTACCCTGAGGGCCCGACACACCGGGCCGACAGTCGCCGGTCGGGCAGCCTCAGTCCATCGCTGCTCATCGGTCGCCCCACTTGTTAGCGGTGTGTCACTGAGCAGAACGAGTCGGAGCTATCGGTGGCTGTCTAGCTCAGTCAGCATGCTGAACCAAGACATTTTTTCTCTTCTTCTCCTTTAAACATCCCAATACAAACACATTTTTGCAAGGACTCTGCAATCTGAACTTCAGAAGCAAAAGCCGTCTGTGTTGAGCAAGAGGGGTGTGAAAAACTTAAGCAAACACTTTGCTTGTTCGCGATAAAGCTTCGGTCTTTCCTCGTCCCTTTCTGGGCGAGGATTACACAGCCACCGGCAGCCACCAGCTGGTATGGAGAATACATTTCCTCTCATGCACCTTTTTGGTGCTGTCGAAGAGGACACGATAATGTAATGTTAAGTGTCTGAACCCAACGATTAGCTGCTCTGACCATTTTCTTTCCCTCACCTGAACCACACAGTGAAACTTATCACTGTTGCTTGCTGATCTGTGTGCCGATGCAAAGCAAATCTCTACTTTCTTTCAAATTTGCTCTTGCAGTGACTTAGAACTTATTCCACACCCTGATACAAAGGAGCCCGTGTTTTGTGGTGAGAAGAAGAGCGCCAAAAGTGTTTCCTGTGAGTCTGTGAGTTGACGAATTGTTTGACTACATTATGATAAAACCATCAGGTGGGATTAAGAGATCTTCCCATCCACTCCTCAGGTCTTATCTGTGCTGAATTTTCATCTATTGCCCATCTGAGCAAAGGTGCAAACAAAACAACTCATTGTGGATTCAAGACCATTCCTTCACATAACTCCAAATGTGTAATTCCCACGTCAAGTAACTCAGGAGCTCAGCGGATGCACTTCCAAATCTCCTGCTTCATTTTCAGCTGTTTAGTTATGAGGTTCCCCAGTTCTGGCTTTAAGACTATGAAACGCTTATGGCAGGGTCACAGTGGGTGGTGAATGGGAAGTGTGAAAAGGAGAACAAGGTGAAATTGAGAAGAGGAGAATTTAAATGAAGGGAGGAGGAAGTTAGGGAACTGTAAACAGTTGAGCGGGTCCACACCCTGCGTTCAAGTCCAGAACAGCATGAAACACGTTCCCACACACGTAACCCGAAAATCCAATGCATTCGCCAGTGGCATCTAAAACCAAATATCCCAAGACGTGTTGGCCATGGCCAAACACCTTAGTTGTTTAAAGGATGTTGAGGCCTTAATGGAAAAGTTCCTGCTAGAAAAACCCAAAAAGTGGCTTTTTTAGGAGGTTCTTCATTGAATTTTATCATCTGTCTGACTTTCTACTACCCTAACTAAAAACCAACGATGAGCTATTCTGGCTTGTGGTAAAGAGCTTATGCTCTTTCTTAATATCTCCAGTCTAATGTCTCAGGGTCAAATCTTCAAAAAGATTTGTTTATTTGTTTGCTGTGAGGCATCCTCACATTTATTGATCAAACATTTTCAAAACCCTCAAATTCCTACAGCTGCATCCATCTTCTACAGTAGCCACTGGTGAGCTACTTCAGAGTTCTCAAGGTTATGGTTATACAGCGTTAATCCTCCTCTGCACCCCTGCCGGCTTAAAGAGCAAATACATGTATAATGTAAAGATGCATCAAGTATATGCACATTTAAACCGTGTGCAGCGACATGTTTGATCATGTTTTAGTAAAGGGAGACTTGGGTTTTTTTTGGTACACCATATCCTAGTGAGCAACATAGAGGCTGGAAAGTGGGCTGGGGCGATTAGGAAGAAGTTTAAGACCTGACTGGTCACAAAGTGAGAAAAGTTAATTCTTTCTAAGAGAGCCACACGATAAATAAGACAGACGCTAAAGGAGAAACAAGGCAAGAAAATAAGGAACAAGAAAAGACCAAAAAAAGAAAAGAGGAAGCCAAGCACATAGCACGAGCGAGATGACCGGCTGGTGAATATGGTTGTGCCACTGATGTTTGTCTGCTTAGGACTGTGGATGCACAGGGACAGAAATTAAGTGGTAAATAAACATCACTTTTCTACCTGTTGGTCCCCAAAGCTCTTTACACTGATTCTCATTTACCCATTCACACTCATGCACTCACGGATGGGGGAGCTGCTAGGCAGGTAGCGAACACTCACCGGAACTAAATGGGGGTTCAGTGTCTTGCTCAAAGACACTTCGACATGTGACCAGAGGAGCCGGGGACCGAACCAACAACTGTAGGATTGGTGGACGACTGTGCATTGCCTGGAGTGCCAAGCTTGGACCAATCTGTGCAAAATGCTCATCAAATTTACAAGCTAAGAATAAGATGAGAGGGTTGTGACAATCCTCCCTTCCCTACGGAGACACACTGATTATCACAGTGTACAGCAGTGTGATGCTGTAAGTCCTCCTCAGGCCTCTGACGTGACTGTAGGAGCCCAGAAGGACAATAGCCATGTTCTATTATAACGATAACTATATATGCACACACTCGTTTTGTGACATTAAATGTGCATTAATTTAATGACAAGAACATACTGAAAACTGCAACACTGAACAATGGCCGCCTTGCGTATATTTTCTTTTATTTGGATCCTATTTTTATATGTCTGGTAATAGTAAACATATGGTGGACACATTTTCAGCAAACTTGACAAGTTCAATTAGGCGATGATGGTCTAGATAACTTGATTTTAAAGGTGAATCCAATACACACATAAAATGCCTCACTGCGCCAAGCCTTCACACCAGTTTTGTCTATGTCAAGTGCAGCACCGTACAAACGTGAAACAAAAAGCGTGTCAACTTTATTTATATTGCGCCAATTTACAACAAGGTCAACTCAAGGCACCTTACAGGATAAAGTCCAGACTATTCAGACATTTAGAGAAAACCCAACAAAACTCCGGAAGAACCAGGCTCTGGGTGGGCGTCCATCTGCTGTGACCGATTGGGCTGAGTGGAAAACATTGGGCAGGTTGGTAGGACTGTGGCCTTTAGTCCTAACATCCAGCCTACGTCAACCATTCCCACACAGATTTTTAAAAGACGTTTAATATTTACGACTATTATCAGCGGCCGATGCCGACACAACAGAGGCAGGCCTACAGTAACTCCAGCTTCACCTGAATGTCATGTTGTTTTTAAAGTGATTGTGTTCTTTTAGACCAATAGGTTTATGAAACCAGATTTTACAGGACTAAGGTCTTGAATGCTCTAAATTCTCACCAAATAGTCGCAATGAAACCTGATCCCTGAATCACTGCCCCAATTTGTTCCGCTGTTCAATAAGTCACATCTTGACAGTTTTCCATGTCCTGCATAAAGCATTTTCCTACATACAGAAGGTACATTCAGAAGCTTAAAATATGATGTAGTTGGTGAAAACAATGGTGAACAGTATGAACGGAATACAAGAGGCCATTCACCACGTGTGTTGATTCCTGACCTACTATTATATTGTACATATTCTGTAGTACTTAAATATTGTACATTTGTAAATTGACTTTGATTTAATCTTTTGCACATTACTGGCACTTTTTGTTGCTTTGTACATCTGGGAGCTGTGTAACATGTTCATTTCCCCGTTGTGGGATCAATAAAGATACCTTAACCTTATCCAGCGCTTGCTTGTCAGTGCTGTCTGAAGTACTGGACGTGAGTCTAGAGCGCCCAGTACATGCCACACAGTGAACACCATCGTGTCGAGTCTACAGCTTTCCCCTTTGCCTGTGGTGGTGACTTGGGATTATTTGTTGCACGTGTGAAAACCTGTAACGTTCGGTTGGTGTGACACTCACAATGAAAGCGGTGCAGAGTTTCCTAAAGTTTCATCATTTTCATTGGTGGAGGGGATTCCTCACCTCTTACTGACCAAACCACATGTTCTCGCCACACTCTAAGGCAAAATAATAAAAAAATATGTAATAAATATTAACACGGCAATATTTTGCTTCCAAATAAAAGTTATAATGTTAATAAAATAGAAAAGATTCCTGAATGACCTTGTGATTTTGCCTTACCGACTGACTGTGGACCATTCATTCTTCCTTTTTTTTTGACCGTTTCTGTTATCTCTGTGAAACTAGGCCATGGAATTGTTGGAGGAGGTGCAGTCATCCCCAATGCAATTTCTCCCGATCAGTCAGGCAGCGTGGAGAAGGGCCAGGAAAGGTGTGAGTGGATGGGGCTTTACAGGAAGAGGCAATCATAACTGAGACCTTAGAGGGCTTGGAGAGCGAAGGCAGAGGAGGACAGAGTGACGCCGAGGACTGTGGCGGAGGCGGTTGCTTTGTTACAAAAGAAATGGAACGCTCTGATTAGTCACCACTTCTGGCGCTGTGAGTGCGTTCGTTTGTACACGACTCGCTAAATGACACAAAGAGCCTCTGTAATTAATCTACGTCGAATGTGCATCAAAGCCAGTGAAATTAACAAGTCTTGTTCTGAGAGGCAGAAAAGTGTGGAGAAGCGAACTTGGGGGGGGGGCATGGCGAAGACATTATTATTGTTCCCCTCAGTCCCCCAATAAGCCAAAGCATGTCAGCATCTTCCAATGATCAGTCCGACTGAAAAAGGCACAGAACTTTTCAGTTCTGATGAGTTCGTGAGCATCAGTAATAGTGCCAATCTGGGCTTTTGTTCAAGTAGTGGTAGACAAATACCTGTAGCCTGTGTAGCCACTAAAATCTGCTTTGCAAGACAGAGACAAAAGGGACCCAAGAACCCAACAAGGATGAGTTTTATAAGGTTAAACTTGATCCACGTGTATAAACAGCCTCCTCTTAGATCAAGGTTTTCAGCCTTCCCAGACAAAGCTCTATCGCCTCTTACTCATCCAGTCGCACACAAATTCAGACACTGATTACGACAAAGCTGTCGTGAAAAGTGCTGGACTGACTCAGCGGGAGCAACTTGGGGTTCGTTGTCCTCGCCTGAGGAGTTGAACCAGGGCTGCCCCATTGTCTCATCTTTGTTTTTTGTTCTGCGAGGATTTTTTGGAATCAGCACGTGTTGTTGAGACATATATTGTTCAACTGCAGATTTCTTGTCAGAACTTAAAAACAAGCCATTTGACTTGATGTCTTAAGTTACCGTAGCGTCGAAAGCCCTCTGACTTATCCTTTGAAGCTAAAACAGTGTGGAGCGAAAATGGAAACTGTTCCTAATAGAATCTTTTAAAGTAGTTTACATGGTTCCCCTGGACAAATGAAGAAGCCAAACCTCATTTGTGAGCGAGGACAACAACACATCCTCAGTTCTCTGTCCGATCAACACACATGCTTTCCCAGAAAGAGTCGGCATGGGGCTCGCTCTGACTCCAGCTTGTTTGTTAGTCAGCTGATGTTTTTCTGAATCTGCTGCCTCTAAAACTACCTCATGCTGCGATAGACAAGCTCTCCTGGTTAATCACATGCATCACAGCAGCCAGATCTGCTCCACAAATTGTCATTGTCGGATTTCCCACATGAAATCCATGGCCTGCTTAATTGCTACCAAATCCATTTCTAAAAAAGCTAATTATTGTGGCAGCACGGCTTTAAACGAAGCTGAGATTTCTAATAAAATTTTGGAGCATTTTGTTTATGTCCGTTTAATTCTGATGCCAACAGGCACTGAGCTTTTCAGCTGTACTTCTTACCAATGAAAACTTTGTGCTTCTCTCGCTCACGGAGGGAAAAAAAAAGGAAGTCATAATCGGCAAGTTGAAGAAAGGTGAGTTCAGGGACGCTGCCCTGCGAGCGGCTCGAAAACCGAATTCATAAGTGACTGAAGCCTCACAAAGCTGTGATGGAATAAAGATTAGAATAGAATAAAAAAAAAAAAAAAAATCACACAAAGTTTTTTTTTTTTAGCTTATTCTCTGCTTCTGACCTGGCTGTGACTGTACACAACTGCAGTGTAGTCCACATGAGAAAACCTCAGGACACAGCGCCTTCACTCTTCAGCCGAAGGTCTGAGTAAGATGTGAAAGAGCTCTTCTGATCCGCTCGCCTGTTGGACAGCAGGACAGTCCACCTGGGACACACGCTCACAGCCTGACAGTACACTACAGTTACAAAGACACCAACCACAAAACCATTAAAAATGAATTTCCTGCAGTGCAGAAAGTACACGAGTGGGAAAATCCAATCCATCAATTCCAATCAATCCATTCTCCCTCTCTGTCCCCGACTCTCTGTCCCTATCCACAGGTGTCCCCGGATTTGGCGCTGTGTGTCCTCCAGTGTGCAGCTACTGGTCCTACCAAGCTGCCCAATGTTTTGTTGTTGCTTTTGTTGCTCTGTTCTTTTCTCTCTCCACTTTCCACTCAGCCCAACCGGTCAAGGCAGATGTCCGTCCACCCTGAGCCTGGTTCTGCTGGAGGTTTCTTCCGTTAAAGGGAGTTTTTCCTCTCCACTGTTGCCTATAGCTGCTCAAGGGGGATTTGTTGGGTTTTCTCTACATGTTTGTATAGTCTTGACTTTATTATGTAAAGTGCCTTGAGATGACCTTGTTGTTAATTGGCGACATATAAATAAAGTTGAATTGAATTGAACTGAGACACACATTTCCAGACGTTTCCCATGAACTACTTTTTAATGCAGATAATCCCCCTGAATCTTCTTCACATCACGTCGTGACTCCTTTTCATCACTTTTGATGCATAAACATTTGCACTAGCGTTAAATATTATCTTCATAAAAATATACATTTCTTTAGCTTCTCTTTTTTCCCCACATTTCAATTATATGTGGATGTAGACTTTTTTACTCCATAGCTGTTGACATTTTGTCAGGCTTCAGCTATTTAGCAACAATTAAAAGGGAAAAAGTGGAAGTGGAGACGTTGTGTGTGTCCCTGAACTCTGTGAAGGACAAAGATGACAGGCTGATCTCTAGTCCTCATTAGCATATTATCTAAGACTGTTTACTGGAAAAGGACGTTTCACTGATGAGACCTGATCTGTCACGAGCAGTGCCATTGTAGTCAGTCAAAACAAGTTCAAAACAAGGGAGTCAAAAGTATAATTTTATACCAAATCATTTCCATATAAATCAACTCCTCCGGAGCCAAAGAGGGACACACTGTCTTGGAAATTCCACTCATTCAGTGACTCAGCGTGTAATATTTCAAACGGCAACTTCACAGCACGAAAACTCCTCTTCAAATTGCTAATGGTTGTGAGAAAATAGTCCCAGATCCAAAACCAACAAACACGGCGAATTAGAGCCGACGGAGACCAGACAGAAGTGGCCAGACAGTCTCATGCTTCGGTCATTTACAACATGAGACTGATCGTTTAAGAGTCTTGACTGCAGTTCGTCTGAGTTTGGGACACTGCACAAAACACGCAGACAAATGAAACATTTGCAGTCTCTTCGACAAAGACCTTACTACTACCTGAACACCGTGAAAAACCAGTTTCGATGTTCTCCTTATGTGTAATTCATCAGCTAAGAGGAGACTCCCCACTCACGGCGCTCAGCATCTCGCTTTACAGTCGAGAAGCGTGAAATGTTTTTGAACAAGGACGTGGACGACTGGATAAAGGCTGGGATTAAAAACTGAAGGCTACGGTATTTCATCTTCGCTGAGACGCTCTGGTGTTTGCCTACGTAATGTTCACCTGGAGCCAGGCTTCGTGAGCACATAAGCCATTTAAAACATAAAGAGATTGACAGTGCATTCTGCATTCAGGCTAACATGGAAATATCTCTCCCGTCCTTTGGCCCGTTCACTCTGTAACGCAGCTCATTACTTCTGCCTTCAACACACACACACACACACACACACACACACTCATCCATGTGGCCGGCTCACACTGCGTACAGCTGCTACCCAAACCCGGCACATTTAATCGTTCTGTTAACATCCTCAATGAGGATGAGATATCATGAGCAAGCCGTCCCAAATTAATTTATATCCCACTGCTCGGCCATGAGACGACGGAAGCCCTCAAGGCCCAGCCCTGCACACATCAGGAAGTAAGTCTGCCGTTAGTCTGTTGATGTTTCCTGTGCTTAACGGTTTGTTTTCTGGCCCTGCTGTCATCACTCCACCGTTATTCCCTCTCTTACTGCTGGGAGCGGCGCTAACATTGGCCTTTGTGGATTTTACATTAAAAGTAAACTCTGTAACTAAAGTCCATTTGTCCTTAGCAGCGTCCCTTTCACTGCCCTGTGACAGCACAGAGTGTGAGGTTATCTGTTTTTCTGAAATGCTACCAGCCCAGTAGCCGGCAGTCAATTATTCCCCCCCTCGCTGGAGCTGGCAAGTCTTCAAAAAGTGCTCTGGAAACAAATGATGCCTGTTTGTGGCATTACTCTTCCTTCAGAAGACACAATCTGTGGTTTATAACACAGAGGTCCATTAATGTGGATGTGGACAAAGTCTTAAAGTACTTTCCCTTCAGGGTCAAGATTTCAAGGCAGGAGCTGTCATATAAAACACTCTCTGATAGCTCAGACTATAGCTAAAGAAAAGGTGCGAAATTGGAAAAAAGCAGCAGATGAAAGGAAACCATCAGACTGACCAAGCGGGGGTTTAAGATCCTGGACGAGCGAAGGCACAGCTACACATCCATTCCGTCCACCTGCTCCTGTTCATAGGTGAGCCTTCCTACTTTCATTTCTAAATGTGCTGCCCGAGGGCTGCAAAGAGGAATTCAAAGGGGAGCCGAAGCCCTTGGGGGATTTGATCTCGCATGAGGTAATGAGTGCTGGCATGGTCAAGGTGTCAGCTGAGCCCTTATCGGGGAGTGACAGGCTCAATTTCCAGTTTCCTGCATTGTGGCGTGTACAGACGAGGAACCTGGCGCACAGATCGCTTCTGGGCCCTGGAGGAAGTCCATCTCCCAGTCACTTTGTGCCATGTGCAGACGGATGCCACACACTACCCTTCGATTGTACCCTTCCTAATTGTACTTGACGTCCAGAAGGACACTGACCAGCATTTATACGTTCACACTAGCAGCACAGTTGGTGAGCACTTGAACAAGGAAAAGAGATGGGGATTTAGTGTTTAACTAAACATACATGACAGCAGTCACCTGCGCCTGGACCACAGTGAGATAGTTCTCTACTACGACGCAACAAATACCACTACACAATCAGAGCAGATCAGCAATACTGTCCATTAGAGCAAACAAAGTGCTGGAACATATGGAAAATATATGCTGTGATACACTGTTTACAGGAAGAACTGAAACAAAACGTGTAGAATAAAAGTAAATAATCACGGGAAATTAAACATCGTAGGAACAACGGTTCACAGTATAAGGTTATGGAAAATAATGTACTATTATCTAGTCTAGACCTAAGCCCAGAGCCCCGAGCAGCTGGGGGTCCGGGGACCCCTGAGCCAAATAACTCATAACAAATAACTCGTGTTCTCCCTATAATAGAACAGGCATGGGGGGGGACTCTCATTAGCATGGCACCCATGCATTGTTTTTAATACTACACCATCTTATGAACACGCATTAGGAAAATATCATTTTCATCATTGGCGGTTTCTGTCAGGTGGCCCTTTCATGTCTCCTCCCTGCACCAATCTGATTTGCCCCTGACAGCTCTTATTAGAAAAACAAGGGAGACTCAATATTAACAGCCAAAAATATTAACGGTTTTCTCTAACAGGCAAATGTAGAGAAGGTGAGAGACAGAGGGTGACTCTGAAGTTACAGGTACAGAATACAGGACGCAGGAAAACCAGCACACAGACGTGAACACAGGACATGTGGCTGGAGACAAGAGTAGTTAAAGAGCCCAAGACAAAGTCCGCACTTCTATCAGACTGTCCACCACAGAATAAATTCCAAGTTGTTGAGCTCATAGGTTTAAAAAAAAACAGACGTCGGAAACAAGATGCAAGAATAGCAATGTGGAACCTGTGGGAGAATATCAACATATGGGCATAATGTGGGAGAATTTTTATAAAAATACCATGGTGTAGTTAAGTGCAGCATGTTTTTTCAAACTGAAAGTTTATTGAAGTTTTATTAGACATATTTCATCATGTGGGCATGTGGTTAACTCTGCTGCCTCTACAGCTCAAAGGTTGAAATCGCGGCTGCTTCTGCCTCGCTGGAATTTGCATGTTCTCCTGGTGCTTGTGGGTTTCCTCCCACAGTCCAGAGACATGCGCGTCAGGTTAACTGGCAACTCTAAATGTCTGTTTGTGTCACTGCGTTGAAGACTGGGGACCCCCAGTGTTCCCCCTCCGTTCGCCCAGTGACAGCTGGGACGGGATCCAGCCCCGTACGACCCTGACCAGTTAAGTGGTGGCCGAAAACAAACGGAAGGACAGAGTTCATTAAGTGGATTTCATCTGTCTTATTATTTTCTTTTTCTTCTATTTTAATTGACCGTTCCATACAAAAGTCTTGCATTGCATGAAAAATAAATAATATTTTAGCACATGCAAGCAACATCTGAATGATCATCTCGCCAGCGTGCCTGCATGAATGAAATGCCATTTCAAAGCCAGTGTCAGCCCTGACCATCTTTGGCCACTTGTTGTGTTGACAGTGTGGCGACTGGTGCACAATATGCTGACAATATGCACATAAATATACAAGTAATAATTCCATTGACAGTCATTTTTAGTGAATCAATTTAGAAATGTTGATCTCCCCCCCACGGAGCAAACACACAGCTCAGGGATCCTCCCACTTCTGGAAGCAGAGCAAAGTAACTTTCAGTTCACAGAGTTCAGGTACGGGCTCACTTGTGTTTCTGAAAAGTATTGGTGCTGCCTTACACAACTACAACTTCAACTTTGCACATTCTTGTGTGCATGTATTATGAGTTAGTTTAGTCCAGCTATGGATAATCGCAAAATGGACTGTTGCATCATGGGTTAAAATATGTGGCCTCTCATAACACAAGTTTATAGAAGTTTATAGAGTTGTTTTGCTTCTAGAAATCCTCTGAATTGCAGAAAAAATGTAATTGCATTTTTCCATTATCAGTTCATATTTAACTTCAGTCTTGCCTGTGGTGGTTCTGTGCCTCATAAAGGAATGTGATTTATCAGGGTATCTGGTCTGTGCAACGGTTGTTATGGCCAATGTGTGCGTGAACTGTCTCCACCAAGAGTTCTGAGAGAAGCTGATTGTGAACAGTCTGGGTGGGTTGATCACAAACAGGCCCAAAATTCACTGAACACATGATGTTAAGAGTTTTGCATCAAAGACAATTCACACAAAAATCTGCAGCAGAGCTGTTTGCACACTGAGTTTTGTCTGTTTCATTGAGTTAATGTTCGCATTGAATTGGTCCCTGAGCAGGAGATTTCAAATGAAACACTGCTCAAATGTTTAGTCAAACTAAATACTAAATATCAGTGGGGCGATGGACACGTGTTCCAACAACTTTATTCGTGTTTCGGGTTAAAAAAGACATCTCATCGGAAAAATGTCAGTCCTATTTGCTACGCGCTGTGGAGTTCCCTTGAATTGCTGCTCGCACATCTTTTACTCACATGACTAAAAGAGGCTAAAAGATAAAATAAAGCTGAATATGAACGAACTCTAACTTTCAGAGCGCTACACTTCACTCATTTCAAGATCTTCTTGTTTGCTGTTGAGACGTCGTTAGCCCAGACATTTTAAAATCAACTTACTACTAAAAACATGCTACGAGCTTGTCATCTCAAATTTTGATACGCCCCTAAACCAAGTCTCAGGAGGGAGACTGACTGAAGAGGGGCCAGAGAATGTAGCAGAGGTAAACGTTAAAAGCCAAACTGACAAAAATGGCTAAATGTGACCAGGGTGCTTTATTAGGCTTTATTATTATTAATATTATTATTATTAAAATTAATGCTGCTGCTGTTGTTGTTGTTTTGTTTTCATTGTAATAGTTGTGAGGGGGAAAAACCTTGTCTTGTTATAACTTTGAAAACTGGTGATCTATTTTTCGGTCTCTGTTGATCTTGACTGAAAAAAACTAAAAAAAAAACTGACCTTGATTGAAAGTGGACATTAATCGTCGACACAAACCCCTTCCTGTTTCTGATTCTGACCCTGACGGAGCACAAAGACGTATTTATTTCCAAGCAGAGAGAAAGAGATAGAGCGAGCGAGGACAGCAGCTCCTGATGCGACGTCCATGGTACATTAGACGCTGCCGCACTGACGGCACGTGTTGCTTTCCTTGAATAACACACATCTATACATCAGACTGTTACACAAGATGCCCATCCACCGTCCGTTTGCAGCGGACAACAGAAAGGCTTTTGCTTGTGTGGCTCCTCCACCCACCCTGATCCGTCGGCACGCTGCATCCGTCGATCTCTAATGTTAATAGCCAGTTTGGGTATTCTCTGTCAGCTGGGAACTTAGAAGACCTCAAGCCGAGTTCCAGATTGTTATGGCTCTTTTTTTGTTTGCCTGCACTCGGTCTTGCTTTCTGCCTATCACGTTATTATTCGGGTATAGAGGCGGGGGACCACATTGTCGTTGCTTTCATTATTCCACTGTTGTTTTGTATAGATTTTTTGATACGGAGGCTGAAAAAAGTAGGTCAGGCATTTCTAACATTCGTGTTAATAGTAAATCACCCTCTGCGGCTGGAATGGTGAACGTTAGATTAGGCGGCAGGTAAAGCAGTACAAAGTTGCAACCTCAATTTTGCCCAACAGACAGAATAACTGAAAGAACGTGACTTATAACAATCTCCAGCAGCCGTAAAGACAGAATTTGTATTTATTCAGGGTTTTTTTGCTCTAACCTCGTTTCCCTTCCTGCTGCCTGCAAACTTCTCCCTGTTGTAATTTTTATACATAAACACTGGGCCTCCACAGCCAAGATATGGAAAAAAGGAGGAGAAGACAGTGGAAGGGGGGTCTGAAACTTGAGACAGAAAGAGAGGAGGGTGAGGACGAAGAGGGGGAAGAGACAAGAGGAGCGAGAGCGGCTAAAGCTGATGTGTACGACGTGAGGGAGGAGAGAAAAGGACATTTCTTGGCTCTGCATCCTACCTTCGTGTGCAGGCCATCTTAATGAGAGCCACATGTGGGTCAGCAGCGGTCGGTTCTTTTCTCCCGCCCCCACCGACCACAGAAACCAGCACTTTGGTTTCCCTATGAAATTACAGTGACTCGATACAAGTCAAAAAGAAAAAAAGTATTTGTAGTAAAAGTATTTCGATTGCAAGCTGAAAGTCCGTTTAGTGGCGGCTTTGATGCTGCTGGTGATGGAGTGCGTGTTTTTGTGTAAGTGTGTTTGTGTGTGTGTTCAGGTTTAAAATCACTATCATTCACCGAAAGGACACTTGTAAACAAGACCCTTGAGGTTTCTACGTATATTTAGAGAGCCGGCGGAAAAAGAAGGAGCAAAGGGAGAATTTTGTCAAAGTGCATCATCACTTGTTTCTGTCTTTCTTCTTCCTGCTGCTGCGGATTGTTAAAAAAACAATTTTTTTCATAAAGGGGAGGAACGAGCTGAGGACATGGGTATGTTTGCCCATGCATGTAACCTAGGAGGTTAATCTGGGCACATCCAAACTGATACTCGGCTGGTGCCGCAGCAATAACAGATGAGTATGAACGAGAAAGGAACACAGGAAAGAGAGATTCCCGATTGGAGAGTGTTCTGTCAAAAGGTGGAGAGAGAAACAGAAACAAAGACGGGAGGAGGGTTTGAGCTCACAGCACGTTTTTGGAAGATTCACCGATGGTGTAATCACTGCAGCCGTGTTCGGCCGCTACAGTGCCTGTCTGTTTACACGGTGGGCTTAGGATTTCCGTGCCTTACACAAATACATTCTCATTGCTTTTTGTTTCTCAATGACTACGTTTCTGTTAGTCAAGGTTCCTTAAAATCCAATGGAGATCAAAGCAGCAGAGGCTGAGATATCTGGACAGCCCAGTATGTCTCAAGTAACGGGGTTTAAGGCCACGGCTTCCAAACGCCACACCACACAGTCTTTATGGGCTGTTAATATAGGTCTGAAGAAGCAGCAGGACAGGGATTAGTACCCCCCGAGGCTCCTGTTATATGAATGTAAATCATCCCAAACCCCAAAGATTCAGCTAGAAATGACAAAAGTCCCAAACTTCACGGTTAAGAAAGGAAGGAGGGGGATCACTGCAACACAAGGTCAATGTGGTCTCCCTCTGCTGTGAAAATGGAGACATGTTATTTGCCCAAAAGCTGCTGCTTAGAGCTGGGCTGGAGCTGGGCTGACGTGATGTCTTCAACTCTCTGCCATGTTACAGGGACATTTAAAGTGGAAAAACTCACGGCAAAATCAGGAACGGGTAAAGTAAATCTCTGTGAAATGCTTAAAACAAAGTCAAGGTTGGTGAATTTTGATCTAAAACATGCGCGCTGTAGACTGACAGCGCTGACGTTTGACAGAATACAGAGCTGGAGTCCAACACAGAAGAAGCTAGAGAAAAGAAGAGAAAAAAGCTCGAGAAAAAAAGCATAATTTTGGTTTAATAATATTAATCTGGGGGTCTTCTTAAATTTTTGGGATGATAATTCCAAAAGCTAACTGACCATTCTCCGAACAGGCGTTTATGTATTAGATTGCACTCTCTTCTTCCTGCAGATCCACTTTGTTTTGATTCGAACAGCTTATCGGATAGGTGGGAGTGCAAACCAAAAATAAGTGTCCATATGAAGGCCGAACACATTCATAGGTAGGATGTGAGGCGTAGACAGTCAGCTAAATGTTTTTAATGGCTGGTGTGGTGTCCAGGAGCGGGACTGAACAACAACTTTGCTCCTGATGGTCAGACCAAGAACTAGTGGTGAAAAGCAACAACAGAACAAAAGACTTGACCTTGGCCAAAGGGGGCACTTGAATTTGCCAGAAACGACATTATATGGGCAACTAGCAGAAGAAAGAATATGTTAGTTTAAATGAGTTCCACCCCCAAGTCATATTAACTATCATGTTCCTAGAAGCTCAGGCCGAGGTGGAGGAGTAGCAGCAATTTATCACTCAAGCTTAACGATAAACCCTCGACCTAAACATAGTTATAACTCATTTGAGAGTCTTACTCTGAGCCTTTCACACCCAATTTGGAAAACTCAAAATCCACTTCTATTTGTTATTGTGTACTGTCCTCCAGTCCCTTATTCTGAATTTTTGACTGAATTCTCTGATTTTCTAGCTAATTTAGAGTTGATCATAGCACAGAAACTGCACTGATTAAAGTCACCAACGATCTTCTTCTGGCTTCAGATAATAAACTTGTCTCTATACTAGTTCTGCTAGATCTTAGTGCTGCATTTGACACCATTGATCACAGAATATTATTACAGAGACTAGAACATGTTATTGGAATTAAAGGAACTGCACTAAACTGGTTTAAATCTTATCTATCAGATAGATTCCAATTTGTTTATGTTAATGATGAATCTTCCACATACACAAATGTTAGTTATGGAGTTCCACAAGGCTCTGTGTTAGGACCAATACTCTTTACTCTATATATGTCTCCCCTTGGCAACATTATTAGAAAACACACTTTTCAGTGCTACGCTGATGACACGCAGTTATATCTATCTATGAAACCTGATGAAACAAATCACTTAATCAAACTACAAGCATGTTTAAAAGACATAAGGGACTGGATGACGTATAATTTCCTTCTTCTAAACTTAAATAAAACTGAAGTTATTGTATTTGGGCCTAAAAGTCTAACAAACAAGTTTTCTAACCATATCGTTACTTTAGACGACATAACTCTGGCCCCCAGTAGTACTGCAAGGAATCTTGGAGTCATTTTTGACCAGGATTTATCATTTACCTCACAGATAAAACAAATCTCTACAACAGCCTTCTTCCAACTAAGAAACATTGACAAAATTAGGAGCATCCTGTCTCAAAGCGATGCTGAAAAACTGGTTGTCTCCTTTGTCCCGTAGTCGTCTTTCTCCCGCTCTGTCTCCCTTTCTCTGTCCCTGTCTTCAGGTGTCCCCAGATTTGGTGCTGTGTGTCCTCCAGTGCGCAGCTACTGGTCCTTCTCTTTTCTCTCTCCACTTTCCACTCAGCCCAACCGGTCAAGGCAGATGTCCGTCCACCCTGAGCCTGGTTCTGCTTGAGGTTTCTTCTGGTAAAGGGAGTTTTTCTCTCCACTGTTGCCTATGGCTGCTCAAGGGGGATTTGTTGGGTTTTCTCTAAATGTCTGTATAGTGTTGACTTTATTATGTAAAGTGCCTTGAGATGACCTTGTTGTAAATTGGCGCTATATAAATAAAGTTGAATAGCAGGTATGATCTGCATCTGTGTGACGTGACATAACTAAGTGTACAAGTGTCCCCACGTATGCGTCAGTACTTTGCATTTGTCATCCAAACACCAGAAACGAAAGCCATGTATGAAGCATGAACACTGTAGGTCTGAATTATGGTAGGGTCGGGATACAGAAGGCTGTGGGATCAAATACCAGCCACCAGATGGGGCCTCGCCCATCCTTCCAGGGCCACCTGCTTGGATGACAGTGGCAAAGCCGGCCTTTCTCAGTGCCAGTCCCGAGCCCAGACGAAATGAGAGGTTTGGGCAGGAAGGGCATCTGGCGTAAAAAAAAAACTTACGCCAATTCATCTCCAATGTTTAGATGAGATGAAAAATGGTGCACGCCCCCTTGACTTGCCATATGTTTGCTTTTGTTGCATTTTTCTTCCTGAATGGTCAGTCAGAATTGTCCCTCTCACCAATCCCCAGCAGAGCTGCAGACAGACAACAGACAGACGGCACTACAGGGCATCCTGCAAAAACTGGGACTGTTGGGACAGAGACTCACCAATAGGCCGACACTCCGGCACCAGATGGAAATACCAAAAACAATCCTCACACCATGTCAACTGATTATCTGATTCTGTACCATTTTAAAAACTGTACAGAAGCTGGAGCTCAGCACGCGTGTCCAACCCAGTGCATTCGTCACTCCAAATGCCAATTAAGTCAGTATCTGAACAACCTGCTGATCAATGTAGTCTTCACAAATTTCTACGTGTTTGGTTACATCCATGAAATGTCTCTGTGTTATACAGCTCTCTTGGTTTGATGAGTTATTCAAATTTTTTTGCACACTGCAATTTCCAAACCAGCCAGTTGTAGACACTACGAAGTCCAACCCTGTTTACATTGCATTTAACATTTGGCAGGTGCTTTTATCCAAAGCGACTTACAGAGTACACACATACGAAGGCGATGGCGGCCATGCCAAAAATGGCTGAGGTAAAAGCAGACTAGAGCTAAAAAAAAAGAAAACCCTAAGCCCATGTGTAAATAGACAACGGAAGAAGAAAGAAAGAAACCTCGGCCTAACTCAAAGAGAAATAACAGCAATGTGTGTGGATGTGATGAGCAGTCTAATTGACCTTGTAATGAAGGCAGGTGTTGCGTGTTAATTAAAGCCACATGACCATCACGCACACAGAGGCCTGGCCTTTGTCGAGCAGCTAAATGAGAGAAACTCAAACTGTTGTTCAGTTCAGGTGCTTTGGCCCTGGACGTGTCAAAGAGGCATAAAAGGCTCGGGAGTTACGACTGAGTGTGAGCGTGTTTGCAGCACTACACTAACGACACACCTTTGTGCATGTGAGCTTTTCTTAAAGGGAAAATTCATTAATGACGGTTTTAGTGACTTGCTTCCCAGAACTTCTTACCAAATCTGACCGTGCTGCTTTGTGTGTCA
Organism: Channa striata; assembly: GCA_033026295.1. Taxonomy (NCBI): domain Eukaryota; kingdom Metazoa; phylum Chordata; class Actinopteri; order Anabantiformes; family Channidae; genus Channa; species Channa striata. The sequence continues at coordinate 27,704,580 of CM065172.1, forward strand.
TCTTCAGCTGCTCCGCTAATGAGACACCGCTCTGATGAGCAGCCATCCTGGGCTAAACCTACTTTAGAGTTGACTGCTCAACTACTCAGCATGTCTGCTATTTACACGCCATTAAATACAATTCAAGGTTAGCAAATGGTCAATTAAACCATGAAAAAATAATTATAAACACACATTGCTATGATTTACTTATGCTGATATTTGGCTTTACTGCAAAATCCCAGATTACTTGGAATGGCAACATTTTTTGCATTTATTCCTGACATCCTGTTGTCTGTAGCCAATCCAGAGTGAACGGTCGAGTGTGTAAATGTGAAAAATAGTTTTGGGACACAGGCAAGTGACTGAGTTTTGATGCAGGTGTCAGCAAACCCAATGCTGGGTAATATGGTTTAAAAACTAAATAAAAATGAGTCTATAACAATAATGGAACGTCGACCCGAAATAACTGCAAACCTCAGCTCTGAAAGCTTCCAAAACAGAGGTGACCTACAGATTGTACTTTCCCCGAACATCTCCAACTCAGTGTGAAGCAGTGTCACGCCAAAATTAATTTTACAGAGGTAGAAAATGAGCTTTAATCGTTAGAGCTGATGTTACTGCTGTGACTGCAAATAACTGCTGTCGCTGCTATTGAATGACAGGAAAGGCAGCACTTACCTCAACACTGAGCTGAAACCGACTCGTGGTCATATTGTGATGGATACAACCATTATTTGAATTTCTGTGTAATCCAGTTTCAACATTACACAAATAGGCGGATACTCGACCTATTTTTAACCGATCCGGATAAATCAAGCACTTTATTTGGATTTGGATTCACGTTTGTGAACCAGAGATAAGAACCCCTGGGTAACACTTTCCTTCCTTAGGACGACATGTTTCAGATTTGACGAAGGGTGAAACATCCTCACTCTGGAGGATTTTAATCTTCTGCCACCCTCATTTCGTCCTGTAAGAACAACCACACACAGATTTACGCACATTCCTGAACTTGGAGCTCAGATCAGACGAACAACTGAATCCGACAGTGGATTAGAACGTAAGAAGCCTGTGAGACGGGACAGAGGCTACAGGAGTTTCTTTGCGAAGTGGCTTTGGCTGATCCCAGAGAGCTGGTGAGGTGACAAATTAAAACATGTCCTCTGTGTGTTTGCCGCGGATTGCATGGTGATTTGTTGTCATGTTGTTACCATGCTATGAGCGCTGAACTCCCAAAAGGCCACTAATCCCCACACAAAGTTTAAAGGGAAGCACGGAGGGGGGTGAAGTGTGAAGAGAAGGACGCCCGCAGCCGTGGGTAATGTAATAACAGGCATGTAATCTGACAAGCTTCATGAAAGCATGCTGAGGAAATACATTTTCACCTCCTGCAATGGCAAAGATGCTTCCGCAGCTTCTAGAAAAGTTATAAGTTATAACTAGACCTGAAAATGGTTTCCTCTAAGACAATCTCTTTTATGGATATTGATTGATTTACTACACAGCAACACATCGAACTGGATGTGCTCCAGTTAAACCAGTAAACATTTTGATCATAGTTGCCATGGTTAATTCTGTTTGTCTCAGCGGTAGATACAGCTGGTCGTGTAATTTACTCGGATCACCTAGAAAACAAGAATGCTGCCTCGGGGTGTTTCGATGACACTTGTCAAACAGCGTTTTCGGTGCCGCCGCTCCAGTGGCCACTGGTGACGGTGGTGTTGCCCAAGGCTCCCCTTTGGACTATTTAGTCAGACTAGCAGCAATATTAATAAACCAGATGTTCTCACTTATGTATTACCATAGAATTACAAGTGGCATGCTTAAAGACAAGGGCATTCTTTAACAAACAGGTGTTTGTTGGGTTTCTGTCAGCAAACATTGTTTTTAAAAACATTAAATTTATCTGAACATAGCAAGTCTCGGCAACAGGCAAATACAATCTCAAACTAACAACACCACATAACGCTTTTTGCTGTGCCATTATCGATCTAAAAATAATGACGGCAAGAAGGACATAAAAAAAACGTGGGCAATCCTAAGTCCCCCCCAACAGCTTTTTATGTAGCCAGATGCTGCCAATCACCAGCCCGTGATTAATTGAGCGTTAAAGCAGCATCCAGGTGTGTGTTCTAACACAATACCAAGAAGTAAACACATATACAATAGTGTATGAGAAAACGTTATTGCCGCACAATAATCGGGAAAGGTTAGAAATCCATTTCCACGATTGAGTTCAACGATCTACAGTGAGAAAGATTATTCACAAACAGAAAGAAAGTTTTCCAGCAGTGAACGTCCCAGCACTTTCACCCGGGGTCACATTCCATGCTCCAAGAAAAAGAAAAAATCCCAAGAGCTACATCCCAGACCCTACAGGCCTCACTGTTAAATGTTAATCTCCATGACAGCACAACTGGACAAAAACTGGAGAGGTACAGTTTGCTCTGAGAAAGACTCTTCTAAGAAAATAAGGTTTAAAAACTGCATCGGAACAAACCACAGCAAAGTTCGTTAAATATGTCCTATGGACAGACAAGGCCACAGTGAACTTGTTAGGTCTCATTGCCCAGAACCACATTTGGTGAAAACAAATAGGGCATTAAAGAGAAAGACTTCATCTCAACATCAAGCGTAGCGGTGGAGGGGTGATGAGTTGGCCTTGTTTTTAAGCCATAGGACAACACCTGGGCACAGAGGTGACCACGGGCTCCTCTCTCTACCAGACGTTTCTGGAAGCAAATGTGATTGGATAATGTGACATGTTATGATCTAAAGCACACCAGTCAATCTACATCATAACAGCCAAAAAATTAAAGAATCAAATGCTTTGAAATGGCCAAGTCAAAGCCCAGACCTCAAAATCAAAAGGCTGTGGCAAGACTTTTTGAAACGTATTGAGCAACCTGTTTTGTGGAAACCGCAAGTACTTGTACTGTTTCAATGGCAGCACACCCTAAAACATAAAAGTCTTGGGGCTAATTTGTTGTAGGCTCATTTAAGTACAATTTTTAAACTCGCTTGGGATTTAGTGATCCATTGTGCTTGCACATATGGCTAATCATGGAGGTTGTTAAATATGTAACATCTCATTAACCTTCAGCAGCATGGCTGACAATACCACAGCTAGGTTATGGTAATTTGCACACAAACATACTAATCATCCCAAATGTGCATTTATGAAAGCCCCATTACCCACTGTCCTACCACTGTGTATGTACACGCCTTATCGTATTGGGCAGGCTGGGAAATAAACATCACGATCGCACTGTGACAAACATTCGGGTCATCAGCAGCTGGCCCAAAATAGCGGACCCATCGGACATTATTGGCAGCTGTCACAATTATGGGAAAATATGGGCAAATGCGCCTAGATTGTGTAAACACAGCCTCAATATAATCTAGTTTCACTGTGTGACATCACAAAATCACATGACTGCTCTGCATTGTAAGGTCTGCAAAGCACATAATGCTAACAACTTCCCAGCACAGTGATTGGCTGGTGCAGTTCCATCTGAGACTGTAAGAAATAAATGTGGTAGCAAGTAATGTAAGTATATATTTCCAATAAATGTATAGTAGCTTCAGAAACTTTGATTAATTGTTTCGACACCAAAGCTGAGCAGTGTAAAATGCAACAGCACTCGTACTCCTGATATTATAATGTGTCCATAATAAAACGTGCAGAGAAATGTCTTTCACTTGGTTAAGTAGGAGATGTGTGCACCGTGGAGCGTCCAGTCTACGGGCCGGGGGGTGACTTTGACTTCCACCCTCCCCCCACACTCAACCCGCATCAACGTGGGAAAGAGTCGACCCCATCCAACTTTCTGTCACCGACTCAGGCTTTGACGGAGTACCGTCCCAAAATGAAATACAGTGCAATTTGTTTTTCACAGACTTCAAGTCAAATGTGCTGCTTCCATCATTCTTCTCACCTCATTTCATCGTCATGATAGACTCGCTCCGCGCTCCTCTTCGCCATGAAACCATTTACTCATCAGTGTACTTTAGCATCCTACACACACACTTGCTCCCCACATCACACAATTCATAAACAATAATTTTCAAACCTGACACACATACAGTAGGCAAAGACTGATCAAATTTAATTGAAATGAAAGCACTATTGCAGTATCAATCTTTATCTAATCCCGTCTGTTGAAAGAGAGGCCAGCTGTAATTACCTCCACCTCAGTTTGCTCTAATGAGGGCCAGCATTCACATCATTCTTCCTTACATTTTCTTCTTTTTGTCCTTCAGTTCTGTATTCGACAAATACAAGCCCCACAATACCGAGGGCAATCAATTTCCAATCAGATTAAAAGGCATTTGAGGGATCTCCATTTCTTTTTCAAACAACGCAGTGCAAGAATATAGCTGGGAATGAGATGTAGCACCACCTGCCACATCAGTGCTTAATTTCTAGCCAAATGCTCTAACATGGCATTTGAAAATAGTCAAAATCTTTTTTAAATCTGTTAAGTGCTTATGATATCTGATCACTGCTTGGAGTTCTCACTGAGGAACGAGGGGAAGAAAACAGAGGCCAACCCATAAAATTAAGCCTAAATGCAACATGACAGGATCCTCGGGCCGGAGCCAGCAGCGGCTGTCCACAAATAATTTAGTTTCTGCTGGTTTCATGAGCGGTCCAAATGTTTCTCAATTTTCAGGAAAGTGACTAGAGAGCACAATTTGGAAACTGGAGGAATCCTAGTGTCTCAGACTATTTGGAAACGGGAGGTCCTGAGAACTCAGTCTGCTGTGTATGTTAAAGAGCCCCACAAGCTCTGTCAGCGCTGCTCCAGTCTTTGAGCTGCCAAGACCAGGAACTGGTTTATCACCTGTGAAAATATGTTTGCCAAAAATGGTGTTTCGTCAACTGTTGGTCTAACTTGAGTTTTAAATGTAGCTTTACATCCATTTTTGTTTCAGTGGCAACAGTGCAGCTTTGTGGTGTCTGTCAACTCAAAATCCCCATTAGTTCCATAAACCTGACTTTAGTGGAAGCGCTCTCATCACTTTGATATAACGTCGTGACATTTTTACAGAGCTGTGCAAAGTAATTGACAGACTTGACAGCATTTGCTTGTTCAACCCGGTCAGCACAGGTATCATTAACTGTAGCTAAGTCGTGCTACTGTTAACAATTTTTTTTATAAGCTCATATCCTCCCCGTCATTCTGAGAAAACACACCGTTCAAAGTGAATGAAGAGAGGGAGCGGCATCTGGGAGGACGCAGCAGCTAATTAGAGAAATGAAATATTATCCTGCGGGAAGGAGTTCATGTAAATTATTTTCATGGTTCTGATGGGCCAACATGGTCACATTTACTATAGCTGCCTGCTGGTTTGGCGTCTTCCTGACTGCGTGGTTTTTCATTTTCATGCTATTTAAAAACGGTGTGTGTGTGAACAAAGACGGGAAACCCCCCAGTTTAAACAGTGTAGTGCCCTGTGTTTCAGGCCAGCTTGGGACCTACAGTACATGCTAGGTCGTCTTCTTCCGACCCCATCTTTCCCCTCATGTACCACATAATGCTGAGAGGGATAAAATGTGCCGTTTGTTTGTGCTTTTAGGAAGAAAAGGGGTTTTTTGTAAAAAGGCTGCTCTGATACGCTGGGGGTTTCTCTCCATTTCTGTGGGTGTGGTTTGTCCTTATGTCACACTTGAGTGCAGGCTGCCATCAACCTAAAGACAAAAACGGCCACTGTTCGCTATATAAACTAGACGATGCCCCTTGAAATCGGCTTTGGTGATTTTTTAAATATCCTTAAAGCCCAGCAGACCGACATTTCCCTGCTCAATGTCAAAGACATCGGCATTTTAAATACGGCCTGATCAAAGGGGCCTCCAACTGGAGCAGCACAGCCGTAGAGTCTCCCCCCATGCCGTTCAGACAGCCCACCCCGCTGCAATTACAGTGAGACTCCCACCGGATCTATCCACTCGCTCTTTTGCTGTAGTGATACATGTTTATGTCGCTCTCTCCCCACCTTTCTCCACCCAAAACACTTCATTATATAATAAAATGTATATGCTTTTATCTGGTGAGCTGGCTTCAGTTTCCAGTGTGGATGGCAGTAACAGTAGCAACGTGAAAGTAAATAGCCATGATTGTTTTACTTTTATGTCGTATATTAGATCATATTAGTGGTATGATCTTGTGTCTTGGTAGTGGAGACAAACATTTGACACGCCTTAGATGACAGTGAAGATGTTGTAAAAACGTCCTTTCTTGAAATCAGCACTGTGCAGATGGATTGGTCTGCTGGAGACCGCTGGTCCAAGCTGAGGTTTATTGACCCAGCACAGATATAGATCACAGCATATTCAATATCAGCAAAACAAATATAAATCAGAATATTGCCATGTTCACTGACAATGTTCTGATTACATCCAATGCCACAATTAAGGCAACCTTTTCCTGTGATAGCAGAAATCAGTTCCCTTAACTGTAAGATATGGTGCCACCTAAAACTAGAAGGTGGAGGTTTCACGGAAGGGAATTATAATGGAAGCAGAACTCGGAGAAAAGTTTGAACCAACTTTCTGCGAGCAGTCCACCCGGCCAATCGTCATACCTTCGGCGTTGGAATCGTAGGGTCTAATAAAACTGTGGCTTGCAAGGGACTTGAAAGCTGTGAATTTTACTATCACAGTCGCTTGTGCATCTGGACACCAGTGTTTCAGTCCAGATGGACCGTTGCCGTTTGCCAATTTATTGCACAACAGTCATATGGGGAAGGAACAAGATGTGCAGTCCCAGCACCCCCTAACATCTTGCTGTCAATCAGGCGGGAAAATGGGAGTTTCAGCACAGCTGTATTTCCACCAGCTGGTGAATGGAAACACTTGGGTCAGTTTCATTGGAATTCATTTGCTCCATACAAATTTGATACGGTGCAAGACACTGGACGTGTTTTAAAGACTCAATGACAATCCCATTCTAAACAGACTGAGCAGAGGTAAACAAAGCAATACTGAATAGTGGAAGTGTTCATCTGTGATGAGGGGTTTTTTGTTTGTCGCCAAGAGCTTGATGCTTTTGCTGCTTTTGCATTTTGATCAGCTGTCAGTCAAGCCATGAATGCAGCACCGTAGATTTGTTTCCCTTTGATCTTGAGTCTGAGTTTGTTTCGGTTAGTGTCACATTATGCGGGTTCCCTAAATAGACCTTTTTAACGGCAGATATTTTGATCTGTCAAAAATCTGGTGTAGCTAGTAGCATCACAGGGATCTGTTGCACGTTACATTGTGCCATTGCCAGTGGAATCAATATTGTACTTGTTGGGTTAATGGCTTTTCTACCCACTGTCTGTCATGCCTGAAATGATAAAAGGCTGGCATCTCGACAGTTACTGAGCCACACCTGCCTACGCTCTCAAACACTACATGATCTTCTATCTGTACAATAAAGTCGTTTTAAACCTATATTTTAAAATTTACATTTAGTCATTTGGCAGATGCTTTCATCGGAAGCGACTTACAGGTGAGGTGCAAGGCAGCAAAAACCCCAGTCAAGGCGGAACCATCAAAGAAAACTGCTGTCAGGACCAGTGTTTCCATTTCAGCACTTTGTTTTTTCTGGGTTTTTTGTGCCTCGGAAAACTGTTTTCAGCAGTGTGTTTTTGAATCTGGGAAGAGAGGCTGCCGAGCGTGCAGAGGTTGGAAGAGTTTTTCGGTTTTCGCCTGCGATGTTCGTTTACACCATGATGATTATTCTTATATATAAAACATTTCCGTTTATATTCTTTAATGGTTTCTACTGGAAGTAGAATATTAACAGCTAGGTTCCACTTTGTATGTCAGGTTGGCAATATTAGCCAATTAATGCATTCCATGCAGAACCAATCACGACGCATCAAGTAAATGTCACCCACGCTCCTGTTTATGTTGTGGACAACCATTAGTTCACAATGTAAAAATCTCTTGTTGGTCAGAGATGATTTTAATTCGCCTTCACCTTCTAGATCACATATTAAATTCCACACTCATACACCATGTACACAAGAACGTATGTGACACAGATGATGCTTTTCTTGTGTATGCCCGCACGCCTCTATCCAAGGCCCTGAAAACCTGCAATAAAAGTTCTGCTTTGCTTAAAATAATATTTTGTCATAGTTCAGATGTCATTATTACCACCATCACGATGCTGCATTTCAGAATGCAGAAACAGAACAACGGGTGCAGCTTAATTAACTTGGGAAATGTGATCTGACATTTTGGACCCACTGCATTTGAACCTCGTCAGTGTAAAGCTGGAAATCCATTTCGTTGGCTGAGAACAGCAGCATATGATCCAAGTTGGAGACATTCTTGTGTCCCGTCCACCTGCTTAACCACTGGCCTTTCATAATTAACTCCAAACCAGAGGCATGTGGTCTTCACGACTCCGAACATGAGTCCACTTTTTCAGTTGCCCCCCCGGATCATTTCTATGGCTTAGAATACAACTTAAAACACAAGTTTGATATTCTAAGGAAATACATTTTTAATAAACCCAAAACTCTAATTTACCTTTTACTGCAGAGCTGCAGCTGCACATATATTTATAACAAGACTGTAATATAATCTTGACATTTCCTCAAGCAGCATTAGATATTTTCATACAGCATGAATACATACAAATTAATCAATTATGTGCTGTGTTATTCAGCCAAAAGCACAAATCTTTTCTATCAAGCTGCCAGCCTTTTAAAACCCCTGCTCTTCTGTGGTTGTCCAAGGTTCTTCCAATTCAAACAACAGTCCACTTTCCCTGACACGAGCACTAAATGAATTTAGAATCTGGTGCTTTGAAGTGCTGCAGAGTTTGTTCATTTTTTGTCCTTTTTTGTGTCTAGAAATGTAATTCCTCCCCCTGAAATTTTCCAGGATTCCTCCACCCCCACACAGCCTACTTCATTGTGCTGCACAATTTCAAATTAAGACTGATATTTTAGATTAGCATGCGGAAATGACAATTTGGATTTTGTCTGGTTTTTGGAATGCAAAATATCTGGATTCGGGGGTGGGGTGTAAAAAGACACGCAAACCACAAACACACACACCCTAATTCTTTCACACTACTGACCTCCCTGTTCTTCACACACAAGAACACACTGAAACCGGAAATGGAACACTTGTATTTGAAGCACCAAAACGTCCATGGAGATATTTTGCATTTAAAATCAGATTACCAGGGACATTTTATCAACTATTAAAGGCAGCTATGCAAAGGACTTCACTCCCTAATTTTATGTGGACATAAAAACGTGAAGGTGTTTCATATCTTTAAATGTTACTGTTATTGTTTGTGAAATGTGACCGCTGCATCCGAAACATTCTGTGTCGGTGGTTGACAAACCCCGACCCTGACAAGTCGGCTGAGGCCATCAGATGTTTAATGAACACGTCCGGCTATAATAAGGAGCACTGAAGGTAAGACCACCCTCTATCTAGCAGTTTAAAAAAACACCAAGGCCTGATTGGCTGGCCGACCTCCAGTGGGTGAGCTAGGCCAGGTGCCAGCTCCGGCATCTTTAGCTCAAGTGAGCACCTCTTCATACGATGTCATATCGAAATTCCACCAAAAATAAAAAAAAACTCAAGCAAAGCCCGCCAAGGGTGCTCTGAAGAACACATTGGGAAGGGCTCAATGAGTCAGCTGGGACCTTAATGACCTATTTATATTTCCACAAATTGTCATATTGTTATTTTCAATAATTGCTTAGGGTTCTGTATAAGAACAATATGCAAAAAACATTAGGGACAGAGTGGTTGAATGAATAATTCTTTTTTTTATAGTTTTGCGTGTTTGAGTTTATATGTAGACGGTATCCAAGTCTATTTTTGGGCTCATAGTGGCAACTGGTTAGGCAAGGCAACCCAGAAAGGAGTAATCCGTGATTTGTTGGTAGCCAACAATGTGCCGACTCTCCTCCTGGGTTTGTGTCCATCTGAAAACCACTGCAGTACATGAAGGTCACAGACTGATGAAGTCAACAGAACCACATCATCTGCATAGAGCAGAGAATTGATTTTGAGATTCTCAAAAAGGGCAATCTCCTCTGCCCAGCTGCACCTCGAGATTGCGTCTATGAAGATCACAAACGGCATCAGTGACCAAATTGAGCTGTTAAACTGTTAAACTGTTGCTGTTAAGACTGGACGGCTTATAAAAATATTGATCCCATTACTCCTTCAATGTTAAGCAATCACCTATAAACCAGCTGATGTTCTGACATGTCAAGTGTATTTGTACTTTTCTCTCCTACAAGAATAATCAAGAATCTTTTCCCAAATTTCATTCCCACAATGGGACATTTTGGGAATCTTCTTCAGGCTTTCATGTTGGGAACTTCCTTGGTTAAGCTTTGTTTAATGGCTCCGCTGTGACAAGAATAAATTCTAAACCATATTTTAGAATTTTTGCCCATTTTGAAAACATACAAATTTATCTGCGCTAACTATCTAGTCAAACAAATGGCTCTGAGCTGAAAGCCAAACAGTGGCACGCAGCAGTGGGAAGGTGGTCTTGGCAGGAATACAGATTGCAGCTTATTGCTGACTTTGCTCAAACACGCACAAAGCAGGAGAGCAAGGGAGCATATAGATGCCAGATGTATATGAAAGAGAAGAGGGAAGATGAACAAAGGTAGAATGAATAGACTTCAGCAATGTGCCATTTGGTTCTGTCCACAAATTAATGTCACTCTGCTTTTTTCCCCCACCGGTAAAATCCAAATGATTCTGATAGTGAAAACAAGCTCTCTTTGAAACTGACTGGGACTTTACAATTGGATTGGGCAAAAAAAAAGAACAAATGACACATTTCTATTTGAATATCTTAAAATTTTTAAGTAAAGTTATTTTAGTCTACCGTCTCTCTCAGATTTGTCTGTCATCATTCTGCAACACAGCCGTCCACACACCCGCCTTCTCTTATCTGTGTTTCTACCTCACATCTCATCTCAGTGCCCGAGGCAGCATCAGCTGTCAGTCCAATTGGATCTGAAAGGCCATGAACTGCTGGATAACAGTCCAGAACCGCAGCAACACCTCAGAGACATTTGTTGCCTTTGTCTCTCCCCTTCAGCTCACCTCCACCCGGACTCGGTGACACTGCTTCACACAATGTTTAACGCCGCTTCAAGGAAGAAAGCGAGATGTTGAAAGGAAACTAACAGCAAACCAACGTCTTCAATGTTTTTCTATACGCACTATTCTGAAAACAGCAGATTTCATGGAGAAGATCTTTCAATCAGTAATGACAATGAGACACTGTCAACACACTGACTGTTAATATTTACGATATTCCTGATGTATTAGATACTTCCCAGCAGAGACAGGTCATATTCAGACAAACAACAGCAAACACAGTGCAAGCATTCCAACTACACATTCACAGCCTGAGACTGACAAAATGCAACACGTTCCTACAGCATTAGCCTTTCTCAATTATGTACAAAGGCACATGTGACCATAGTTGTTACCAGTTACCATAGTGACAGATGTTGCTGGCAGCTGTTCACATCAGCTGTTCTCAATTGCTGTTGATGCTGTCAGTGACTTAAGTTTAGTGGTATTAATAACGTGCTCAGAGTTTGTCACGCCACAGGAAAGTATATTTAATCAGCCAGCCAAATTAGAACGCCAAAACAAAATCTTAATTTTGAATCATGACAAAATAGATGGTATCTGCTCAAAAAACACTAGGGATATTTCCCGTGAAGGCAGTTCAATCCTGCCCTGTCACCGTACTGACTCACTCAGTGTCAAATCATGAGCAGAAGTCATTAGAATGCAGGGCAGCCCAGATTCCATTAGCATGAGCAACACAACACGTCGCACCATGAAGGCAAAGCTGCCGCGTGGGAAAAGATTCTCTCAAGGCTGCTACAAAACTACATACTGGATGAACGATGATGTTTGATTGTGTTTCGATAACCTTTACACATCAAGTATGTTAAACAACACAGTGTTGCAAAAGGGTTTGTTCCAAGGCGGAATTCTTGAATCATTCGTAGTGTTTGAAATCTCCAGTGTGAGTTATGCTTGTCATGCTTAGTGACACAATGGACGTTTTTTTTTTTACTGGAAAAGTTCCGAAAACAAAATAGCGAAAACTGTTTCAAAGTCGACCTGTAATATTCAGTACCACACGGTTCATAGTCGTTCCGCGTCTTTTTGTTAGTTACATGATCACAAGATGCAAAGCAACTCGTTATCATATCACTGCTCAGTGAGGGGTTACCAAGATCATCTAACTCCAAACCTAAATTCTTCTAAACAGAATTTCTTAGAGTAACAGCGCTCACTCTGCCCATGAGCAAGGCATCAAACGTCTAAAACTGTCAAGATGAAGAAAACCACAAAATGTAATCATCCTGTTCACGTCCTAATACACAATTTGACACAGACGTCTTAAAAATCCTTTTGGCTTAACAGCAGGATACGCTGCGGTCAATTGTGGCCAAAAACATAAATATTCAAAATGTGTTTCTCTTGCCTGTAGCAGCATAAAGTTGTTGTAAATGTTGCATGTAGGCCAGCTGACCTTCCTGAATAAATACTGTAAAAGAGCGTAACGTGTCAAATCAATGTTTGCTGAAACAAATGTTACACATGCATAAATGCATATGCGCACACGCTTCCAACACTTTGCCACCTACTTTGTCTTTAAGTGGACTTGGGTCTGAAGGTTCATCAAATTTATCCAGCTTCATTTGACAGCTCAAAGTGCCTCGAAACTTCCCTTACGGAGGCGTCTTCAAGGGGAGAAAAGTCAAGACTGTTAGGAAAAAATATTCCTCTGAGTTAGTTATGTAAAATCTATCAGTAATACGTCTGCAGTTCTCCTTTATCAAGCAGTCAAACTGAAAACCCGGCATGGTGTGGCAGCTCACACTCTCTCTGCTGGTTTGAGCTCAGTGAGTTTGTCAATATGTCTTATAAATATGAGGAACACAGGCCAGGGACAAGGAAATGAAAATATTGCTAATTGATTGGTAACATATTTCAACTATAAATGAATCAATACTATCCCAGTTGTCTAATAGAGGCCTTTAGTATAAACTGAATCAAACAAAACCGTTTTGGTTTTAATTTGTCAGGTATCAATAGGCAGCTGGCAAACCAAGAGAACAGAATCCTACTCAGTATCAGCCATGTACCGTGTGACGTGAATGCATGAAGGGGGCTGCAGATAACTACCCTCCTCGCAGCATACACCACAGGCTCCAGGATCCACGTGTGCACTCCATAATCTTGCCAGGGTGAATGTCATTGCCATCTGCAGCTTACTTGTGAGGTGAGAGATAATCTAATCACTAGGGAGACAGAAAGTAGAGATGTGGAGTAGATGGGAAGACACTGCAGAGCTCTGAAAGGACGGAGATAAAAAATAAAGAAAAATAAGGCAGAGGAAGACACAGGCCACAGCAAGTCTTTGAACTCCCCTTACAAATAAGTGAAGGACACAAAGCTGCAGCAAAAAATGGTGATGAATGTGAACGTGAGCAGAAGAAAAATGAAACAGGTGAACGCGTAAAAGAAGGATGAACCATAACCATGTCAGAACTTTTTGGTGATTGTCTTTCTGGACATGCAATTAGAAAGACACATGGCTCATCATCTTTGGATGACAACAGGGCGCTGCAGAACAGGGCTGTGCCGTCCATCCATGATTTATCACGATATTGGTATCGTATGAATCATACGGGTCCCCGTATCTCCTCAGTCACTACCTCTACATTTTGTCACTGGACATCACCGCCGGTGGTTTTGCCAGAACTTGTCAGGATAAGGCCTGTGGAGGTGAAATGTTGGCCCAGCGGTTTAATTTGACGAGTCTCAACTCTGTGTCTTCATTCAGGTACTCGATTGGCTTTTTGAGCACAACCACCTGCAGCACCTGTTTCGGTTTTGACTTTTAATTGAACAACAGAATTCATCTGTTGCCTCAGGGAGGCATTGTGATGCAGCAAATCTTGTCATCTCTCCTTTAACTGTAGCTATGCAACTACTAAGACGGTTGGATGACATGTTGTACGTGATTGTTTCACACTGAAGCCCTTCACCTCTGCCTGTGAACTGAGCTCGAAACTGCTGCTGCCTTCCCTCACATCGATTTTGTTGGAAGCACAAGTTACACAGAGGCAAAAAGTTTTCAATTCAGACACTTCTAAGCCAAGTGATGAAACATTTCAGACGACAGAAAGGTCAGGTCACGGCTTTCACCTTCTCCCTGACAGCTGTGAACTACAGAAGTGCTTGTGTGCATACACGAAAATGAAATGCAAAACACAACGGCAGACTGGGACGGCAAGAACAGCTCCTTTGTTCGAAAATGTTTTTTCATATTTTCCAAAAGTAAATAATGAGGCATGCATTACAGCGCCAAAAGGATAGTGTCAAGGATGATGAGATCAACAGTGCACACCCACGTCGCAGGAAACAGCGGCCAGCGTACTTGTCGCCACAGTCAGGGCAAATGACAAACGTTACGTCACAAGGACCCACACGACCACAAGAAGCACGGGTCTGCAACGACATTGTTGCGGTGTGCAGTTGTCAAAACATTCTCATCATGTAAAGGTCAGGTCTTAGAAATGTCTCACCGCCCACCTTTAATCCTTGCCTTCTCGCTGCCTTCTAATCCCATCGATCTGTCCTGTGCCGACCCTCTTCATTTCCTCTAAGGCTGGCACCTGCCAGTCAGGCACTCGGTGTCCACTCCTTCAAATGCTGGTTAGTGGCGTGACGCTGGTACACAGAGGAAGGCATGGCCCTGAATCACTCTGCGTGGCTCCTCAGCTCGGCTCGGCTCTCACATTATCATAAACATTAAGATGCACAAGAGGCAGCCAGACGCCTCCAGTGATCACGGGCAATTACATGGTGCTTGTCAAGAGGAGCTGGCCAGAGCCTGTCAGCCAATCGTCAACAGGAAGCTGGGGATAAAATGACAAAAGCCTGACGTGCTGCAATAGTCAGACACTTTCAGGGTTGTGTTTCAACCCTGTATGAAGGTGTGTCCCCGTTATGAGCCTTTAGTCACAGCAAAAAAGCCCAAAATTTGATTGGATGACAAATTATGGACTGACCCCTTCTCTCGTCTGTACAGTATTACTCAATCGGGCCAACAGACATCCAGTCTGTCACATGCTCCTCAAATCTGCATTTTGTTACTCACCAATGCTGTTTCGTGTGTTCAAACAACAGTTGACATTTGGGAATGACTGGGTCATTGCGTTTTTGAAATTCAGATTTACATACACGAGGCAATATGAATGGAGAAAAAGAAATTAACCCATCACGGAGCTGCAATGTTTGAAGGGGAAGCATCTTACTTCAACTATGCCGAGTGTCACCGAATTGATTCGTTTGGACTTTGGATTTTGAACAATGTGAAAATTGTTGCCTCTCATCGACTTACACACCAGTGAAGGCAGCTGTAATGCAAGCTGGTCAACTGACGCAATGGGAACAATTTAGGGTTTGTTTTCTTGCCCAAGTGCACGAGGAACCAGGAGATGAACGACGGACCTTGTGGCTTGTGAAAAATTGCTCTACCAAGTGAGCCACAGCTGCTGTTCTGCTTTAGTGCTGGGGACGCTACAGAGTCCACCAGAACTTTCTCAGTTATTTAGTTACATGATAACTCGGGTTAAACGCTAACATACTTGTTTTAGCAAGAAGCTTTTTGGCGACAGCCTCGCTAAGGTATCACTTGTGTCAACAGTGGATGGAGAGCGCGGACAGAGCTGACAATTAGGATCATTTGACAAGCAAAGCAACTTTCATTAGATTTGTACTTAGCAAGTTTAAATTGCTCATGACAAGGTAAACTGACTCCTCACCGTGGATGGGTTCTTATTCCTCTCTCTGACAGCTGAGCTGATGCCCACACCACAACTATAACTGCATATCCATTATCTCCGTATGCTCTTAGTGCTAACAAAAGAATCCCATGGTATTCCTGCTCCGAGTCACTTCACTGTCAAGCTCTGCACCAATAAGTCATGGGTTATTACACCGGAAAGAAAATGGTGGTGTTCTAAAAAAAATATAGAAAATTCAACAGACCAAATCTGCTGACAGATCTTAATGTCAATCCCACCTCCCATTTGTTTTGTGTGAATATGCTTCATGGTAAAAAAAACAAACAAACAATGCACCTGAGTTCAAATCCACTGGCCGTTCAGGGACAGAGTGTAGGTCGCCTGTGTTTGAAAAGCATCAAGAAGCAAGCCTAACATGCGACATGTGGACAAGGGTTTTGTTAATAGATTCTTTAAAATGGTTTACAACATGTAAAAAGAAGATCAACCTCACTCATACCAATTTTCTTTTGTTTTTTGTGCATATATGGCCATATATGCACAATCTTGTATAGAGTTCATATAGAAAAAAAATCGATTAAAGTTGTGAGTTGGCCACAACGCAGAAAAAAATGTAAGATTTCATTTTCTGGCCATATCACCCAGTGTTAAGTACAGCTTTGATTTTTTTTGGTAAGACATACATAAATGATTACTGAATCCCACAATGAAGCCTAAACCCACCCTAACCTCCTCTCTCTTGCCAAGACAGGCATCAGACATAGCGGGGACATCTGTACACCAAGGCACGGAGCCATGTTTCCGTGCTTTACCAGACAACACCAGCCAAGCTCATGTCAACACTGGCAGAAATCACTGAAATAACAAGTAGTCAGTTGCTAAGCAGCCGGCCAACCACAGTCACTCATCTGTACATTGACTCCTGATGCTTCTGACATGTTTCAGCTATTTGAAGCCTGTTTGTTAATTCAGACCACTTCTCTAAGCCTCCATGATCCAGTATAGCCACAAGTCACTTTACACATAATTTTAACCACGTGTGCCACTGAACTGGCCATTAACTCGTCATTGGTCAAAAAAAATACAGCTTCATGCACCCAAACTTTGACCTCACTGGTTGTTCTATCTATTGTTCTGCAAGAACATCGTAGTGAAGCATTTGGTGCTGCTGCCTCATCGCGAGGAGGTCCCCGGTTGGAATCTACCCGCCGGCTGCAGCCACTCTGGAGTCCACATGTTTGCGAGAGTTTCCTCCCACACGCACGTTATGTTCATTGGTCATGAACAGGGCCGCCATTTTAACACTCCACCTAACCTTGAACTTGTTGCATTTCACAACTAAGTCGAACTAAGCCTTCTATTGTAAGTGAGCTGCTGGGAATCTGCCGGACTAAGATACCCTTAAAGAATTCAATCAGGTTCTTGTATTTTCCGGTGCAGAAGCAACAGCAGTGAAGAACCCCTGTCCCTCTCAACGTTTTCTAAAGGGCACACGCTATAACGTAGTTTTCCTACCACGGTACAGTGTGTGTGTGTGTGTGTGTGTGTGTGTGTGTGTGTGTGTGTGTGTGTGTGTGTGTGTGTGTGTGTGTGTGTGCGTTTGTGAGCACCTGCAACTGTATGTAGGCCAGTGAGGAGACTGGAGGGGACGAGGTTGGTCAACGGGCTGAAAATGAGTGCAGTGAAATGTCGCTTTGGGATATGAGAACAGACATCCTTCATCCAGCAGTAAAACCAGACTGTGACAAATGCCATCTGTGAGAATTCTGCGTTTAAGCAATAGAAGCTCAAAGATGATGTAACTGGAAATTAATTATATATGAATATATATGCAAGATACATTTTAGTATAGCTATAAACATATTGGGTTTTTATGGACCACTCTTCACATATCTTCTCCCCCCACTGGTGAAACTCTAGCGTCAGAAAAACGACCGTGTTGTTAGGTTTGTACAGAACAGTAAGAACTGCGAGGTCTGGGATGCAGACCTTAGATTTTGACTTTTGTTACTTGCCACATACGGGGCATGGTCTAAACACAGCAGCCAAAGACTCAAAAGTCGTATTTAGCTGCTTTTGATACGGTTTCTGTCAGTAAAACTAGGCTCAGAGAAAAAAATACAATAAAAACATAATCATTGTCTGACCTGTGTCAAGGTCCCAGCCTCCCTCTTGGCTCTGCTTTGGGAAAACCACTGTGCCGTCACGGTCCTTCCTCTCCTCAGCCCTGGAGGACATGGAGCAGGAGAAAGATGTTTAAGATGTGGGTCTGCCTGCACAGAATCGAGTCAACTCAGACAGACGCGTGAAACGGCCGGGGCCATCACAGCACGCTGGCACGACATGGTTGAAGATTTAACAAAAAACAGGATCCTGTTGGTGAAACTATTTTGTTTTAGTGAAAAAAAGATTTGGATATTTTACACGTAAAAAAACAGGAACGTGTTTAGATCATCCTGTAGTACGCAAACGTTTAACAGAATGAGACGCATCAGATTCAACGGATCACAATGAGCGGTCAGCGGAAAAAATGTAAAACAAAACTGAGCAGAGACTGAGACAACGAGTGAGTCAGTCACAATCTAAGCAGGGTCGTGGGAAGCTATCACCAGTTTTATCGCCTCCGCTGACCAGTCCACTGGAGGAAGGCGAACTCCTGTGGCCACGCTCAGAAGATTGTACACAGACAAAAGAACAGGCAGAAATCTGCACATACATTGTTTGAGAGACGGGCATACGCAAGGTTCAAATCTCGATCACCGTGAAGTTTGGTTCTGGCTTCCATCCCCACAGTTACCCATAAACAGATGCAGACACGGTCTTTGCATAATCAATGTCACAATATGCCCAAATGTCCGGTGAGCAGTTTACGGCTGAAATGCAATCAATAAGTCAATCAACATAAAATAATGGTTTCCACCTTTAAGCAAGCAGCACAGTTCCTCGACGGAGACTCACTTAATAATGATGCTGTCCCCTGATATATTGTTCTACAAATAACAAACCGCTTCCAGTTCACACGTGGCTGCGTGAACCTGTAAAACATCCTCGTTAATTAGGAAAATCAGCTAAAAAAACCCACAAATTCAGAGCATTTGTTTAAAAATATTATAAGTTGCAAGGCACCATTTGAAGAGTGAATGAAGTGGTGTATTTTTAGTGATTTTCTTTTATGATTTTGGAAAACACAAATGAATCCAGGTTGAAGACATCCTCACTGTTTTAAGACTGACTCTGACAGGCTGCACACAGAGAAACACACATAACAAATCACACATGTGAACAGC
Source organism: Channa striata (assembly GCA_033026295.1). Lineage (NCBI taxonomy): Eukaryota > Metazoa > Chordata > Actinopteri > Anabantiformes > Channidae > Channa > Channa striata. The sequence goes on from CM065172.1 coordinate 27,723,683, forward strand.
GAGCACATGTTCAGGGCAACACATTGTTTAACCCAACTATCTCAAGCATTTTACTCAAATGTTAAATTTCCTGTCCACACACGACATTGCTCTTTATGTAAACAATAAATAAATATTACAGCAATTACAACAATAAAAATGACTGAAACACTATTATCGTCTCAGGTTTTGGCTCAGTGTTCTTCCTGGTTTCACTGGTGTCACCTGTGCGGCTCTGCAAAATAACGGCCACCATTTTTCGCCGAGCAAGATCTCAGCAGAATGACTCGATTAGCTCAGATGAATCATGAGCTCACTTCAGATTGACAAAAATACCTGTCAGCATGTTGAATTTAAAAGAGAGTGATTCATACACGTCGGCTCGGGCAGCCATACATTCCAGCCCAGATAACCGTGGAAGATCAATGTTTCATTTGAGCAGGAAGAGAATGATGGCAGACAGCAGGGTTTAGCAAATTTCATTTCAACTCTGGTACATTTAGCTCATTTTATCTGGAAGACAGAACAACATTCAATGAAGGCGGGAGAGTAATAGACGAGGACTTCAGTCTGTGCTTTCTCAAGCGCTTTAATCAAACACGCATACAGGAATGCACACGGAAGACAAAACAAGCTTTCGAAATAATCCTTTTTTATGTTGACCATATGAACAACGGCGACGTTTTTTTTTTTTACTAAAAGCCAACAGGACATGAACAAACTCTCATGCACCTTCCAGAAGCCAATGAAGAGAATATAATCAGCTAAGGATTACTAGCAAAGGTGTTAAGCCATTCGTCTGAGGACAGCAGTAGCAGCATATGCATTGTACTTCTTAATTGCAAACCATGTTTTTTTTCCACAATAGAACATAAACAACATATCAGACACTAAAACTGAGACATTTTACCATTTCACGGAAAATATTAGCTCATTTTGAATTTGATGGAGCAACACATCTGCTCACCATTGGTCAGCGTCCCCCCATGTCCTCAGCTGTGAGAGGAAGGTTGTCCCGTTCATGTCTGATGCGGGATTCTAGCTTCTAAACAGTCCTGGGCCTTTGTTTCTTAAGTTTTCATTTTACGACAGGCCATATCTTTTCTATTTGTGATAGGTCTGGACTGAAGGCAGACCACTTTAGCAACCGGACTCTTCTCCTGCAAAGCCACGCTATTGTGATGGATCCAGTAAGTGATTTATTTTTGTCATGTTGAAATATGCAAATCATTCAATGAAAGAGACTGAATGGGAGCATGTGTGGCTTTAAAGCCTCTATGAACGTTTCAGCAGTGATGGGGCCTTCTCAGATGTGTCAGCTGCCCATGCCATAGGCACTAACGCAGCCCACACAATTCGATCTGTCTGTCTGCTGATAAAAAGCAGGATGCTCCGTCTCCTCTTTAGTCCATGGGACACGACGTCCATGGTTTCCGAAAACAATTTAAACTTGTTATTCATCTGACCACAGAACAATTTTCCAGTTTGCCTCAAACAATTTAAAATGAGCTTTGATCCAGAGAACACGGCAGCGTTGCTGGATTGTATATATGGATGGACATATGGCTTTTTCTTTGCATGATACGGCTTTAACATACGTTTGTGGATTTACACAGTGAGGCATGTTCACAGATGTCCAGCAGAGAAGAGAAATGATTTCTGCTTGATTAGTACGAGTTTAGCATCATTACAAACCGATCACGCATAACATTTTGACCATTTGTGCAATTTAATGAAATACAGCAGCTCTGCCATGAATTCTACTTTTACAAGGTTATAATTTCTCATTTTTAGGGTGAAACTGTCAAAAGGATGTTAATTCTACTACGGGTTTATCACTGATGTTAAAGTGGGTAGTGGAGTCGTACTGGAATCCTTTATAAGAAGACGTGGTTGTAAAGTTTTGGCCACCTCACTTATGTAAACAGGGTGGACTTGATTGAATTGTATATTGCAATTTAATAACTCGAACTACCTGAAAGGCTTTGCAGGGGGAAGATTTAAGGTAACGCTAATTTAAACTGCTCAATGTGATTTTAATTTGTTTACAGAGGTCCAGAGCATGTTTAATTAGTTAAAAAAATATGAAGCTGATAGATCACAGGTGACATGTTATAAGTAAAAGATTATCTAGAAGGATTTGACTCGTCACAAACAATTTGCAGAGACCACACAAGTCCAACAACGGACAATTTAACTTATTAGCATTAATCCTAATCATTGACAGCTGAACTGCTGATGTTGTCATGACAGTTTTGTCGTGATAGTCAGTGAAAGTGATGGCCAGCACCAGCAAAGTAGGAGATTCGGCATCAGAATCTAGAGACGTGATATTTAAGATTAACACTTGCTAATATTTACGTGCATATGCAGCACAATGGTACATGTATGGTACACTATAGAGCCCAGCTGCAACTGTTGCAGGATAAGGATGGACAAAACAAAGATTCAGATTACATCCGTCTATACATCTATCAATTATCCTGCATTTCTTCAAAGTTGGGTCCTGGTGGCAGCAGTACGACTTTCCTTCCTCTCAGAAACACATTTTAGTTCCTCTGGTGATATTTTAAGTGAGATGTATAATTTTCCGGCATGTTCTAAGTCAATCCTGAGATCTCATCCCAAGAGGACTTGCCTAAAACACATTCTCCTGCTTTTTGTGTTAAAAGGAGCCAGCTGAGGTGGATCTGGCATCTTGGGAGTTCCACTGCAATTTATTTTTGAGGTGCAAGCATGTTTTGGTGTCCACGGCACACATTGTGTGTTGCTGGTAGAATATGTCCACATCTCACACTGAAGTGTCTGTGAGAGTCAGTGCTGCCAGTTTGGAGAACACACAAGAAAATCCCCTGCTGAGCAAGACTGCTCTTTACTACTGGGCTAAGTGCCCACGGAGAAAGTCCGTGACAATAGTGACCAGCTAGGGAGCATTGCGAGTCATCACGAGCCTTGGCCATGTCTTTTTGTCACATATACTTCCGTATGGCATCGACTTCCCACGGGGCCTGAAAAGCACTCGTCACACTCCCTGTACAGTAATCCATTAAGCTCTCTCATTGTCAAGTGCGCTTTGTGTATTGTGCGATCTGCATAGCTAAATAACACCTCCACAAAGGCTCAGCAGAGTAAGCCTTCGAATCTGCTGCTGCACTATGTGCTCGATATCAAAATAGCAACCCGAGGTGAATGTGACTTTTGAAATCAAACGCTCCTGGCCTTGTTTGTTCGCGCTGAAGAAGATCAAATGCTTTACCCCCTCGAGCAAAGGTCACCATTAATCGCTGATAACACTAAAGGGAATCCATAAAATGTCAGACGCACTTGAATTGTTATTGCTGCAGACAGGGAGGGGGGGGAACATTTCTGTGACATTTGAGGGTTTCAGCAACGGTTAAGCAAAATAATGAGCAGAGCAGAGCAGAGCGGAATAAAAAGAGGGTGTCTGTGGTTACAGGAGATGTAAAGCCGGTGTTATCCATCATTTCCCCTTCTGGCACAGTATTGAACATGTTGTCGATGGTGGAGCGTGGTGTGCTCTGCTGTGCTGTGCTGGCTTGTTGCCAGACGTCACCTGGGCTCAGATGGAAAAGGATGGTTCCGCCACTGGTCACCCAGAGCCTGTACAAGAATTCTGATGGTAGAGGTAAGGCGTCAAGCTGACACGTGAGCACCATTCACACCTGCCCTGTTTGGAGAGTGCTGGTCTGAGCAGCTGAAGCCGTCACTTACGTTGATTGTTTGTACCTGTCGTGGGACTGGGTATTTAATGCAACTTAAGAAAATCCAGCCACGTAATACATCTTCACTCTGGAAAATCCCGTCATGCTAATTCCAGTTTAGGTTTTAAGCTCTTAAGCTTTTCTTTAACCAGGACCTCAAGTATTTGGATCAAGGTGTGTCAGAATAAGTCAGATACAGCCGTTATTTTAGCGTACCAGACATTTGCTGTGCACATACCTATTTAATAACTGTCTGTATGCATAGAATTAAAATAACAAGAGGAGAAATTTAAAAAGCAACGCTATTAATAGAAACTTGCACATCACGGTGGGAATACTGTCCATGTTTAATGTGTTTCCATTTGTAGCCTCGATAATTATTAATTGTTTTTATTTGAATTATTCTTTTATTCTATATTAATTTGTGGCTTGTGGTTTTGGGGCCTTACTGCCTAGCCCTGGTGTTTTGGAATCGAAAAACGGAAACGTCATGTATTCACCTGAGTCAGGTCCACAGCGGGGCTACGCTCAAAAAAAAAAAAAAAGCAAGGTGAACGCAAAATTGAATCACCTGTATGAAACTGAACAAAAACATGAACCTCGGTTTGAGTTGTAGGTGTATAAAAGCCCTTAAATGCAGCAGTTGAGGCACAATTCTTTTTTTTTTTTTTGCTGTAGGGGAAGATGCGGTTCCTATAAATCCCAGTGCAGACTTGCCACTTTTGACACACATACGAAGTATTCCAAGCTCCACAAATTCATTTTTCAAACAGGGTCAGGAGAGACCAACATGTGACCCAGAAAACATGAACATCTGTATTCAATATTCATTCCCTGCCAAAAACAAAAAAACACATTGGTTGGAGTCTCTTGTCATTACAGCGTCCTCTCTGCAGAAAACATTAAGAATGGCTAATAGCTTCAGCAGACGCGCTGGAGGTTAGACGGGATGAGGCTCTCCATCATGCCACTCCCTCGGAACGATCGTCTGTGACAATCGGAGGCTTCGGGCTGCTTAATAAACACCCGGCAAACGTGACGCCCACACCCCCAGTCAACACATCACTGGTGTTGTTTGCTTCATTTCCCTCGGCTACAAGACTCTCGTGCAGTCTCTGGTGAAGCTTTTCAATTACAGTATCACTTCATGGAATATTTTGGGTGTCTGTCTGGTCTTGTGGGGTAGGTAGGCTGATCTCCACCATTTTGCAGGGGAGGAATGAAGCTAGATGGACGAGCACAACTACATAAAAAAGGTTGAAAGAAGTCGCCGCTAAACCTCAATCCTCAGTTTAGCAGAGAGCGTATTGGATACACCGTCTTATCGCCTGCCAATGCCAACCTCAGGGCATCCGTTCACTCAGAGACAGAGATGGAGCTCTCTATGGCAAATGATCTTTTAAATGCTTCCTTTCATGTCCCGTTCCTCACACCCGTCTAGGTCTTGTCTTCTATTACGGCTCTATTAACATGGCTGCACAGACGTAAAGTGGAGGCTGCAGAGGAGACAGAAAGCTGCACTGCATCTCTGAAGCAGGATGAGTTCAGCAACATTTTAGGGGCAGTTCCACGTGCTGAACATCCATTTTTTCTTGAGGAAGGTGCTGTACTCTATACAGCGAACGGTAGCTGCAGAAACTCTCATTGTGGAAAAAAGAAGCGAGTCAGTCTCAGTCTCCCTATAACAGCAGCCCACACTGCTACGCTGAAAGTGAAGCTCTGGAGCCATTTAAAGTCTTCTAACTATTTGTACTACAACATGTAAATGATGTTGGGTTTCAGGGAGTAAGGAAAGTGTGCCGATGATTAGGTGGATCTCTTTGCCATTTCACCTGTGTTGTAAAATGTGTTTGCTTCCAGTGTCTTTTGCATCTTCTTACGTGCATCTCTACAAGCTTCTCATACATGGATGTAACAGTCTGTCCCGTTCTTCCCGACATATCCTTAACCCTCAACATCTTCAGGTGTCTCAACAGATACAAGATTAATTATTCAAATTTAAACAAACAGCTAACAATAAACCAGAAGGCTAATATTATTATATGATGATGATGATGATGATGATTGCCACCCTAACTTACAGGTGCTGGGAAACTGTGCAAAGGTTTCTGACATGTGTCTTGATTCTTATACATCACACACACCAAGTTTAGATTGACCCGATCACTGTCAAACTGTCAGTGGGCAGAACCATATTTTAAGGCATCTTAACTTGACTGACACATACAATTAAAGGCATATTTGAAATGAGACCGTCATTTAGAAGTGCACAATTGCATTCATACATATTGTGTAGTATATACGTTGCAATTCATTTTCGAACAATATATTCTAGTTCCCCTGAACTTCTTAGTTAAGTTTGAGGGCATCTTTTTGGATTACTTAGCTGTGGTTCACACTATATAAATGCTAAGTAATAGCTTTTATTTGGACTTTTCCCTGTGCCTATGCACAGGTAATTTGTCTCTGCTGTGTTCAAATTGATGCTCATTAAGGATTATGAATAAAATTATTACCAAATGATACAAATTCCACAAAAGCCTGTAATTGGAGATAATGGGACGCAGCATGGTCTTTGTTCATTATCAGCCACTTACTTTCTGTAGGCTTCTGTAATTTTTCTATTGGCTCCAATTACATGGGCTCATTTTAATTGGCTCTGGGCAATATGGAAAATAGGTCCACAAAATTTGTTTTCATTTCTCTAACAACATAAAAACAAGGTTGGGTGATTCTTTAATTTGTTTTCAGACAAGGCATTTATGTGGAAGTAATAAATCCTCCCCAAAACTCAAAATAATTAATTAATCGATTGAGCATAATGTGTTTAGTCTGCATAAGGAGATCAAATGTGTTTATGTAATATCTTCCCTTCATGCATTGATTTATTAATCTCTCTCTTTTAGCTTATCCCATAAGCACAAATTGATTTGTCACAGGTTTGTTATGTTGGATGCCCAGCTGCAGCAACCCTTTGACATATGGCCTGGGGGGAGTCGGGCTGCAGGCTGTAGATCCTACAGTTGGTAACGGCTGGTTTACACGTCTCTGGCGATACACGTGAACGGCATCGCGGACCTACACAGACTAGGGAATTATGGGTAACCGTAGGCCGCAGAGGGTGATCCCACAATGGGGGAATGAGCTGTTGAACTCAGCTACCTCACTTTTAATGTTTAAAAAAGCTGCTGAAACTCTTCCGCATCTTTCTATGCACTTGAAAAACAAAACTGTAAGACCATGTCTTTCAGAGAAGTGATAATAGATATATATATATATATATTAATTATAGTGGAATGTTTGAGAACGCCAGCTAATACACAAACAAAATGAAGGGTCATGGCATCAGAAAAACGTGCTATCGGTGGTATAAGAACAGTCACTGCATGCTGTGATGATCAATGGAATCTAGTCTTAAATGACGCAAGGGTTATAATTTTTCTACCTACATATTGCACCATTTTTTTGTAATTCCACTGAGTGAAAATGCAGGAAAAACAAGGTTTTCGTGTTGTTTTAAGCTGGTTGTGTCCATGCAATTTAACAGTGTTAAAGTTCAAAATTTTCAGTATTCAGACAATTGTACAAATTGTAGTTGTATTACGTCCAAATGCTTCCCTTGTGGCTATTGTGAGGACTTAGGTTAGGGGTCCAATCAGACAGGATGCAGTTCAGCAGTCCTGGGGTGGCTTTCAATGAATGAAGGGTTTCGTGCTGCTTTTGAGTCGAGAGCTGACTCCTTCTAAAATAAGCCAGGAAGCAGCATCATTATGTGGACACGCTGGCCTACTTCAAGTGACCTTTGGCCTCTCTGTCTCAGGTACCCACACAGATCTCGTATCTGAGACCTGACTCTCACTCTCAACAAGACCCAGAGCAGCCGTTTATCGAGAAATGACAAACGCTTAGGTAAATGTTTAGAGTCTTTACGTTAGCGGTTCAACTGAGGGCCGTAATTCAATCGTCACCTACTAGCAGTTAAAAAGACGCAACAAGCAGCTAAAATCCTGCCCTTATTAGGATCTTTCCACAAATAAAAAACTTGAGCACATTACGGGCATAATCAGACAGAAACCTTGCCGTATTTGTGGGGTTTGTTAGTTCAACGGTTCCAGTCGCCGTGTGTTTTCCTTCCAGATTCTCAAAGATTAGAAATCTGCGACGGCTGTAAACGACGTTTTTATTAGGACACCCCTTCTCCTCAGAAGCTTCTACAGAGCCAACCCCCATCACCTCTAATGTCTTCGTATTTACCATGTATTAGCAGGACACATTCTACTCCAGGGACACGTGCAGTTACAATCCCACTGTGTTCAGCAGCTGAAATTTACCTTCACGCGTCTTTGGCCTTTAAAAACCACATCTAATTAATCTGTTCTTATTGTACATACTCTCTTTGTTTAGTCAGCCGAGGACCCCGTCCTTCAGTCTCACATACACACATTTCTAACATACATCTTATTGTTTTTTTACTCTTCCTTTCCTCTGCAGACCCCAAGGGACTCTCAACGACATCAAGAGAGAACGCTTGAGGATTTGTACTCGCACACAGCACTTGCCAGGCGAAATATCACTGCAGGGTGCAGGGGGGAAACAATGAGAGGCCTGATCTATATCTGACAGTTACTCCAGCAGCTGGAAGACAGAGAGAGCGAGGACGGGGAGGATGGGGAGGACGGGGAGGACGGTTGGGCAGAGAACGGAGGAGCAATGCACCGCGCACGCTTGATCTTTTTGAGAAATGACTGTGCAGGTTCACTTTGTAAAGGGAGCGGAGAGGGCTCTCCAGGGAGACGAAGAAGCGAAGAGATAAAGCAGGTAATTTCAATAGAGTGGGGCAATCAACTACTTTATGTTATCTGATTCAAACCCACCTCTGTTCTGGCCTTCTGTCTTTGACAACAGACACCACCTGTGATGACAGATCTGGCCTATTTGCATTGCCACCGCTTCACTGTTTCGTATCACGCGGGGAAAGTAATGCTAAAGAACTGAATTCCTTTTTCATCTCCTCCTTCGACTCTCCCCTAGGCTTATGGCCCAGACTGAAAGCACTGACAACCGAGATGCCACAGCATACATTTTCCCTGCCATCCCATGCCACACTGAAGGTTTTATTTTTTTTTGTTTTATACATATATATGTATGCACACTTTTTTGTGGAAGTAGGAATGATGCTGGAAAGTTTGTGGGATTGCAAAAGAGAAAGTTATAGAGAAAGACCAGACCGATGTCAGTTTTCCTCAAGACAAAACTGTTTCCTCGGAGACACTCATCTGAATGCATTCAGTGTGCATGCATTTTGGCAGCTGTGCGGGGAGTTGTGTATGCTCGTCATTAAAAAAAATCTGCAGAGTAGGACTCCTTTTTGTGATCTCTGTCCTCTGAAGTGTGAGCCAAGGGGCTGCAGCAAGAACGAGTCTTCTAACTCTGCTGTCCTCTCCAATCATTGTATAATAAACTTTGTGTCTTCATACTTGAAGTCGGAATGAATTCAAATGAATTTTCATCAAAGCAACTCACATTTGCCTCCATTGAACTGTGCAATTACTGATCAAATCTCATCATCTAATGTACCGCCATAATTCAAACATTATGAACTGGATACTGAATGGAAGTCATAGCCAAAAGTTGACGAGTCAGAAACATACATACTCAGTATGATTATGTGGTCCACAAATTTATTTGGCACGTGTTGGATGCTCTTCCTGACACAAACCAACCAATTTCTTTTTTTGCCTTGCTTGGAACAAGCACCCAGATACGCACTTGACCACCACTGACAGCGTATTGGCCAGTTTGACGTTGGATGATGTTGGATCAGCGTTGGTCAGTGTCTCCCCATTGACTAGTGAGAGCACTCTGACCGATTCTTCAGCTTAGCAAGTCCGTGCACAAGAAGTATTAACTAGGGCGACTAGGGTTCTGTGTAACTGAGTGGGTCTATACTGCAAAGACAAAGTTTAGAACTAATCTATAGAGTTGGTTGAACAGGGCAGAAGAATAAACAATCTGAGTAACTCTCCATTAATTAGGCCTTTGCTGATTTAGCTAAAAAAAAATATCTAATAGCCAATCAATAAAAGAAAAGTCAGCGGTCCATCGTAACTAAATGCTCATTATCCACCGTCAACACAGCAACTCCTTCGTTCCTATAGTTTCCCTACATTTGTGTAGACTGAGGCAGGACACGGGTTGGGTCTGATTACACTGGCAGCACACAGAAAACTGAATTGAAGGTTCCCTGAACAAAGCTGTGCTGACATCACATGTAAGTAATACCTCCACAACACACTAATGTACATTTAAATTACAGCTGTTTCCCAACGTAGCGCTCTCATTTAAAAGCAGAGTGACTGCTCAGCTACTCCAAAAGGCAACGCACTCACGTTCGCCATGCTGGGCACCTCACAAATGCACTCTGTCTCCGTCTGTGATTTCGTCATAAAAAATTCATGATAAAGACTTTGTGACTGTAAGTTGTTCACTTTGTGTCTGGGGCATCAAACTAAGCAAATTAGAAATGTACAAAAGGACGGAGGCAGTTTCAGTAAAATGAGGAATTATGCTTTTCCTGAGGAGGAAGACTGAGGAGACTTTTACACAGACGCACGGCAGCTCCAGTGAAGTTCAACGTTTGTTAATGTAAATGGGAAGTTAGGATCATAGCAGTTTTAGTCAAGTAAAAATGAACTAGAATCACAGAGGCTGATGTCATATGGTTGCCATGAAGTAAATTGTAAATATGTGTATTGATAAAAATGTATCCATGGTAATTGTAATATCCAATAAAGTTTACACATTTACCTTCGAAAACCTGCTGTAGCATCCAGGAAAATCCAAATCTGGGACTCGTTCTCTCTCTTTGAGGTAACGTGCCCCTTTACCTTCCCCCACGGCAAGACACAAAGACCTTTTGCTCCCCTTTCCAAAGAAGTCTGAGTAAAGCAAACAAACCCACATCTGGTTTCAGGCCACGGATTGACATCAAGGCCCACGGATACACTTTCGGTTGGACACTCCTGCCATTAGCATAAATCTGCTGTGAGCCTTCTCCCTCTTCTTATCACCTACCAGACTCATTACTGTCCCTCAACTCACTTGCCAAGTCCTTTTTTTTTTTAAGATGGGACCAGCTGCCCCGGGAAGGAATGTACAGGGCAGCCATACAGTTTGAAACAGCTTCAGTACAACAGAAAAATATATATTTTTATAATAAACACTTTATGTTAACAACAAAAAGTAATTTTCGCACAACCTATTCAAGATACAAGTTTGCAGAGTGTTTGCCTGAGTATTAAGATTGTGTCAAAGCTTAAGCTCAAGACATTCCTTGGAAACTGAAATGATTGCCATCATCTGGGCAGAGTGAAAAGTTAATAGCCTCACAATGTGTGTTCCAATTAATGGTTTGTTTTTGGGGAAAACTTCGGCTGATTGGGAGAGACAGCATCCATCCCACTTTTGATGGAGCCTCTGTCTTATCAAAAAATATGGCTGATTTTATTAGACAACCAAAAGATTGACAGTCCAGAGTTGAGCCTAGGACGCAGAGATCCAGTCCTACACGCCTCTCTGCAGTATCCTTACCGCCGTCACCCCCCCACAACTCCCACATTCCAATAGAGACTGTGTCTGTTCCCCGATTAACTAAATTTTACAAACTAAAAATGATCACAAGAGGAGTTAATCATAATAACTTAATAAAAATCAGGACTGCTCCTCTTACTGAACAAAAAACTAAAACAATTAAATGTGGATTATTAAATATCAGAACTCTCTCATCTAAATCTCTGTTAGTAAATGACTTGATAAGTGATCATCAATTCGATTTATTTTGTCTCACTGAAACCTGGTTGCAGAAGGAAGAATATGTTAGTTTAAATGAGTCGACCCCCCCAAGTCATATTAACTATCATGTTCCTAGAAGCTCAGGCCGAGGTGGAGGAGTAGCAGCAATTTATCACTCAAGCTTATTAATAAACCCTAGACCTAAACATAGTTATAACTCATTTGAGAGTCTTACTCTGAGGCTTACACACCCAAGTTGGAAAACTCAAAATCCACTTCTATTTGTTGTTGTGTATCGTCCTCCAGTCCCTTATTCTGAATTTTTGACTGAATTCTCAGATTTTCTAGCCGACTTAGTGCTTAGTGCAGATAAAGTCGTCATAGTGGGCGATTTTAACATTCATGTAGATGCTGACAGTAACTCCCTCAACACGACATTTACTTCATTATTAGATTGAATTGGTTTCTCTCAAAATGTAAAAGAACCCACTCATTGTTTTAGTCACACCCTAGACCTTGTCCTTACATACGGCATTGAAATTGATAAACTAACAGTATTTCCTCATAATTCTGTTCTCTCTGACCATTTTCTAATAACATTTGAATTTAGTTTATTGGACTACACAGCAACCTAGTCTGGATCCAGGTGTCTTAACCAATTACAGACCAATATCCAATCTCCCCTTTATTTCTAAAATACTTGAAAAAGTAGTTGCAAAGCAATTATGTGACCACCTGCGCAGAAACGACTTGTTTGAAGAATTTCAGTCAGGATTTAGAGTTCATCATAGCACAGAAACCGCACTGATTAAAGTCACCAACGATCTTCTTCTGGCTTCAGATAACGGACTTGTCTCTATACTAGTTCTGTTAGATCTTAGTGCTGCATTTGACACCATTGATCACAGAATATTATTACAGAAACTAGAACATGTAATTGGAATTAAAGGAACAGCACTAAAATGGTTTAAATCTTATCTATCAGATAGATTCCAATTTGTTCATGTTAATGATGAATCTTCCACATACACAAAAGTTAGTTATGGAGTTCCACAAGGCTCTGTGTTAGGACCAATACTCTTTACTCTATATATGTCTCCCCTTGGCAACATTATTAGAAAACACTCTGTAAATTTTCACTTCTACGCTGATGAAACACAGTTATATCTATCTATAAAACCTGATGAAACAAACCAATTAATCAAACTACAAGCATTTTGTTTAAAAGACATAAGGGACTGGATGACATATAATTTTCTTCTTCTAAACTCAGATAAAACTGAAGTTATTGTATTTGGGCCTAAAACTCTAAGAGACATGTTTTCCAACCATATTGCTACTTTAGATGACATAACTCTTGCCCCCAGTAGTACTGCAAGGAATCTCGGAGTCATTTTTGACCAGGATTTATCATTTACCTCACAGATAAAACAAATCTCTAGAACAGCCTTCTTCCACCTAAGAAACATTGACAAAATTAGGAGCATCCTGTCTCAAAGCGATGCTGAAAAACTGGTTCATGCATTTGTTACTTCTAGATTGGACTACTGTAATTCTCTACTTTCAGGCTGCCCCAGTAACTCTCTAAAAAGCCTCCAATTAATCCAAAATGCTGCAGCAAGATTACTGACTGGGATTGGTAAGAGAGATCATATTTGGCGCTGTGTGTCCTCCAGTGTGCAGCTACTGGTCCTATTAACCTGCCCAATGTTTTGTTGCTGCTTTTGTTGCTCTGTTCTTTTCTCTCTCCACTTTCCACTCAGCCCAACCGGTCAAGGCAGATGTCCGTCCACCCTGAGCCTGGTTCTGCTGGAGGTTTCTTCCGTTAAAGGGAGTTTTTCTCTCCACTGTTGCCTATAGCTGCTCAAGGGGGATTTGTTGGGTTTTCTCTAAATGTTTGTATAGTCTTGACTTTTTTATGTAAAGTGCCTTGAGATGACCTTGTTGTAAATTGGCTCTATATAAAAAAAGTTGAATTGAACTGAATTGAAAATCTTTTATTCTTGTTATTAACATTCTTTTCCCATATAATTCAACTATTATTTTTATTGCTTTGTTGGCTTAATGAGTCAATACAATGTTTGCTCTTCTTTTCACATACAACAGCTGTACTTGAAGAAACACTGACCAGCTACTTGTGCATCTGATTTAGCACATCTGGTTAAAACCCACCCCCACCCCCCACTTCCACCCCAACCCCCACGGGATAAAGACAAGCCACATGGAGCAGCTGCTTTGCACTGGGAATCTTCTCCCACAGTCTCTCGATGAGACTGTTCCAAACAGAACTCGTAGAGGAACACAGCTATTTGTTATTATTAGGGGTTTAAAGCAGATTAAGTGTAAATGCGGCAAAGAAACAGCTCAATGTGGCCCAAATTAAAGGACGGGTTTAATGGTCCCACGAGGCGTTGTGACAGATGCAGGTAGTTGGACTTGGCAGGGGTAAGTGCTGAAGAGCCATCGCAGTCCTATTGCCCTATAAACCGCTTATTTTTATACTTCCTCTCCCCTAAATCTCCACAGGCTTTATCTCCTCACTCTCTCTCAGAACAAGTATTCCTAAGCTCACCAGAGTCTCAATGAGGTGCTCAGTCAAGGAGCTTGCTTGCCCTCTCCCTCTCTTTCTTGCAGTTTTTCTTTGGACTGAAGAGGCGGCACTTGTCAGTCTGACTGCTCTCTGGGGGAAGTCTGTCTTTACATTGATGACTGTCAAGAGTCTGTGTTCACATTCCCGCACATCTGGTAAAAGAAGGGGCGCATTTAAAATATGTGCCAGAGAATAATAAGCCGATCAGCTGATCCATCACGCATTACCCTGTGATTCCTGAACAGCTGTACCACTTATAGTCAAGTATTGTGAGATGATGAAGCAGTCATCTTTCCTGATGTTTTTCTGTAACCCGTGCTTCTCCTCGCCCCGTTTCTTCCAAGTTTGTGGATTTTTTTTATCGTGAACTTTCGACACACGCATAATTATGCCAGAAAATTAAAATAATGTTAGCCTTCTAGAAATGATGAACAATCTGTCTCATAATGACAGTAGGTCAAACTAATTTTTCATCCCATTTTAGCAGGAAAAATCATCTGCTGTACAATGCAATGTCAGTTTTATGTATCTGGTTTCAGACATTTAATCACTAATGATCTGAGTGGGTCTTCTTTAGCATTTCATCACACCTGACCAAAATTGAAATCTAATTATAATAAACCTTTGACAGGTTACTAAATGCTAAAGCTGTACTAAGCATTAATAATGCTCATACTAAATGAAATGAACAACAGAAGTAAGGTTTAAATATGTTGCTATACTGGAAAAAAATGATCTAGTACATGTTTATCTTTCAAACCTTTATCACAAGCTCACTGATCCATTCAGACTCACCTGTCTTTCTGGTCACCGCCAAAAACACAACATCCTAACGATCACAGATTGTGTTAGAGAGCCGTGCTGTCTAACTCACATACCTGTGTGCAAACATCACATCAATCAGACAGCAGCCATAACCACAGATGCTCCAATCACTTCTTGAGAGTTTTATGAAACTGTGTCAAAAAACCAGAGTCTGCAAAAAAATAGTCAGTTATTGAACCTGTACAGTGCAAACTTGCTTCCGAGAAAAGAGATCAACATTGTGAAGTGAAAAGCTGAGCTACGACAATAGATCTACAGGCAAACAGTGAAATATATACCTACGCCGCAGTCTTAAATGCAGCACAATTAGGACATGCACAACACCTCCTGACAATGGAAGCATCATCTGCTTCATTGTTCACACACTTTGTTTGTTCGGAGGATCTGAAAGGTTGGGTCCTCATTAGAGGCCGACACAGACCTAATTATCCCTGACCAACGAATGCATTTCTTTGTCATAAATTCCCATTGTTCTGCAAAAGAAGCAGAACGATGAAAAACTGAAAGAGGTGTGAGATGTTGAGATCATGAAAAAAGAATCACACAGGTTTGTTCTGTGACAGGTGTGAAGGCAGTCTTGTCCAGAGGACTTGGCAGGTCCAACAGAAATGTGGGACAGCTCAACAACCAACCACAGTGAAAGAGAACGTGCACTGGCTGCTGTTCGTAACGGCCTTAAATCGTTGCTGACGGGCAGCTGTGTCACCCGCCTGTTTGGTAGAAATCCCCCAGCTCTAATTGGGTGGTCCCTTTTCTTAAACACATTCTGGGTAAAATCTGATGCAGTGTCTTCCCAAGACAGACGGCACCTGTGACACCTACTTTCAACAAGGTTAAGAAAAGTTTCAAAGTCCCAAACTGTTAGATTCAAATGTCAGACATTAAGACTCACTAAAATATACATTAATTAGTTATGTGATACATGACAAATAAAGAGCACAATAGCTCTCACTCCTCTCAATCCAACACTTGCTTTCAATAGAAGAGGCAGCTGAGCTAACAGCTGTGCAATGAAGGCTCGTCTCAGTTCATCGTAACAGGGGTTGCAAACTTTATATGTATTCCATGCTGGCACAGAGGGCTGATAGCATTAGACAGGAACAGGAAGCGCTCAGAAACACGGCGCTCTCTGACAGCCCCTCACCTACACACTGCAGACCCAGAAAGCATAAACATAACACGTGGAAAATGAATAATGACTAAAAGAAGCCCACACGGCAGAGCAGAGAGGACCTTGCACAGTATTTCTGTGGGTGTTACAAACAACAACCATGCAATCTTGATTTCAAACGAAATATTCTTCAAGGCTGCAACCTCTCCGTCATGCCAGACCGACGTTAGCGGGAAAGTGAGGCAGTGTGAAGAGGTGAGCCGGGCATTGTCGAGGAATGTGTTGCTAATGAACGTTTGGCTGTTTGGAGGTCGAACCGCAACACTTCTGCAGACTGTGCAGAAGGTTCATGCTCCCCCCACGCTCTCGAGAGCTCTCAAATAATCCAAAACAGAATCCTCTGGGCTCAGAGAGCGGGCCTTCCATCGCAAAAGCATGTGGAGCACAGGCCGAGAGCAGGCTGCGCTGTGTGCAAAGACAACTGCTGAGCACAAAGTGTATTTGAATCCCTGCAGAGCCGAGTGTTACAGGAGTTTGTAGGGCTCTTAAAAAACCTGTTGAAGATGTGTCTAGGACTGACAGACTGTGAGAAAAGGAGTAAAATACCGAAGGCTGTAGAGCGTGTGGATACTGTAACAAGTTGCAACATCCCGTGTAGTTATATCCTCAGACCTCAGTAGGTTCTCATCTGGTTTTCAGAGGGCTGAGGCAGACGTTGGGGGAAGGGGGGACCAACCGTGCAGATTCTTGGACAATGTTAACACAGAGATGGCTTAGACTCTGCCCAGAGAGAATGCCACAACTTTAGGTTTTGACAAAAGCAGATTCTATAAACAGAAGGGCGACATAAACCTGCACAAATAGGTCCACTTACAAAAGAATATCTGAAGTGTTAAGTGAGTTAAAACACTGAGGTAAAACATGCTGCCCACTGAGATGCGCTGCATTTAGCTTGAGGTGAGGAACATTTCAAAAGAAGCCTCTTAAATTTGTGGGCGAGGCCCGAGCAGTCAGCACAAAGAAGCTGTTGACAATGGAAAGAGAGAAGTGGGACTTTGGTACGGGCTCAGATTGGGCACAGAGACCTGTGTGATGATATCAGAGAGTTCCAGATTTTAAAATGCATTAGCTGAAGCCCTTGAAAGATCATACAGCAAAAGTGAATTGTGATTTTTTTTAAGAGTTCTTGAATCAGCACTCCTCTGAGCATTCGGTGCAGACGTAGCAAAAAAAAAAAGGATAGAGAGGCATTAACCCTGGACGACTCTGGCCAGTGTCTCCTGAACAAATGTTGGACTCAATTTGTAGTTTTTTCTTTTGTGCAGATATTGCCAGCTAAGTGCACCGCTAAAAATAACAACACACAATACATTTTTGCAGTTATGCCACTCAAACAATTTGTGTACGTCACAGTTTCTCTATGAGATCTACACATACGGCTTTTGTAATCATCACAACTTGGTTCTTTAAATCCTGTCGCTCATTTTCAGAATGTTATTGAATGAAGAAAAAAAATCAAATTTCACTTTATTTCATTACTGAAGCAAGCACATGGTGGTCAGTTTATCGAATTCCTCCCTTTCAGTTGTGCCAGAACAGTGACATACAGGCATTAGCAGAGGACAATATCTCATATACAGCTGAAATATCACACTTTGTTCTCTGTGAGATGTAGTAAATGACTGTATCCAAAAACATAGAGTGGAAATTGTTGGCCAATTTTTAAGCTGCTAGCCTGACTCTGGCTTTCTTCTTACACTTCTCTGCTTCTCGCAGACTCCTGCTGTCAGTCACTGTTTTTTGGAACATTACTTCCGCACTTTAAGACCTTTGCTGTTAACCTGGTGCCACTATGAGTCCAATCCCCAGTCATGTCACGCCGTATTGAAAAAAGGCAAAGCCTTCGTGCTACGTTGACACTGAAGGAACCCCCTGTCATGGAGGGGAGTTCAGAGGACAAATGGGACATCTTACTTAAAAAAAATAAAAATACACGAGATTACAAAGTAAGTAGGCAGACAAGCCCTTGAGTCTAATTCATTTTACATAACATTACTTTCAATGTTCAATTTGCTATATACAGTATTTTAGGGAGCTCGACAATACTTTTGGATGCACTGTTGGATTTTAAGAATGGAGGTGTATTAAACTAAATGAAGGGAGGAAACAGAAAGTAAGGGGTTTGCGGGCCGCACAGAAAAAATACAGAACTTACATTATTTCCGTTTCATTTATCAACTGATTCTGGACGATGTTTTATTCTGGAAAATGACCGGATTCTCTCCATCACATCCGTCTATGAATCACTCTTGACGTGTGTCAAGATGGCCGCCTCTGTCACGTGCTTTATCGGCCTCTGGTCACCACCCGGCGTGTGGAACCGCTGAATGCACTAGTTTGCCAAACTAGCCTGCGAGCCACCACTTTATTTGTCTCCAAGCAGAGAGTGTGGGGCTGAAAGGCCGTTACTCATGTCATGATGTTGGCGCGATGTTACGAGGAGGCAGCTAATAAAGTTGCCTACACCGTGGCTTCACATTTATTATTATATTTAGAAAATGCCGGTCGTATCATTTTAATTTGTTGTATTTATCCATCAGACCTTAAAAGCCGGTCCGTTAAAATATTGTTTAACATTGGGGAGCGCTGATCTAGACTATTGGGTTGGGGCAGAAAGACAAACAGCGTTGGTTTTGTCTCATGTTCAGGCTCTGGGTTTCTGTGTGAACGCTCAAAAAAGCTCACTGACTCAGACTCAGCGGTATAATTTCTCAGTCTGGGGATCTGTTCCATCACCAGCTGAGCTTGTCTGTCGGAGAGCAAAATTTCGTCTTTGCATCACTGCCTTGCTCAGTTTCGATTGGAAATGCAAATTGCGCTCCTAAATATTTTTACACTTACTGAGCATGGTTGAGTCTATGACATCTATATTATATTGTTTCAATGCTGAGTTTGACATCACGCCACCTTCAGAGGAGCTTGGCAGTGACCCCGTCCTGCAAGACAGCTCTTCTATCAAGGCAAGAACGTGGGCTGCTATGCCAAGGTTGCAGGAGATGCAAGGTGGTCTCAGCGAAAGCTTCTCTGAGTGGATGGGGCACTCTATGAGGCAGTTCAGCAGTGAGGGGTGACTGGTCACTGGAGCAATGCAGGTTTTAAATCAACCATCTGAAACATGTTTTTCTTCCATTCCAGTCCTCTACAGTGAAGGTGTTGTCTGTCTTACAAAGCTGCCGGAGAAGGGTCTTTCTTTCTCTACCATTAAAGTGTTCTTGGCAACTATTTCTGCTTTCCGTATTGGTTTGAAGGGGTGTCACCCGGTGCTCGTCCATTGGCAATTTGCTTTTTGATGGGGTACATCATCTACGATCTTTTGTGTTTCATCTTAGGATTGTCCATTGGTGCTTGGGCACTCTGCAGTTCTCCAATTGAGAAAGTTAAACCAATTGAATCTGATCCATATGAAACTTCTTTGATATAAACAGCACTTCTTTGAGTTGATGATCTCCATGCTATGTCTGGGCCTCCAACTTACACCCATTTTAATGTTGATGTTTTACTGCGATGTTACCTTACGGAAGAATGCAGCTTATGTACCAAACATCTCTGCAGCTTATAGCTCTATGGTCTTTGAGCCCCAGAGCTTCTGCCCCAACTGCCTCCTATCTGATGAACAGGTGAAGCTGTTTACACGGGTTTACATGGAGCTTACTGCAAGTGTGCATTTATGTGAAAAGTTGTTTGTCTGCTTTGCCAACCCAGTGAAGGGTGGACTGCTGTTGAAATAGCGACTTCACCCCTGGATTTGTGAAGGCTACTTCCCTGGCTTATAGCACCAAAGCTGTCCTTTTGCCCTGTAATGGCACATTAACCAGGGCAATGGCAACGTCATGGGCTTTGTTTAGAAGGGCATCTGTGGTTGATATATTTGTGACAGCTAGTTGGTGTTCCTCGCACATTTTTGTTTGACTATTCAGTGGAAGGAAAGAATGTTCCGTGGCGAAGTGGAACGAGGTACAAAACTATGCTGCCCCGCATCAGGTGACAGGGGTTCCTGTCCCTGCCTGCACATACGTCACAACCGGTTGCCAGACTTCAGCCATGCCAGATGAGGTTGTGATGCTCCTTCAGGGAACAGACATTGTAGACATAACCATTCTGTCAATTAGTTTCAGTTCTGATCAGCCTAGCACTTGACTACAGTACGCAGGTCTAAGCCATGATCCTAATATCTTATCATCAAATAAACTGATCCCAGCCTCAATGTATTACCACATGGGGCCCAGTGGTTATGGCATCCCATAAGGAGGAGCCAGAATAACCTGAGTAGCCCAACCACAAAATGAGAACTAGCTGACTTTTCTTACTCCAATCGTAAAATTGTAAACCTACAGTAATGCCATTTGACACTGTTAAACCTGAGCGTATGTACACTGACGTATAATGATTGAAAACAATTGAAATTTGGCCTTCAAGCTTGCGCCACTGCTGCATCACTTCCTCAGCATAGACTTACAGTTTGTTTCAGCTCGCTGTTTTGCAGCCTGCAACTGCCTGGCTCAGTCTGCAACTGGTGAACATAGTTGTTAATAATACACATATTTGGTTAGTAGAGACTGAAACTGAGCTAAAGGAGGGTGGGTAAAGCAATTAATTGAGAGAGCAATTTTCAAATTAACTGACGACGGGATTAACTGTTGGTGCAGCCTTTTATAGCATTTAACATTTTACAAGTTGTGCGCTGTTAAATGCATTTAGGCTCATCAAAGTAAAGTACCAAAAAAAAAAAAGATTTAGTTTAGTTTAGATAGTTTTAGTATGAAAATTCAATCTACTGTTGAGAAATGAACTGCTGATGGCAGATGGATGATGTGATGCTTGATGACTGCGGTTCTGCTGACAGCTGCAAATTATGCTCCAGTTTTAATGGCACACAATCATCATGTTCCTGATGTCCGCACTGTTTCTTTTTTCCCAGGGTATTTTTAAAGGGGAAGTTGGAACAGCCAATTGTCTGTGCTCTATTTAGAGCAGGTTTTTGGCCAGTTACAGTCTGCAGACCGTTAACTAGTTCATTACTGGTTTTCACCATCCTTCACAAGAAAATGCTGATACAAAACAATGTTGTATATGAAATATTAAAATCATAGGGTAACAAGAGGACAGAAAGTGGAGGAGAAACGTGGCACTCCTTTTCGGCTGCCCCTGGCTCCTCTTTCCAACAGTGATAAAGAACTACAGAATACATATTATTTTAAATAATATAAAGACAGAGCAGAAGTGTAGATGTTACTAGCTAGTGACTCCAGAGTAACAAACTGATCTGGACAAGAGCTGAAAAATAGTCAGCTGCTGAAATACTCATAGATGGTTTAGTGTTTTTGGTCAATTCTAAACATGAGTCTGATGTTCGAACATGAAATATGCTGCTTTCAATAACAAAATAATAATATAATTAACACATAGTATACACAGTCATGTCCACATAAATATATGGACATTTTTTGATTTTTATTTATTTTTATTTTTTTGAGATTGCCGTTTAGTTACAGGTAGTGAAATGCTGCCGCAGGAAGTGCTGAGCATTGATGACGGGAGACTAACGACCAAAACGTAAGCAGTTCTTCTGATTAATGAGAACACGTGTGGAGATGTACATTGATGTACATTACGAACAACTTATCGGGATGACAGGTAAAGAGTGGAGTGCTGGGTTTGCCTGACGAGCAAACTGAAAGAGGAGCAGATCTCTTCAAACTTAAGATGCACGGCCTTTTCTGCGTTGCTTTATTCCTCACTGAGCACATTCAAGTTACAGTGAAATTTGTCCTCTGCATTTGGCCCATCCCTCTGGGGGGAGCGGTGGGCTGCCATGGGAAGCTATCGATGCATGTCTTGCTCAGGGACACACCTGGTGGGGAGGCTGGGATCCCACACCACTAGCTAGAGGGAAAAAATAGACAACGCGGGATTAAATCCCGCGACAGATGAGGTCAGCACCACACTGGAGGTGGAGATCAGAGGAAAGTGGGGCTGTGGCTTGTTCCAATTATTGACTAATGTGGTAAATACTAATCCCTCAGTCCAGAACATTGAAGAAATGTCTTGTTTGTCTGATGAATAAGCCAACGTCCAACACTGAAACCACTACACCGACGTTACAGTGTCTTGCTCTGCTGCAGCCACACACGACTCCAGGATCTGTTGAGTAGGAGACCTGGCGCCTGTTGGCCCTGCTCCTAGTCAAGGCACAACTGCGATATCAAGCGCATTTTGACAAACTGAAACACCCAAGTTTTGTCACATCATTTGGCAAATGAACGAAACCGAGTATCTACCGGCCTCAACGGACCAACACTGAATACTGGACTGCAGGGCTGTTGGGTCGGCCTTCATCTGACGGTTACAGCACAGCCACGTTAGTGTGAAACCCATTTAGTCTTCTCACTGGACACACACACAAAGAATCTGAACGGGATCACTGCTTGAGGCAGCTCAGTGACAGACCGAGCGATGCACCTTCATGTCGGCCACTTTTCTCAGCTCCGGCTGACAAAGACATGGTGCCAAGTCTTATTAACATGTCCAACTTATTAACACGTCCAACTTATTAACATGTCCAACTTATTAGACATGTCAACTTATTAACATGTCACTTCAAATGCCAGAGCCCTGACTACAAAGACTGAATCACACTGGCCACATTCTGAAACGTGATCTTCTCTGCTCCAGCTTTTCCCCAAACTCTGCCTTTTATGGACAAAGAGGACGGGACCAAACGTCTGGCAGAACCACTTCGTGGATTCAACACTGCGCGTCGTTTGTCGCCGATCCGCGTGACACAAACTTCTATTGAGAATGTTTGGCGGAGATGTTCGCCCGGATCGCGTTGGAAAAGCGGGCAATTTAACGGCGGTTTTGCGCACGGTGAGGCGAAACACGAGCGGGACCCCGCGACCCTCTGTCCCCGCGGAAACTGACGCCTTGGCTTAATTTCGGCACGAGCAGCACAACTCAATAGCGTGAACTTGTGGAACGCTCCGGCTCATCGTCCCCGAGCCTCTAACCAGAGGCGGGATGACGAGCGCCGTCAGGGATGTTGGGCGAAGCACACGCGCGACGCTCAGCAGTTACGCGGTGATGTGCCGGACGCCAGCTCCGGCGGTCACGAGAGGAAGCCCCGGGTTTTCAGGAAAGCTCTCGCGGGTCACCGCTCGCTCGCGCCTCCGCCCGACAGCCAACGCGGAGTCGGATTGGCAGATTGTCAAAGGGACTTTGGCGCAGATGACGGCTGACGGCTGCAGGAAAAGTTTGGGCGCGATCGCAACGCAACGCGGGCCCCACAAGAACATCCAATGCGTCAGCGAGCAACTGGTCGACGCGAAGACGCGAAGTTTTCGGACGTGTTCTTTACCTTGTTGTCCGGTGTTTCCGCCAGCGGCAGTGTCCAGCGCGCCGCTCAGCATCAGCAGACAGAAGGACGCGAGCACGCGCCCACATGGCGCCGGTGTTACTTGGGCATTTTTCTGCCGGTGTTTACTGTACATCCCTGTGACCCGCGGTGCCGCCGACTGTCCTCGCGTTCTTCCCCGCGCGCCGACTCTGCTTCGCGAGCGGAGCCACGAGCGTCAAACGTTGACGATTTGACGCGGTACTTCCTGTGCGCCGTCAAAATAAAACACCCCCCCCTCCCAAAAAAAGTGCATAATTTCAACTATCAGAAATTTAAACAATAAATTGGAAACATTAAAATCTTATGCATACACTTTATTTTGTCCATTTTGTCTACTTGCATGACATAGAGCTACTTTTCAAAATTGATTAAAATAAATCATATGTCACGATTCAAATTTCACTTTTCATTACAGTGAAAACAACCTTGATGCGCTACAGCAGGTTTCATCCCACAGGCTGTAGGTTAAATCAGTTCGATGTGCACTAGTCTCATTATTTTCACGCAGAAGATGTTGGGCACCATAAAACTAATAAAGCCGCTAAGCTCTGATTTATTTTGCAGAATGGAATTGGTTTACTGTGGTATTAACTATATTCACTAACTGAACAATGGCTCCAGAAATAGTCATAACGTTAAAAAAAGGATCCTACGTCAGAGGTTTGGTTCCTTTTTCCGAAAATAAAAATAAAAATACATTTAATGGATGTAAAAGCAGATGATAATTATCTCGATGATAATCTACCCGCCATTTCCAACAGCCCACTGTCCTCCCAGGAGCCACGGGCTCATGTGACACTTCAAGAAGCACGATACAAAAAAGATGACAGATGTCGGAGGTTTTATTTTGAAAGGACACCCAAAGACCTTCCGCTCGCAGTGTGAGCGTGTGGAACTTGTGCTCGATGATGGATTTGATTAATTGTCGCCTCCTCTCACGTTTCTGCAGAAATTCAGAGGACACAGGGAAACTTGAAGGAGGTCATGTTTGTTTTATTCAGAAATATTCACTCTCATATTCTCGCATTGTCCTCTGTCCCAAAATGGACAAAATGACAGTGTGGAGTATTATAAAAAAGCTTTGTGTGTCCTCCAGAGGAGGTATCTGTGGATGTACCTATAGCACAAAGAGCATTTTGTTTTATTCACACACACACACACACACACACACATCTCCACCACTGATTAATGAAAGAGTAACTCTAAGCATAAATCAGAACAATTAATACACAATCAGCTCTCAAAAATGAATAGAAGATGTAGGAAACCCTGATACCTTGAAAATGGAAATTACATGAACTGTTTAATCATGTTTTATGAGTTTTCCAGCTGAACTTCACAAAATAAGTTCTGTTAACTCGAGAAACTAAATTGATTCCATTCTTTAATAATAACAATGAGCAGGCTCTTTGTAAAGTGAAAAATTACATTCAGCTTCAGTATAAAAGTATCAGCTAAATGGCACAAATCAAACCCAAACGAGCAGCCAGATGATTGCCACGTGGAGCTCTTAATGTGTACGTTGATACGCAAAAGCAGGAATTAAATTGTGTTTCCCAAAACCATCAGTGCACTGAATACCCTCAAAGTGGGATGGCAGAAACTCTGCACAGCCTCCCTTTGTTTAATGTCTATGAATTATTGCTTATCGATTAGCATAAAGGTAGAAAAATGAGAATGAATAATACATCACTTGCCATTCTGTTTTCAATTTGGTTGCCATTTACTCACAACTAAAGATCCCACTGAATATTTGGATTAACGGATGGAGGGAATTTTATGGAAATGCTAAAAGCTTTGTGTAAGGTGTGAAGATATGTTTTGTGTTTGAGACATTTACCATCCACAGGGTGATTTTAAAAATCCTCTTTGTTTCCTGTGCACACACGGCAACAGGTCAAATCTCATTCATTCTTAGTGGTGATTTGCTCTGCAAACAACATAATAACTCAGGCAGACAAGGTAATATATGTGAACAAGATAATGGCTTGTAGTAACAAGATCATTATGTGCGTGAGGGAAATTATGAAAAAGATAATTATTTGCTTTCCTCAAGCAATTATATGTATGAAGGATATACAGTAATAGCTGATGCAAACAAGACATACACCCTATGCAGGTTGTTTGCCAAGTCCACGTTATTTTGTCTTCCAGCTGCACTGTCTGCACTGGAAACGTCTGAATGAAATGAAATGTTTGACTAGTTTTACTAGTCTTTGTCTAGCTGGACGATGCTGCTTCATAACAGTCCAACACACATAGAGACACTAGTTAGACCAATTACCTGGGATCATCTCGAGTTCTTTAAACTAAACAGTCAGTGTTGGCTTCCCAGACGTCCCTCTCCCCAGCAACTCTCCACCTTCTCAGGTGGGATTCCAAGGCATTTCTAGGCCAGATGACATGCACAATCTCTCCGGCATGTTCTACCTGAGGTGTGTCCCTGGAAAACCTCCAGTGGGTGGCATCCAGGAGCCAATCTTACAAGACGCCTGAATCACTTCGACAGGCTGTTTTTGACAGGATGTCCAAGCTCCTCATCCCAGGTCTAAGGTCTAGCCTGGCCATCCTACGGAGGAAACCCAGAGCTCATGATCGTAGGTGAGTGATGGAACGCAGGCTGACTGGTAATTTGAGAGTGATTGAACGAATTGACTAATAACCATGCAGTAATTGTTTGGTACAGTGTCTGCATTACGGACACCCTCAAGCTTCATTTTATCCTCAGTCATGAACAAGACCCAGAGATACTTCAACTCTTCCACTTACGGGAAGTGGCTAAAGTGGGCAATCCACCAATTCCTGTCCGAAAACCATAGACTTGGAGATGCTGATTAGTCTCCCGGCTGCTTCATATCTGGCTCTAAAGAATCCCAGTGCATAGTGCAGGTCACAGAACCACATCATCTGCAAAAAGCACAGAAGTGATTCTGAGGTCAGCAAATGAGAAAGTCCACAAAACACATGTAGACTGTGTAGGCGTTCTCCCACAAACCCTCTAATAGTGATCTAAGGATTTTCTAGGGAGGCTGAAAAGTGTGATGGAGCATACCCTCTGGTCCCCTATGGTACATATGTAAACCACCACCCCAGTTTGCCATTTCTCAGGCACCGTATCCATCCCCCACACGAACAGGCACGTCAACCAAAACTGCCCAACAACGTCCAGAGCCTTCAGCATCTCAAAGTGAATCTCATCCACAGCTGGCACCTTGCCGCTGAGGAATTACTCTAACTTAGTGAGAGATACTGCTTCTCCTTTTCTGTCAACCTCACACTCAAATCATTAAACTAAATGTAAGACAGAGGCAAAGTGAGCAAACACATTTGAAGTGAAAAATGTGATATAATACCAACTACCGCTATAAAAAAATAAAAGTATTCATCCCCTTAGTTACTGCATCCACAAAACTCACAAACTGAAAATGAACTGAAACATTAGGGGACCTTTCTAAATGAGTCCAGGAGCATGGTGACGACTCATCCAGAAAGTCACAAAACGAGCTCGATAACATCCCCTTATCTGCAGCTTTTCTCACCTCAACGGCCAATTGCCACAGCTCTGCCATCTGAAAGACACGCGGTCGAAACGGCCTCAAGACAATGATCCCAAGCACAAGAGTGAGTGGACCTCAGAATGTACGTTGTGTCTGTTGAAGATCTGGAACAGTTTGGTCTGAGATGAACAGATCCACGTCCACAGTGTGTGGACCCGCTTTTCCTTTACCACTTGAATATTAATTTAAAGGCCGAGCCTCCGAAAATAAACATTTTTGGCGACTCCAGTTTTGTCTCCATTCTTCTCAGCCACGTTTTTTGTCTCTCAGCTCTGTGCAGAATCGAGCAATCTGAACAGCCTCAGCTCTCACGTCAGCTTATCGGCTTGTGTTGCCCTCTGCTCTGCCATATCTGGCCCAGGAAAAAATGACATCCACAGCTTGGTCGAGTTGAGAAAAGCTATCTGTCTCCCCCAGAGGACCCAGATCACGTGCTGGCGAGCCGCTCACTCAGTATTGTGTAGATGTCTGGTACTCAGAGCGGGCTGGTGGGCCAGGATGAAACCCAGAGTCATTGTCTATCCAGTCCCCTGCTACAGCGGCGCGCTGGTGTCATGCTCACTCTCTTTGACTTTGGAATTATGGCGAGGATTTAGACTTAGCCAACAGGAGGGGGTGCGGGATAAGACGGATTTATTTCACCTCATCTGGAAAATGTCTCCTCTCCCATTCGAGCACTTCAGTGACTCTTTATCCTGCCAGTGGGAGAGTGGACACTCCGCTTGTTCACTGAGCCATGGAACAAATGGTTTGTTTTTCTGTTGTTGCTAAGCTCTGTTCGGGGGATATTGTCACCGCCACTTGTTACACAGAAAGGTCAAAAGCTTAGACCCAGGCATGTTTAAATTTGTCTTTCCATTCAAAGTGGCTAGGAAGAGCCAAGCACTCAAGTCAAGCAAAGGCATCACAGCGTGACAAGATAACATTTACGGCCTTGAAGGGCCATAAACCTTTCACAGTGCACCTATAGAGCTGTGCCTCTTTCCAGCTTAGCGTCATCTTCCGCTTCTGGTGAACAAACAGAAAGTTTTCTGAATAAACAAAACACAAAAATGTGCGTGCTTCCTAAAAAAGTCCAGCCAAACTGAGTGTTATCATTATCCTTTAACGCAGAGTTATCAGCTTTACTTTGTGAGATACCGTATGTGGCAAACTGGGGAAATCCAGCAGGCACAGAAATATTACTAATGGCACAGTGGGATTTGATGACGAAGTTCTTTTAGTGAGAAGATGAAAGCAGGACTTTGAAATGACAGACAACAGTTTGCATTCGGCTGTTGGTGTGTTTTAACCTTTCCCTAGCATTCCCATTCCCTTTGTGCATGAACATCGTTGGCCATAATATGTCAAGGATAATTATCTACTGAGCCCGAAAGCATGTGTTGATACCCACTTTGCCTATAGTTATGATGTTGATGACAGAGATCAGCGGTTGGTAGCCGACATACAACCCGGCTACTAAATCTCTTTATCCAATTAAGGTTTGAAAGCTGGAGAAGATCCATTGAATCAATATCCTGGTATGAGCTCAGAGTTGCTTCATCGGTGTCAAAGTCTTGTTTCAGGTGGCATCCTAACATGACAATATTTAGTATATTTAATACTTTAACAGTAACACAGGATTGTGTGTGCTTTTGAATTTGTGGGTTTCACAGGAAAAAAAGAGGAGCACTGACGCCAATCCAAAAGTAGAGCTGCAATACTGGCAAAGTGCTGTATACCAAAACAAAGCTTAAAGCTAAGGGCGAGTGCAGAGTTGTAATAATGGCCCAGGGGTTTGTCACCATGAGGGACATTTTTTATAATAAACAGACTCTTTTGATCCATTGTTAATACTGAAAAATATTGATTAGTACAACTTAAATTATTGCTGTGATTCAGATCTGAGCTTTGGGGGACAAACAAACAAAAGAGCTGTGGATTCTTTAGAGCTGCTATTGACTTCAGACACAATCTAATTTATTCTTGCCTGACTCTTGTTGACATTAGGCTTTATTGTCCAAAGAAATGAAGACTTTGACTGATTAACACTGAGTCATAAATGGAAAGAACGTAGTGTATGATGATAGGAGTTAGGAATTTACACAACTACCCCATTCTTTTATTTTGGCCTTTATCGGGGAGCAGACAGTAGATCAGACAGGAAAGAAAAGGGGAAGACATGCAACTAACTGGTATTAAACCCGGGACGCTTTGATTACACGAAAGACACATACAAATAATAATATGTGATTATTAGATTCATCATTGAGTGGAAGAAACTAGTTCATATCAGGTTCAGATATCAAGGTTTTTCACAAGAACAAAATGAATCAGGTCTCAGTGGTTGTGTCACGATAATGACAGACTACATGCCTATGCTATTAATTATGTGAATACAGTTATAAAAAAACATACACTAACATTATTCTCATTTGTAGGCGAGGTTCTGCGGATTGCACTTAATACTTTGGCACATTTGCAGCAAGATGCAAGATAAACTAATAAACGAATAAATCTCAGAAAAGGCTGTGAGCTAAACTTTGATAGATGATATCTGATATGCAGAAGGGTCATTTAGGTGACAAACGCTGATATGCCTTATAGATTTTGATGCTAAATTAAACAAGTATAAATTGGTTAAAATGTCGGTTAATGTCAGTGTTCCAGGTCAGCTGATTCAAGCATTATAATGCATCATACTTATGATTTGGTAGATCGCTTACAACTTACCAGCCTAGTAATTATGTGGGATTTAGGCTTTTTTTGAGCTTGTATCATGTGGATAATATGACATGAAAATGACTTGCCGACCTGGTGTGGACCTGGTGCCTGCCAGCCTATAGATATGGTGCTGAGGATAACAAATAAATGGGCACAACTACATAAACACAAACAAATAGAGGATAAAGAGCAAAGGGCCAAAAACCAAACCCTGTGGGACACCGCAAAGGGATATGAATCAACTTATCAAGAGTATTTTTCAAAGCTTTTTTTTTTTTTGTTTAACCAGATGAAAACCCACTGACATTGAAAACTCATCTACAATGGCGACTTGGTCAAGAGGTCAGCAGCATGTGTCAAATTAATGTAGTCAATCCTATAAAGAAGCACAACGTAAGTCAGTTGCGATCAGTCTAAATGTGTTTTATGTGCAGGAGCTTGATGAGAATGTGATCTGTAGGTAGTAGGTGGCACACCAGTGAAATCTTCCTATAACACACCCCCACCAAAAGAGTCTCTTCCTGTTTCACACTTCGCGTTTCACCCCTAAGCCAGGGTGATGAATAGAACACAGCTTCATCTTCTTAGAAATACGTCCAGATCCATGTCAGCCATTCAGGTCAAGAGAAATCCAGAGACATGGAGACTGGTCTTAATAGATCATTTGTTCCATAATTAATACTGGTCAGAGCAAGTGGGTTAAAGAAAGCTCGAAGGCTCGCTCATACTTTGTAGAGTTTAAAGTATTTAGAAACTGAAGAACAAACTGGAACCTCAGTAAAGTAATCAGAAAAGTTGCCCTGTGGACACTCCTGCCTATTGGTTGCTATAAGTAATTATGCTTGTAATTGCATGAATCTATTTAATTGACCATTCACGGGGGGCTGGTTGTGTATAGGAAGTCTTCCTCCACTGCTTTTCAAAAACTACGAACAAAGGCTGTACATAGCGAGATCTTCCTGTGTCACATCTGCATTACCTAGCTTTCAGTTGCACGGGAAGTGAAAGCCAGAGAATTAAAAATAACCCCTTGTAGTTGTGCACGTCTTGAGAGCATCCGAATGCTTGAAAGATCAGAGTGAGGCCTTTTGTGCTGAAACAGTTTTTCGATGCAGCGACTGTTCAACATATTTCATCACTTCACGCTCTGAAGGTCTGATGCTCATTGTTGTGTTTCAGCGTTGATAAGAAGCACGAAGCTGACGTCTTTAAACCCAATGACAGGCCTTAGATTTCAGAATATCCACTGTGTGCTTTTATTAAACGTGAATCTAATAGAAGAAAATGTTTTGTGTGCTGAAAAACGCATATTTCTATCCGACAGAAAAAGATTTGTGAAGCTGACGTGACAGCCATTATCAGTTATTCTCAGCAAATAATTATGGTTCTGCAGGCTACATTTACCTCCCCGCATGTTCAGTAGGTTCCGTACACCGGATAACGTGGACACATCTGGCAGCTGGAGTAAATATGACAGTTGGAGAAGGAGGTTTGTTTGGATGGGTAGGAGACCAAAGAGTGGACTAGTAGAAGAACGAAGCAGCTTCCACCTTTAAACAATGAATGTAACCCAGATTCTGAATCTAAGAAAGTTGTAGCTCCACTTTTTTATTGTAATATAATACAAATGGGTGGGCTGGATCATATCTTAAAATATGGGCTGCAAACAATGAGGGTCCATCAGTGCATCTTGTACCCATAAGTCTATCAACTGAAGGCAAAAACAAATCACCTCAGGCTACACGACTTGTCACCTCGCTCTGTTGCACCAGAGACAAAACGAATCGGCTCCTATTGTTCAACAGTAGCGACTTTTTAAAGCCAGGAAGGCTTAGTGAACCTTTACCACACGATGAGCTTCCCACATCTCATTAGTTTGTGGTGAAGTTTGTGATCCTTTTGCTTTTTAAGGAGGTGATACTTAAATTGCTAGAGAGCAATTATGTCACCTACATGACGTTCAGTTGACATCTTAGTGTAAAAGATGTTAGGCACGAAGGTGTGGACAGGACTTAGTCGTTAATCATCCTGCTCTTGTACACTGGAGTCTGAGGAACAAAGTTTGAATTGAGATTAACAGTTCTCAACAGCTGCCACAATGGCAGGCCACACTCACAGGTACAGGGACACAACTGCTGCTCAGGGGGGATTCAGGGGAGCGGAGCGGTAGCAGACGGGGGGAAGAGTCTCCAGTAAAGTGGGTCAAGTGGAAATGATGGACCACATAATATTCTTGGTCAGCAATTCAAGCACAGTTCATTACCAGAAGAGCCAGAGAGCAAACAGAGCCGACAAGGGCCGGGCAAGAGCTTAATCACAGTTCAAGCACAATTCAATACCAGTGAGGCCAAAGAGCAGACAGATCCACCGAACGTAAAGAACAGAGGAGGATGAAGGCAAGAAATGTAACCAGGCGGCACGGCGATTGGCAGAGCTCCTCGTCAAGTGCGACCATTTGTTAATCTGCCTCAATACTTCATGCACTGCATCAACAAACCTAGCAAAAAATAAAAAATTCAAAGGGAGGGAAGGGTCTCGCTGTGGGGATCTATGTGTGAACCAACATGATCAATGTCCATATTGTGTCTGTGATCTCATTTGTGCAGCACGCTGGTCTGTGCCGAATAGTTTGGAGTAGAATGGTCGTGTTGATTCGATGATCACGCACAGAAATCAATTGAATCGTCACATGTGCACGATCTTCTGCTGTGAGTTGCATTCTCCTATCATTGTCCAGAGTTCACATATGAAACAGGCTCATAACTCAACACTTTATTTATATAGCGCCAATTTACAACAAGGTCATCTCAGGCACTTTACATAATAAAGTCAAGACTATACAAACATTTAGAGAAAACCCAACAAATCCCCCTTGAGCAGCTATAGGCAACAGTGGAGAGGAAAAATTCCCTTTAACGGAAGAAACCTCCAGCAGAACCAGGCTCAGGGTGGACGGACATCTGCCTTGACCGGTTGGGCTGAGTGGAAAGTTAAAGGAGAGAAAAGAACAGAGCAATGAAAGCAACAACAGAACACTGGGCAGGTTGGTAGGACCAGTAGCTGCACACTGGAGGACACACAGCTCCAAAGCTGGGGACACCGAAGGACAGGGACAGAGACAAAGAGGGTGAAGCACAACTATGGGAGGACTATAACTAACTATAAGGTTTTGAGCTTCGTCTTAAAAGTAGAGAGGGTGTCTGCTTCCCAGTTCCACAGCAGAGGAGCTCGATAGCTAAAGGCTCTGCCTTAATAATGAACTGCATTATTAACTTGATAACAGTAATAGCAAATTTTCATATCCACAAATCTACTTTTAAAAACGGACTGAATAAATTGTACATATATTACCGTTTACTGCTTGGGGACATGTATCTTATTGGCCCAATAACTAGCCAAAGGATGTGCATTTGTGTAGATGGGCCACAGAAATGTATTCCTACTGTATCCATATTTGCAGTTTGTTCCTTTGATCCAGGCTGTTTGAACATCTTGGGGAAAATTACTGTGAAGCTGTCGTGTGGTGCTGAAATATCAACAGACACTTTGTGGGAACGTCTGATTTTGAATACACATGTCACATGGCCTGAATGTGCTCAGGTTAGGGGGTATCAGAAAATACTTAACGGGGTCAGTATTAACATTTATCTCTATTCTCAGATCTGGCCTACAGCATGCCACAAAGTCTTATCCTTAAATCTTCTGTGCATCATCGCAGGGCTAAGAAATTACCTCACAGACAGAAGGTCTTTGTTTGGAGCCAGCTACTTGCCGCCTTTGTGTGCAGAGTTTCTCCCAGAGCACGAATGGGATATCACTGCATTTCCTACCTGAGCCCAAAGCCATACAGTGAGGTTAATTGATGACTCTGAATTGGCAGTTATTGTGAAAGATTGTGTGCGTTGGCTTGGTGATAGATTGCTGATCTATCCAGGCCATACCCCACCTCCTACCCATAGACTGCTGGTTTCAGTTTTAGCAGCCCCACGAGCCTTAACAGTATAAGCTGTGCCGATAATGAATGGATGTTATCAGACAGTCGGTGAGGACGACAATGGCAGTGGATTCAGAGCCACAGCTGATTCCAGAAGAATAGTTAAGCCTCTAAAGTCATAGACAACATGAAAAATACATTTACTTTGCAGCACACACGGTAAAATCTGATTAGTTGCGCTTACTTGAAAAAAGCATGCAAACCGAATGCCTCTAACAAACCAAACTGACAGAAAGAGGATTTATATTCCTACTTACAAACGCTTAGTTTATACAATGACAACAACAGTCTAACCTGGAGCCTGTGGTCACAGGCTTTGTTAACTATGCCCCTCCCACCAAAATGAGTGAAGGCACATTACTGTTGTATGCGTCTTATACGATACCACGATGTGAAGGTATTATATACTCGATCCCCACCCTCCCAGCCCTTCCATCTGAGAATGTCGCTGTAATTATCTAGTGCTCAGGTCAGTCCGAGACAATGTGAAATGTTCTTCACACCTGTATTGTATAAACATGGAATATATTTTACCTGCAGAAAAGCACTTTTAAAATGGAATCCTCCATCTATACTTAGCAAACCTCAGCAGAGGATTTCCACGAGCAGAAAAAGGTCAATAGTCAATTGCACTGGGTTTATGAATTGCAACAGGATGCTTTGACCCTGATAATGTGCACCTCTGTGACCTTGTCCATACAGTTTTCAGATTAAGCCCCTTTTTTGTGAATCGCTGCCTCCCACTGGTTAAGCAGTGTCACTGCCTCATTTGTTGCAACTCACTTCATTGTTTCAAGTCACTTAAACAAATGACTAAAGAGTTTTTTTACCTCTAACTTGATAAAAACTAGTAAAATGTGCATTTTTGAAAATTAAGTAAAGCTAACTAAAATAATCTAAGTTAAAGTCTTGCAGCTAAACGTGCCTGACTCCACGTGCAGGTGGATTATGGACTTCCTGACAGACAGACGGCAGTTTATGAGGCTGGGCAAGCATGTCTCTGACTCACGAGCCATCAGCACTGGATCCCTCCTCGGTTATTCTCCCTGTACAGCTGCACATCTGTACATCAGTCTGTTAAACTCCTGACGTTTGCAGATGACACCACCCTCATCGGCCTCATCACTGATGGAGACGAGTCGGCCTACAGGAGTGAGATGGACCGTCTGGTGTCATGGTGCAGCACAAGCAAGCTGGAGCTCAACGCTCTCAAGACAGTAGAGATGATAGTGGATTTCTGGAAGGACCCATTCACACCACAACCTCACATTGCACATTGACTTATCTCATTTTTATTTGTATTATTTGTATTATACCAGTTCGGTACATATTTCATATTGTGGAACACCTTTGCACCTTAACTTTTTTCTGTTGATTTTGTGTTTGTACCCGACACCAAGACAAATTCCTAGTATGGTTAAGTGCCTGGCAATAAACAGATTCTGATTCTACTGGATTTTGCAGTGCAGTGTTCTCAAAAGGCTTTGTTGCTGTTTACAGACCATCGAGTCCTCCAGCCTGGGATCAGTTTAAGAAAACACATAAGAAGTGTAGTTCTAGCAGCCGACCACCCTCCAAACGTTTGAGCTTGCCCTTGCAGGCAGTATTGGTGCTTGAACGGGTGCTATTTGACACCTAGACAGTCAGACTCAGCCCGGGTTTGCTGATTGGATAGAATTATGTTAATAATATTTAGGGACACGTAGCAGTTTCACTTCTGTTATGTGGATCCTCTATGTGCCCAGATCATAACATTCTATCTTATGCTGCACTATATTTGTGACTAACAAAATATGAATTACAAATCACCCATCCACGAATTTCCTGTGGGCTCATTATTTATGCGAGGACACAGGCACAGAGGTGAGACACGGCTTCTATTGTGCCGAGAAAAACAATGTGATCATCTCTGAACTAACTGGTATTTAAATAAAGAATTTGGACACACAAATTCACAGGCTGTTTCCAGTGTCTATGTTAGTCCAGCTGCCTGGTACCGACCTTCTTATCTCATTCTCAGGAAGAAAGTCCCGTGTCCCGTCTAGCAAGAAGGAAGCAAGCATCCTAACGCTAACAAATAGGTGTAAGCTGCAGGCATCGTCCCATTGAAGGGTTGCCAGTTCCAAAGCACAGACACAAAGCTGGTTGCTGATCGTAGCCTAGAGAACAAATGACTTATTTATACACGCCATATGTTTCCACAGTGCTCGGTGCCTTCGCCGTGTCGCCTCTGAAGAGAAATCAAATGAGCGAGTGGAAGAGTCAAACATTTCCTCCCTCTCTGCTAATGTTATTAGCAGACCTGTCTGGGGAGCGTGACACACTTCGCACAAGGCAGGCACAGTTTTATCAATCAGGACTTAGCTCGATCCGCAGACGACACAAAGTCTGCCTAAACTTTACCCCTCCGCTGCTAAAGCACCAGAACACACTCCTTTCTCCACTGGGGAGCACAAAACACCGAGTTATTCTGAGCCATCCTGCTGAGACAGAGATGTTTATTTGGATTCTCACATCTTAAGAGTCGGCGCGCCTCCCTCAGCCAATTTACAATGTGCCCTATAGGCCAGAAATCCTTTGCAGAGCGAATAAGTTAATTAAGAACAGCGAGGGGATGATAACGGCCTTGTATTCTGCTCCTGCTGTACAATAATTGCATTTCATACGGAGTATTTATGGCGGGGGGTCATTGTGTATCGGAGAATCGCTCTCCAGGAAGATAAAAACACTTCATTATAGTACGAGGCTGGAGTGGAACTGAGCCAATTGACTGACATGTCTCTGCAATCTCTCTGAAGCAGATGGGCATAATGTAATTATTAGCAGCGACTACGGTTCTCTGTGCGAGAGGGTCCGTCAGAAAACGACATCAGATGGATTGGCTCACAAACATGTTGCATTTAATATGGAGTAACAGCAATGATTTCAGAGTTCGAAACATAAAACGACATTGTTTGACTATTACACAAAAAAAATTAGAATCTTTAAAGACGCTACAAAATGCATCATTTCATGTTGTGGTTATCTAGCAGGGACCGGACAGTTCGCACAGAAAGATCCGATGACTGACGACACACTTAACGACTGATCGTTCTGGAAATGGACACACACACCCCGAATCCACTGAAAG
Source organism: Channa striata (assembly GCA_033026295.1). NCBI lineage: Eukaryota > Metazoa > Chordata > Actinopteri > Anabantiformes > Channidae > Channa > Channa striata. The sequence continues at coordinate 27,760,538 of CM065172.1, forward strand.
CAGAAAATTGTGTTCTCGTGCTAAAACAAACATGGCGGCAACCAGAACTTTGACACTTTAACTTGACAATTTGTGCGTCCAAGGCAAGCCCCGCCATGTGTGCGTCCTTCATTGGCTTCCTTGTTGAAGCTGTAGCAGAACAGATGGGTGAGACGTGCTGATGGTGACGTTCTAGGTGTTTTCATACTGTGCATCCAAACTGAATGTCCTGCCCAGGTTCATAGATCCACATCCCACAGTGAGGCTTCAGTAAAAATAAAACACTCCCAGTGTGTCGGTGCCTCGACATGGATTTTATTGTGTCCCGCAGTGATTCAACTCCCCCACCAGATAAGTGAGCCTCCTGTGTCTCACAGCAGGACGGTCTTTCGCTTTGAAAGCTTTCGCCTTTCTCCTGAGAACACAGAGAACATGATGTGACTTAGCAAAAAGCTCCCGGTTTGTCTCATCCGTCTGAAGGACATTCTCCGAGAATCACTGTGTCAAAATGCATTTGAGCAGATTCTAGTCATGGCATTTTCAGAGCGAGAAAGATATTCGCTCATCTGCTCTATCTGCAGGACAAAACCGGAGCAAGTGGCTTCCACCAAACGCAGTTGGAATCACAATGGACCAACAAAAAAAGCCCTTTTCAGATTTCTAGACTTCAAACCTAGGTCATACTTTACAAATGAAGCAGCTGAGATCGGGCTGCGTTACGCTATTAACTAATGTAGCCTCGAGCCTCGAACTCACTTCTAAGCCCACTTCTCCCTAACTCCTTTGTAGTGTTCAGCCCAAACCGACAGCGACTGACATCGGCCGACACTGACGACATTTATCAGACTTCACACAGCTCCCCTGGAGACAACTCACACTTTGTACAACTTTATTCTAAAATATGGAGTCATACAGCACAACACCGTGAAATGGCTGAAGGTTTGATACGAACGCTACGCCTTGATGGTTGGGAGGAGTTAAGAGAGTCAGGTACGATGGCCTATTTCAGGTTCATGGGCAACACAGTTAAGAGATGAGCCAGTCAAGTCCAGGAGCCAGTTCAGGTCAGGTCGAACCATCTCTGAGCTCAGAGGCTTGAAGCTCTAACTGAACATAAAGCATTAACAGCATTTCCTGTGTGTAGACGCAGAAACACACTGGAGGACTGTGAAGATGAGACACATTATGGACCACAGCCGTCTGTGGACCGTAGCACGTGACTATATGTTAATCTCAATCATGGAAACTCGTATCATTTCATCAACCAAACACACAAAGAAGACAAAAAATCGTGAGGTTCACGCAGTGTGATTTCGTTTAAATCAGTTACAGAATGCTGCTCTTAGTCCAAACCCTTAAAACGATATTCACTCATTGGCCACTTTATTAGGTACATCTGCACAATCTAATGCAATCCAATACTCCAGCTATGTAGTTCTTAGTTTTCTTTGGAAGTTCCATTTTTTATTTTTCGTGTGTCTGGAACACAGAAGCCGCAAATTGTAAAAGTTCCTCGAATGCTGTTAAGACTTAATGGATATTATTTGAATTTCAATTTGAGTTAGTTGAAATTTAGTTCAAATATGTAAAACGAAAAAAACTTCAAATAAAAATTAAAACAACTGATAATACAAGAGCTTAGTCCAAAAAGGAACCAAAAAACGAGAAGAAATATTTGCATAAAACAAACACGAAGCAAAATCTTTTATCAACACATTTCAAAAGGAGTGAGAAGACACATAAATGGATTTAATCTCACCCCTTCTTCCTACAGATAATTATTGAATCAGCTTCCTATAATCCAATATATATGAAATCCATTTGCTAATTATTTCAAATGCATGCAGAAATAAACCCGTGAAGGTTCGTATTACTGTGGAGTCTCCACATCGGTTTGGTCCACAAGATCCCACAGTTACCTGACACAACTTTATACAGGATGCTGATAATGACATTGTGCTTACTGAGATTTCTGCTGAGACTGAAAACCGCCCTTTCACGTGCATTAGCAGATATTTCAGAGTCTCTGAAAGAGAGAACAACAGCCCAAGAAGAGAGAGAAAGAATCTGCTGGGGCTTCCCAAGGAAACACACAAGGCTTTGCTTGTGAACGCTGTAGCTAATTTAACCAGCTTTGTCGAGGGTTTTGCCATTTTGCAGACTTGGTTTAGAGACTTTGGGTTGTTAGTTTCCGGTTTCAGTGTTAGTGTGTAAAGAACTGTAAAATGCCAGAATGATTTCAGAGAAAGTGCTTCAAGACTCACTGTTAAACTGGGAGGAGTGAATTGCTCATGGGAATGATGAATTAACGAAGCCATCATCAACGGAGCTCCAAAAACGATGAGTTACCATAGTAACAAAGACCGGAGCTGCAGCAGAAGGTGGAATCAAACATTTATGTTTATTTATAGACCTTTATAACCTCATAGTCTGACGTTACTTTGGTGATTTGGAGTTTAAAACTGTTTGAACAAAACTCAAAAGCTCGATGCTGTAATGTTCAAATCTTTTTATCTACGACCCAGTCGGCATCCCGTGGCATCAATTTTCCCACGATCTGCAAAGACATGCGTATTAGGTTCACTGCCCGTAGGTGTGAATGTGAGTGTGAACGGTCTGTGTGGGCCTCGATACGGACGACCCCGAACAGGATAAGTGCCTACAGATAATGGATTGATGTTCTGTGGCCGATCACAGCAGGAGCAATAACTAAAAGTTTATTTCCGTTTCTGGAACTGCATTTTTTCCCTTAACCCAGGAGTTTTCACTCACACCTCTTTCTGTGAGGCCCCTGTGCCCCTCTAAGGAAATGTTACACTTTCCCGTACGTTGCTGTTATGTGTTGTATTTTGATATTTTCCAAGTCATTAAGTTAAAAAATATCCCTTGTCGTGCAAATGCTAGAACCTCCTCTTTTAATTTGATGGTTTTTAGTGTAAGGACGTAAGGGGAAGGAAGCGGAAGCGTCTCGAATGCTTTCCAACCTCTCTCACTGTAGGATGTTGATGTCCCACCGCCCTGGGTGGTGTGCAGCAGCCGTTGCTTCCACGTTTCCTTCTTGGCTTTGTGGTAACGCACATGTGTCGGCTGCACACCAGCAAACTGAAGAAACGTCTGCTTTTACAGACGTTTGCAGACCTGCCGCTGATCAATTGACCAACGTCCTCAGTGAAAGCAGTACGGAGGTTCTTAGTATTGCTGACATGTTTTTTTTCCCCCGTTTGGCTTCATAAATAAATAAATGTTAAATAAATAATGATACAGTGAAAAAGTCTTGTTGTTCTTGTTGTTCGCCTCATTCTAAAACCTGCTATGATCAGATGAAAGTTACTATGTTTTCACCTTCAGAAAACACAGGAATAAACGCCTGGGTACTAACTTTTGTACAGTTCATGTATCCAATCACATTAGTTCTTATTGCTGAAGTCCTGTTTTTAGTTTGTGACAGGCCATGAGGGGGGACACTGCGGACACGTGGAAGCAGGTGCCTCAGTGCCAAACGCCGCCTCAGACACACCATCCTCACCGTGAAACATGGTGGTGGCAGCCCCATTTTGTGGAGGTGCTTTTCCTCAGCGGGGACATAAAATGCCACTAAAATACATTTACATTTGTGGTTGTAACATGACGAAATGTAGAAATTTACATGGGTTATGAAAACTTTTGCAAAGCCATGTAAGTAAGAGCATGAGGAGTCCAGAAGTATAGGTGAGTATTGGAGCCCGGCAGACAATAATGTCCATATCCACAGACAAAGGAGTTCCAAATCGATCATCCAAGATATCCGCAATCTGTGAGCCAGTCCATTACAGATTACACACGAATTATCCGAATCCAATCCAAAAACAATCCAATCCAATGTCCACAATTATTTAATCCAATATCCTTAGTAATCCTCCACATTCAATCCAATATCAAAAGTACAACCTCACCAGGCCCAGGCCACAACCTATTTTCACCCAGTTACGATCGGAGAGAAAGAAGCAGGAGACTGACGTCTGACAGGTAACAGACAAGATTAGGGAAGGCGGCAGAGAAACAGACACGTTACCAGGATCAGGAGACACAAGAATGGAGAAAGAAAGAGAGGGACCAGCTGGAAAACGAGCAGGAAGTGTGTGCACGGCTGACAACTGTGTGTGTGTGTGTGTGTGTGTGTGTGTGTGCGCACAGATCAGGGGGCAGAGATCCAAGACAAAATGATGTCCAGAAAGCTAGATCCCAAACAGTGCCACTGCTTTTTCTTCTGACTGTATGTCTGCGGTTTGCGTAAAGAGGCAATTGTTACAGAAAAGGCACCGAAGACGAGAGAGATAAAAAGATCAAAGACAGCCGTCAGCTGTCGATTCTCAACTTGCATCTCTTAGTTCTAGGTTGTGGATTAAGTGTATATGAATCTGAGCTAAAAAAAAAAATAAAAAAAATCTGGTGTTGTCATCCTAGGACCGTGGGATGCTCGTTGAAAATTGGTGACATGGATTTAGGAACTAAGACGACACAGGGTTTGGCCTCTGAACCTCCATAGATTTGGGTCACTAACGGGTCAGTACCTGGTTATTGTGCGGTTCCCACTTCTCCTCACAGACCAGCCCCTTCACCTTACTCCCCTGTTAGATACTGAAACTAAAAACTACATCAGCAATAATAACATATTGTGCTTTTAGAGATTTACACACACCCCCCAACTCAGTCTGAGGTTTTTCACACATTTGGATCTGGACTCGGATTTGAAAATTGAGCAACACACTGAATCACGCTTCCTCATGGGTGCGCCAGTACCTTGCATTGCCAGCTATAGACATTGCAAACGCAGCTAATGTAGAACACATTACATTAATATATATAAATATTTCCAGCAAATATTAATACATAATTCATGCATGGTAGTGCAATTTAAAATGAACCAAAATCGAAAATACATAGAAACATCTTTGTGGCATGTGCAAACAGGAAGTCCCAGATACTTGTTTGGAGGTTTCAGGTGTAAACTGGCCCATCAGGCCTGAGGCGTGTCATTAATTGTCTTCAGTGGATGACAGCTGGGGATATTTCCACGGCTTTACATAGACTCGGCAGTGATGGGCTCCTCTGTGCAGTGAGACGCTGTTGGGAGGGTTGTTGATGCCCAGAGTAGAAAAGACGGATTCAGCAGTTTCCACGGCGTTAAATGTAAAATTCAAAAGAAGGAAGTTCAGGGCCACATCAGCAAAATGAGGAAACACGACCTCTGACTTACACATCTGTGCAGTGAAAATCTGTGGGTCGGTTATAAATGAGCCGCGCAGGGGTCAGTGAGAACAGCCCCGAACAACGAGCTGAAACACTTTGAGCTGCTACAAAAAGTGCTGGGAAGCTGCAAAGGGGCAGTTACTTGCGATTCACTTTTATGCAGCTGTCCCACTTTGGACAGATGCTTTTGTCTGAAAGCTGAAGCTGGTGCTGAACCAGCAAACGGCGATGCCAGCTGACAAGTTACAGTAATACTGGAGGCTTTTCATGAGCCTGAATAGTTTTATTATGTCCTTCCGTGTTCACGGCGTAACGTGTCGTCGGTAAAGTTATAACCACCACCAAGACAAGTGGGATCATACCGAACCTGAATTATGAAGTAAATACAACAACATTTTTCTTCCTATTCACAGAACGGAAACATCTTTCCAACTGAAGTAACGTTGAAGTGATTTAAGAGAAAAGGAGAAATTGGTGTCAAGCTAAACAAAGCAACACAAAAGCATGTAAGTGCTTTTAAAGTCCTGTTAGTGAGTCACTCACAAGGTTTGCCAGGTTTATCAAACCTCTGTCGACGGGCGTGGACGACCAAAAACTAAAACTTCAGTAAAACACATCTGACTTTTCCATGGATGGAGCGACAGAAAACTGCAGAATCGGGCAGCTGGTCCTACAAACTGTGCACACACAGTGGGCTCACAAAATTAAGCTCTAGGCGCCCTCTTGTGACCCTCCAAAAGCTTTTCCCAACAAACCACAGTGTGGCATCTGTTCACCCGACAGCATGCGCTCGCACACAGAAACACAGTGTAGGCACCTGCCTTCATTCCAAGCAAGGCCGCGAAACGTGCAACAGAACCCAGTCCGGTCCAGCAGCACGTCAGGCCGCAGCCTCAGAACTCCTTAATTCAAAAGTCCTTAATTCAGGAATCCATTTTGTCTCGCGTCGCTGCCTTTCATATTCAGTCGAGTCAGGCGTCTGGCGTTCTCATTCCAGGGATTTAGGAAAAGCAAACAAGGACAGATTGAGCTAATTCCTTGGCATCAGTAAAAAGTTTCTGCACTTTTTACGACTGGTTTGCAATCGATGAGGAAAGGGCTGAGACAATCTGAAGCAAACTGTGAGGAACACGCTGGGGTCAGGTTTCTCGTCTGAGGTCATTCGTCAGCGTTACCACATGGCACAGAGTTCTTCCTCCAACGATTAGATCATGTTCAGGATTTGAACGTTAGAGTGTTTGGACTAATCTCTAACATGTGTGCATTCATGCTTTTTTTGTCTCTCTAACTGGTAAAAAAAAAATATTTCTTTTTTCTGTAACTAATCCTACGATAACCTTTCTTATTGTTTAATTAAAGCTCTGTCTTCAGGTTTAGGTGGTCAATGTTGACATGAAATGCACATTTGGACAGTTACAAATTCAGACCCGTACATGTATATTCTGACTGCATGCCGGGTTTGCCGGGTAATGAAGGAAAAAATATCGAGGGACTGAGTGAGTAACACAATATGTTTTTTGGCTGGAAATAGTCCAAAAAGAATTTATAATGTGGAAATAAATGGTTTGCTCATAAAGGGCACACACACACACACACACACACACACACACACACTGATGACCCCAGCTCCCACGCAAGGCTCTGCTGACACAGCAGAAGCAACCTGGGGACCGGCACCGTTTGCACTTTCCGGGTTGTCTCCATAAATGGGTCATAACATGTGTCCTGATCTCTGCCAGTGTCCCGCCTATCGAGATCTTTTATGGCTTTACTGAACGGACCCATTAAACACACTAGGCTTCTAATGTCACTGAGTGCCAACCGCTGTTGACAGACCTTGATGGGAACCTAGTGCCTAGATGCATTCAGGTGGCTGGAAGATTTTTGTTGTGTGTTTTTAGTCATTTTTAAGATTCAAGATTACGTACTTTTTTTGCCATGTCAACATGGAATTAACAGCAAAAATAAAAAAATTAAATAGAAAAAAAACAATCCCAGCAGAATAAAAATCCAAACGATAAAAACCCAACAATACAACAATAAAGAAATAAATGAAATACATGTACCAATTTGATAGATAAGATTAAGAGATTATTAAAGAAATCTTAAACACTAACACCCTGTGCAGGAGTTCCCAGTCATGAATTCATAAACACCTTTTGTATCTTTTGGATGGTTTCCGGTTCTTGTTCTTTACCTTTTAATCGTTTTGCATCTTGTGGCCCTGGACCTGCGGTGTTCCATCCACATTTAATACTTAATTACAACATTAATTTTGAACATTTGCCCTTTTTTTTCATTTCCTGCGTCCTGTTACGCTGGCATGAACCGACACGTGTCGTCCTTTGGACGGAACATGGACCGAACTCTGGTGCGTCTCAGCAGCTGAATGTTTGTCACTGACTCTGTGCAAACGTTCAAACTCCTATTTGCAGATGACACGATGATGATGATGATGATGATGATGAATTTCTTTCATGGGATCTGCTGTGGACCTGCTGTCATTGATATTGTTATTGATATTCTTTGTTAAAAACGTGATTCTCTCTCTCAGTTACCGTCGCTCCGCGTGAACGTGGAACCGAAACCGCTATGGAGGTTCGTCCGTTTACTGCGCATGCGCGGACCGTCATGGCGGAGTCAGCTGTGGGAGTCGTGCTGCCTTAATAACAGAGCAGAATTAATAGGACAGGATGGCTCAGTAATCGTGGATTTGTTGTGAACGTGTGGACCTGAGCAGAGAATCATGACGGCCAACGAGGATCAGGAGGTACGAGCGGAAGGTGACGCCGGAAGCTAGCTGCTGTTAGCCGCTAACGCTCCGTTAGCATCTTTGAGTCGCTTCATAATATTGTCGAGAGTTTGTTGTCGCATTTGAGCCGGTCGTTAAGCCAAAGTCCATAAATGAGTCTTCAGCATGAGTCAGCACGTAAAGTGCATGTCGGTTTGTGTTCGTGAGTAGGAGCCGTGAACCCAGTTGTCCGGCGCATGTGGGCTCGGCGGCTCCTGGATCACCGGTGCTGCTCGTGAGTCCGTTCTAACCGGAGACTGTCGCTCTTGTTCAACCACAGATGGAGCTGGAGGCTCTTCGCTCCATTTATGAGGGCGACGATTGTTTCAAAGAAACGAGTCCAGTGTCCTTCCAGTTCAGGGTAAGTCCAGGTCTGGACGGTGCCGCCCAAAGACTGTCTTCCAGCAGGAAGCCTCACTGCTGATTCTGTCTGTGTTCCGTGATCACAGATCGGAGACCTCGAGGACACCAAGGCATTCATCCTGGACGTGGCCTGGCCAGAGACGTACCCCGAGACAGCGCCTCAGATGTCCCTCGATGCCTTCTTCAATAACAGGATGTGAGTCGCAGACTGTCAGACATTCAGAGCAGAGGACGGATTAGAGAGTGAAGCGAACAAACACTTGGGGCCCTTGGCTTTTGCAGGGTTCGAAACTGTAGGACTGTAGATGTAGTTATGGTAAATGTTCTGCACTTATATTTTCTACCTGTTGGTTCTCAAAGCGCTTTACGCTGCTTCTTATCTGCCCATCCACACTCACAGTCACACACACATTCACACACCGATGGGGAGCTGCTATGCCGCTCGAACCAACAACTGTAGGATTGGTGGACACACAGTCGCCCCCGTTACAGAATGTCAGTGACGTTGACGGGACGTGAACATGTAAAGCTAATGCTGCTCTGCTAAAGGTTTGTATATTCACAAATCAACACAGACAAAGGCAACGTGGCTCTTAGTCTTCATCACCGTTAGTTCATGCAGTCTGTTACAGGCCCTTGACATTTGACTGTAGTACTGTAATTACCTATATTATTGTTATTGATATTGTAATTATTATAATTGTTATTATTATTGTTGTTTTTTTGTAAGAGACTATATAAAACTGCAAAAATAAATGTTGCATTTGATAGATTGCACCTGTGACAGCAGTCCCTACAGTTTACAGATGTGGTTTTAAGGAATGACCGCACAACGGTAAAAGGCAGCTCAAAGTTAGAGTGAGTGTTGACACTGACTTCAAGTGATTTGAGTTAGTCGTTACGTGGAGCATTTTTGTAGTTTGAGACCTTCACTTTAGTCATTTAAACATTAATAGGATCAATATCGGTCGGCACATTTCAAATGAAATAAAGGATGTCGTCAGGGCTGTTTTAGAAATCCTGCTGTCCTGAGTCTCCCATAACCCATCATTCTGCTGAAATGAATTGGCTCTTTAGTGTGTTTTAAATGATCTGTTCATAGGCCCTGACATAAACTCAGCTTAGTCTGAAATGTGAAACACCATGTGTGTTCTTTAATCGAGGCTAATAGCTGCTGACTATCTCAGCACTGATTGGCATCCGTTTGGGTTCATGACAACAGTAGGACAGTGTTGTTCTTGGATGGACATGGACGTAATGCGGTTGCTGTCTCTCCCGTTCATTAACAGCTCTGCAGAGACGAAGCAGATGATCCTGTTGAAGCTGGAGGAACAGGTGGAGGCTAACCTAGGCACTGCCATGATGTACACCCTGTTTGAGTGGGCTAAGGAAAACCAGGAGCTTCTCATGGAGAACCATAAGCCGCTCGTGACGGCCGTGGTAAGGACATTTCACCACTGCCGGAACAAATCCCACTCATTTACGTATTAAGTGAATGCATGAAAGACCATGACTGAAGAAAATCATTGCTGTCGCAGACGGTGACTCCCAGCAGTGAGGTGATGACCTCCAGCTCCACAGCCAAGAAGAAGGAGAAGAAAGAGCAGCTGACTAAAGCCCAGAAGAGGAGAATCATTAACAGAACAGGTACAACAGTGAGGCCAGTCTTCAACTAGTCTTAATAAAGGATTTGTATTTGGCGTCAGTTCATCATATATGGCGATTTATATATCTCGATTTTCATTTTGAACTTCTACATGTTTACAAACCCTTTTGGCAGCCTGCTCACCACTGCATTACCAACTGAAAACACAAGAAAAGTAGAGCCTTTTTTCTAAAACGCCATAAAAACTCAAATCTGTGATTTGATAATTCACTTGAGCCATTATTATTCAGTGTTAGTGGTGAGCTACAAGTGAGTGTTCGTCTGTGACAAATGTACATCAGCTTCTGCGTAGAAAGCATCGCTAAAGTTGTCCAGGAAACTGAAAATCTTTTCTTTGTACTTTTGTCAGGTAAATAAACGGTGAAGTGAACTGACAGATCACAGATTTTAGTTTCTGTCCAGCGTTAATCTCACCCCCACGTTTCCTTGCGTGAACTGTGTAAACGTCAGTCTTTTTATCTGTAGGTCTGTGAGAAAAGTAGCCGCATGCTAGTCACCTTTTGGATTCAAGAAAACCAACGTACCTTTGCCTTCTACTAACGTTGGAGAGGGATGGATCTTGGCCGTGAAACGTGGCCTTGAATAACGTTGCATATTGAGCTACTTTATTGATTCTGTTCCTGCAGATGGTGAAGTGCTGAACAATCTGAAAAGCTCTGAGGCCGGGGCTGCCACGGTGTTAAGTTTAAGAAATTGCAATTATTATTTGCTTGTGGCCTGTCTTGCAATCTGTGGCACACACTCGGTGCTGCTGTCAGTCATTTGAAGGACCCGGCATCTTTTCTCTGGTGTCTATCGTAGCTCCAGCAGTTCTTGTCAACTAGTAAAATACGCATACATAACCTTACAGCTGTTTAGCTGGTTCTGTTATGTTTTGATCCGTCTTTGTCCCTCAGTGGAAGCGGGACTGTTGATTGGAACGATCCCTCTTCATTTCTGGTGCGCCTACGACACGGTTGTCGAAAGTTAGTCCGGTTGTTTGTGACGTTACGGGCGCAAACACCAGAGCTTCGTAAAGTCAGTTTTGTTATTAGCATTCATGCTGTCCACAACAAGTCTGTTACGCAAACAGCAAAAATGTGGTCGGTCCAGACAGAAAAGCTTGTCGCAACATCTGGCTCGATTTCAGCTACTGTCAAGGTGAATAGGTGAGAAAAAGCAAACGGACACCATGTCCAGCAACACTAAGAAAACATTGAACCACTTTATTACTAACTTATATCTTTGCGTCTGCTTGATGTTTAATCTCTTTTGTTCATTCACACACACACACACAGGTGAGACCACGGGCAGCTCCATGACCCGATTACTTTGGCCCCCGTCAACCGGAACCCTTTGGCTGTCCGTTCTGTCTGGGCTGTCGGCCTACGTGTTGACGTCAGCAGTAATTTTGTGGTGTTTGCTTTCAGATAACAAAGGGGAACTGCCACGAGGCTGGAACTGGGTCGACGTTATCAAAGTATGTATATTTGAGCTTTTCTCCGCTAGATGGTGCACGTAACACTTCTGCACACTGAGCCTGTCACAAGACTCACGATGAACTTGTTCATGTTCTTCTCTTTTTTTCTCTCTGGTTATTTCTGCACTCGTCCTCCAGCATGTAAGTCAAACACGCCCAAACAAAATGATTTACATGCAACACCGCAAACCACTGTTAAGTTGTCTTCTCACGGGTCGTTTTTGCTCACAGCTGAGTAAAACGGGAGGAAAAGAAGATGACTAAGTGTGACCTGAGGCTGCTGTGTACGACACACTGTGGTGAAGCCTGTTGATGCTGCTGCTCCTCTCTAGATGCCTTCACGTCTAACCTCACCAACATGCTCCACTGACAACGGCTGCCTCCACCCTGATAACCAAAGCAGGCTGGGCAGCATCGGACGTCAGAACAAACACGTGCAGTTAAACAGAGACTTTGTGGTGACGCTTATTAGAAGCCCTTGCTGTGTTTTATGTGCTACGTGAAGAGGAACACATCACCAGGTTCCACGTAGCGCTCAGATGTTCTGCTCCGTCACCCGTCACGCTGGAGCGTTCCTGACATCCTTTCTGTCACTGCCATGTTTAGCGTGTGAGTTCAGGCACCAGAGGATTGTGGATGTGTCAAAGTGTCAAGTACCAACCTGCTGTTGTATTACATGACTCTGTGAAGGAAGAGCATTTTTTAAATGACACACACAATGTTACTCCTTTCACTATTGTCATGTTTTGAAATGTTCCTTTCTTCCATTATTTGAATTTTTATATATAAATAAAACCAAATTAAGTCTACTGCTTGTCTTATTATTTTGTGTACGTGACTGTGATCAGTTCGTGTGAGTAAGTAGTCACTTCTACACATGCACATGAACAGTTCACGTCGTTTTTTTATTATACCATAACGCGTATCATAATTCACCAGCCTCCTTATTAAACTGCGAGCAGCGGTGGGTGTTTTTCACACTGCGTTGACTTCTTACCTAAAAATTACTTTACAGAATTGTTCCGGAGGTGGAAACAGTGATTCTGCCTCAAACGGATCTGGTGTGTGGGCTGTTGCTGCCGTTAGGGAGGGAAAATTAAGTTCTGTTTAATTTGTGAGATGCTGTATTGTTATTAAGCCGAGGATGAATTTTAAGTCTGCAGTTTGGAGTGAGCACGTAACACGGCGATCTCGGTACCGTTCAAACTGTTGTGTTGCTTTTTCCTGTGACGTATTTGGACATTGGTCCCGGAGCACTGGGCATTTCACTCATTACTTCAGAGACTGTCTGTCGGGGACAGAATGTTGGGGAAAGTATTCTTTGCACCATGCTTCGGTCACTGTTAATTAATGGACGATAATGGGAGTGAAATGTGGGTGTAATCTGTCGTCTTCATGTGCTGAAAGCTCAGGATAAACCTGTGGAGAGAGAAAGATTCAGTGTTGAACTTTTACTTATTTCTAATGCGAACTTTTAAAACTCAATTAAAAAACACACAAACTGGAATTTTCACTGAACAGCTCAATTGTTTAAGTCAATAGAAGATAATGTAGAAATTGGTGCCTGCGTCACACTCACAAACCATCAACGTTCCTTTTACGTGTTTGAGTCAGCTGGGAATTGCTGCAGTGTTACAGGCGCCAGCTGCTCTGATTCACTCCCACACCGCCCCAGAAACTGGCCTTTACTGAAAACAAGCTGAAACCTGGACACATCTGACCACAGAAGACACGTCCACTGTCACTGCGTCCATCTGCCACGATGGACGACGTTTCCGCAGAGGACTGATGAACCTCACTTCGCTTCGCTTCAGCGATGGGCTGTGTGAAGTGCCGACTGGGAGCCCATGTGGCTGTTTCCAGCGTGGCAGGACGGCAGCTTCTCATGCAGCACTGCCACGTGCCTGAACAGCGGACAGTGGTTTCTGCTCTTGGCCTTTGCGCACAAAGGTTTCCCTGAAATCCCCAAATCTTTTCACTATATTATACGCAGTAGATTGTGAATGAGAATAAATGTTCTGTTTGAACAGAACGACAACTCTGTGATGAGCAAATCGCGACACCCTCCCCTATAACCTGATCATTTTGGAGTCATATTTGAATATTTTATGCATTTTGAGTCCACATTCTGCTCTGACTGAGCCTTCTATATGTAACATACACTGATCAGCCACAACATTAATACCAGTGGCTGGTTTTCTTATCGAAATCTATTATGTTTTTTATAAACACATCATGAAGTTCACCAGCTGTCAGCACATTAAGTGGTTATAATTGGGTCCTACGTTACCAACAGTTTTATTCATTACTGCAGATGTTTTGCCATAATGACCATAATCAGTGTAGTCTAAAATACATTGTTTTACTTTTGTGATTTAAAGTCATCCCAGCTCTGTACACAGTGTGTCACATGTTGCCGTGTGTGGGGCCGTGCTGACGCTGCTCCTCCATGACAGCGTTACGACCAGCAGTGGTAATGTTGCTCAGTAAAGGCTTCAGAGAATTTAGCTCTGGCTGTCTTTCTCCTCGGCCATTGTGAAAACTTAAAACTTAATAAGACGCTACGAGAAAGACCTGAGCTGCTCTGACGTTCAGTCCTCAGGGACAAACCTTCAGAGGAAGGATGTGAATTCGACACTAGGACTGAAATCCTGTCCGTGCAGAACTTCTACACCCAGAGGAGCAGAAGGAAAGCTGAAAGGTTCAACAAGGACCCAAACCGCTCGACACCGGTGCCGGGAAAACACCAGACGGCCAAATTACACACACATTTGTCTTTCTATGTTTGTGAGGACACTCCTTTATATAATGCATTGATTATAACATTTATTCTGTTGGTAAAAAGCGTAATTTGGTCCTCGCTGAGTAGTACGTGCAGGTACACACACATTATTTCCTAATATTGTTGATTAATTAATTGAATTTGTTACCATGAAGGATGAAGGAGCCTGTCAGGTAGGAAATAGAACGGACCTTTGGCAGAAGCTTCTAGTAAAGTCATGGCAGGATTTCTCAGAGCCTCGGTGTGTGTTTGTCTTCGCGCTCGGCTGCTAAAAACCAACTGTTTCATCAAGGCTCCGCCATTGCTGGGACATATTACCAGATATGGGACTTTAAAAGAAGCTGCCAGCAACTTATTTATGTTTGTAGCTCTGTCGCAATTATAAAAAATAAAAATAACTGCCGAGCTTCAGCAACTTCTGAGCTCACCCTGTAATGCCGTGGAAGAAACGCTGACATGCATTTCACATAGAAACGTTTCATTGGAAGAAACCAGTGTCTTCTGAGGTTTAAATGGAAACGGTTGCCATGTTTGCTCCTGTCTGCACCCAATAACCCATAATAACAATATTCATATACAGTATTTTGCAGAAGCCCCCTGCAGCATTATTAACTGGGAAAAAACAGCAAAGAGTTTCTTTAGTCGTTTGTGAGATCTGGCACACCCACTGCTCCGTAAAGCAGAGCTCTGTGTGGGTGGACCGTGATACTGGGCCTTCAAACCTCCAGCCATTTGTTAAACACACTTACTTACGGTTATTACTGTTTTGGCCCTGGACAAAGACAAGCGAACACTCCAACCAAGTAATCCAAGAACATTAATAAATATCTCCTGAGGTACAGTAAATCCATCAGTACAAAACGCAGGAATATGGCACGTGTGTCTGCCTAGAACAGGCCGCCCAAAAACAACTTTCCAAGATATGCTATAAGGTAAAACTTTAGTATTTAATGTCTGTACAAGTGAGACGGTGACAGAAATGCATTGGTTTAAAAAGTGGTTTAAACAGTAATACTAATTTACTAATGCTTTTGTAATTTTAGTAAGTCAGTAAAACTTGGAAACCGTTTCTGTGCCGTGCTGTACTTCTTCCACAGCTGATCCTGTAAATGACACCACAGTGGTCCTGCCTCGTTCAAACTAACACGGTCAAATACCCAGTTTGCAGCAATAAATCCTGCGTTTACTAAAGCTCATAAATAGGTGTTGTTGTTTAAAAAATATTAAAATATATAAAAACAATTACACTCATATATCTGAGGCAATATGAAGTTTTATTTGATTGAATTCATAATTCAAAGAACTTTGTAAATGTCAGGGTGGCAGACAGACAGGACACTGCATGCGTCCAGGTGTAACAGGCTCAACTGTCCCTGAAGATACAGTAAAAAGCTCAATGAATATCTTTTTAGTTCAAAAGTTTCCAAAAAAGCTGGGAGGCTCATCAAACTTTCTCAAAAAGTGAGAATTTACAATTTGAAAAATAATATTTGAGAAATATTATTTTTAGAAAAATAGTTGCTTATTTTGAATTTGTTTACCGCTGTGTAGCATCACCTCTTAACAAAAAAATAAACTTTGAAAAGAAAAGTGCCTGGTCTCCTCAGTTCTCAGTGTCGCTGTGTTGTCAGCCACTGAAGCCCGTACCCCCCCACAGCCGCCTGCTGGCCCCCTCACTAGTCTCCCGTTGTTTGGCCTTCCTGCCTTTGACAACCGGCTCTCGGCAGATTTATACCTGTGTCAACTTGGAGATTGATTCCAATAATCGTGTAAACACATTCACTCACTGTGCGACTTTAAAATCTACCAGTGATGATTCAGGTGAGGAAGTTTAAAACGATTGATTTCCATTTTTCCATTAATTGAATTGACGTTACTTTGTTGGCTTTAATTTTGACATAAATCAATCTTTTGTTTTTTTTGTCAAAAAGAGCCTAATTGGGCTGACCATGATTCAACACTGAGGAGGAAACAAAGGGGGAAATTCCAAGCGCAGTAGTTTAATTATGGGAGCAGAAAATGAGGGAACTGAGAACAAAAGTGGAAACTTGCAGAAATTACATTTGTTGAAAAGTTCAGAATTCAGACGCAAATCCAAAGGATCAAGCTGAAGGGCCACTGCCCTCACACTGACATCATTACAGCACATGAGGCTCAACGTGGAACTGTAAGATCAGGAATCCCCACCTGTAAATTAGTGAAGCGTTTCGCATGTTTCTGCACGACAAAACCTGTAGTGATGCATGAGCGTGAACACCCGACTCTGTTCAACCCGTTTAGCAGAACTCGAGTCTCGGTCGCACACAGATGCAAAGACAGACCCAGAAACCACATATTTGGAGCTCTGAGGGATTTAAACTGGCACATCTGGCTAAAATCTAGCTAGGCTCATTAGTTACAAAGTGTATCCAGCAATTCAAACTAAGTTGCTCTGTTAACAATATTAATGTGCTGCGTACGTCATCCACCGCTACGTTTTACTGAATGCATGACGAGACACTTTACGCCAACACTGCCAACCCAGAGGCGTAAAAAAGGCATTTCATTGTCGTATTTGGTGGCAACTAGTGTTGACGTCATTCAGGCCGTGAAGAAACTAAATTAAATAGTTCCCACCGAAGAAAACAAAAGTGAGTGGTGCCTGAATGACAATACTTTGTTTTAATGAATATAAAAAGAAGTGTGCACAACAGTGAAAAAGTCCACAAACATGACGTTCTACTCCAGTGTCCAATCAGCCATCATCTCCTTAATTAAATATCCATCTCTCGTAAACATTTCACATATGACGGTCATTCTCTACTAGCCGTTACTGTATAAAGGGAGACAGATTTCAAATAACTGAGTACTATTAAAAAAAAAAGTCAAATAAAGAAAAGCCGTTTGGCCAAAACTGATCAAAATAATCATGATTAGCAGTTTAATTAGAGTCTTGGCCAGACTGAAAAGGGAACAGTAAACTATTCTTTCCTAGTAAGCAAAATAATGAAAAAAAACGTAAAATAAAAGAGCAAAACACTTGAGGAAGATGGCAGCATGAAGCTGATGACTCTTGCAGCAGCTGGACTCTCTACAGATTAGAGCAGAGTTAGAGCCAGAGGGAAAACGATTCACTGTTGTCAGAGCACGAGTTCAATCACAACCGGCCGTGGATTATTAATAAGCGCTGTTACTGATGGCATTCCACTGGGCTCTCCCTACATCACAAGTACTCTGATCCATTTCGATGGACAGTCCTAAAAGTCTGATGAAGACCTTGTCACTACCTGGAGCGGCGGTCCTTTCTGTTCTTATCTAAGCTTTTGTCCATGGTCTTTTCATTGTCCCCTCTGCATTTGGGACAGTACCACTTGCCCTTAGGCTTGTAGGTCAGTCCCACACAGGAGAAGTGGAACCACTCGATGGGACACTGCTCATTGTCACAGCCGATCATCTCGCCGTAAGACACCTGCTCGCAGAGACAGTAAGTGGGCTCGTTGGGGTCAATTGCAAAGTCGACAGGCGACGCGTCTCGCTCCTGTTTGGCCTTGCGCTTCTTCTTCTTCGAAGACTTTGACTTCCTCTCTCGGGCTGGAGGGATGGACAGCTCCTCTACGGGGTCGTCCACCAGAGACCCGTGGCTGCTGGCGTGGCTGGAATCGCGGCTCTCGCTGTTGCGCTGGCGTCGCGGGCGCCTGCTCGAGGTGCGCTCAGGAGCCGTAGGTTCTTGGACGCTGGACCGCCGCTCCGCTGTGAGGCGCTCAGCCTCGCTGGGCTCCTGCAGGCACAGTGAGTGGGAGTCCATCTGGCGGGAGCGGTTCTCCACCAGCTCGGTCATCTGGGTCACCACATGGATCTTCTCGTCCCCCAGCTCCTGGCTGATGATGAGCGCCCGCTGCAGTTGGACCTGCAGGCGCTTCCTCTGAGCTGCATCCTGTTCGCCTTTATACTTCTCAAACACTTCGTCCACCTCCTTCAGCACCTCTACAAAGAGCAGACAATCAATTCAAACTATTAGTACAAGAGCAAACAAAAGCTTCCACGGTCACAGATGATTTCTGCATCAATTTCTGTCAGTTTGTGTTGACTGAAAACAGAAGGAGAGATTGTTTTATGCATTTAGTTGTTTTTGTCTTTCAGCTTTTCCTGTAAGTTCAGGATCATTACCCCCCCCCCCCCCATTTCATTGCTTTTATGTATAATGTCTGAAACAACGTCGAATGATTTCGTCAGTATTCCATAAACAAAGTCCTGAGCTCAAACAAAATCATCTAAAATAAGTTGAAGCTCAGTATTTTGAGCTCGATGGGAGACCATCAAGTATGTCAGTATGAGAAATGCCATTATATGACGTATAAGGCCTGTCCTACTGTCCTACTGTCCTGCTGTCCTGATGTGTGAGCAGACATTTTAGGCTTTGGATGAAGTGAAACCGAAGTTGGACATGTTAGAAAGCAGAAGCCGGGGGGACACGGGGGCCAGTTCCTGCCTCCCGGAAATGACGGCAGTGGCAGGTTGGAGGCAGGTGGGGGGGTGTCGTCTAGAAGAGGAGCTGCCCGTGTGTCTGCGGCCCCCACTCGGCGTGACACAAAGTCCCGCTGAAAAACAACTCGGCGCAAACGGTGCGTGTCACCGTCCGGCGGCGGACCACCGTGCGGCCGGTGGGCGTCTGTCAGCGCGGTGCGACCCCGACAGACAATCGCTTGTGAGCAGCTTTTGTTAAACTCACGTCCGCCGACGGCGGTGTGATCCGCGGCCATGTCGCGTGCACAACGTGACGCCAGCGTCCATGTTAAAAACTAAAAAGCGTCCGTGTCCGTGCAACCATGGAGACCGGGCCGAACTTAACGCTACTTCCTGCCTCGCGCGCACTGGCAGCACAGGTCGCCAGTTACGTTCGACAAAACGCAGGCTGGTTCCCCGACAGGCGCACATGACGGCGGGCGGCGGTGGGGCTTCGGCACCTCGTGAAAAAGTTGACATTTCTTCGCCCCACTGAGCCATTTTCTTCCTACGTTCGCGCCGAATTGGCCGTTGGACCGCACGCAGTCCGAGCCCGCCGTGTGTGGGGGCATAATGTGCGTGCACGCTCGGCGAAACGCTGAAATGCCGAATTTGTAAATCTCCCTTCGGAGTTTGGTGCCGTGGCCCCGAGCATGACAAAAGTGTATCCGGGTTCGGTTCACGGCCGCCGGACTCGCTGGTTCGCTGATCGCACGGCTCGCCCGTGTGATCGGCCGCGGTTCGCCGAGGCAGGTAAGAACGAGGGGCGCTCGGCTTGTGACAAAATGGGAACCCGAGGCTCGCGCCTGCTCCGCTCCAGCCCACCCTGTCGGACCGACGTTACCGCGGCCGCCAGGTCCGAAGAAACGGGGATCGGCACAATACCTTGATACTTTGCATCAATTTCGCGGAGCACGGAGACATTTCTTTGTATGTCCAGAGGCAGGGACTCCACACATTCCAGATAATCCTCCACATAGTTGACCAGTTGTTGCGACTTGTCCACACTCGGGTAATGGTGGCCTAACATGGTCTCTACGATGCATAGAGGTGCTACAAGAATATGGAGGAAATATGGGGTAAAAAAAACCAAAACAGGTAAAATCCAATGCTTGGCGACTTTGCAGCTTGTGGGGCAGTTCACTTCAAACAAAACTCGAGCCACTGCGCATGCCTGAGTATTTGCCTTTTATGGCATTGCACTGTTTCCTCTCCTCTGTCGTCATCGGCGGTGGGGCCAACTGGATTTGCAGCGTCGGGATTGGCAGAGAGTGACCTTATTATCATAACATTTTCCCGGGAAAATGAGCCCGTGGGGACATTTAAAACACAACACCGGAATAATTCAGATGGAGACCAAACGTATTTGACTATGGCGGCAAAAAGGACTAAACACCCACACGTGTGTCTATAAGTATGAAGAGTATGAAGTCTCATGTGTATAGACACATGAGCACGTTTGTGTAAATGATCTGCTCGTATAATCACAAAGTTGATTCTCCTTCACAAACAGTGACAGCAGCTGCCATGCACGGTGATCACTAAACGTCTCGCCAAGTGTCCGAGGACACATTGACACGTAGCCAGGAGGGATAGTCGTCATGGACGACCGCTCTACCGTTCGTGTGCCTTGAGATAAACTGGTGACCCGTCCAGGGTGCCTCTCCCCTAATGACAGCTGGCACAGGCTCCAGTTCCCTGCAGTCTTGAAGAGGAGAACCCCGTGCAGATGAGGATGGATGGATGTCCATCATTTTGTGAAATGTTTGTAAAATGACCATCCATATGTTCTACTAAAAGATTAGTAAACTTACTAAGTCAGATGTGCAGTAAATTCAGGTTCAATGTGGCCAGCACTAAAAATGAATTAAGTTTACTAGCTTGTAATAATAACTGGTTTTCATGATTCTACGTAGTCCACCGTATAGGCTCTTTGCTGAGATCAGCTGGGTTCAGCTTTTGTGAAGTTCCTACAGAACAGAACAAACAGCACTAGGCATGAGTCCGCAGTACACGCACGGTTAATGAAGGAACAGGGACTGTGAGTTTATTGGTGTGTGGTCTTTCTTGCGTGTTATTTCTGTACCTCGTTAGGTAAAGAAATTTCCCCAGTGATGTGTCGATTTAATTCCTTTTACCAGCCTCATTAAAACTCTGTATAATAACGTGATTTTATGGATCTGATGTTCTGTACCAGTACACTCCGTGTGTTTCTGTTACTAGTTCTACCATATAGAAACTGCTGTTACAGCTTTGACACTGCAGTGACAAATATTAGCTGATACTACTAGTGCTACTAAAATACTCCATTATGTGAATTATTACACTGTACAGTCCAATCTAACTTACACTATTTTCTTAACTTTACTCAGTTATCAACAACACGCACTTCTTCCTAGTTTTCTTCACATGAGAGTTGATGGCCGGTCAAACACACTGATGTGCTTGTTGTTTTTGTGTGAAGCAGAATAAGACACAGCAGAATACTGTGCACAGGAAACGAACTTCACCTACTAAACATTTGTGAAAACAGCTCAAATTCCTGTTGCAGCTTAGTTGTTTTGTTTAAGGCCAAGCACCTGATGAAAACGTGCATATTGTGCAATATTACTATTTAACCTCTATTATTATTAGAATGAGTAATATTACTAATTCACTGACTTGAATTACACTTCTACAGTAATATTCAACGACGGGTGAAACTGGAAATATTCCTTCTACATGTTTGCTACTCTGTTACCATGGCTTCTGTTACGTTAACTTCTCCCTTATTTACCACTACTGCTAATTTCACCTCAGTCATTTTCTTTTTTAAGTTCCAGCTACTATTGTCGAATACTTGCATTTGTGTTTTACCTTAACTGTCAGTATTACGAACATAGAGATTACTGCTTTACCTATTATCATTAGTTAAATATTGCTAACCCTTTTATGGCTACTACAAATATTGCTCCAGCAGCTCTTGCTGTTATTATAACTACTACTATATTGGGACAACTGTAACCTTACTATTAGTAAAACATCTACAACTGTATTGTTATAAATATAGCTGCGGTACCATTACCTTGAGTTATGCTTTTGTGCCTCTATTATTACTCATGCTACTACTGACTCACTAAGGGTATCACAGCCCTCCCCTATTAGTAATAGCAGCAATTTAATAAAGCTGACATTTTCAATAATCCCACACATACAGTGAAGGATCATGGACATGGGTTTCCTACAGAGGACAGAAAATGGGCCCATCCCGCTGACTGTCGACAGCTAGAAACACGATAAGTCACTTTACAGGTTGACTCCACTAACAGACTGTATTTTTATATATTTTGTTGTAGCTGCGTTTTGTCCCCTGCGTCAGCGGGTCTCTTCATAGTTTCGTTTCTTCCTGCGACCTTTCATCCCTTCCTGCCGTCACGCTGGTTTCGTTTCGTGGACTGTTGGAAGCAGCTTCAAAGAAGCAAAGCGCGTATGAATCTACACGAGCGCTTCCGGATTGTGTTTTCAAAATAAAATCCGTGCAGCGTCCCTCGTGACAATACGGATGACGCCTTTTTCCAGGTAACAAAGAGCAAAGGTAAAGAGATGACAAAATATGCGACAGAAACAGGAACCACCTGCCATCTCTGTGTTTCTGTGGTGAAAGAAGTAAAACATCTTTAACGCAAAGCTGAAAGAATTCTAGATTTATATGAGTGCATTGTTTGTTTGTTTTTTGGTAGTTGATTCAATTCCGAATAAACATGTATCACTAAAGATGTGCGGATCTGGAGGTACAACGTTTCCCTCTGAGATTCAGTGTTTTGTATGTAAGGCAATATAAAAGGAAACACGCAGTGCAAATATTTCATTTTTTGTAAATTACATAATGTACTCGTACTGAATACGAAAATACAGAATAAAATAGAGCCATTAATTTGTATCTGGATATTATTTTATAATCTGAAATCGAAATCAAACACATGGATTTTTTCATAATCTCCTTAAGTGATATTTTATTAAACAATACACTCAACCTTATAACGTATAATATAATAACCTTTCACTCTACAACTATGTCCGATTTACTTCCAAAGTGCAGGCGTGTAACTTCCGGCGCGTCGTATCGCGGCTGTGCTTCGCGGAGACGCAGCTGTGTCACTGCACAGTGAGCTCGTGTCAGGACACGGTCTGCACCTGCCAGCATGAAGAGCGCTTCCGCGGCCGCTTTCGTCGCCCTCTTCGTCCTCTTCTCAGGTAGGACACGTTCCGTTTCCGCCACTTTGGGCAGAAGGAGCCGGTGAAGGTTCGTGTTTTTAGCGCGTTAGTTTTGCAGCGAGTTTGAAGAGAAACACTTTAATTTCACTGTGCGAAGATGTTGTCAAACAGCAGAAAGATGTTGCTTCGTCTCGGGCCTGGAGTGTGGAAAACAGGATATAATAAATAATAAAAAATACATAAATAAATAACCGGTGTGCAAGTGAAAATTTAGCGACACCTTGTTTATTGTCCCCTCAGCGTGACTTCCTGGACTGTTTCAGGAACAGAAATTTCCGCAGTCTTTTCATAGTCCAACAGGTTTGAGTCACATGTCAGCTGGGCGCCTTTTGCTTTTGGTTGTTTTAACATCTGCAGCTCGTGCTGAAGCTGCAGCTGTCACGTCGATCTCAGCGTTGGGTCCTTTGTTGCTTTTGCTTTTGGAGACAAATTCCAAATCTTTTACGTTGGTGGCTGGATAATAAACGCTGACCACCAGCTTCAAATCCAGCACAGTCGCAAACACGAGTTACAAAGTCCAGTCCCACTGTCGGTCAGATAAGACATGCACCGACAACACGTCACGGTGGGAGAAGGGGCCGCAGACTTTGGCAGATGGTGGTAATCAGTGAGGTCACATGGTTAATTTGTTTGTTGACAGGACAACAGTCATCAATGCGTTTTACGCCACTGGTCCTACAACATCTGCCGTGTTGCCGTGATCCGCTCATGGCTTGGTATCCTGTGAATTTTCCCTTTGTTTAGGCTCAGGTCAAATGTCAAGTTTTCAGCTGGGTTGCCTAAAGTTGATGGATGAATGCAACTTGAAGCACATATTTACACTGGAAGCTTTTACTGAATTTTGAAATTTTTCTCTTTTCTTTCCTATGAAAGCACGGTCATTGGCTGAGGATGCAAAGAACAGATCCAAACCCCCTGCAACTGTGGCTCCTGCCCAGGCATTTTCCTCTACTATCGGCCCCACCACAACAGCCGTAACCTCCAACACGACCACCCCTCACGCCAACACGACCACCCCTCACCCCAACACGACCACCCCTCACCCCAACACGACCACCCCTCACCCCAACACGACCACCCCTCACCCCAACACGACCACCCCTCACCCCAACACGACCACCCCTCACGCCAACACGACCACCCCTCACGCCAACACGACCACCCCTCACCCCAACACGACCACCCCTCACCCCAACACGACCACCCCTCACCCCAAAACGACCACTCCCAAAACAACCCCAGCTCCTACACCTACACCCCCCACCAACTTGAAAGTAGGAAACTACAGCGTCAAGACCAAAGACAATAAAGTTTGCCTGAAGGCCTGGGTCGCGTTGCAGATCCGACTTGTATCACCAAAGGTACGTTTCATTAATCACAACAGACTCAACAAACGCTCGTCTCGCATATTTTCTGAACCAATTCAAATGGCATTTACTGGCTTATTTTGCAATTTAGGAAATTGTCAGCTGAGACAGAACTGTGTGCAGCCTCTGACTCAGCCTTTGGCAGTTCAGTTGTCAGCACCCACTTTCAGGAATTGAGAAAATCTTGTCAGGTTTTGATTTCCCCATTGTGGTGGGCTCGATGGCTGCCGAAAGTTCAATTTGTGTCACAAGACAATGACGAACTGCACCTGACAATACTGTTTGTCTAATGACACAGTGACGCTGCCGTGGTACCTTATGGAACAGTGTGACACCAAGGGACCATTTGATAGCCTGATTCTGTCTGTTTACCCTTTAGGCCAACGGAACCTTCATAGTTCAACCAGATGAAACCAAAGCGGACGGAGGTTGTCAGGAAACCACGGCCAACCTCACTCTTTTCTTCAAACAGGGTTTCATCACCTTCATTTTCAACAAGGTACGTTTCATTCCCCAGATTGCTCGCAGAAATGAGAATATTGAGGTAATGGGGATATGTCCGCTCACACTGTTATAAAACTGAAAGTGAACTTTCAAGCAGCAAAAAAAAACAATTTTAAAACAATTACCCCATTTAGCCTTTTGATGAGTAATTTGACACGTAACTTCATATAAGAACTGGAAAGTCCTGATTTAAAAAAAAGGAACTGGAGTTGACAGGCCTGTTCTCAGAGCATGTGACAGGAAAGTAGCATCACACAGTCTGACTCAGCAACATTTGAATGTATTGGCTGCTATTTTTTCTGATAATTTAATGTAAAAACATGTGAAGAAAAAAAAGATGATCATGTTTCTCTAAGGTACAGTCTTCAAATTATCATTAATAGATTTAGTTGATTGTGTTAAAAAACAAAGTGCGGTTATGCAAGCAGAGAGGACGTTTGGGTCTATACATGTGGGTGCTAGAGTTTGCAAAATAACACATTGTACTGGTTTTTAATGCACATTGAGCTAGAACAAATTCATTTGTGATACATTAGTTTTATGATCGTGTTATGCAAACTTGGCCCTAACATCATGATGACGCACGTTCAGCCGGTACAAATGTTCGTTTATCACCAGCATAATAAAGATGGTGTTAAAATACAGAGTGCAGGTCA
This sequence comes from Channa striata, assembly GCA_033026295.1. Classification (NCBI taxonomy): domain Eukaryota; kingdom Metazoa; phylum Chordata; class Actinopteri; order Anabantiformes; family Channidae; genus Channa; species Channa striata. Next base: position 27,786,070 of record CM065172.1, read on the forward strand.
TCTGTATTTTGGAAATGCTAATCGCTAGTTTACGTGAGAAAAAACTAACATCAAAATTGAAAACCGAATACCATATTTGATTCTAGCCCTAAAAAGAGAATCCAGCAATTTCCCATCGCGTTCAAGCTGCCCGTCCCGTATTTTCTACAATGGCTTTGCCTGAATTTAAAACCAATTATTTTTCAAAGTCACATTCAGTTTTTTTTTGTTTCCTCAGAGTGTTTCTGAAAACACAGTCTACGTGAATGCGCTGTCTTTCAAGGTCTTCTATCCATTGGGAGGAAGTAAGTCAAGCACAGTTTTATTGCAGTCACTATGTGGGACTTACTACCACTTCATTAAACTTCAGACCCTTGTAATTAGGTCACTGTGAACTGAGATAACACCTGCAGGCGGGTGTTGCAGAAGACCGGCAAATATGAGCGTAGACAAGAATCACAGAGGAGCCAACAACTTCCCTGTTTGTGTGTTCAGCTATGTATAACACGAGTTCCTGTAAAGCATGTGATCGCTCAACAATTGGTCGTCTTTGAGAACAATGCGGTCTAACAAGTTTGGTTCCATATCTGAACATCAGCCTTTGTCATGGGAACTGTCAATATGTTCCACAAGGACTTGAGCATTTCTTTGTTTGACCGTTGCAGATGGGGACTCCTACAATGCCGACAATAGGTCAGTGCGTCTCTTCCCCGCAAAGATTGGACATTCCTACTCCTGCAGGAATGAGTCTGTCTTCATGGGGAATGGCCTGTACCTAGATGTGAGTCAAGACAAGATGCAGGCCTTCAATCTGACCAGCGGCGACTTCGGCGTTCGTAAGTATCCTCATGCTAAAAAGCGACAAAGGGAACGTTTGGTGGTTCAATAAGGGCCTTAGAGATCTCTAATGGACGTGAAAAGTTCTCCTTATGCAAGGTTATGACACAAAGAAAGTACAGCATTACAATAAATCAGCAAAATGTATAAACTATAACATGTTTGTATGTAAAACCATGAACTGTGCACTAATTAATTATGTAGAGTTTATGGTGGAGCCTAAATCTGGACCTCAGCTCTCTTAGAGTAAGACAGGATACGTCGTGGAGGAGTATTCAGTAAAGTTGCAAACTACGTCAGTGTGGTACTTGCACACAGTACTTGAATAAACATACTTGGATACACCCACCACTAAGTCTCGGCCATTAGTTATGAGAATATTTCAACAGATTTCTCCTCTTAAACGCTACATAAGAAGAATAAATGGGAAATAGTCCTCCCTCTCACCGTGTCACAAAAACCAAACTTAACTGAAAGCAGCGTCTGAATGTCTATGTATTTATATAGTCGGTACAACTGATTCTTTGCATGTTCTAATACTTTATTATGTTTGTCATCAAGTTATTTCTGATGATGAGGCCTTTTATTTGCCTTATGAGTTCAATCTTACAATTACCCATGTGATAATACTACTACACCTAAAGAAATCATCAGAACATATTTTTCATGACTGATTATCCACGTCATAACTGTCTTCATAATCCGTAACAGCATGTTTGGTTACTGCGAGCTGGGTGCTCATAGGTCATCCGTGATTATTCCTCTATTTTGTGAAAGAAAACTAACTGTATTATTAATTATGATTCATTTGTGATGACAAATACACTGACCAGAACAAATCTGGATTTTTTTTCTTGCACACATGTACATAGACTGTTATCAATTTGTACACATATCACTGATTACCTATGTTAGCAGCAGGTTGGACACTTTAGGGAGGTCTGCCAATAACGCAATAAAATTAAGCCATTAAGACTTTAAGAAGATTTTACAACCACTTTAAAAATACATTACATATAATTTAGTTTTTTCATTTTTACATTCATGTTTAGTGCCAAAATGAGCATTAAGTTTAGCTCTACGGAAGACACTGATGTAACAATGACTGGAAGTGCACTTAAACAGAAACAGACCTTTTACATTTGAGTTTAATCTGCATTAAACTGTTTTATTCATTGACATGTCAACAGCGTCCTGCATACAGCAGTAGATGAAGCACTTGACACCCCTGTTAATGTTTGTGGCGTGTTTTCCAGCTGATCCCTGTCCTGCTGACAAGCCTGATTACAGCGTGGCGATTGGGGTGGGAGTGGCACTGCTCGTGCTGATTGTCATCGTGGTGGTGGTCTACATCTTGAGTCGTAAGAAGAGAACCGATGGCTACCAGTCGTTGTGAGAGGCGCCGGAGAGGTCGATGTACGCCAAAGACCGTGAGGATGGGATCTTTGTCTGGGGCTAAAGAGCACGTCCTCTGAACTCCAACAAGCCATGTTTTTTTTTGTCCCCGGTTTACCTAATTTCCTGTTAGGAACAGTGTTTTATCTGAAAATCTTTTGCTATGGAAGCTGGAGGAGCCCCTTCAGTGTAATCTATAAATATAGTGATAAACCTTAAAAGCTGTTATAAATTGATGATTTCAAGCCACACTAAGAAGTTGTATTGATGTTTAACAAAAAATAATCTGTTATCTTTTAATGGTTTTCAGTAATAATGCTAAAACTCCTTTTTAAAAATAGCGTGCCAAAATAAATGATTTTTAAAAAGCCTTTTACTTGAATTTCTGCTAAATCTCAATCCACGTTTGATTTTACTTTTTACAATTTGAGTGCAAATTGAATTGACCAATTTATAACAGCTGCGTATTATTACTGCAGTGGCATGCTACAGACTCCATACATGTGGATTTTGAAAGGCCAATACAAATCTTTATATTTTTCTTGTTGTTTTACTTTTGCCAATTTTAGCAGAGAGAATTACAGAGAAGGTCCCCAGATTGTGCCCCAGCCTCTGAAACATTTAGCCACATTGGGACACTAACAATGACAATACTGATAGAGAATCATCTGTACAAACTCAAATCGTGTGAAGTGTACATGTGTACAAATTGACAAAATTAGAATGATCAGAATCAGTCCAGTTTATTTTACATAGACGCCCAGTTAATTGGTGATCAGTCCTGTGTAGTTATCTTCAGTCTTTTGACAAGTGACTAATACTAGTTTGTTTAATCACTTATCATACTGTCACTGAGCAGCGGGGTCCGAAAGTAAAATAATAGGAGTGTCAGATCTGTTCTTTGTTATACCTATATATAGCTTTTATACGGCTCAGTAAATAGAATGAAACTCTTGCATTAATTTCGCATTATGTACAAAAATCTTGTGTGCTCTCTCGCCCCGGGGTTTTCTTACTTCACTAACTGTACCTGTGATTATACCGAGTGCTTCTGTCTTATTAATCGGCACAAAGGGGCATGTGTAGGATGTTTGTAAGGGATTCTTTTGATGTTCAATAATTGCACTGACTGCTGTTCCAACTGATGATTCTTAGTACCGTAGTGATGTTGTGTCTTTTTACGAATGAGGAAAGGGACGTTCATGCGGGTCATTAATCCATATGGTCTGATCCTTGTTGGGTTTGTAATGGGTTATGCTGTACGTCTTTCTGACACACCACCCTGCCTTAACAGAACAGTTTGACACTTTGGGAAATTTGCTTATTCGCAGCAGTTTGCCCCTTTTGCATAACGGGCAGTCTGGAGAGTGGGCCAGTCTTCTTGTCAAACTCTCAACAATAAAGCAGAAAATACCCAAACTGTTGAAGTGTTTCTTTAAACATGCAAAGCTGACAATGCAAGATTGAATGTGTTGTGCATTACTGAAAAAGAATAATCATAACAAAAATGTGTTGCTGAGAAAACATTTGGACTTTTGTGGAGCTTTTGACCAAGAATATTGCAAATTGTAAAATGCATGTTTGAGCATTAACAGTAGAACAGAGCAAATGGCCTCTGCCGCTAGAACGATCAGATATGATCAAAAGCTCCAGAAGAGCTAAATAAAAACCATGGTGGGGTTGTTTTCTCAGTCTGTGTTTCCAAGGGGAATGAACGTGGAAAACATAAACCATACAATAACTAGAGTAAACGTGTTCACGCTTACAGAGATCACATTTTCTTCTTCGTACCAGCGACATATGTAGAGATGTTGCAAAATGTGCACAAATAAAATCAAATCTGTTGACGGGTTTTCCTTTTTGTGTGTTTATGTGAACTGTCGGAGACGTAATATTCATTTTAATAAAGTGAAGTTGGCCCCTCGACCAGGTGTGCAGAGTTTTACCTGTGCTAATAAACACTGATATACTCTCTCCTCTCTCTTTATCTACAGCTTAAGGACAGAGGATCAGTGTATAGCTGCGCACACTACAAATATTAAAGCTCCAGAAAATTCGTTCTAGAATGATCAGGTTCATTCGTGAGTGGGAATAAAAGACAAATCCACCAAAGACTGTCACTGTGAGCAAAAATGGGCTGTGGATCATCACTTTGTGGCGAACCGAGTGAGAAAATTGTCGAGTGAAAACTACAAATCCAGACGACCTCTGTCTGTCCGGCCTCTGCCATCATCGAAAGTGAGATAAGGAGCAGTTAGCTGTTCCGGGATTGGACGTCACTCCCACGATACATCATCAGTGAGTGAAAGTGTGTGTGGAGTTTGTCACTGTCCAAAGACTGTGACTCGACATCGCCTGTGAGTGTGGACGGTTGTAGGTCTGGGTTTGTGTTGGACCACCTGAGACAGATTCAACTTTACGGCCACTGTCCCTGTTTCGGTACATAACATTGAACAGGTAGAACTTATGGCAGAGCTGCTGCATTGGATCGTATCAGATTGTACAGGTGTACCTAATAAAGTGGCCTGTAAGGGTACACATTGACAGTAACATATAGTTTTATGATGGACACCGGAGACCCTGCTTACAGATTACGGGCCCATTGGTGAAGATACTTTTATTCCTCGTGTGTGTCAAATGTAAGTGTAAGTGTTTTAATATAAACTTACAAATGTAGAAAATCATTATTGCTTTAGTGTACGTTGATGAAAAATAATAACCGTTTCCCATCGAGCCATTCTTCACGGTTTTCACTTCCACTGTCGGGGCCGTGGGCTGCTGGTCCGGCGTCCTGGTCCGGCGTCCCGGTCCGGTTTTCCTTCGCTTTGGCCGACGACCTTCCGGTTTTGTTTACGACGCGTCTGTTTCCGGGTGTCGCTCCGCTAGCAACGATGCTAACAAAACGTTTCCTGTTGCCGCTCCTTCAGAATAAAAGCAGTCCCCTTTTCAACACGCTCTGTGGGCTCTTACTGTGAAGCGGAGGTCGCGACCCCCTCCCATTTAACTGAACCCCTTCGTTAGACGAAAAACGTTTTTTTCGTCTAACACACACTGAATTCATATTTCATATTTCATATTTCTGTAGTTAAGACGGACGTCATCACTGGATTCCTCCGGTCTTGCGGCGGGTGGGAGCGGCTGATGGGGACAGAGAGGAAGTGAGCGGCTGGACACAGGCGGGGCGCGACTCGCTGCTTGCAAAACTTCCGACCCGCAGCCTGGGATCCGTTGATAACGGCGCACGGGAAGAGCTCGGCCGCGGACACTGATCATGGCAGGTAAGAACAAAAAAAGAAAGAGGCGCGTTTAAGTTGTGGAGGGAACCAGCTGCATGGAAATGTGCGCAGCTGGAAATCCAGATGTTGCTCCGCGCGCGATGACTTCTCACTGCAAGTAGTTGCCGTGGACAGAACCGTGCTTTGGTTCGGAGGCCAGACTCCATGGGTGACACACAGAAAAGTTCCTGAGAGAGTGTGAGGAAAGTAGCTTAAGACCAGCGGTGGCTGCAGAATTTAAAAAAAAAAGTGCACCAGAACGTGCTCTGGTAAAAGTGGAAGCAGCACTGACACTGTTCTGAGGAACTTCAGTCTGGCTCCATGGTGTGAGCCTTTCACCTGCGTTTGCACCAGTGCAGCCGAGCTGGAGAGCCTGATTCTGAAGTGGGACTGTGCGATCAGTTCTACAGAGACCAGATATAGGAGATGGCGTAAAGATGCAGCTGATTCGCGCAGCAAACTGTAGTTACACTGCTGGGTCATCACATGTAGTTCACTGAGGTTTTCTGAGCTTGTCCAACTGGGAAGAGACTCTACATTAACTGATATGATGAGCAATGGCCATTACAAAGAACACAATATAATACACACACTGATTTCAGATGAAGCAGCCGTTGTGGAGGAGGACAGCAGCCCAGCTCAGAGCCCACTGGTTGCAGTCAGCTTCCAGAGAAACGCCAACAGGAAACAGAAGTACCTGGAGGCGGAACCCAAAGCTCTTGGGGTACACTGTGTGTGTGTGTGCGTTTAAATCCTACAAGTTAAATGAAATGAAATCCTTAAAATCCTCTGTGTTCCAGATCACTCAGATCTGCCTGAGTGTCTTCAACATCCTTTGCGCGAGTGTGTTTCTAGCCAAAGGTGCTCACCAGCTGACGAGCGAGATACCCCTCTTCATTTCATCTCTGCTGGTAGGTGCAAGGCATCGTGGCCGTGGCTGTCATCTGCACGTCTCTGTCGTCTCTTGTGGTCAATAAGTAGACAAGCTCTTCCCGATCTACAGCTAGTAGAAAAAGCGGACGCAAGACCACAAAACCTTTAAAATATGTTTTAAAGCAATGCAGAGACAACACGTCCAAACTGGCAAACCTCCTCATTGCAACGTACTTGACAACTAGATTCACATTCTGCCAATTATTTTACAGTTATGCGTAAACATGCAAACGCATTTCGACAATAGCTCTGCCCTCTTTCATTTGAGCTGTTTGAGTTTCATGAGAGAGAAACTATGATTTTCCCGCACAGTGCTCACGAAGCGTCGGCCATCACCTGTTGTTATGTTCCTTTGCTGACCCATTCTGTGTATGTTGCTCATGGCACCAGCGGTTTCTTTCTTTTTCCGAAAGTTCTAAATTGTTTTATTGAATATGTCCAATATTTGTACAATGCCTGTTCCGCTTTTCTCAGATTCGCATGTGCAGCCCTGAATTTGAGACTGTTCTGCTGCATGTTTTGATGGTTTTATTGTCCCTACAGCTGGTGATAGCTGGGAGTGTGGCTCTAGCAGCACGGAACCTCCATCTGCCAACAGTGAGTGACCACCAGTAGTCTATGAAAAAGTCATAAGAAAAGCAATATAAACATCAAACTATAATAAACCAAATACCCAAGTGATTGGAGAACTATAAGCAGGTACAGAAAGAACAGAGAGGGGGATTACGTACACTGGAATCGATGGGGAAGCTGGGATGCATGTGTTTGCCCCCTACATAACAAATCAAAAACAGACCATTTAACTATCGGAACAATAAAGTTGTTTGCATTGTTTTTCTTTTTTCTTTTTTTGGTGTCTTTATGTTGCAGCTGAAAGCGTGTTTGGGGATGCAGATCGTGGCATGCGGCGCCTGCGTTGTCAACCTGATCTGTACTCTGGTGAAAATGGACGACATGCCCCATTATTTCTGGCATTATTACTATGACAGGAGGACTCCTCAGGCTGAAATGTTCAGTAGATTTGAGGTGACATGAGGCTATTTGAACAACACCATTTGAAAAAAGTTTTTTGAAAATATTCTTCTCTTCTATAGTTTTTTCTGATGACTAAAACCACAAAAAACAATTATGAAATTGTAATAAAATTATCACATTTTAGAAATGAAAGCAGATGACATTGTGAGTTGGAGCATGTAAAGTGTAAACTAGACAATAAAAATTAAAAGCGCTCTGATTATGATTTGGATTTTAAGCGGGTGCCTGGAGCGTAACTGGAGTTTCGTGAGACGAAAGTAGTTTTAGTAGAAGTGGGAGTTGGGCTTTACAGGAGATGAGAGAAAAGGTGTGCGACAGGCGTCTGTTTTAAACCCACCTAATCTGTGTCCGGCCTTCAACGCTGTAAACCACAGTTTACTCCTCAATGTGTCTTGGCAGAGGCGTGTATCCTGCCCTCAGTGCTTGGCCACAGGCGTACCGCAGGGCTCTGTTCTTGGCCCTCATCTCTTCTTCATCTATATCCCACTCCTGGGGTATGGCTTCCATCATTGCCGTATCAATGACACACACCTCTTCCTCTCCTTTCCACCGACTGACTCCATTATCTCGTCATGCATTTCATGTCAAAGGGACATCTCGGCACGGATGAGAGCGAGACATCTTCAGCTCAGTCTCTCCAACCCAGGATCTTTTTGCGTTGACCCCAAAACGTTGGCCAGAAATCCGGGGGGGCATAATGAACGACCTGCTAGGCTGACAGCCTCCCCCCATAACTCAGGCATGCAGACTCTTCCTGTACGACATCCGTAAGATCAGACCCTACCTTTCTGTAAATGCTGCCCACCTCCTACTTCTAATTCTTCTTGACTTTTGCACTCCCCTACTAACGGCACACTAGCAAACCTGTCCAGACGTCATTGTAGCAGCGTTCATCAGGTCCAAAGCTCTGACACCTGTCTCCACAGTGGCCAGATCCACGGCACCTCCCTCCAGAACTCCTTCCTCCGGGACTATAATCTCTCTCAGCAACTACGTTCTTTAAAAAAATAGCATCTGCTTCCCTTCCCTTCCCTACATCACACAGCAAAAAATCCCAAGCAAAGCTACGCAGCTCAGTGGTCCCAGGATGGTGGAATGCGCTGCCTAACTATGCAGTGTTCAGCCTCACTCCTAATATCCCAAAAACACGGTTAAAACAGAGCTCGTCTGCAACATCCTATGAACTTTTAATGCAAGTCAGTGTCCTCTATTTTCTTGTGTGCTTTGTACAGCTGAAGTGAGACTTGGTTGTTACAAAATCAGAGCAGACGAAAGGCCAACTCATTTGCAAAAGCAGAAGCAGGGTCCGAGTCAGTGCAAGTCTAAGTTAAAAATATGATTTACTGCCATTTTCCTCTATGCTTTTCACCACATTTCGTTCAACCGAGACATAATCTTTGCACGTGTGGTTTCGATCACAGGTTGTTGTCCACCACTTCTATGCTGAGAGCGGAATTATCCAGGTGGTTCTCTTTGCCATCTCAGCCACTCTGGCTGCCTACTGTAGCAAGGTGGTCAACTGCTGTGCACCAGCTCCCAAAATGGTTAGTAGACATAGTAGCAGAAATAACTGCTGAATTTTCTTCCAACTAGACCAATGTCAAACGTTCTACGGCTAACAGTTCCCTTTTTGTCTGTTTTCTGTCTCTGTCAGCCTGTGATCACTGTCCTAGCCCCCCCAGCCCAACAGTGAGGAGATGACGGGAAACGCAAGAGATGTGATGCAGAGTCACGGCAATGCTGCAGTGTTACTTTACTAATCAATTTTTTCAATGAATAGATCAAATGACTAATGTGTAACCTGTGTCACTTTTAGGGAATCCAGATTCCTCTGAAATATTAGCTCATTATTTCGGTTTGGAGGCTTAAAACTTCATTCACCTGAAATCCTTTAAATGGCAGTGCCACCATGTTTGGCCTGTGTTCCTGAGAGACCCAAGAGGATTTTCTTTTCTTCTCTGGGGTCACTACACGGCATTAGGTGATTTTTGGACGGGTAATTTGTAGCAGGAAGGGCATCGGCCAACCAAAACAGAGCCCAGGGTCAGTCCTCTGGGGTGGTGTGGATAAGAACGGCTACGACGTAGTGCTGAGAGTAGAGAAGTTGGACGTAAATCTCCTTTTATACATGTAACATTTCACTAACATCAGATGATTTTATGCACATACTGTAACTGCAGCATCACAGAGGTGACGGCTGCCAAAGAGTTTGTGTTGTTGCTTATAGATTCATGGCTCCTTCTGCAAGAGAAGAAGAATATTCATTCCTACCGAAATGATTCTTCACTTAAATTAAATTTGATACTGTCACTAACATGTGGATAACAATAATAATAATAATCATAATGGATAATAAGAACTCTAATAAAAAGACCTACAGAACAATGTTTACACTGTGATGCTCCCTCAATTTCGGTCACATGTCGCTGCTTCGTGTCGGCCAAAGATCTTTAATAAAGTTGAACAAGAGGAGCTGTGGTACACTGTTGCTGGGTGAGGTACAATGGAGTCCGTACAGATCCGCAATTGTTTTTCATCTATGACAACGTCATACATCATCTTTCTTACTTTTTCTCTGCCCCTCGTGGATGTGCTGCCCATCACATAGGTTTTTCTTTTTTGATTCAAAAACAGTAAAGGGCACAAAGCAGGTACAAGTCAATGGTAAAAGGTGATTCTTGTAAATCATTTTCAAGGTGCTTTGATGGTGAAATGCATGAATGTGGCAGTAGATACAGGCCCAGGTCAGTCTGCAGTCAGACCCGCTCACCTTTGCAGTTCTCCTCAGTTTTTTCTGCCACGTTTGAAGGTTTTTCCAGTCCAGAGCTAGACAGTTGGATTTAGTTCACTGACGCAACCTGCCAAAAAGAAGGTCTGTCTGCACCAGTCTAGAGGTTGACGCAGAGACGCATTCTCACTTTCTGAATATTGATTGATTATTGAATATTGATTGTACGTTAGCTAGAGAAAGTTACTTCTTAGAATAATTACCAAACTGGGAACTTATAAAGTTAAACGCAAATACGCAAGTTTATAACACGTGGAGGTAAAAACAATTCTTTTGGAGGAATAACTTTTATCTAAACAGTGATTTATTTCTAGTTAGTCATTTCCAGCCCTTTATACAGTTCATGTCTAGTTTTCTTATTAATATCGTTTGTTTTCGTGGTCAAGCATTTCTGCCATTACTCATATTGTGTTTTTAAGTTTTATTTAACTTCGGTCATCTTAAATCCTCAAAACGGAGATGATTTTTCCCCAGTTTACTGCATTACGTTGTTTTTTTTATCCATGTTTTTTACAGTGGGCTTGTATAAAAAACACTGTACAGTGACACATGCTGCGTGCGTGAATGTCCAAAGTCCAACAGTTTCATTTTTCATTCACATTTGCCAGTTTTGACAGTTTATGGACATGGTTTTCTAAAGTTACAAATTGTGTAAGTCTGTCAGCCGTTTCCGGCCTGATGAGGAACCTCTGCACGGACGCTCTGCCCACATGGATTTACATACACATACTGTCTCTAAGGCCACAGTCCCAATTATGACCTGATGGTTGAGCCTTTAGGAATGAGCTAGGAGTTTAAATACAAGTTATAGTGGTGACTGAGACATCGGGGCAGATGGGAAATTGGAAGTAGGGTGATTGTGTTTTTATATCATTTTGTAGTATTGCTTTGTCTTTCCTGTTAGTTTCTTTGGGTTGTTTTACTTTTCTCGTTTGTCCTTAGTGGTTTCACCTGTCGTCCTGTTGATTTAAACCCTCTTCTCCCTTCACTGCTTGTTGGTTCGTCTTTCTTTCACTCAGTCTCGCTCACTCTCAGACACTTGTACACTTTTCTGTCGTCCGCTCGTTCGTTCGTTCGTTTGTTCGTGCCCGTTTCTACGCTTGGTCTGAGGTTTGGTTCTCTTTGTTTGTTCTTTGTTTGGTCCTTGTTTAGTGTTTGTTTGTTGTTTTAAGTTCTGTCTTTTTGTTTGTTTCCTGGTTTGCCTGTTTGCTTGTTCACGTACTTTTCATTTTTGTGAATTTATTTGTCACTATACTTTGTCTACTTCGTTTAGGGTTTGTTTGTTTGTTTGTATGTACCTTGTGCTCCCTTTGGAGAGAGTTTTAGTTTTTGTTATTTGATTAAATTATTATTTTTACACACCCCGCTGTCGTCACCACCCTGGGTCCTTATTCCATACATTACCACAAATCTCACAGTGCCCCCTTGTAGGGAAACTATTATCTGACTATTATTTAACCATCTGACATGTTCAGAGTCATATCCTGCACGTATGACCAGAGTTCCACCGCTGCAGATTGTTCAGTTGAAGAGTTGTGCCACTGGAAGCTCGTCACCTCTGCCTGCGTAAAATTTCACACCCAGTAGGACGAGAACTATAAAGAGTTTGCCGATGCGAGTGGTGGTCCAGTTAGGGTATCTACCAAGTTGTAAGAGTAAACAAAATATGAAGAAATAGTTTCCTCATAATCTGTGCAAAAATAACTTTTCTTCTACTTAAAAAAACATTTAAATTAAAAAACATACTTAATGTCTTGCACTGGCCACATGGTGAGACTGTAAAAGGCAGTTTAAATATGTGAAGCATTTCATCATGAGGCAGCTGTCTCCAGTTTCACTACCTCACAAAGTGTAGTTTTTCACATATTGTTGTGCACAGATGGGCCCCATGATTTTCCATTCAAAGCAAAAAAAAAAGAAATAGTCGTGTTGTGTGAATTTTCATTTCTCTTTTTAAGGCAAGCACCATCAACCAAACACAGGAGGGGACAGAAACATGTCTCCTCAGTGTCCAGACTGTCACCGTTACGTTGAGGCAGTCAAGTGACATGTGAGGAAGGTCGGGAAGATGGTGGTCCTTGATCTTGCAGTGAATCACACGACATTTCAGCAGAATCCATTCAGAGTCAAAATAAAAGGTTGGTTTAACAGGAAGTCAACTTGCCCTGCAATCTAGTTTTGTAAATCACACACCTCAGTAAACAAAGTAAAAGGCGAGGACTGGTTCAGCTTTTCAGGAAGGTGTTCCCCTTGTAATTTCCCCTTAAAAGAACATCTGCTGGTGTGAATTCTTCCGACGTAAAGCTCAGCTCGTTCTGTGGTCAGCGCCACGGTCACTGCAGATACTGCTGCTCGGCAGGGACACCATGACACGGTGTGACCCCTCCGTTATTGGCTGGAGCACAGGACAAATGGCACAGGTAAGAAGGACGCACCCCGGTGGTGTCGAAGCAGAAGTAGTAGAAGGAAAAAAGACATCGCTGAAGTTCACACGATTTTAAAAGCTGCACAGGCTGGGCGGCGGTGGAGCAGTTCGATGCGGTTAGGTGACATTGCAAACGCTAAATACACTCGTTTCAATGGCCTAACAAGCAGCAGGTGAAGGTGAAACCATCCTCTCCTTGCATTGCAAGTAAAAGAAATGAGGATGATTTAGAGGGATGTGTGCAAAGTCGGCAACTGGCTCACGAATGCAATGGAACATTTAGCAGCTAAAGAGCAAACGTGTTCGAGAGACCGAAAGACGCCGAATGATAGTTTGGCTGACAATCACTTACAACTTTGACCCGTGTTTGATTGCATGACTGTTCATAGTCACTTCGCATTCCTACTGAAAGTCACATGCACAGCTGAGCCTTTTAGCAGTGAGGCAAAGAAGAACCTACAGTAATGGAATCAAAACAGAAAAGAGAGAAAGAAAAAGAAATGGAGAAAACGTGGCGTAAACACACTGACCTGGTAGTCCTGGTAAATAACACCTTTTCTCATTTCTGATATACACGTTCTCGCAGATGACATAATTGTTCTGTCGTGCCCCACACAGTGCCAATGCATCTTTCAATTACTGCTGGGTTGTTGATTTAGTTTAGTCCATTTATTTTTAAAGTAAATTAACAGTGACTAAGGAAGTCTTTTCAGGTTCATTTCTGAGCCAATACACGTGATTATGCTGTTATGTTTTTGTGCCATTATCTCGGGACAATAATGTCGCACTGATCCCAGTATAACAACTTTCTTCACTCGTGATAAATGGAAAATGTCTCAGGAAAACAAAGTTTGTTTACTCACAACGTCAAGATAATCCCAACTGTTTGTCCCATATGTTTCTGTAACATCCTTATTCTGTTGTTCTATTCTTATGTGTGTAATAGGAAATGGGATTGGTGAAATAGGCTTTGATGTTTTACCTTTGTGGTTAAGATATGAGATAACTCAGAGAAATATGACCTCCCCAGTGTCAGACCCAAAGTTTAATAGCAGTTTTCATGGCTCCTATCCTGACCTCCTGAAACACGTCCGTGCAACCGACAGCTCGGTGTCTGATACTTTGTTTTGCTCTGTCCATGGAAAACCTCTGTCAGCGCTAGTGTCATCCTGTCAGAGGACATGGAGCCGTGTCAGACAGGGCAGTAATATTATCAATGTGAAAACGAAGTGTGAAAGTAGCACGAGGAGAAGAAGCTTTTTCTGAACATGTGGTGATAAAGAATTTATTATTATTTATTAAGAATTTATTCGATTGTTTATCTAAAGGTGCGTAAGTTTTGGTTTGCGTTGTGGTCATTGCCTATTTTTCCACACAAGGACAGGGAATTAAAACATGCAAACACATATTTCAATAAATACAATGGATAAATAAAGCACAATACTTGTGAATTTCTTATGTGTTTATTTTTTTTATTTCAAATGAATTCCCTCATTTGTTTCATTTCCACATTTGTTTCTTGTCACACTTTCCAAATATGATTGGCCTACATGTGTAGCCATGAGCAATCAAACTAGAATAAGTCAAACATAATTCATCAAGAACCAAGAATTATACTTTTTGCACAGATCAGTCTCTTTGTTGATCCTATGTGACAGGAGACACTGTGTTAATAATTTAACCTTTATATGATTCAATGACTTCACATAAAATGCATTTCTTATAAAACAAAGTTGTCTTATCAATTTGCTGCTAAAATTATTACATAACTGCAAAATATTCAGCAGTGAAAATATACAGGGAGAGAAAACAAACACGAGACATGACTTTTAGGTTCATTATCATTAACACGTGGAAATGAAATAAAAATAGACATAATTAATGCTCCACTGGCAACATTTAAATGTATTTATTGATTTCTAATTAATGGATCACACTGTCAAACTTCCAGCATTTATCCATCCATTCATTACCTGTGACCACTTCACCTGTTCAGGTTTGTGCGGAAATGCTAAACTAACCGCTCCGTTTTATCTGGTGGAAACTAACAAGGTTATTTATAAAGTTTGTTCAATTCAAATGTATATGTTAAGCTAATCCATGTCCCCGAACCCTCAGCATGTTCTATAACCCATTTATAGTTTGGCATGAATGAATGAGAGGCTCCAATTTGCAGGTCATATCACGTGATCCTAAGTGGTTTTGGAGTAACAGCCAGACTGTTGTCAACAAAGAGTCAGAGGTTTGCAGCCCCACTCAGCCAATCACGATCCCCGTTTCAAACAGCTGACCACAGTGAGCCAGTGGGACCGTGCAGCAGGAGTCATGTTGCAGGGACAGGCGGAGGGCGGGACTCACATCAGCCAGATTCACCGAGTTGTTGCAAAACTTCTGGGATCAGTTGGTGAACCCAGACTAAACGGAGGACATCTGCTCCAGAATCTCCAAGCGCCACAGGGATCATGGCAGGTAAAACGCTGCAAATCCAGATCCAGTGTTCTGCTTGGTGCATTTGGAGGCATGTTCCCTGCTCTGCTCCTGCTGCGGGTCATGAAGTGAAGAGTGGACTTTGTTTTCAGATGAAGCAGCCGTTGTGGAGGAGGACAGCAGCCCAGCTCAGAGCCCACTGGTCGCAGTCAGCTTCCAGAGAAACGCCAACAGGAAACAGAAGTACCTGGAGGCGGAACCCAAAGCTCTGGGGGTACACTGTGTGTGTGTGTGTGTGTGTGTGTGTGTGTGTGTGTGTGTATTATGTATTTGAGCTAAAATCCTCTGTCTGTGTTCCAGATCACTCAGATTGGCCTGAGTCTGTTTAACATCACTTCTGCGAGTATGTTTCTGGCCAAGGATGTGAGTGAGATGCCATTTGAGATTCCCTTCTTCGTTTCATCGCTGCTGGTAAGATCACGGACGATGGATTTTGGCCTTTGTAGTGATAGGGATGGAGGAGTGCCCCCCCCCATCAACTGCAGGGTCACCAGCTGCTGCACACATCAGGCCACTCCAACTCCCAGTCTGGAAAACTGGGGAGGGGTGTTTCAGGAAGGGCCTTCTTCTTCTTCTTCTTCTTCTTCTTCAGCGCAGCTAAAATACGATTGTGTTGTCCTCACAGGTGGCGATAGCTGGGAGTGTGGCGGTAGCATCACAGAGCCTCCATCTGCGGACAGTGAGTGACAGAGCACTTTAAATCCACCACGTGGTTTCACGTGCATGTTTGATTTCACCTCACTACGTCAAAATGTTCTGCGGAACTGTGTCTGTTCATCAAGTATAACTGATGTAGTTCTTAGAACCCAGACTGGGATTCTGCCCCGACATTGAAACCAGCACACACAGGTCAAAAAAAAAAATCTAAATGTCTGCCAGGAGAAATGAAGAAATGTGCTTCACACGACAAAAGCCTTTCTATTCTGCCACTTCCTCTATAGGATGAGTCACGTTCATCTGACTGAATGAAGCCTGTTGTTGGACAAGTGTTTGTCCAGTGGAGATTGTGAAGTTGTTTCACTCCCCGGTAACTGTCGTCGTGAGGTTTGCGTTCACTCTTTGGTGATTACGGTGGAGAGTTGTTTCTGTTGTTCAAATGTGAACGCGGTGCGGTGCCAACTTGCATTAGAGGCCCCAACACGTTGGTCCAACTAGAACTGGAACATGATGTGTCCTCTTGTTTGTCGTTTCAAATCGCCGGTTGTTGTCCTGCAGGCCTGGAACCAACCGAGTCATGTTTCTCCTGGTTCTTTTCCCCCTGTGTTTCAGCTGAGAGCCTGTTTTGGGGTGCAGATCGTGGCATGTTTGGCCTGTTTCGTCAACCTGATCTGTACCATAGTTAAAATGGACTTTTTGCCCCGTTACTGCTGGGGTATTTACAACTACAACACCACACTTAACCCTGGCGATGAATGCTATGTACTACAGGTGAGTTGTAACGTCTCATGTAGGGATTCTAGGGGAGATGGATATTATATCACTAAGAGTTTTACATACGGTACATTTAGAACTGCGCTGTGAGTCTGACACAAATTACCTTAAACATTAAAGCGACTCTCGCCTGCCTGAGTTTAGCCTTGATCAACTCTCTGTTCGATCAGCAGCAGCACAGTGTGAACACATTACTTGTCATGGTCTTAGTGAATGTTGTCACACTTACAGAATGTCCAGATCCACTTCTATAGTGGGAGCGCAATTATCCAGGCTGCTCTCATGGCCATCTCGGGCACTCTGGTCACCTACTGCTGCAAAGTGATCAACTGCTGTGCGCCAGATCCCAAAATGGTGAGTCGACACTGACAGTGCTGCATCACGGGACTCCAGGATGAGACGAATAACGATGCTTCCCGTTTATGATTATCATCCTTGTTTTCTGTCTCTGTCAGCCTGTGATCACTGTCCAAGCCCCTCCAGTCCAACAGTGAAGAGATGATGGGAAACACGACGAGTGCAGGAGAGTGATGTTCGTCCGTTATACTAATGAATTTGTGTGTAATGTGAATTTACAGGGCCTTTTTAAACTCTTTTAGCTCATTGTTTTGGGCACAGGGGCCTCTGCTTTTGAAAGCTATTCATTTTTTTAGCTTAACGTGTTTTTCTTATGCCAACTACATACAGCACCCTGCAAAAGTATTCGTACCCCTTAAAATGTTTCACATTTTTTTAACGTTACAACCAAGAATGTAACTGTGTTTTATTGGCACTTTATGTGACAGACCAACACAAAGTGCTACATAACTGTAAAGTCAAAGGAAGATGAAAAATGGCTTTCGAACTTTTTACAGATAAATGTGTGTGGCATGCATGTGTTCAGGTCCTGAGTAAGTACTTTGGAGAAGCACCGTTACGTTGCGATGACAGCTGCAAGCCTTTTCAGGTTTGTCTCCACCAGCTTTGCACATCTACAGAGTGAAATTTTGGCCCGTTCTTCTCTCCAAAATATCTCAAGCTCAGTCAGCCTGGATGGAGAGTGACTGTAAACAGTCATACTTACCTTTTGCAACAGATTCTCAAATGGATTTAGGTCCGGACTTTGACTGGGCCATTCCAACACGTTTAGGGTTGTTGTCTGGATCGAGGTGAACCTCTGCCACAGTCTCAATCTTGCAGACTCCTATTTTAGGATTTCCCTGTATTTGGTTCCACTCTTCAGCTTTGAACAGCTTGCTTGTCCCTGCTGAAGAAAAGCCTTGTGTGTTGGGTGTTGGGTTTCCTCCACACGTGGCCTTTTAGCATCTGGGCACCTTTTTCCACACGCTTGCTGTGTCGCCCACATTGTTTCAAACCGCAAACAGGACTTCTCATGTGCTTCTTTCAACATCTTTCCTCTTGACACTCTTCCATAAAGGCCAGATTAGTGGAACAGTCGTCCTGTGGTAAGATTCTCTCACCTGAGCTGTAACCTGACCCTGCTTTAAACCTATCGTCATCATTTCCCTTCCACTCCAGAATTATGTGTCACTGTGTCTTGTCCAATCACATATAATCCCAATAAAATACATTTACATTTATGGTTGTAACGAGATAAAATGTGGAAAAGTACTTTTGAAATAGACTGTAGTTTCTAATATGTCATTTATCATTGACAAACACAATGACGCTAAACCTGATATTTAACGATCAATAACTGAACACATTGCTGCATGCACACGCAACAGCATAGTATTAAACATCTTAACACAAGCTTCGTCCAAGTGTCCATGGTTCATCTGTTTTATGGCTCTGCTTGAGAGTGTGTGTTTGTGCGTGAATGTGGCTTATTGTTGGCAGGAACACGTCGTATTAGACTGAACATGGAGGTCTCTCTCGGTTTGGTGTGTATGTGTTGTGGGCAGCGTATCGTTTTTGTATTTTTAAATGAACGGCTGTCTGCTCTGAAACATGAGGGGACAGTTCCATTCAAAATGTTTGTGCGGTACTGTGTGAATGTTAGAGCAGGTGTTTTTCTACTTCCGCTTGATAAAATAAAGTATTAAAAGTGGAAGGATGAACGTTGATTATGTTTGGCTGTAGCTCAGTCATCCACAGACCACAGGGTCAATGGGTTGACACTGAACCCACTAATAGTAATGACACTGTATTCAAGCAAAATAACCTTAACTGCTTCATCAACACCACCACTACGTACACTGTACGGTATATGTAGTGCTAGTATATCCACAGTTCACGGAGGATTAAAAATCAGTGTTGCTGTAACAAATCTGTGCAGATGAATGTGAATGTAATTCAAAAAAGAAACACAAAACTGCATAAATTTGTGTTTCTCTTACTATAAAAAACTAAAAAAGATATCATTGCTCAAAGATGAAAGATGCAATGATCACTCACTTAAAAATAGTTTGTCATTCATGGAAAGACACCAGAATATTAGACACAGCTCTAACAGTCATTGTCCCTTTTAGGTTGGTGAATTAATAAACCTATGAAGTCATCCCAAGAGTTCATTTACCTCCAAACTAGGACTCTCATTGATTATTTGGAAATGATTAATCTTTATGTTGGACTTAGTCCAAAAACAAAGAAATAACAATACACCTACCACCAATGAAGAGTTACTGGAGATATTAAAGTACTCACCTTATGTTGCTCCTTCTAAACAGGAATTGTTCCATTTAACAGAACATTTCTGGAGTGTGTAGGTAACTTTTGAAGTAAATGACCTAAAACTATTTATTGTTTCAAGAAAGACTTGGAAGTGAGGGCTTGGCAGTCGGACCAACTTCGTTTTACCTTAGTAGTATGTATATGTAACAGAAAATGTACATACTGTTAATACACGCATGAATGAGCTTTGTACATTATTATTCAGATCAAAAATTCATATCCCACATAATTCCAAGTCCTCTACATAATCCTCTGATGTCACAGCGTGGCAGATGTTCATAAAAAAGTTCATATTTGTGGTCTGTGGCACTGTATCACATCTTCAGTTCATCTGCCCAGTGGCTCTGTGGAGGAGCACAAGGCAAGTCAGTAAAATTGCACTCACTCAGATTTAACTGCTTTGTTGTACTGGCCCTTGGCTCAACAGTGGACGTCAATATATAAAAAATAAACCTAAGGAGAAAAGAGTTAGGGACATTGAAACGTTGTATTTCAAAAGAGCTGCCAATACCCAGACACAGAGTAGAGTTTGATTATACATGTAGACACAGAGACAAAATTCGTCTTGCCTGGGATGCAAACGGTGTTATCTCCTCCAGGTCTCCGAAGCAGCCATGTTTGTGACGGATGAGGTTCCCCCACAGCACGGAGCGATGACAGGCTGGACATTTTCCCTCCACAGGCAGCAAATGGACAGGTTCAGACTTGAGAAAATGTTTGGCGAGGCAGATCACGTGACTGTCCATTCCACAGGATGGATGGAAGCAGCTCAGCTTCTCTGACACCTGAAAAGAAGAGACACAATGTGGGAGCCGCCAACCAGCCAGGGTCTCAGTATCCTTACATGAAAGGTTATCGATATTTAACTACACATAAATTCCAGACTAAGGAGAATACCCTAACAAACAGTATGTTTATGTAATAAGCCAACAACTGTCAATTAATATGTCAGACTGGAGACCGCTCTGTAGAACTGAAATCACACAGAAACAACACCAGCTCCTAATGCTGCCATTTTAATCTGAACAAAGTTCACGTCAATATTTACTGGGTTTCTACCTTGACAAAGCCTTTACAAAGAATACACCTGGATGTCGCCTCCTCCTCGCCTGCAGACTTTAGCGGCATCGCTTTCTTGGCTCTCACGCTGCCGAAAGCTACGGGGATGTGTAGGGGAGGCTGCAGGCTGGGCTCAAACTCCATGCTGTACTCTTGCTTCAGCCATCGAGCTGTCAGCGGCAGTCTGTTCCATGGCGCCACCCGCAGCATGTTGGAGACAACGCGCCAGTTGAACTGCAGGTTCGATTCTTGCCTGGAGCGCCGAGAGACGTGGGAGAGTCGCCTGGAGGAGTGTGGGTGCTGCCATGCCCACTCAAACTGACACAGAAAGACCATGATGACAGTTGTACGTTATTGCAATAGCCAATTTAGACAGAGTATGTCCAGGTTACTGAACACAGAGCGAAACATGGAATTAAAGTTCCTTTGTCCAATCGTGTGTTTTCCAACCAAAAACGGTCCTCTGTTTGAGACAAACACGTTTTAGAGACACACACAGAAATCACTGTTGTGTTGTTCTCCTAAGTGAACTGTGTTCAACACTGTTTTTCACAAACTCAGCGAGTAATCGGACTAATGTTTATCGTTATTCACACATGCTTTAAGGTGAAAGTGCAATTACATAATTAATAAAGGTGTGGTTCCAGTTTTTTATTTACCTTCATCTTTGTTAATGAGAAATTGGCAAAATGGCTATTACACAATTTACATCAGAAATACAGTTGCTTAATCATAAAACACATTAGACAAACTTACTCTCAGAGCAGCGATATCAGAGGGAAAGCCGTGTATGATGAGGACCATCTCCCTGCACAAAACAGAGGCATATATCACCATCAGAATTAATATTTTATGTAAGTGTTCGCTGAGTACCGCGGTTCCCTGGCTGGCGGATCATACCAAGGGCCCTTGCCGCTGGTTCTCTTGGCTCCCCCCTTGTGTCGTCCCGCGTTGTGCTGTCCGATCCGCCGCTCCGGGTTCACAGTAAAGCCAATGTAGACGCGCCCTCTGAATTTGGGGTTAGTGCAGTAAAGCATGTACACGCCAAAGAAGCTTTCTACCTCCACGACCATTGTTAGAAAAGTAACTGACTAAACAGCTGATGCGCAGGATCCGGATGAGCTGTCATCATCCGGATTTATCAGTGGATACATTACTAAATCAATAAACAAACAAAAAAAGGCAGATACAACGACAAGAGTTCAATCAAATTTCAGTTACTCTTATGGGACCGTTTTACTACGTGAACCGTAATTCACAGACACATCCGCTCCAGGCGCACTCGCATGTAAACACTCTGTGATAGTAGTCCCGCGCGCTGCCTTACTAAATATGTTTCCGAAAATTACAATATGTATCGCAGTAAGAGCCTGCTGAAAGAATCACGTTATATACACGAAATATTTAATAGTGCCTGATTTTAAACTGACTAAACTAAAGACATATTTAGCTGTTTACCCGAAACGCCAAAACTTTTGTTTGTTTTTCTGTAAGGACCCCTAAGTTTGTGATTGGCTGCTTTAAAACCTATATACAGCATATGATTGGTTACGTGTCGGAAACGTCCAAGCTTTCACACTTGGTGGCCGAAATGAGCGAGAAACTGTCACATTAAAATGTATAAGCTTTTATAAATTTATCGTTCACGGTGCCATTTTAGTGTTTCAAGACACACAGAACGTCTAAACCTTAAGAATACTGGAGCGCTCCCGGTGTCCGTCTGTGTGACTGAGCTGCCTGGACTGTTTCTTTAGCAACGTTAGCTACAGAACGTTAGCTTCCCTCGCGCAGACATGGTTGTAACCGCTGATCACATCCGGGAGAGACTTACCAAGGAGCTCGCGGCAGTGCACGTGGTAGGTGACCGTGTGTTTCTAATGCAGCAAAGAGCAGAGACGCTTAGCTCACAGGGGAACAGAGTCGTTCCAAAGGTTCCAGACTGCCGGCATAGCTTTAGCTTTCATGTCAGCTGATCAGTGCATGGCGTGTACTGTCATTCAGTGTCCGCCGCAACTTTGATCTTGTGTCCAGGATGTGGAGGATACGTCACCCAACAGATGTGCTGCCAGTTTCAAAGTCCTGGTGGTGTCGTCCCAGTTTGAGGGCAAGCCGCTGCTACAGAGGCACAGGTATTACGGGCTGAAGGAAGAGTCCCAGGTTTGCAGTAATATGTCGTTGCTGCTCAGACTGTTGGTTTAGTGGAAAATAAAATCTCACAGTGATAAATCCTGGTATTAATCAGCTGTTCTCCGTTCTCCGATGCACTTGTACATGGATGAGCTGTGAACCTGTTGTGTTTTGCAGGATGGTCAACACGTGCCTGTCGGAGGAACTGAAAGAGATCCACGCTTTTGAACAGAAGACCCTCACGCCAGAACAGTGGGAAAAGCAAAAGGCCCAGTGACACACTGTCCCATCCTCACCTAATGTTATCATTTTTATTATAAAACATACCTGATACTTCTCTCATATGTAAAAAAATAAATAAATAAATTAGACAAGCACTCTTCAACATTCATAGTTAATATGGATTTAAACCCAATTAAAACTCTGACGCTCCACTTTGTCATTCTTGGTTGTTTTCTGTGCGTTTGTTCAACATTTCCAAATGGGACCGATTGCCAAAGTAGAAAGCAGGATGTTGATGTTATAGCAGAGAAATAACGTCAACAAACTAAGAAGCAATAACTTTGCATGATTAGCATGTATTTTTGCAAAAGAAGTCAGAGGCACATATCTAACCCTGCCATCCTCAAAGCCTGAGTGACAATGGAAGACGCCCCAATTACGCCTTCATGCAAGTCAGTTTTCCACTCTGTTCAGCGTATCATTATAGAAGGAGATTAAAATGTTTTTCAGTAGATTATTAATTATTTAAGGGACTGTTAATCGGGCTGGTCTATAATAGGGTTTCCAAATGAACATTTTGTTTCTGTGTGCATCTGATTCTGAAGTCCAAAGTGAATGTTGGACCTCAGGCAAACAAGTAACAGCCTGAGGGATGTTTCTCTCAGTAATGATCCATCAGCCAAGGTTTTCTAACTACAAATCTGTATAGTCTTGAATTTACTTTTTCAAATTGGCACAGTAGGTGTAAAGGTGAATTAAATTGAATTGAAAAATGATTACCCAGATCGTCGGCTCCCATCAGTTCTATAGAGCTTTTTAGTGAGTAATAACAAATGGTAAAACAATAAAACTTATTCCGTCGAAACTGGCCAAACTCAATTTGTTAATTTAAACAATGTGACATGGTGACAAGCTCCAGAGCAGCCACTGAATAGATTTCATAATGATTTTTTTGAGATGAAGTAATTAGACTGGAAATAAGACGGTTTGTCTGTTTTCGGGCTCTAGGGGTCACTAACAGGCTTTTGTCTAATGCCGGACCAATTTCAGATCTGTATGGATTTTATATCAGACGACCTGTTCCAAAATCAGCTTGTAAACGGGGAGAGTGCATTTAAACGAGCAAACATATTTATGAAACGATTCGTTACTGAAGACAGCATGATATTGTGTGTCCAGCGAAGCTGCACACAAAGGTCTGAAGTTGCTGTGAGGCGTTAAGAGCGCACAGGCCCCCCACCCCATCAGGGCCACGCTTTACAACGTGGGACACTGCTGGTCCACTGTTCTTTCACTGATGCTCCTGGGCACCTGAGGCTGCAGGGTGGTGAACAAACAAATAGGTAATAGTATTTTTCTTTACTTAAAGCCAAATCAGTAAAGTATAAATTATTACTTTAATGTCCTGAATTCCTGGGAGTGCAAAGTAGTCTGAAATAAAATTATAAATGGTAAAAGAAAACAAAAAAGTTATTGCATAATAGGTACCCACTTTAAAGTAACGTGCCTAAATCAAAACTGGTGCATAAAGCGTTTCAAAAACTGACCTGAACCTGAAAACCCTGTTAATGTGTCCCTCCTGTGGGGGATCAATGCTACGCGAAAGCTAAATGGTAGCACGAAGCTAGAGGCATTAGCCAGAGCCTCTTGTTCTCGTTCACAGGGCCCTGGTGGGCAAGAGGTGGGGAACACTTTGGTCTAAAAATGTCAGTCAGCATGGTGGTGTCCAAAGACAGGAAGAGAACGTGATGACTATATGTTGCCTGTCCTGGTCGTATCCCAGTGAACCTCAACAGTGTGGAGATTATGGATGGATGGATGGTTTGGTTTGCACTATGCAAGCCTAATATCCAAACATAGATAAGAAAAAACTGAATTGATCGGCCTATTTAATCCTTACACCCAATAGTCAGGACACAGTAAAGGTGTGTGTGTGTGAGAGAGGAGGATAGTCAGTCAATAATTCCTGCTTGTGTTTTAGACAGCCTGAATATAAGTGGTACTTTTTAAACTCCTCTGCTCCTACACGGCTGGACAGAAGCATCTGCCAGGTTGACATCCGCGGTGCCATGCAAATGTGCTGCCCTGATCGGCTGGGTTCAGTGTCCTGCTTAAACACACTTTAACATAGGAAGTGGATCGGAGAATCTGTGCTTTTTCATGAGCTTTTTACTGTGTTTTATGGTTAGTTATAGAAGTGTAAATAATCTTGATAAAAGGTTGTTCTGTTCGTACGTACAAATCTGTTTGCGGATACTAGTGGATGACACTTCATTTGCATCAGCAGATTCGTGGCTTTTATTTTCGATGTGAAATGGCTGAATGCTGATGTGATTTTTATCTGCCAGTGAACATGCGACAGAGACGCAGCCGGAGCGCCGAGTGTGTGAGGATTACTTCCACCACTTTCACTACCAGCGCCCACTAATGGAAAAACCGACATGTGGTGTGTCTTTGTCTGAATGCGTTTATCTAGTTTTCAGGGTTGGTGAATATGACACACGCCTTGTAACATGTACCGTGGCCGTGTCCTCCTAAGAGCAGCAAAAAAAAGAATGAAACAAAACTGAGTCAGAGACCGTAACATTGTCCATTAGTGTCTCTTGTTTTTCTGTTTGCTCAGAAAACATACGTGGCACAGGGTCTGTTATAAGGCAAACTATTTATTCTTTCATGCTCTTGTCGTTAAAAAGCTTTGAGCCAGGCAAACTTTGTCCAGAGTGGCAGAAATGAGCTTTTAATGAGCCATGACCAAGGTTTGGATCATCGTTAACAACAAGCCCAACTACAGCCTTGCTGTATATATAAAAATCTGAGCGACATTTATTTCATTTGTTTAACCGAAATCTGACTGGGGAAAGCGTGGTGGTGTCCTGGTTCACAGCTACAAGGTTGTGGGTTTGTTCCCTGGGACTTTCCACGTTCTCCCTGTGCTTGTGTGGGTTTTCTCCTGTGTTCTCCCACAGTCCAATAACGTGCATGTTAGATTTACTGCTGACACAAAGTCAGTGTTGGGTGTAACTTTTTTATTCAACTTTATTTATATGTCGCCAATTTACAAGGGGGTCATCTCAAGGCACTTACATAATAATTTAAGACTATACAGACATTTAGAGAAAACCCAACAAATCCCCCTTGAGCAGCTATAGGCAACAGTGGAGAGGAAAAACTCCCTTTAACGGAAGAAACCTCCAGCAGAACCAGGCTCAGGGTGGACGGACATCTGCCTGGAAAACACTGGACAGGTCGGTAGGACCAGTAGCTCCAAAGCTGGATACAGCTGAAGACAGGGACAGAGAGGGAGTCAGAGAGGGAGAAGCACGACTACAGGAGAAAGAAGACACAGAGTTAATGTCCTCAGCAGGACTAGAACTAGTAGCATGAGGAACCACAAAGGAATATTGTGGTTCTCTAAAATACTCTTAAGTTACTTTTTTTTCAAAAGGCAACGATGTAATGCAACAGATTTCCTTTTAATGACAGTAATGTAATTAGTTACTTTTAAAAGCAACATTCCCAGACACTGCTCCAAATGACCCGTAGGCGTGAATGGCTGTTTGTCTGTGTATGTCTCTCTGTGTTGGTGCTGAGACAGACTGGACACCTGGGCTTCCGCCCCCCTGCAATCCTAAACAGGACAAGTTGTTAATGTCACTTGAAAACCAGAGACATTTCCTCTGACGTTATGACGGGGCTCAACTGTAACTGTAGTTCCTGCAAAAGCACACCAGGCTTTTACGAGGTTCACAACTTGTGTCAACTTTGAACCAGCACTAGCACCTAGTTTATGTCTGTCTTAAAGGGTTCACTCTGGCTGAGTAGACAGATGGTTTGAAAGAGGAGTAAAGGAAACTGGGCAAGAAGCTCTGGTAAGTCCAGTCGCCGCCCTTCACTCAGTAGCACTTGAAATTCACGATGTTACACTCAGCACACTCTTGCTGCCTTGGTGGATCAGTGGGTGGAGCATCAGGCTGGGATGCAGAACTCAGTGGGATCGAAATCCCAGCCCACTGCTCCCTCCAGGGAACATGTATGTGCAATATGTATATGTACTCAATGACAATAAAGTGTATTTCTTCTAAACAAGTGTGTGTTCACCATTATTAGTATAAAGACTGAGGTCAAAGAGACTGTAAATTTACAGCGTATGTTGTCTCTGTATCACCTCAGTGAATCCACCCCACAGACGGAAAAGAGAGCGGAGCAGAAACGGGTCCCCTGCAGCTTCAGGAATTAGACAGTAACAAATCACTAAACAATTCTCATATGGTATCGGAGACGTTCAATTAAGCAACTTGGCTTCTCTGCAGGAGGTTGTCGCTCCACCCACACAGAGTCCAGATCACACATGAAGTCCGGAGAAAGACTGAAAGGATTGACTAAGCAGGCGTGAATGCATCAATTAGGTTCCATTAGTTCAACCACCAGCTCCTGCAAAAGACTGTGTCCACCTGGGTCTCTGTGTCCCCACACTGACCTCCACCAACCCCGATTTTATTCAGAACTTATTCAACCGTGGGAGTTTGATTTTCGATAGAGCATCACTCCAGCTGGCTTTACGACACTTAGCTGCCTCTGCCCTGGATGCCAGTCCCACGGTAGCATGGGCTCCCCAAGAAAACACATTGATGCCTGCCTGTACAGAAAGGGAGGAGGGTCAAACGCAGTATTTAGAGGGGAACAATCCATTAGTTGTTTGAGCTTTTATGATTTAAGACAATAGCATCTATAGATAATGAGATATTGAAGTCATCATTGTCTTTTTGTTCATGCACCATATTCATACTCCTGTTTTTTTCTGGACGAACGGAACTTCCTCAGTCTCGCCTGTTTCCTGGTCCACTTG
This sequence comes from Channa striata, assembly GCA_033026295.1. Taxonomy (NCBI): domain Eukaryota; kingdom Metazoa; phylum Chordata; class Actinopteri; order Anabantiformes; family Channidae; genus Channa; species Channa striata. Next base: position 27,813,582 of record CM065172.1, read on the forward strand.
CATGTTACACTCACAGAGGCTCTGATGACAAACAGCAACGTCTCCGTGCATCACGACAATGCAAAGCGGTAAAAGGTGGGGCTGAATCCTCATCGTTGGCAGCATGAAGGGGTGAGTAGTTACCTGCTCAGGTGCAGCTAAACGATAATGTCTGAGTTTGGTAGCTCAGTAATCCAGACATACACACTACCAAAGTATTGTTGGTAATTTTTCCATATCGTGCTGCATGGAAAGTCAATTTAACTTGTCCATGTACAACCCTAAGATTGTTTTAACCCAACGAAACAAAAACCAGGTAGCAGATAAACCAGTAAGGAGTGTTGAGATTGTGCATTGTTCTTACCAAATAATATGAAAGTGTATTTCTTTATTAATAAACCAGCTCATCTGCCTTGTTTATTTGTATTGAAATGAATTACAAAAATGAGTTTGACAGCCACAACATGCCACAAAGCATTTCATCTGGCTCAAAACCGACACTTTGCACAGGGGGCCCTGCTAAAACAAGTCTCTTCTTTTTTTCCTCATCAGTGACTCGTGCTACTGATGTCCAACATAGCATGCAACTCTCGGGGCTCGTATCCCAGCAGGCCTTGCAGGTTGCAGACAAAGCGGTAGACGTAGCGTTTGCCGGCCGTTTTACGAATGATGTTTTTGTCGTAGTAGTAGCGCAGCCCCCGACTCAGCTTCTCGTAGTTCATCTTGGGTTTGTTCTTTCTCCGACCCCACAGCAATGCCACCTGGAGAGAAATGGTCGTGGTAAAACCAGCCACAGTGGACCGTGCAGAGTTACTGGGATTATACTTCTTCATTATTTGACAGCAGTGCAATGACAAGCAACAGATTTAGATGTAACACCTTCAATGTTAAAGAGCAGCACCTGGAGACTGGTGTGTTGGTTTTAGAAAACTGAACTGACACTGTATATTGAAGAAGAAGCTGAGAATTCATACAAGACCCTAGAATTATGTAAACACATCTAGAAAAATGTGTTGAGACAAATTTAAAGTCTTGGCTCATCTTCCCGGTGGGATCCGTTATTACCACTCAGCTTGGGGACCAATACTGACCCAAAACCAGCAGCTAATAGATACAAGAGCCACACACTGCTCAGTTGATCTGCTCAGTTCTGTGCTGTAGCTGTAGCTGTACAAACGGAAGCCAACCCATTGGAGGCTTTCACATCCAATATTGAATCCCTCAGACATTATGTACCTCGTCGGGGTCCGTCAGCTTGAACTCCCACCCGTCTCCTGTCCAGGTTATACACGACTGGCAGCTGCGGTCTGTCAGCAGCTCCAGGAGAAACTGCCACAGTTGAATGGGACCACTTCCTGTTGAAACAACACAGCTGCAGCACACCTCTACAGACCAACTGACATTAATGTATTTGACACAGAAAAGAATGAAATGCATCCCACAGCCGCCACCCACCAGTGTAACCAGCGAGGATGGCCGCAGGTATCACAGCGGTGCCCAGATCTGTTTTGTTGCCCACGTATTCCTTGAAGCTCCGGTGTGACTGCGGTAAAGTAAAGACACCTACGGACACGGGCTCTTCCATGACTGGGTCTAAACCCTGGAGTGGAGAGGTCCACGACAGAGAGCTCACAGTGTCTGAGTCATCACTGAGAGCAATGTCTGCATCCGTGTCAGTGTCTGCATGTTGAGGACAGTAGAAGCACAGAATTCAGCAGGGTTGTGTGAACAGAGGGGGTGAAGCCAAGTCTTGCAGTAAGAACTTGAAGATCCCTCCATCCTTCACAGTGAGGATTCATTGCCATCCAATCTGGTTTTGAACACAGCCCCCTCTTACCTCCAACTCCTCCTTTTGTCTGCAGCACAGCAGCAGAGGATATGTCCTTGCAGGGATTGTCTGTCCTCATCTGATGGTCTTGATGTCCTACAGTCAAAGGGTTCAGAGTGTGGACGTGCGTCCTCTCAGCAGCGTGATACTGAGCGTGGTAGAAATGCTCCTGAACGTACTGCGAGTCTGCTGAGGGAGCATGGATGTAGAAATCACGAACATGCTGAGAATAATAACAAGTAACCACAGTTAGAGCAGATGAAGGTCGGAGAAGACACTTTCATACAGAACATACCTCTGATGAAGTGAAGCTGGGTCGGAGATGTGCAGCTGGGTAAAGAAGCACCGCAGTCGTATTCATTCTCTTCTGAATAAAAAGTCTATGATCAATGATCAATACTCTATCTACACACTGGATATATGAAAGAAATTGGCACAGCATTAATAAAATAATAAACACATGCACAAGAAACAGTGTTGTTATTTTGAGTTTAATACATGCGAAAACAAATGACGTGAAGGTTTCATGCACGTTTCTTTACTTACATTGTGTTTGTGGTAATTCGCCATAAATGTGAAATGTGTAAATATTTAATTTGAATGTGAGTGTAAATGGTTGTCTGTCTGTGTCTGACATAGATGGGAGACCTGTCCAGGGTGGACCCCGCCTCTCACCAAGTGGCAACTGGGAAAGACTGCAGCCCCGTCGCACCCTGAACAGGTTAAGTGGCTACAGATAATGGATGGATTCTGTAGATTTAAACTCAGGTGTTAATGTGACAAACAGGCTGTGTGAAAACTTCAAGTCATCGATTCTTTACCATTCCTCATGGTCTGTAGATGCTCCCACAGGATCTCCCCTGCAGTGCAGTCAGACATCAGGCCCAGGAAACCCTCTTGGTCTAGATTGCACAGCTCGCTGCCCTGCAGGCCCCTCAGGTCTGAGCCCAGACGGTGGAGCCCAAACTCAGCCTGGCACCAGTTCAGCCAATGGTTCACCTCCCACTCAGACCACAGTGAAGGATCTGGACACACAAGTGCAAAGGTCAGCGCTCCATCAGCTCCTCACCTCCTCTAACAGAAAGTGAATTATCTAGAGATGGTTCAAACCGAACCCTGAGGAAAGTGATGGTTGATTCTTTCCTGGGTGAAGCCAGCAAAACTGGCCTTCACTGCTTGGCTGAGGACGTCCTTACTGGTGGGGGTAAGAGGAGGGACATCCAGGGCGTCCAGCTCTGGGACAGAAAGAAAATCAAGACTAAACATTGGATTCTACACTGTAAAACATTACACAGGAGACCATTTTCCTCAGCAACGTCATGTAAACATGTAGGTTTTGTTCATTTAAAGGTAATTCAAATCCAAATGTTTAGTTGTTGATGGAGTCATTTACATAAAGGTTAGCGGGGTAAAATATCTGGGTGCGGCAAGTGAAATCGCAGCACCCGTTTTCTCCCTCATCAGCTGTACTGTGGTGGCCCACAAGCAAGACCCTGGACCCCAGCTGCTACTGCTCAGCGGACACAGTTCAGGTCTGAGTGTGTGGAACTGTGTGACAGTGATTAGGACATGACCTGAAAGTGATTTACCCTGAATAAAAAACGGTTAGAAAAATCAGTTGAACCTTTTCATTCTGACCATGGCTCCTTTGAATTACACATTTTAATGCTTTAGGAGCTGACGAGACTCAGTTTGCAGTTGGACTAATTCCCCATTTTTGTCTGTGATACCTGTCTGATTCTCCTCTTTATCATGTTTGATCCATTAGCAGCAGAAAACAGATCTGGACTATAGGCAGGTCAGTCAAGCACACACACAGTCCACAAAGCCAGTGCTAAACCAGACGTGGTGTGGTCCTGCTGAAATATCCCGACTTCCTGGGGAAAGATGTTGCCTTGACGGCAGCATATGTCTGTCTTAAATTCACACACATTCTCTGCATATTATGAATGGTAGATGTAAAGTCTTTTATCCTCTGCGACCAAATAACCTGAGTTATAAGTTTCGATTAACTGGATAAAAAGTAAGGTTTATTGCAGCTTTGGAGGCGAGGCTCTCTGAATTGGAAGCTCGGCTCCGCACCATGACAAAAATCCAGCTAGTCAGGCCCCGGTAGCTGGTGCGGACCAACCTAGCATAGCCACTGTTAGCTTAGCCACTGTTACCTGTCCCCCATCAGTACCCGAGCAGCCGGGAAGCCAGGCCGGCTGGGTGACGGTTTGTAAGCGATCTAATGCTAAACAGACGCCCCAGGTTACCACCTGCCGGTTCACATTTCTAATCAATTTTCCCCACTCAGCGACACACCCGCTGAGGAACGAACTCTGGTAATTGGCGACTCCATAGTCAGAAACGTGAAGTTAGAGACGCCAGCGGCCATAGTCCGATGTTACCCTGGGGCCAGAGCGGCGACATCGAATCCTATTTGAAGCTCCTGTCTAAGGATAAACGTAGATACAGTAAGATCATTATTCATGCAGGAACAAATGACGCCCGATTACGCAAATCGGAGGTCACTAAAACTAATATTGAATCCGTGTGTAACTTTGCAAAAACAATGTCGGACTCTGTAGTTTTCTCTGGACCCCTGCCAAATCTGATCAGTGACGACATGTATAGCCGCATGTCTTCACTCAACCGCTGGCTGTCTAGGTGGTGTCCAGCAAACGATGTGGGCTACATAGACAATTGGAAAAGTTTTTGGGGAAAACCTAGGCTTATTAGGAGAGACGGCATCCATCCTACTTTTGATGGTGCCTCTGTCTTATCAAAAAATATGGCTGATTTAATTAGACAACCAAAAGATTGACAGTCCAGAGTTGAGCCTAGGACGCAGAGATCCAGTCCTACACGCCTCTCTGCAGTATCCTTACCACCGTTACCCCCCCACAACTCCCACATTCCTATAGAGACTGTGTCTGTTCCCCGATTACGGTAACTAAATTTTACAAACTAAAAATGATCACAAGAGGAGTTTATCATAATAACTTAATAAAAATCAGGACTGCTCCTCTTACTGAACAAAAACTAAAACAATTAAATGTGAATTATTAAATATCAGATCTCTCTCATCTAAATCTCTGTTAGTAAATGACTTGATAAGCGATCATCAATTCGATTTATTTTGTCTCACTGAAACCTGGTTGCAGAAGGAAGAATATGTGAGTTTAAATGAGTCGACCCCCCCAAGTCATATTAACTATCATGTTCCTAGAAACTCAGGCCGAGGTGGAGGAGTAGCAGCAATCTATCACTCAAGCTTATTAATAAACCCTAGACCTAAACATAGTTATAACTCATTTGAGAGTCTTACTCTGAGCCTTTCACACCCAATTAGGAAAACTCAAAATCCACTTCTATTTGTTATTGTGGACCGTCCTCCAGTCCCTTATTCTGAATTTTTGACTGAATTCTCAGATTTTCTAGCCGACTTAGTGCAGATAAAGTCGTCATAGTGGGCGATTTTAAAATTCATGAAGATGCTGACAGTAACTCCCTCAACACGGCATTTACTTCATTTTTAGATTCAGTTGGTTTCTCTCAAAATGTAAATGAACCCACTCATTGTTTTAGTCACACCCTAGACCTTGTCCTTGCATACGGTATTGAAATTGATAAACTAACAGTATTTCCTCATAATTCTGTTCTCTCTGACCATTTTCTAATAACATTTGAATTTAGTTTATTGGACTACACGGCAGCTAGAAAGAAGTTTTGCTTCAGTAGGTGTTTATCTGAAAACATACATTTTAGGAAATGATCCCTTCATCATTTACTTCAACATGTACCGATATAAAAAAAAGAAGGCAGTAATTCTGAACAGGCGATCTCCATGGTATAGCTCGCAAACCCGCAATTTAAAGCAAGAATCACGCTTCGCCTGGAAAAAGAGTTTATACTTCTACAAATTAGCCTCCGTAAAGCCAGAACAGCTTATTATTCATCACTAATAGAGAAAAACAAGAACATCCCCCGGTTTCTTTTCAGCACTGTAGCCAGGCTGACTAAGAGCCATAGTTCAGTTGAGACTAGTTTTCCCTCAGCGCTGCAGCAATGACTTCATGACCTTCTTCACAAACAAAATCGTAGCTATTAGAAATAAAATTCACCAGACCCTCCCCACAAATACAACAGAATTAGAATCATCAGTAAGTCCTCAGTCCCTCTTAGAAAGCTTCGTGCCCATAGACCTTGCTGAGTTAACTTCAACTATTATGGCATCTAAACCAACAACATGTCTGCCAACCCTATTCCAGTTAGACTGCTCAAAGATGCTCTACCCTTATTAGACACGTTCGTATTAGATATCATTAATCTATCTTCACAAACTGGATATGTACCCAAGACCTATAAGGTATCTGTAATCAAACCTCTACTTAAAAAACCTAGTCTGGATCCAGCTGTCTTAACCAATTACAGACCAATATCCAATCTCCCCTTTATTTCTAAAATACTTGAAAAAGTAGTTGTAAAGCAATTATGTGACCACCTGAGCAGAAACGACTTGTTTGAAGAATTTCAGTCAGGATTTAGAGTTCATCATAGCACAGAAACCGCACTGATTAAAGTCACCAACGATCTTCTGGCTTCAGATAACGGACTTGTCTCTATACTAGTTCTGCTAGATCTTAGTGCTGCATTTGACACCATTGATCACAGAATATTATTACAGAGACTAAAACATGTATTTGGAATTAAAGGAACTGCACTAAACTGGTTTAAATCGTATCTGTCAGATAGATTCCAATTTGTTCATGTTAATGATGAATCTTCAACATACACAAAAGTTAGTTATGGAATTCCACAAGGCTCTGTGTTAGGACCAATACTCTTTACTCTATATATGTCTCCCCTTGGCAACATTATTAGAAAACACTGCTACGCTGATGACATGCAGTTATATCTATCTATGAAACCTGATGAAACAAATCAATTAATCAAACTACAAGCATGTCTAAAAGACAAAAGGGACTGGATGACGTATAATTTCCTTCTTCTAAACTCAGATAAAACTGAAGTTATTGTATTTGGGCCTAAAAGTCTAAGAAACATGTTTTCTAACCATATCGTTGCTTTAGATGACATAACTCTTGCCCCCAGTAGTACTGCAAGGAATCTCAGAGTCATTTTTGACCAGGATTTGTCATTTACCTCACACATAAAACAAATCTCTAGAACAGCCTTCTTCCACCTAAGAAACATTGACAAAATTAGGAGCATCCTGTCTCAAAGCGATGCTGAAAAACTGGTTCATGCATTTGTTACTTCTACATTGGACTATTGTAATTATCTACTTTCAGGCTGCCCCAGTAACTCTCTAAAAAGCCTCCAATTAATCCAAAATGCTGCAGCAAGATTGCTGACTGGGATTGGTAAGAGAGATCATATTTCACCTTCATTAGCTTCTCTCCATTGGCTTCCAATTAAATGTAAAATAGAATTTAAAACCCTTCTTCTAACCTCTAAAGCTCTAAACGGTCAAGCTCCATCATATTTAAAAGATCTCCTAGTACCATATCATCCTAATGGACCACTTCGGTCCCAAAATGCAGGCCTACTTGTGGTTCCCAGAATTTCCAAAAGTAGAATGGGAGGCAGAGCCTTTAGCTATCAAGCTCCTCTCCTGTGGAACCAGCTCCCAGTCCAGATTCGGGAAGCAGACACCCTCTCTATTTTTAAGACTAGGCTCAAAACCTTCCTCTTTGATAAAGCTTATAGTTGGTTATAGTCATGCTGCTATAGGCTTAGACTGCTGGGGGACTCTGCACTGAGACACTTTCCTCTTCTCTTCATTCTCTCCTCTCACCCCACATCTATAATGTCACCACTGTATGACATTAACTCTGTGTCTTCTTTGTCCCGTAGTCGTCTCTCTCCCTCTCTTTCCCCCTCTCTCTCTCCCAGTCTTCAGGTGTCCCCGGATTTGGTGCTGTGTGTCCTCCAGTGCGCAGCTACTGGTCCTATTAACCTGCTCAATGTTTTGTTGTTGCTTTTGTTGCTCTGTTCTTTTCTCTCTCCACTTTCCACTCAGCCCAACCGGTCAAGGCAGATGTCCGTCCACCCTGAGCCTGGTTCTGCTGGAGGTTTCTTCCGTTAAAGGGAGTTTTTCCTCTCCACTGTTGCCTATAGCTGCTCAAGGGGGATTTGTTGGGTTTTCTTTAAATGTTTGAATAGTCTTGACTTTATTATGTCAAATGCCTTGAGATGACCTTGTTGTAAATTGGCGACATATAAATAAAGTTGAATTGAATTGAATTGAATTAATCCAAAATGGAGTTCTTTGAAACTTCCTCTGTCCATCCAACTGTAAATGTGCTTGTGTTTGCAGACTAGAGTTAAGTTTGTCAGTGAAACACAGGAAACTTCTTCTTTGTATCTTTGTCAGGTAAATAAAGGTTCAGTGATCAAATCACACAATTTATTGCGTTTTATAAAAAGTCTCATCTTTTCAACACATAGTTTGTATGTCAGCAATGCATGGTGGGAAGTCTACTAGTGCCATACAGAGACTGAAGGTCAACCTTAAAGTACTAATACTGTAAGTACAAACAGCAGACACCGTGTTCATCAATGACCAGTGTGTGTCATCAGGTAGAACTTCTCTCATGAAGACATATTGTTCATGATTACAAACTTTTTTTTAGAATGTTTTCATTCATTGATATGTCAGCATTCTGTATTTGTTCATACATCAGCGTCAGCATTTACATGATAACAAATCTTAGTGATAAATGAAAACACTTGTCAAGTGATTCTATTTGTCATTTACGGTTAGGTTTTTATCTACACTTCTTGTCTGCCTACTGACGGAGTCCATGAGCAGGATCTGAACACTGCTGCCGTTCATGTGGAATCCCATATAATTAAATATGATGAAAGGCTCTGTTAAAGGTTACATTAATAAACAGCTAATTTATACCGTAATACAAACCACCTTGGAGTCTTTTAAAGCTCAAGCTTAACATCTACTAAATCATCTGTCAGTTTTACTAAAGAGTGACCAAGTTAAGACAAAAAAGAGAGATAAAAAGTGAAACGATGAAGACGTGTCCTACCGTAAGTGCTGCAGTCCATCCCAGTGTGTGAGGACTTGGGGACTCAGGTGGAAGAAACAGAGATCACACAGGGATAAATGGGACTTTAATACCATGGATAAGATAGGAGGGGACACGCTGTGACAGACAACTGTCAATCACGTGCATGTAGGCGGGGCAACATGAACAGGATTGTGTGTTGTGAAGTGCAGGGCTGATTTTCCACACAAAATATCCATGGAACATATTTACACAGGCAGTGCTGTATTTCTTAAGCTGCATATGATGAGAAATGGTAAAAGTATCATATAAAACTTGTACAACGGCTGTGTGCTCACATGGCGATGTATGTTCCAGTACTAAAGTGTCCCAATAACTATGTTTTCTTTTTCTTCAAACGTCAGAGGCTGTGAATTTTCATATAGAATATTACAAATCCACTTCACAACTCCGCAATTCAAATCAGAGCTTTAACGTTGCATTGAAACCTTCATTTGCAGTTCTACTGTAAAACTCTGGATGTGCCACATTTTCACATAAAAACAGTGAAAATGTCAGTGATTTCTGAGCAGTCTGGCAGCCAAAGAGTTAACTGGTTAATTTTAAGTCTATATGTATCATCACTAAGACACTTAGAAAACACTTACAGTATTATAGACTGTTTGTTTATATGTCGCTAATTTACAACAAAGTCATCTAGAGGCACTTTCCACTAGATATAACTGCGTGTCATCAGCGTAGCAGTGAAAATTTGTGTTACTTCTTGTGTTTTCTAATAATGTTGCCAAGGGGAGACATATATAGAGTAAAGAATATTGGTCCTAATACAGAGCCTTGTGGAATTCCATAACTAACTTTTGTGTATGTCGAAGATTCATCATTAACATGAACAAATTGGAATCTATCTGATAGATAAGATTTAAACCAGTTTAGTGCAGTTCCTTTAATTCCAATTACATGTTCTAGTCTCTGTAATAATATTCTGTGATCAATGGTGTCAAATGCAGCACTAAGATCTAGCAGAACTAGTATAGAGACAAGTCCGTTATCTGAAGCCAGAAGAAGATCTGACTTTAATCAGTGCAGTTTCTGTGCTATGATGAACTCTAAATCCTGACTGAAATTCTTCAAACAAGTCGTTTCTGCGCAGGTGGTCACATAATTGCTTTACAACTACTTTTTCAAGTATTTTAGAAATAAAGGGGAGATTGGATATTGGTCTGTAATTGGCTAAGACACCTGGATCCAGACAAGGTTTTTTAAGTAGAGGTTTGATTACAGATACCTTATAGGCCTTTGGTACATATCCTGTTTGTAAAGATAGATTAATGATATCTAATACAAACGTGTCTAATAAGGGTAGAGCATCTTTGAGCAGTCTAACTGGAATAGGGTTTAGCAGACATGTTGTTGGTTTAGATGCCATAATAGTTGAAGTTAACTCAGCAAGATCTATGGGCACAAAGCAGTCTAAGAGGGACTGAGGACTTACAAAAGAAAAATACAATTCCACATGACTTAGTTAACACAACTCTACAGAGGCACTCACATGTTCTGATGTTCTTTGGTGGATTTACTTCACAGTATATCTTCATTAATCATTTGGTAAAAAAGAAAATGTTATTATTAAAAATACGTATTTACAATAAACACAAGCACCCTGCACAATTAACGGGCCCCTGCTCCGTGATGACATCATACTAGATCAAAGCAGTTACATCAAAGGCATCTTGGACTTGTTGACAAAGTATAGTAGCTCTAGGCCTATAATGGCAGAATTTCACTAGAAGTCAGCGAAGCTTAAAGGTACAACATGTTATTGCTGTCAGAGAATTTGTTTTGGATTTATTCATCACATTTTTAAGGGTTTTGAAGTGGGTCTGGTGTAAATATGAACGGACCTGAGGTAACGATCACCTGGGAGACTTACCAGACATATGTCCGTAGGCTCCAAGAAGCAGAGAACGGGGAGGAGGAATATAAAAAACGATACATAGATTCCCAGAAACACCTCAAGACAACAGAAGAAAAAATTTACAATTGTGATTTAGAGTTACAAGAGGAAAAGCAAAAAAACCACTTTCTGACGGCAGAGAATAAATTCCTGAAGGAAGAACTGATCCGACTTCAAGAAGAAACAGGGACACAGCAGAGACCTGAATGTTCGTGGACCTGGTCTCCAGAAGGACTAGTGAAGTTGGCTTTGTGTGTTGGAGTCGTCACTGCGGGTGCAGCTCTCCTGGCCAAAGCCTTTAAGTTCATCTAAGTCCTGAATCTGGAACTGAGTCTTCCTCACGTCTTTACTGTGACACTTTATCCAGTGTCTGTGTCGGTTTTCTCTGGGTTTTTTCCAGGTTGTCCAGTTTCTGCCACAAAAAAAATAAAAATAAAAAATTCGGATTAGGTTTGAGACTTTGGTTGAGCTCAAGATGGAAATGTGAGCGTGAATAAACAACTCTTTGCGTACATGCGTGATCTTACTGTCTGTGAAGGGACGTGATGCAGGCCACAGCTGAGATTCCTAGTACGTTCCCTCAGAGCCACAAAGCTCGTGTTAATATCAGTTCCTTCCGTCTCTGGTTGGGCTCAGTTTTCACTTCCTGAGAGGTCGACGAGTGAAAGTTGGACCTTCTCTGATTATCTGGGACACAGCGTGGATTTCGATGTGACCAGGATTGACGCCGTTTGAGGCCGTGACTAATTTTTGGCCCCATCCTTTAGGATTTTGAGGACATCATCTGTTCATTCAACCCTCCTCTGATCCAGTCCTCACAAATACATGTGCTGCTTAGAATCATCTTCTGCATGTTGGTTCTGTTGTTCAGCACATCACACACCGACATTTAAGGGAGCTGGATTTCGGTTTTGCCAGAAGTATATTAGCAGTTAATCCATAAAACGCCCCACATTAATTAAAAAAAGAATCCTGTATCAATGAGTGCCATAAAAATATGTCAAATACCTTTGAAAATCTGACAAGGACTGACGCTGTTAAATAGCAGCGAACAATGTCTAATAAAATGTACAAAAAGTTATTTTATGTCCCAAAATACAGCAATATTTTATAGTCATAGACTGTCTGGCATGTTTTTTTTGTCGCAAATGAGAACATCTTCATTCTACAGACATTGTAGCAAATTTACTTTGAAATGTCTATAAAAAGAAAGACTCCAACTCTACAGCAACACTCTCGTTTGTTCTTCTGTCCTTTGGTGGATTATGTAATCTGATTACTGAGTGGTGGAAGAAATAGTTTCAAGTCCACAGGACAGAAGTACTTCAAGTCAAAGTCCTGCATTCAACACGTCAATAAGCAGAACTACTAATTAATATAAATACAATTTGATCAGAATCAAAGTACCAAGAGTAGAATTACTGCTGATACTGGATGATAATAAGTGATACATGACGTGTCAGGTGAAGGTGGAGCTGATTTAAATCACTTTGTTTTGGCAGCTGTTTCATATATATCAGAGAAATGTGCAGTTTTCATAAAAACCATAGAAACTCCCCATAACTAGTGTTGGATTTAAGCTGCTGTTCACAGCTCAAACAGAAAGGCAGAAAAACTTGAAAAAACTACCAACAATCTGGCAGCATCTTTCAAATGTTTCATTTGATTTATCTGTTTTTTTCTGATTAACAGAAGCAGATTCTTTCATGTCACAGTAAAAACCGATCTCTGCACATTGAGCTAAACCGTCTTCAGGCTCTGGAGGAAGGCGGAACGTCCCAAATGTGGCAAAGGAGGATTACTGATTATTGGTTTATTCCACGAAGAAGCAGCAGAGCTGCTGCTGTTTATGTGTAGAGAGACAAACTGTGCAAATTGTAAAATTTGTCTTAGTATCCTCATGTAAATATTTCAGTTTGAACCAGCTTTTCGGATTTTAAGCCTTTTGACCTATGAGTCAAAAACATGATGAGTTAAATGAACAAACTGCTGATACTTCACCCAACTCGTTAAATGATTTTTTAAAAAAGAAATAAAACTTACAAACTTGGCAGCTTGCATTGTTTGATTTTAAACATCATCAGTGGCTGAGAAATGAAGTCCAGGGCAAGAAAGCTGAGAACAGTGGAGAAACTGAGCTTTCCACCTGAGTGTCTTTCTACTGACAGCCACTTGGGGATGACAAAGATCCGGGATCACTGAGAACCCAGCAGGAATCACGTCTGTCAGGCAGTCGTCTTACTATGTGCTTCTTTGATATTCTTACCAAAAACAGGTCAGGACAGTCACAGTATGGAGACAGCTGGAACGGTATCCGTGTGTTTAGGCCTGTTCGGTAATCACTTTAATTTCAATTTGGAACTTCCCTCTTTTTTAAAGGCAGTAAATGAAAAAACAAATATTGACACCATTGACAAAGCATTTTGCAACCAATATGCCACACATAAATATTTTAGTGTCATCAAATGCTGCAATGCTCAGAAAGAATGGAGGAAAACAACTTGTCCAACATTCAAATATAAACATGCAGACACATGCACAGCTTCCATCTGTCTCTGCGTGTGGGATACAAACTATTGTAATGAAAACTTTAACCCCAGATTTTGCTAACAGCAGATATTAGTTTATAAAGATTATACATTATCCTCAGGTTATTGTCTTGTAGGTGGAGACGAGAACATGCTGCTCCAGATGTAGAACGTCAGAAAGTATAACGTCCTGTGGCCCTGAGAGTTCACAGCTCTGCAGACTGGGAAAACAAGGTTTTGACTGATCACGCGGTTTTGTGTCTGGTTTTGTTGTAGCACAGTTCCTCTCTGCTGGGGGCCAGACTGGAGTGCTCTAACTTCTTGTTAGACCTGTGTCTTTTGTGGTGTGTCTCAGACCCATTCTACATATGACAGTTACATTATGTGATCCAAGCTTGCCGAGGGAGATCTTGAAGGAGGACAAAGGACTCGACCCGAATCGGGCATGAGAAACAGGCTGAGAGCTCGGGCACACCGCACGCCTCTGCCTAGCATCCTGCTCGCCAATGTCCAGTCACTGGAAAACAAGCTTAATGACCCCAGGGCAAGGGTTAAGTATCAGCAGGAAATTCAGTTCAATTCAACTTTATTTATATAGCACCAATTTACAACAAGGTCATCTCAAGGCACTTTACATAATAAGTCAAGACTATACAAACATTTAAAGAAAACTCAAAAAATCTCAGATCCTTGAGCAAGCCATATTCAATAGTGGAGAGAAAAACTCCCTATAACGGTAGAAACCTCCAGCAGAACCAGGCTCAGGGTGGCGGACATCTGCCTTGGCTGGTTCGGCTGAGTGGAAAACATTGGGCAGGTTGGTAGGACCAGTAGCTACTCACTGGAAGACACACAGCACCAAATCCGGGGACACCTGAAGACAGGGACAGAGAGAGGGAGACAGAGAGGGAGAAAGACGACTACGGGACAAAGAAGACACAGAGTTAATGTCATACAGCGGTGACATTATAGATGTGGGGTGAGAGGAGAGAGTGAAGAGAAGAGGAAGTGTCTCAGTGCAGAGTCCCCCAGCAGTCTAAGCCTATAGCAGCATGACTATAACCAACTATAAGCTTTATCGAACAGGAAGGTTTTGAGCCTAGTCTTAAAAGTAGAGAGGGTGTCTGCTTCCCGAATCTGGACTGGGAGCTGGTTCCACAGGAGAGGAGCTTGATAGCTAAAGGCTCTGCCTCCCATTCTATGTTTGGAAATTCTGGGAACCACAAGTAGGCCTGCATTTTGGGACTGAAGTGGTCTAGTAGGATGATATGGTACTAGGAGATCTTTTAGATATGATGGAGCTTGACTGTTTAGAGCTTTATAGGTAAGAAGAAGGGTTTTAAATTCTATTCTACATTTAATTGGAAGCGAATGGAGAGAAGCTAATGAAGGTGAAATATGATCTCTCTTACCAATCCCAGTCAGTAATCTTGCTGCAGCATTTTGGATTAATTGGAGGCTTTTTAGAGAGTTACTGGGGCAGCCTGAAAGTGGAGAATTACAGTAGTCCAATCTAGAAGGAACAAATGCATGAACCAGTTTTTCAGCATCGCTTTGGGACAGGATGCTCCTAATTTTGTCAATGTTTCTTTGGTGGAAGAAGGCTGTTCTAGAGATTTGTTTTATGTGTGAGGTAAATGACAAATCCTGGTCAAAAATGACTCCAAGATTCCTTGCAGTACTACTGGGGGCCAGAGTCATGTCATCTAAAGCAAGCGATATGGTTAGAAAACATGTTTCTTAGACTTTTAGGCCCAAACACAATAACTTCAGTTTTATCTGAGTTTAGAAGAAGGAACACGCCATCCAGTCCCTATTGTACTGCATATTTTATTCATTCCACTTTTTTAACTACTATTCGAAGTATTTCACTTTGCTGATTGTATTCTAGTCATATAAGCATTTCACTGCATATCGTACTGTGTATGGCTGTGCATTTGACAAACAAAATTTGAACCTGAATGTGATAAACAAGACAGGGCTGTCTTACCTTAGACCAGGTTATTTTTCCTGCTCTTCCTCAACGTGTGTCTCGTCACGTGTGGCCAGCAGGAACCGAAGCACCAACCCTGGAGGTTAAAGCAGGTGTGGAGTTTGTGCCTGTAGGAGAAAAGGTGCAGCATGGCTTGTGTGCTTTACGTTAGGTGAGTTTGGGGACACTTCACATGTTCAGATATCAGTGATTTAGATTTTGCCAATCAGTACTACTTTGTATCTTTGAACTCGGGTCGAGATCACAGCTACTGCAGACGGACACACAGAGACGGACACAACAGAAAATATGAAATAACTGACTCAGCTTATCAGCAGTTTTCATCTGCTGGTCACTACTCTGTGGTCTGACTGGTCCGTATTAAAGTACTATTTACAGCATTTACAGCCCAGTGACATTACAGAACAAGGTTTAGTTCACACACAACTTCTTGATCCTGCTGATCTGGTGATGATAAGTTTAATAAGTTTGTCATGATTTTGGGTGGATGCTTGAACATGTGGAGCCTTTGTGTTTCTCGCCCCAGGACAGACTGAAGGAGAAAGGAGTGTGTGGAGTCACCATGAAGTGACAACCAGCCTGATGGGAAAGTAAGTGATGTGAGCCAATGAATGTTGACTTCATACCACATGATCCTGTAGTATCACACAGAATATTTAAGTCCTTTTCAAATGGTAAATGGTCTTTTCTACCCATTCACACACCGACAGGGGACCTCCTATGCAGCTGGCCAACACTCACCAGGAGCTACTAAGTGGGGCTCAAAGACACTTTGACATGTGACCAGAGGAGCCCGGGATCCAACCAACAACTGTAGGTAGGTGGACGACCACAGTCACCAGAACTGTCCGTGAAGTGAGTTTGTCAAATCCCTGTGTGAATTATGAACCAGCAGCGCCCTCTTGTGTTTCACTGCAGATATTAATTTCACCTCCATCCACCACATGAGGATGAGTTTTATTATATTGTTGGTGTCAGGAAGCAGCTAAAGCGAGATGAAAACTGACGTGCATTTATCCCACATTCCTTCATGTTTTGTGAAGTAACTCCAACCACTGTTGTCTGGAAGAACAATAGAAAACAAACGGCCGATACTAAAAGCATTTTAGTGAAGTGACAGTCTGAGCTTCAGTACAAGTTTTGGACGTTTGAAGCACATGTCACGGTCATCCATCTCCTAGTTTACTTACAGTGAGCTGTGCATTGAAAGGAGAAACCAGAGGATCGTCATGACGCCAAGTCGTTCTAGTAGCTGATCTGAGAACCACCTGCGTCTGTACTAACAAACTGTGTCAGTCTAATGTTGGACAGATTTCCCTGGATCATTGTGGTGAACAGACCAAAGTGTGTAATGCTGGACATTCAGGTGGACGTGGTTCTCATGACATTGCACACTCTCCAGTGCAGGGACATGATCCGCAAGCGGAGAGGTTCAGTGATCCCATAATGTGAGAGACATCGTGGACTCTGCTCTGGACCAGCCTCAGCACAAACTTTGTTCTGTTTTACACCTAATTAACATGTTTATAGTGTGTGCCGACTTTGTCAGTCTGGGCTGAAATGTGGATGAATCAGTTGTAATTCTATAAGCACAGCGTCCTGTGTACGAGAGCTGTGATTGGCTTATTCAACTCAGCTGACAGCTTTCATGTCAACTACAGCTGGATAATTTTAGAGTTCACACGTAGTTTGTGTTGAGTCCAACATCAAATCAGTGGAGTGGACAAAGTGTGCCTGAGTGTGTGGGTGGCTTCCAGAGGGAACCAGAGTCCTGCCCTGTGCGTCACCAAGTGGATCCTCTTATCTTGGATTGGCCAAGTCCTGGAATTCTTCTTTGGAAAAGCTGCACGAGCGCTAGAACACAGAGTCTGTGTAAAGTACAAAAACAACGAATTAGCTGCAGCTTCCTTTTTGGGTCAGGAGCTCACCTGTTTGAACCTGCAGCAGCTCAGGTGAAGGAAGAACAACAGCTAAATTATTTTTCCCTTGTTGAACCAGAAAGCAGGTATCCACAACACCGTGCATTAATATTAATGTTTTTATTGTTCAAATTAAAGCCAGAAACTCGTCCACAGTTGACAGCAGCTGCTCAGGTGATGCAGTAATGGAAGAGAAGAGGAAAAATAATTGTTAGTCGGATAAACGAGATTTTATTTTGGACTAAAATATGTGATGCAATACCAAACAGACAAACAATACCTGCTTCACCTGGTTTGTAAATATTCTGTGCTATTCCGAGTCGTGTTCCTCACAACTGTGAACCTCACACTTACCTTTTGGCCCACAGTGGAGAACACCTGCTCAGGAAACGGAGTCATAGCTGGCTCTGCAGTTGACCAGGGTGAGTCCACCCCAGACTTCAGTGAGCTTCACTGTGACTGGACAGAGCTCAGACCAGACCAGAGTCTCCAATGCTGTGATGAAGAAGATGGTGTTAGCAAGAGGAAGGCTCCTGCCCTGTCGGACGTCAAGGCTACTTTATGAATCATGGTCCTGCCAGATGTTCAGACCTTGCCAGATGTTGTGGTGTCAAACTTGTGCTTTACCTGGGACAGTTTTCAAGCCTTTTCAGTCTGAGTCGCTGTCATCGCACCACCTCAGCCTCTTCGCTGCGGACGCCTCCTCGTCGCTCTCCTCTCTGCTCCTCCTCACAGAAAAGCTCAGGCCAGATGTTGTAGGAACCACCTCAGGCTCCTCTGGCTCCTCGAGAGCAGGAGGAGTGGCATTAGCGTTAGGACCTGCGAAGTGAATGACAGGAGGAGCAGGAGCAGCAGCACCAGGAGCAGCAAAAGGAGGAACAACGAGAGGAGCAGGAGAATCAGAAGGAGCAACTGGAGGAGCAGGAGCTGCAAGAGGAGGAACGGCAGGAGGAGCAGCAAAAGGCTGAACGGGAGGAATGACGCGAGGAGCGGGGGCGGCCGGAGGATGAGCAGCAGGAGCAGCATCGAAAGCAGGAGCAAAAGCTGGTTGACTAATGATGACTTGATGGTCGGCATCTCCACCACCTCTCTCCGGTCTCTCGGCACGTAACCAAACGCGGATCACTGGCTCACGAACGGGAGGGATAGGACGAGGAGGGGGACCAATGAAGACACCTGAGGGTAAACGTGATAGTCTGGAAATGAATGCAGGCCGAGATATGTGGACAAACCTGCAAACCTTCACAACTGGAGATAAATCACCCACATCTTCTCCCTCCCGCCATGTTTACTGACATTCGGATTTGTGATCCAACAGATTTGCCCGACTTTGACTCTGCTCCTTTGCATCTTTACCATCATCACCCATCGCCATACACAAGTCAGGAAGGCCCACACAAACACACATTCAGAATCATTATGACGCTTTAAATCAATCAAGACGGAACTGTCACAATCTCATTCACACAAGATGTGATCGTGTAAATATTGACCTTCTGAAATTTTGTACAAACTACTTGATACATGTTCACGTGTTCAAATGTAATGTGTTATAAGATAGGTAGAAACAAAATGATAGGGATTTTATTAACATGAGCAGATACAAAGGGGCCTGAAAATATTTCTACAAATAGTAACACGCCCAGTATGATCAACACTAAGATGTCATGTGACCCCTGACAAAACACAGCTTGTAACTTACTATTTTCAGCTGCGTGAATTGATTTACAGTTGCAGTCAGTCCGAATGTGCTGTGGACAGTTTTGAGGTGGTAGCCTTACACCTACATGAGATTTCACATTAGTTTGGGACTTTGTACTTCAGTTCAAAGGAAATCAGCTTTTTACTTTAGGTCTTTAAGTTAGACCTAAAGGAGTTTAACACCCACCAGCTCCAAAGACACTGGTTTCTATGGTGACCAACAAACATGTCTTTAGGCATTTTTCGAGATTTTTCCCCCAAGTCACTGAAGCTAAACTCGCTAATTCGATGCTTCCAAACCAAAATATCAATGTTCTCAAATCACTACCGCCACTAGAACCACATTGAAACCAGGTGAAAATTATTTGACAAAAAGTTTGTGTGTGTGTGTGTGTGTGTGTGTTATTTATTTTCTACTTAAACCCCTTAAAGACAAATTTAACACCGTTATAGATTTCGCCCACCTGCATAGTCGTGGTCTTGGACCTGCAGTTGCTGCCAGCGGGGGGGTCGGTTAAAGGCCATGGTTCGGGTCGCGGCTCCTCTGTGGTTTTCGTTGGTTCTTGTTGCTCAGCAGAAGTCTTCAGATGAACTTTTTTTTTTTAACTTTTAAGTGTCCGCAGACAGAATCTGCTCTGGTTCGACACGAGCCTGAAGGGCCGCACCTCCCATTTACGCAGCACCTAGATGACGTCACCACCCTGTTTCCATGGCATCTACGGACGTAGTAGAAATAATAAAAGTTTGGACTTGTGCGTGTGGTGACTGATATTTCATCCACTTATAGCCTGAAGTCCTTTGGATGGAGACGTCCTGATTTAAAGCAAATCTCCAGCGGCGCTTTTATTTAGATCATCGAAAAAAATCCTGCAGATTTATCAGAGAGCTCTGATTTATTTATCAGCAAAAGCAAATATAGACACATTAATACATTTTAATTATTAAATTAATTTAATTTTTAATAAAGAATTCAACTGATTTATTGTTAAAACATCAGCCCTACGGATTAAAGGCCTGATGTTTTAAATACTAATCGAATAATCACCGTCTGACCTGGACGTGACGTTATTAATTATGTATTACCAAAGACCAACTGCTCGACTTATTTGATTATTTTTCACACACATACGTTTTATTCAGGCCTCTGATACATTTGGGTTCAAAAATGTGCTTGCCCTTATTTTGATGATATGCTATTTTTAATCAACATAATGTTTGATATGATATATTTGCCCTTTCAGCTAGTACACATTTTAAATAATTTAGTGAGGAAGACACACACTGTTTAATTAACTTGTTTTCAGTATTGTACTGAGTGCTATATACTTTCCATACATCTCTGTTATTTCTGACAAATAGACCGTTTTCATAAAACCGGAAGTACGTCGCAAACGCGTAACCCTGTTTCCGCTTAACACAGGACTGTTTTTCAACTTCTCTGATGATGAATATTATGACTGTATTTGTATTATTAAGTTACCGTAGCCAGGTTACTGTATTTTAATATTTTCATGTCACATGCTTGATAAACGTAATTATCTCCTGCTCACGGATTTTATCTCAGACGTTATGTGATGTTCTGCCGTACACGTGTCAACACGTTGTGTTAGAAAGGCTTCAGTTTGAATGGGACTGGAACAACAGGGGGACTTGAATCTGAACAAACTGAGTATTTATAATTGGTTTATAATCAGATATAAGGAACGTTTCCACCGAGGTAGGAAAGTCAGTAATCCTATCGGCACCAGAGAGTAAACGGGTCACACGGTTGGTCTCGAAGCATAAGAATCAGAGGGTTCAAGGCGGTGGTGTGCATTCTTGATCTGTTGATTTCTGGCAGGTTCTTTGTTATAGTATAGTATAGTCATGGGGTGTGTATATATATGACAATATCGTCTGTGTGGGTGTGATTAAGCATGACAATGGGTCAGCTCGGGAACATCGTTGCCACATGCTAAATTTGTTTAATGCTAGTTTCTTATGCTGATATTCACCTTGTGTGAGAGTAACTGGTTACGTTTGTCGTCGGTTACAGCTCAGTGATGGTGAGACGTTCTGATTTAGCACCATTTCAGAGTGACAGCTGGGAAATGGAGTATTTCCCAGAAAGTGCTCGGTCATGGAGCTGCCACGTTTAATAGAGCCACAAGGCGACACTGTTGCCTGCTACATTCTGATCACATTGGCAGCAGTTTCTGTGAAATTTGCTTTTAGGGAAATTAGTTTTATTTTCCTACTTTTATTTAACTGGAATTTGGTCACAGTAGTCCCCAGAGAAACTGCCAGCGATTTCACTTAATACTTTATAATTTATTGTTTCCTTTCTGTTTGCTTTGTAGAAACACACACATACCCTCAAAGATATAAACACAACCCATCCTCCAAAGTTCATCGGTTTATTCATCCTCCAATAAAGTCGACCTAACGTGCATCCAGGTTTCTAGTTTTGTCTCCTCATCGACCCACCCAGCGGCGAGCGTCAGTTTTAACCAGCCCATAGTGCAAACGACTAGACACTTTCAAATTGTTTAAAGTATGTGAAGCTTGCTAGCTTTAACCTACGACTAAAAATGAAATTCCGCCATAACAGCGATTTATATTAGATTTAAAGCTAAACATCATTTCTGTGAATCCTTATTACCTGCAGTAAGTAGGAACATGAAAATGTTTCATGGTTGTTGTTGCTGTTGAGAAGCGTCAACGGCAGCTCCCACATTTACATTGGACAAAAAAGAGACAGTTTCCTCTGCAGCTAAAATGCTTATTTGCACCATTTCTGTGGTGGGACAGTCAACGAAAGCGGCTTGCGACAAACTCCGTTCATGAGACAAAGAGTTCTCTGTCCTCCAGAGTTCAATGCTGACCACAAACATATGTGCTGCACCTTAAATCTTGGTCATTTGTTTTGGATCTTTTGGAAATGAGTGAAAGTTTTTCTGTTTTTGCAGCGAACACAAAGATTTCGTTATGCTACAAAAGCTCCAGTTCTGCCATTGTTCCTGTAATTAATGTGAAAAGGACAACAGCTATCTTAAAAAGTTGAAAAAGGGGAATTAAGGCACAGGTGAGACAGGAATTCATTTTTCAAGCCACAAGCATTTTCAATGCATTCATTCATAAAATTAGGTATCAATTATCTATGGAAATAAATGTCTTCATAGAAACACAGTTGTTACTTTTAAAACATTTTTGTGAAGTGAACTAAGGTAATTTATCGTACGCAAATGGAAAACAAAACTAACTAAAATTACAAAAAAGTAAAGAAAGAAATAAATGGTGTCATTGTCACTGTGCTACAGGTCTGTCTGTCTGCCTCCTGAAACTTGCAGACATGCTACATGTAGCTATAGCGCTCAACCTTTAGATGTTGGCAGAATAGAATTGAACTTTATTAATCCCTTGGGCAAACTCTTTACCTCTGGACCTACACCCTAAACCCATCAATGTTTTAAAAGAGCTGACGGTCATAAAACGTCATCACACAAGAATTTGATGTTGTACTCGATCTGAAAGTCAGGTCCAAAACTGTTGAATGCAAAGTGCAACTCAGAACTTCAGTCTGTTATTAGAAAACCTTCATGTTGCTGTGTGTAACTTGGCCCTAAGTAAATGGTTTATCAGGCAACTTGGACGGCAGTTGATGAGGAGAACTCCACTGATGGACCGGCTGACATCTAAAGTAAGTGATGAAGAACATAAGTGAGGTGACCTGAGAAAGACGTGTCTCTTCGTGTTCAACTGTAGTACAAACAGTATAAAGGAAGTAACCAAAGAAATCAGGTTACTTGAAGTAGCACAGAAAATGGGCAAATGTTACTTGGAGACAGTTATTTTTCACTTAGAACATTTGCATGAGGTTGACTAGCTGACTATAGCAAAGATCGTAGGTAGGTACATTAGTTTGATGTCTGCAGAAAGAAGTCAGTGGTGGCTGACAAAGGCTGTAGGTGGAAGATGGGGCTGCATCTGGAGACGGGAACAGGGCGTCTTCAAGAATTTGCTTGTGGAGTCTGCAGTTGGCTGGCAGGGGCAGTAGGTGAAGGTTGAATGGAGGATCAAGGCAAACGTGTCAGGTTGAAGTGGTGATATTTTTGATGTAATATGCAGGTGGAGGCATCAACTGCGGCGTCCCTGCCAAGGCTGCATGGAGGTGGGAGAGTGCTGGCAGAGGTTGGGAGTGGAGGTTGAGGCTGAGGCAGCCTGATTTAATCTGCATGTTGAGGTGTCACTTTCATGTTGCTGACAGAGGATGTGGGTGGACGAGAACGGATTGCAGCCACCAACCAGAGGTCACAGGTGGAGGCTCAGAGTCAATACCGATGGAACAACTTTTAAGACTAGGCTCAAAACCTTCCTCTTTGATAAAGCTTATAGTTGGTTCTAGTCCTGCTGCTATAGGCTCAGACTGCTGGGGGACCAACCCCTGATGCACTGAGACACTTTCCTCCTCTCAGCCCACATTTATATGTCCACCACTGTATGACATTAACTCTGTGTCTTCTTTGTCCTGTAGTCCTGTTTCTTCCTCTCATTCTCCCTCTGTCTGTCCCTGTCTTCAGGTGTCCCCGGCTTTGGAGCTGTGTGTCTTCCAATGCACAGCTACTGGTCCTACCAACCTGCCCAATGTTTTCCACTCAGCCCAACCGGTCAAGGCAGATGTCCGTCCACCCTGAGCCTGGTTCTGCTGGAGGTTTCTTCCATTAAAGGGAGTTTTTCTCTCCACTGTATATTAATCCCTGAAAAGAAAAGTTTCAGGAGATGTCCAACATAGTAATACACATCCAAAATTATAAGATATCAATCAAGTAAAATGGTAAATGGTCTGTACTTATATAGCGCTTTTCTACCTGTTGGTGCTCAAAGCACTTTACACGGCTTCTTATCTACCCATTCAAACACACACGATGGGGGAGCTGCTATGCAGCTGGCCGACGCTCACCGGGAGCAACTAAGTGGGGTTCAGTGTCTTGCTCAAGGACACTTTGACACGTGACCAGAGGAGCCGGGGATCAAACCAACAACTGTGGGATTGGTGGACGACCACGCTACCAACTGAGCCACAGTCTGTGTACTGTACAATTTATTGAACAGTTTGTCCAGCAGCAAACAGCATGTTAGCTGTTCTCCATGATGATTAGCTAGCTGTGGTGAAAACAAAAATTATAAGCTGCATGGATTGCTGTTTAAAAGTTGCATATGCAGCTGCTTCTCCCCCAAAGTGAGAATAAATGAGTGGAGGCTGTATGTAGGACCAGAGCTCGGCATGCAGGCTGAGACTGAAGGAACCCTGTGGATCACCTGGACTCCGCAGATGATTCAAACTTAAACATTCTTTGACATCTTATCTTATTGAACTAATGAGTGTCTTGTTAGTTTCTTTGTTCTTTTCAGTGCTGGATTTTGAGGAACTGCTTTTCAAGAAAAATCCACTTTATTAATCTGCTTCTTCAGTCCTGCTCCGCACTGTATGGGAGCAGAAAACACACAAACTTTAGACCTGCTGCTGCTGCACACGTATTATTATAGCCATAAATGTACAAAAGTGTGAATCCCTTAAAGATAAAATAGCATCTCACATTTAGGAAGTAATACACATTAACTGTATATGTTAATACTCAGTCAGAGTTTAGGTGTTTGTCTTCAAGTGAATCAGTTTTAGACACTGTTGGTTTGTTGCTGCTCAGATACTCAAGTTGGAAAATCACTGAGAATATTTTCAGTTTTTCAAAGAGTTCCTTTTCAAACATTTTTCAACATTTCCAGTAAAGTGGAGACAGTAGAGAAGATGTATGACATGGAGTAGTGCCACCTCAAAGGTAGAAATTTGCGGGTTTGCGCCCCGGCTGACCGCAACCTTTTTTGTTGGCGTTGACGTGTTCTCTTCGTGCTTGTGTAGGTTTTCTGCCGGTGCTCCAGTTTCCTTCCACAGTCCAAAAACATGCTTGTTAGGTTAATTGGTGACAGTGTGGAACACCATCAAACCTCAGACTTAGATGAACTTGAAGGTTTTGGCCAGGAGAGCTGGACCCGCAGTGATGACTGCGACACACAAACCCAACTTCACTAGTCCTTCTGGAGACCAGGTCCACGAACCTTCAGGTCTCTGCTGCGTCTCTGTTTCTTCCTGAAGTCGGACCAGTTCTTCCTTCAGGGAGTTATTCTCCGCAGTCAGAAAGTTGTTTTTTCGCGTTTCCTCTTCTAACTTTAAATAATAAATCATAACTCTGTCTTCTGTCCTCTTGAGTTGTTCCTGGGTACTTATATATCGGTTTTTAAAGTAGTTTTCCCTGGTCTCTGCTTCTTGTAGCCTATCAACGTACGCCCGGTACGACTCCCAGGTGATCGTCACGTCATCGTTTCTCTGATTTTCATCTGACATCTCTACATCACATCCAATAACACGTCCTACCTTTAAGCTTCGCTGACTTTTAGTGAAAGTTAATACTGACACTATAGGCCTCGAAATTCTAGCCTATGTCGTCAAGTCCAAGATGCCTTTGAAGTGATGCTTTGATCTCGTATGATGTCATCACAGTGCAGGGAATGCTGAGATCTATGATTTGTTTGTGTGATTATTGTAATTGTAAAAACTGTGTTATTGTGTGCAATGGCGATCCTAGAGTCTGCTGGGGCCCTAGGCTAAAAGTTATGCCTAATGAAACCGCTATGTGTAAGACATGGAACCTACCATAAAATATCCAAGACCCAGCCCAATAACATACAGCGTTACACCGAAGTCATTTACATTTCACTTGTCCACATTTCTTTTTCATAGCTCATCTTGACAGTCGGCTTAGTTGGACACAGCTTTCATCAGTTTCCTACAGGTAAAGAGCCTTTTGTAGCCTGCTGGCTAAGCTAACGAGTTGATGCCTGGTGTCACATTAGTTACGAAGTTAACTCGTGGTAAATGTGGGGGAAATTTGGGGAAATTTAGTCACTGGTTAGATAATTAGAAAACAGGTGGACTCATCAAAGGGATCATAAGGAGGACAAGAAGCCACAGGGGATAACCCTATAGAGGACTGCTTAAGATCACCTTAGATGCTTTGTTGTTATATGGCACAATGGTATGTAAGAGATACTGGGTCTGGGGTCTTAAACTCATAAATGACTGATAACTGACCACTGTATGTAAATGCTTTTCTACATTTGTGTTCTTGTGAGGGTGTTCCCTTATGTTTAGACTGAGTATAAGTTGAAGGGGTTTGAAAGTAACAAGTTAGAAGCAGACATTAGGGGCTCTTCTCCGTGCCGGCATGTATTAAATTGAGATGGTTCATCACGTTGAGTCTTTGTCTTCAGTTCTTTAAAAAATCTAGCAACATCTGACTAAGGAAGACGGAAAATTTCTACGACAAATGTCAAAGTGTGATACCAGTGGAGGTTCTGTTTTTCATCTGTGTCCTCACCACAATCACAGCTACACTAGCAGCCTTTAGCTAACGTCAATGATCAACGTCATCTCCGCTGCTCCACTACCCACTATCTTGGTTTTTTCTCCTGTTCTTTTTTTTTCTCCCATTAATAGATCTCCTCATCATTTTCTAAAAACTGCATTTATTACAATGTATGTTCTTACTTATGATTGGAGGCTTATAGCGGGCAATCAACCTTAAGGAGACATGTGCGTTGAAAGCGTGTCAAGGCTTCCTTTTGGAAATACGGCACATAAGGGGGGCCTTATATTGTTGATATCATGAAAACCAAGTGTGGTGACAAATGTTGAGATTATAAAATCAAAGTATGGAGACAAAAGGTTGGACTGAGGATTTTGGCTTTTCTCAAGGTTCTTGTGCAAGAACTGTCAAGTGAAAAAAGAAAAGAGAAAAAAAATGAGAAGGAAAAGACTTATAGATGTGTATGTTTGATGAATATGAACTGAAGCGGAGAAAAGGGAGACAAAAACAAAAGCCTATGTCTACTGAGCCACACAGAAGACACAAAGCTTCAGTAGGAAACGTACACCACTACCACACTCTCCCAGTGTGTCTTCTCTTTATCCACATCACTGCACTGAAACTGGATGCTGGCTTGGGCTCCTACCCGTCAGCTCCGCCACCACCACTTCAATGAGCAGAAGGAGGATAGTATCCACAACCTGGTTCAACCACCTCTCCTCCGTCATCTTTAACCACTTAGGGCTGAAGGCAAACCGGATTAATCTGGACTTTAATGCATCTGTGGTCTAAGTGACTGGGCCAGAGGGCTGCAGTCGGGTTTCAGACCTCAGACTGAGGAAGATGTCTTCATATGACAGAGGTAACAGAGGAGGAGGCGACTGATGTCCAACACCTGCAATATGACGTCATACTGAAAACAATCAATTCTAAATTACCAAAAAAAGGCTCTTTGTCTTATTATCTCATGGAAAAAACAGCTCATGATACCATAAATTGAGCAACATAAGCAGATTTCACATTAGTTTGACCCAATTCAAACCCTCCATATATTTATAGAGTTTGATCAAACTTTTTGGGCTTCATATTTCCAGGAGCAGAGAACATCAAACACGATGGCTGAGATTTAATACACTATTACTTGACCTGCCTAATGTAATTGTTTATGGATGTAATATTCTTAGCCAGTTACACTGTTACTTTTCCCAAATGGTTCTACATTACACAAGTCCTCCACTGAAGCGACCCAAGTGGATTTTACATACCAAGTTATATATTATAACATCTTATTATTTTTCTCAATGTGCTGAATTTGTGGCTCATTGAAGCATGAAGTTAACTGAAGAAAAAAACAGATTCTGTTTTGAATTGCTAACAAAAAACTGGAATAGTCTGGACATGCTGTAGCTAAGCTCTTTTGTTTCAGATCAAATTGCTAACTGACATTAGCCCTTATTAGTAATAAAATGAATAAAATACTTTTTCTACAATTTTCATCTTGGAGGGTTTGCCCAGGTGGTCTGGAATAGATTCATGTTAACAACTGCATGTGGTGCGGCAAATTACTAAAAATGTTGATTGGATTAACTACGTATATTATACCCAACAAAATTCAAATTCAAAATTATGACAATATATATTGATTCTGTCAGGGTTTTGTATAAGGACTCAGAATTACAGGACACAGGAGGAAGATTGAGAATGTTTATTGATAACAGTACTGAATGACTACATGATCAGAAGGTTGGGGAGTCTGTTTCAGAAGCCAGATAGAGTGGGGAACCAGGAGAGGTAAGGTGGGGGTAGAGGACAGCAGGATACTGGTGAATCGGGGTGTAACAGGTGTACACAGGGCAGGGGTCAGTGAACATAATTCCCGGACAGGCAGAACAATAAGCCAGCAGCCAGTTAAACATACAGGTATCAGGTGTGAGACTGAATAGGCAGGTCACCAGTAGACAGATTTGCAGGGAAACGGTACCGAGGTCCAGAGCACAAATCGCTGGATAGATGGAATCAGATGAGCGGTAGAGAGGTGCCCAGGCAAACAGAGTACGACGGTCCAACATGCAATCCGGGAATGGCTGGAAAGCTCCCTGAAAGGGCTGTCGAGCAGTCGTGAGGAAGGACGATCTGGCAGAGCTGAGCTGAAGGTGAGGTACAAATAGGCAGAGGAACATGTGAAACCAATCGAGGTCAGTGATTGGTGGTGAAGTTGGTAGAGCAGGAGCAGGAGGTGGAGGAAACAGGCAACAAATTAAAAGTCCAGGACGTGGAAATGAGGGGCGGAGTCATGACAGAATCTCTATGAATTCATAAATCTGATGACCCCTGTTGTATGTCTTTGTGTGATTAAAATGTTGTGTTGGGGAAAAAGTGTGGTTAAATTTTAATGCTTAGGTTTGTCTAGTTGTAATGGAGAATGGTATTCGTTGTACTTAAGAACGATGAAGAATAGCGACCTTTATCTCATATGCATATTTTTGGCTTGAGAAGTGTCTGAATAACTGCTCCAAGGTCAGCTCCTATCTAACTCCTAACCAAGTAAACTGTAGCCCAAATTGACGTGACCTAGCGACACATCATATGCATATGGGTGTGTGTGTTGGGAGCCTGATGGTGGTGCATGCAATCTGACCTAGAGCTCAACATGCCCAAGACTGTGGAGATGATGGTTGGTTTTAGGTGCAACTGCCTGCCCCCCCCCTCTGCAACAATACAGTGTCTACCATGGACTCATTCAGGTTTCTAGGATCCACAATCTCCCACGACCTGAAGTGGTCCACCCAAATAGACACTGTCTGCAAAAAGTCCCAGCAGAGGTTGTATTTCCTGAGACAGCTCAGGAAGTTTAATCCTCCCAAGAACCTGCTGACCATCTTCTACCCTGCCACCATCCAGTCTGTCCTCTGCACCTCCATTACTGTGTGGTTTGGTTCAGCCACCAAGCACGACAGGCACAGACTGCAACGGATGGTCAGGTCAGCAGAAAAGATCATTGGGACTGAGCTTCCTTCCATCCAACATCTGTACCGGTCCAGAGTCAGAAAACGGGCAGCAAGTATCACTGCTTGTTTATATGTTAACATTTCTAGTGTCTTAATGTATCTGATAATTCATGTAAATAAATCTTGTTAGAGAGATAGACCGAATTCAGTTCCTTGTTTGTCTTGTACAAACTTGGTGAATAAAGATGATTCTGATTCTTATTCTGAATGTTTTGCCCAGCAAGAAAGTGTAAAACATTTGTGTTATGTATCCGTCTTTAGAACTTCACCGACATCCTGACGGTGCAGACATCCTGGATGTTCAAGCTTCTTTACCGATTACAATATCATAACTACTGTTGGTATTTTTGAGGACCCAGAAAAAGAGACTGGAGGACGCAGAAATAGAAAAACAGAAAGCCAAGTTTATTAAATAATTAGATGATGGAAGTGGAGTGCTACTGGTCAGGGGTGAAGGGAACGACGGAAGGATGAGAGGTCGCCTAGGAAAAGAACAGAGGGTTAGGAAGGGCAGAGAATATGACTGACTTTGAGGTAACTTAATTTGGTTTACTGTGTAAATGACGGGAAGGAGAAGGCGATCTTCAGGAGGAGTGAATCAACCAGGAGCAGGTGACGTTAACGATGGAGAAGGCGAAGGAGAAAAAGCAACACAAATTGCAAAGTAACAAATTAGAAAACAAAGTACCAACAAAAACGGCGAGCCGAGAAAAGGGACATGCGGTGAAGTCTATAGGCAAGGCGTAGAACAAACTTGAGGGAAAACAACACAAAATCAAAACCCGAAAAATCCAAAAAGCATCTCAAGGGTAACAAAAAGGCAGCAAGGGAAAACAGTGCCAGACAAACAGAACACTTAGAAACGAGAACAATGTGGTCAGCGGAACGTATGAAGTGAGTGGGGAGACAACAGGTGGCCTGAGTTAGGTTGATTGGGAGCGACGGGGAGGAGCCGAGTATGACCGAAAAAGCAGAAAAGAACAACCTTAACCAGTTCCTCCTGTTCTAGTATTTATGCTAAGCTAAGCTAACTACATCCTAACTGACACAGGCTACCAGAAACAAATAGTCCTAAACTATTATTTGAAGAAAAACTCTGTTAATTGATTTAAAAATCAAACCTTAGTTGAAACTACTTTTGTGGTAAAACACATGACAAAATTGGACCAATCAACACAAGAGGTTTCAACCTGTACAAGTGATAACACACAGGTTTAGTGTTTATTTAATTTTCACAATACAGCACATTCATTTCAGTGTCACAATTTCAAATTAAAATTTTCAATAACAAAACACATCAATATAAAAAAAAAACAACGTTGGTCATCAGATTATTTTCAGCATATTTTCAATATGGACAAAATAATATCAGAAGTTTTAATGTTTCTTTTTTTTTCATTCACGTAACACTCCCCCATCACTATACAGTCACCACCTTATTCCAAATTATCAATCATACTTACATTTTCTTTCTATGAAAAAACAACTTTTCCATTATCTTTTTGTTTATTATACTTCTGAAAGCTCAGTATTGTGTCAAAACCCCTTCAAGCCTCTCTAATCTCTTCTCCAGAAGAAGTATTTACAATAACAACAAATTTGGGGGTACGTTATATAATGATTTGTTCTATAAAGACGTGAAAAAAAAACATGCACATTCAAAAAGTGCGTGAAAGTCTTTTTTAGTAAAATGCACAAACAATCTTTTAAAATTCCAAACCCGGTCTGTAGGACCAGTGAGTCTGGTAAAAACACAGAGATCACTGGTAATCTACTGTTTGAAAAAAGTAACCACATGAAGTACTAGCAAAGTACCTGAAAATACTGGGATAAAGTCCTCAGACAGGAAGTGAGATACATCTATTAATACTACAATCCCCACATCATTCAAAATAAAGTATCTGTTCAGAGATTTACTTTCCAAACAGTAAATTCATTCACTTTTGCTGCAGTCTGAAAACATTTGCGTTTATGAACATAAACATGTTAGCTTTTTTTTGGTGTTTAAACCTACATTACAGACAGTTAAAGAACCTTTTGTGTTAGATGACCTAAATTTGATAAATAGAAAGACCCAAGAGCTGTCGGATTTTTTTAGGCACTGTCGCCAGGCTGACTAAGAGCCATAGTTCAGTTGAGACTAGTATTCTCTTAACGCTATGCAGCAATGACTTCATGACTTTCTTCAGAAACAAAATCATAGGTATTAGAAACAAAATTCACCAGACCCTCCCCACAAATACAACAGAATTAGAATCATCAGTAAGTCCTCAGTCCCTTTTAGACTGCTTTGTGCCCATAGATCTTGCTGACACAAAGAGTTCTTAGAGATATCTAGGTTTCAAAAGCATCAAATAAAAGTAGAAATTCTGAACAATCATCCATCTTTGGCTTATCAACATAAATGTCTTCAATGTGCAGCAGAAAAACATGAATTAGCCATATTAACAAGACATACGAAGCATCAAAGCCAACAGAGTGTCAGTACATCTCATCCCCTGATCTGCACCATGTGCCATCTAAATGACTCAGTCATTACAGCCAAAGAACGTCTTGCAGTGACCAGCGTCTACTCTGAGTGGCTGATGGTCCCAGTGTTATTTGCAGCAGGAGGACATGAGGCGTGCACATGTGCGTATTATATTATTTATGTGACACCAGTTAATCTGTGCTCTCGTTCCGAGTCCACTGTAATAACAGATATGATCGCCTTAGCTCGAATACACTGTCCCCGTTGAATCACAATGTCAGAGACCAAAGGTGCTGTGAGCAAAAATGTTCATTTCTTTCTCCCATTTCACCCTGCACTAACAGTACACTACACTTTCAGTATTATAAAAATGCTCCTGTGTTTAACTAGATTTTCTACTATCATGCACAATGACACTAATAGCAGATATTTCCAATGGTTTCTTCACGTTGAAAGAAAATGGTCTGGCCTGCAGATCCACAGTCTATGTAGAAAACAGAGTATAGAAATACATGTCAGATTGAGACAGAGGCTTTTTTTAACTTCAATCACATTCTGACTTCAGGGATTAAACTGTGTTTTCATGTGGTCATTGCATGAAAACCTCCTGAAAAGATTTGAATTGTACAGATCATGACTTCTACAGCCTTGCATATTGTTGATAAATGCTGCATATGCAGTAGAAGTCACGTGATTAGTGTGATCTTTATGATCTCAGCAAGTCAGCCATGTTGTATCGAGGCTGAGTTACAGTTTTTGTCAAACGTTTGCGTACGTTCGTCTTGGCTATAACTGGTGGCGATACAGGGCTTTAAATCTGTTCTTTGTACTTTTCTTTGCTGTGGCAGAATGATTATAGCCTCTATAATGTGGTTAGATTAGACATATAGCAAGTTTCATCTTTAACCCTCAAGACGATTCTGGCAGAACTCTGGTTAGATATTTAACAACTTTTCCTGCCATGATTGGAGGAGTTCTGGATGCTGTGACCAAACAGCTGAATCTTTGTCTCATCTGACCGTAACCCTTCCCTGCAAAAAAACGTTTTTGTTGTCCACGCGAAGAGCTGAAAGCTTTAGTTAAGTTTTAAGGTGTTGATTTGTTTGGGTGGCAGCCTTTCAGTCCACGGTAAACTTAAAAATCGACTAAGTGTAGACAATCACGGCAATGTTCCAGCAGTACCCAGCTCTCGACAGACCTGTCCCAATGATGGCTCCTGACCAATTCAACTAGTGTCCTCTCAGCTCAGTCAGACAGTTTGGGCCTTCATCCAGACCTTTGAATTGGCTCCTCCGCTCTATAACTTATATTTGTATTGCAATCTGCAGCTGTTTAGAAATGGCTCCAGGAGACATCCCTGAAATTGTGCAAATCCACCAGAAAACGTTTGTGCAATCTTTGCTGAAGCAATCATTCCCCAATCATTCAAAGAGCATTGCCATGGCAGCTATGTGAATCTGTGTATATCTACACACACGGTGACAAACTGATCTGACACACACACAAGACACATGGTAAGGAAAACTTCATAGCTGAAAAATCTGTTTTCTTTTAACGTAGTCATTGTAAAAATGCTCACATAATACCGTGGTGTGTGTAATTATTATATTAGCTGATTTAGTTAATGACAAAGCCATGATTGTTGGAGCTCAAATATGTCTAAAATAGACAAATTCCATTCTCTAAAATTAAATTACAAAATACATTTGGAAATCACATACAGTTCTACACCTTAAGAAGTAAGAATTTTCTGAATTAAACCGAGTCATTTAAGGGATGATTGATTTCTGATGTAATACAGTCCTATGTTTTATTTAAGTTTCCAATGTCTTTACAATTTCAAACAGAGCATTAAACGCATACATATACACATTTTGTACAGATTAGAATAGGCGTAGCAGAATGCACGACAAGCACTTTTTGACAAAGGTTCACTGACCAACATCACTTAAAGTCAATAAAAATAAATAGTCTGGAGCACAGTGAAGTATTTCAGCATCCACTGGCGAGTTCAGCCCTGTAAGGAACCAAGAAAACACTGTTTAACAGAAGTGGAAACATGAACAGCTGAACACCAAATACTCCTTCTTTTAGAGACGACCTGCCAGAAATGAACTCTGCAGTCCTTAGAATATGTGTGAGAGCTCTCAGCTGGGACATCAGTTAGACGTTATTGTCTTTGCCAACACATCTTTGTTGGGAGTGTACCACCGAAGGCCTTACTGATATTTTTCCCATATCGACATATAGCAGGTTTCATGCCACATTGCATGAAACAGAAGTTATCTGCCCAAAAATGTTTCCAAATGTTTCCCTCAAATAACACAGCTTGTGGTCAACTTGCTTTACACTCACATTCAATTAGTCGCTACACTGTAGACAACAAAATACAAAATAAATCTATCAATATCCCAATATCCAATAGTGATGTGGTTAGGCAGAACAAACCCTGCAGCTGTCTGCACACTTTTCTTAGAGGACAGATTTGCATAGAAAGTTTTCTTGATTCATTCATGCATCCAATCATCTGTGACTTGCAGACCCCACAGTAAGCAGCCAGACTGGACACTTCCTGCGAGACAGCATCTGTACACCTGTCCGTTCTCCAGTGAATGAGAAAGTAGAAAGTTCACCTGAAAGCAAAAATCCTATTTATTTTATAATCAAGACTGAAATTTTCACAATCTCAGTTAGTCCCCAGGTTTTCATCTACAATACACTTTCTGCTTTCCCCCGCTTTGATCCAGACTAACAGCAGCACAGAGGAGCATCACGTATAGATGGTTACAGATTAGACCTGACATTAAACCGTCATTTTGCAGTTTTTGAAGTAGTTCTTGCAGGCAGAAATAAACAGCCCATCGTTCAGGTGACCATCTACATGTGTGACTGTAGAGTTATTCACACTGGCGCAATCCTCAGTGGATTTGTGTTTACAGTGTTAATGAAGGGAAACAGCCTCTGGGTGAAGCTCTGTGAGAATTGGAATATGTTTGCGTTTGTGTGCGCATCAAAGAAGGACAGTTTTCCTTTATCCCAGTCCAGATTTACTGATCCTCTTGGTCGGGGTCCGAAGTGAGAGAGCCCTGTCTGTGGTGGGTGGAGCGAATGCTCTGTATGTGCCATTTAGGAACCATTTTTCCCAGTATCCAGTCAGAATCTCCCCCTTTCTTGGGGCAGACTCAGCGATCACCCCCACCGATCCCAGCCGTAAGCCTTCAGATCCCAGGATTGTGGAGTCGTCTTCAAACCTTTCTGGATTTCTTGGAAGCTGTATTTGTCCCTCTCCATATCTTACACTTTTTAGATCTTCAGACATCACAAGGTATGATGCAGCTGTGTTCGGGTCTAGGACTGTAGGACACCATGCCCTTCATTTTGTTCCAGACCGGACTCTTGACGCTGCAGCTTTGTAGCTCTGCAGAAATGAGGCATTGTCAGTTTTCAGGTTCTTCTCTGTAGCTGTTATTGTTCTTGACAGCGCTGCTATGTTCTCCCAGAGTCTCGATCCTCTCCTTCATTATGAGACTCTTCATTCTCTCTTCCTTCCTCAATGCACTGATCCTGGCTGCTTCCTCTTCTTGTAGAAAACGCTGAATCTGCCTCTCTGCTTGTTGAGCCTGGAACTCAATATGTTTTGTTGTTTGATCCCAGTCAATTTTAACTTCATTCAACTGCCCCACGTTTTCCCGTAACAGCTCTAGAGATTTACCAAGGCCTTCCCTATGTTCCTGTGCAGCTTCGTCAAAGGGTCTAAATCTGTGGTTGGTGTGGGTTTTGGCGTCTCGACAGACGACACAAACTGGCTGCTCATGGTCCAGACAGAATAGTTTCAGCTTCTCAGAGTGCAGACTGCAGACAACCTCCGACTCTGCAGCAGGTTTCTCTTCTAAGAGAAAGTTCCTGTGCGAAGGCTTCACACAGGTTCTTCAGTGCCAAGGTGCACGGTGGGTCATTTTTTGAGGATCTCCTTTTAAAAACTGGGCATTCACAAACGGGTTCCTCTGCCCACCAGGTCTGCAGACAGTCTTTGCAGAAGCTGTGGCTACATGACAGCACAACGGGATTTTTGATTGGACAAGAGAAGTCTTTTGCTAATCGAACCGCCATCCTTTGTCACACATAAAAACAGGTAGTACAAACCAGGAAGGTGTCAGTCTTCGCTCTAGAGTGTTCCCTAGCAGTTTCACTTTCACTCATAGCTGTAGTTATCTCCCTTTAATGTAGCGCGTTCCAGTCTTCCTGATGTCCAAAGTATTCCTTATCTCTCTAGTGGAAGTGGTGCCTTTGAGTCCTAATGTCCTTAACTCACTGGGTGCAACTCTTCTGAGAAACTCTTCCCACAAGACACCAGAGGCCAGACAAATGCATGTGCACGATAGTTTCACAAAGCACAAAAAAATCCTTCAGATTTAGAAGCTGTGAACAGTTGGTCAACAGTTTGACTCAGCACCACCTTTAATGAGCTGAATTCTAGGAGGATACTGCATCATTAGCCAGATGAAGATTTTGTAATTAAACTGTTATTTCCAAACTTGTTGCGACCATAGAGTGCACCCGGCTCTCCGGTGTAAAAATGTGCAAATCAAGATGCGGACCAATGATGTGCATGAACTCATGCGATAAGCCGAAAGACAAAAATAAACGTTCAAAATGAATTATTGCTAAGATATTGGTTATACATGTCATGATTGTGTGTGTGTGACCGACCAACACTGCCCCCGTCTAATGGTTCAATTTGAATTAGCACTGTCATATTATTTCTGTTGTAGCATCAAATCACCTGTAACATCTAAATCATCACATGGCTAATTTTACACAGACATCCCACTCTGAACACCACGCCAGTGACCTTTTTGCACAGCTGCTGCCTGCATCATGGTCGCACTGGTGTGGTTTTAACGTAATGTCTAATATTTCTTTCAGAACAATAGATCTGAACAATAAAAATTACATCTTTCTGCAACTCCTGGACATTTGTAACACGATTGCACTTGAGCAAAATTGTTTTGCATTATAATAGTGTTGGGGTCAGGTTAAGCTTAATAAAATATGACGGCTGATTTGAATGGTCAGTAAGCCGTCAGCATCAGGGCTTAGCAGGCCACTGCCGTATTCAAGATAAGTTCTAACTAGTGTCTCCATGAGGAGTTGTATGGCGTCTACAGAAAGGTAAGGTCAGATCTTTCTGACGTTGTGGAGGTTAGGGTCAGGAGCAGACTAGCCTTCTACAGCCAAGCCTCCACGCTGGCAGAGGTGAGGCAATTTTATACCCCAACGGCCTTTCCCTATACATAGCTTTGCATCTACTTTGCAGGCTTAAATTTACCACCTTGCACTCAAAAGTCCAACAGACTCCCACACCCAACACTATCTGTTTACTTTCTAAACATAATTGAGCCCTAAAGTATGTGGGTCTCGTTCTCAGATGAGCAGGGGAAATCCAAATGCTCCACTGTGGTGCAGCTGAGGCTATCTGCTGCTAGGTAGCGTGCTGTGTTTATGTAATTGCTGATCAGAGGCCATGTGAACCTGCCTTCTCACTCTCTCTGTCTTTAAATTCCCGTTCCTATAAAAAGCCGACTGACCCTGCTCCGACCTGACAGGCAGCCTGCTGATGTCCGGCAGCAGCTGAGACTTTCCGTGTGTACACATAATAAACACCTGCCATCGCCCGACCTTTCACTCCTGCACACACACGTATTCAACACCTATCCCATGAGGAATCTTATACAAACATAATCCTCTGTATCTCACAATTCACAAACTAGCCACTGGGTGCCAGCAACTGCCGAGAGGTGCTCAGATGCAAAAATCACTTCATGTCTCTTCTGCTTTTTTATGCAAGTTGAATTCTACGATGGGATTGTTTGCAAGCC
Source organism: Channa striata (assembly GCA_033026295.1). Lineage (NCBI taxonomy): Eukaryota > Metazoa > Chordata > Actinopteri > Anabantiformes > Channidae > Channa > Channa striata. The sequence continues at coordinate 27,851,275 of CM065172.1, forward strand.
TCAATAAAGCCAAAACTTAATTAGGTTTCAAAGAAAATTTTTTCTATCAATAGAATTTTCTCAATAGCAAAGCCTGTTGATCCCACAATCAAACATTTCCTGGGTTTAAAAATGTACTAAATTTGCTTTAATATTACTACTACTTTTATTATTGTTATTACTATTATTATTATTTTAGTTCTTTATTTCTGTAAAATAGGTTTTTGGTTATCATTTGGAAAAAATCAAAATCATTGACATAAAAACCTTGGAGCTTTTCACTTATGCATTTTATGTACTGTACATACACTTATTGACATCAGTCTCATGTTGGTTTGTCCCTTTATTTAAACTGTTCTACTTTGAAAACTGAACGTATATGAATTATTTAGAACCTCCCTGTGCTGCCAGCTGAAAAAACCCTTTAGAAAACATCACCTCAACGGAGATCATTTTATAGAGGGACATTGAATATCATGCATGTGCATTTACTTACCAAACTGAAAACGTGAGATGCAAGTTGTATCTGGGTGAAATTGGCCTTCGGTTTTACCCTTAATCACAAGAACAAACATTCTTACAACTAACACCAGGCATTTGTATTAATAAACACATAGGAGCAAAAATAGAAATGATCTTAAAAAGCAGAGTCCAGACCTCCAGATTTAAGCACTAGCATCAGTAGCATGCATATCCTGATGGTTATTTAGCCCAAAATAAAACCAAAAAAAACATCATCGCTGACAACTCAAACGTTCAACCTTCAGCGTTTAGCAAGAATCAACATGTGTTTGTTTGGTTACGGTTTCATTTGAACTGGTGTCTGCCAGCATGTATGGTAACCAGGGGGAGAGTCCGAGCAACTCACCTGTCTGCTTCATCTGTGCTCCACCACAAAGCTCATGGTGGTTCCGTCAAATGAGGGCGGGGCGATAATTCGGGGCCCTTGCTGGGACGTGATGCTGATGACAGGCTGCTTGATGCTGGAGAAGCCCTGGGCTTGCAGCCTGTTGGTTGGGGCCTGCTGTTGAAACCTGGAGACTGCCTGCGGAGACCTTCCAGTGGCCATGTAGAAAGGACTCTCCATGTACACGCCCTCAGTCTGCTGCGCCGACACTTTCTCCACGCTCTCCGCATCAGACTGTACCGACATCTGTGTCTGCACCAGCGTCCGCGCTGGGATCACTGAGGGTGCAGGCATGAAGCCCGGGTAGATCATGTAGGTGTGTCCATATGCTGCTGGACTGAGAGCGAGTGGTGAGATTGGCATGGGCACAGGGGTCATGGGAGGTTGCGGCATGGGCACGTCCACATACTGACCGGTTTCTGGGTCAAAGAGGCGCTTGGTGCTCGGCTGCACAGGGGTGTCCACCAAATAGTAATTTCCAGTGGTGGGATCCAGGAGCATCTTTCTCTGGGTGGCCTGGAAGGGGTCCAAGGTGGGAGCTGGTGTGATTGCTGGGGAGAAGCAGTAGACTTGTGGCTGATTAGTGGATATGCCCAGTGGCAAGGAGTGGTAGATAGTGGCAGAAGGTATGTCCGATGAGCACGTCTCCGTTGCAATGCTGGAGCGTTTTGATGTCTGGCTCAGGTCCTCCTGGGCCCTGGTGCTGGATCCCAATAGTCCTGGAGAAGTGGTTAGGTGAGACTGGGCAGTGACCGTGTGCACTGATGTTTTATCATCAGGCAGTGGTTGTTTGCCACTGCTAGCACGAGACTTGACCGGAATGGTCAGGTAGTTCTCGCTGTCGTAGAAGGTGCCGAAAAGCTCCTGAACAGATCTGTCCACTTCTTTTGATTCAGCTCCTTCATGTCCACTGTATCTTGTCTGGCTGACTTTTAAGGACTTTGGAGCAAGGTTTTTGTTACCAAAAGGTGCTTGTGTGCTGATGTTTGGTGATTGTGTTTTTGCAGTTGTGGCTGCTGCAAAGCTGGATCTGAGGCCCAACATGATCTCACTATCTGCGGTTCTGGTGCTGTGCACTGACTTGGCAGCCACCCGGTCGACACAAACGTTGGATCCCTGAAGGGCCCTGACTGGGTCTTTGTCCTCCCACCTTTGCAGGCCGTCAGTGCCAGAGGACATTGCCTCTGGTGGTGGCGACTTCTCTGCGTTGGAATCGGAGTCTCTCCGAACTGCCTTGTCAGTGGGTCCCTGGGCTCCTTCGTCCTCTGGTCCTCCATGCACCTCACTGGTTAAGAGTGAAAGCACGTGGCTATCTGTCAGCGGTCGGGGCTCATTCCTTCTTTTCCATTCATTTTTCTCAAACACATAGAGCTGCTCCATGGTTTTCACTGCAGCCTGGAGTTTTTCCAGAGCCACCTGGTTTGCCCCTCTCGACTCGGGCTTCTTATCTGTGACCTCTGACGTCTTTTCCTGTTTCTTTGAAGCTGTTTTGCTTTCCATTCCCACTCCGCCACCCCCCTCTGAGACACTGTTTGACACACTGGTGGCTGCTGTCACTGCTGCTCTTTGCTCTGCAGCACTTTTGGCGCCCTCTGGGGACGATCTGTCCGTGTCCAGCTGCTCCTGCTTCCATGCCTCGGGGTTTCCAGGCTGTTTTCCGTTACTGTTTGTATTCACAGACTGACATTTAATCACTATGGGGGACACTGAGTTAGGATTGCGATAGGGCATTTGCTTCCTTTGTTCTGGATGCCTGTCAGCAGAGGCAACGTTAGATTTGTTGTCGTTGTTATCCAAAGAAACAAAGTGGTAGGAACTTTTGACCAATTTCCGCACGTCTCTCACCTGGTGAATCGGCGTCTGTAGTTTTCCTTTGTTGTCTCTGATGTCTCTAACCAAGAAATGGGGCACTTTATCCGAAGACTCGCCCTTCAAAGCTGCAGCCAGCGCCTGGCACTTGAAGTCATCTGTTCTGCCTATATTGGGCGCGCGCAGCTTGGAGACGCCAAACGGCTCCGTTTTATTGTCCCTGACGCTCCTCAAATTAATTTGAATTTCGGGAGATTTAGGGCCACTGGCCCCTGTCGAGCTGTCGGAGCGCGTTTGCACGTCCCCACGCGCAGAGTCATTCCTGCTGCGCGGCTGCTGTCCGACGTCCCCGTTACTGGGCAGCAGCTGGATACTGGGCACAAACAAATGGGACATTTTAGTCCGTTTACCGCCGCTCGCTGAGGACGGACCCGCTTCGCCCGCGCTGTCTGCAGCTGAAGCCGCCCTGTCCTCCAGAGTTTTGCCGTTTTTATGATCCTTTTGAAACTCTAGCTCCTCGTCCTTCCAGCATCTGAACGCGCTATTTTGGCTGCGAAGCAACGTGCCCTTAGACGCCTCCAATGTGCCTTTTTTAGGATCGAATCCAGCTTCGTTCGTCCGCACCAAACCGGTTTCTGGTGCTGGTGCTGGTGCAGCGGCCGTGTCCTGTCCCCGACAGTCGCCCTTGGTGTCACACGAGCCGCTGTCCACGATGTCCCCTAATTCCTCCGCGCACATTAAGGCGTAGTCCGAGCTGCTCTGTCGGTCCAGTTCCCCGCTCCCCTTACCCCTGTGGCAGTCGCTCTCCTGGTGCGGCTCCCTGATTTCCCCTCTTTCCATCTTGCGCTCCTGCTCAAACTGCATCTTTTTCGAAATCACATTTTTGATCACGCTCGAGGCGAATATGGATTTCTTGTGAGGGTCTTCCATGGTTTTGCTGGCCCCGCTCCTCTGGGCGCTCGGCAAATGGCTGGGAACGTCCTCTGCCGCACGTGATCCTGCAGTGTTTTGTGCAAACTCGGTGTGTCTTTCTTCCCCAGACGTTCCAGATTTCACGTTACAGCGAAAGTTCAGTGTCTCTGTGAGCCGGATGACCCCGCTGTGGCCCTGACTGAACTTTCCCATCAGCTCTATCTGCTTTGTGGAGGACGATGCGCTGTGGGGGTTCCCCTTCAGGGCGAAGACCTTGTTGTGGGGTGGTTTGATGCTCGCCAACGCAATGCCTCGACTGTCTAAATTCCTGGCCAGCTCAAGAGCGGCTTTGTTTTGATGGGAAACGACACTTTGGTCCAGTCCCCGTGACATGTTCACGTTGCCATATTTCAGGTCGACAAACGTGGACCACCCGTTCATCCCTAAGCCGTACTCTGACGCAGAGGACTCGCTGGAGTTGCTGAAATGAATGGCATCGAGGTAAGGATGAGCCAGGCTCCTGAAGGCTCTGGCTGTCAGGGTGCGCACCTCCTTGTCAGCGTCGTCCAACTCGCTGACAGCGCTGGACGCGCCGCTGGAATAGTCGGTGACCTCCTTCCCCCTTAGTTTGCCGCCTGAGTGCGGGCGTCCGGGCGCAGCTGGGAAACACTTCGCCCTGTCACACAGTCGTTCCGCCTTCCCATCAACTCCCCTCAACACATAGCGACTCATGTCCCCGGAGCGCCTGGCATGATACAGAATATTTCCCCGTTCTTGGATGTTGCTAGGGTCATTTATAGCTCGAGAGGTGGTTCTGATTGACAGGCGGATCTGTCCCCCGCCGCTTCCACCGGTCTGCTGCTGCTGCTGCTGCTGCTGCTGGAGCCCTGACACACTCTCATCTGAGCTGGCGAACTTGGCCCCGTCGCACGGATCACTTACACGCAGAGTGCTGACGGCTGCTGCGCCCTGAGGGCAAGACTGGCGGCGGTCCCCCCGCTCCGTCGCCGCCCCATCGCCGCCAAAAGAGGCGTAATCGACAAAAGAGTAAACTTGGTTGTCGGCCTCCGTGTCCCAGCTGCTGGATGAGCCCACGCCGAGATCGTAGTCCTTGTCCCGATCGGACAGCTCCGACAGCTGGATCTCGTGCGTTGTAATGTAATGGGACTCGTCCTCTGCTGCGCACGGGACGCAGTCATCAGAAAGCACCAAACTAACATCATCGTCCTCCTCGTCGTCCTCAGACCCGCTCCGCTCGCTCAGATAACGGTCAGTGCAGGGCGACTCTTCTTCACTCGCCGCGTCCTTTTTTCTGGACAACTCGGACTGCGTCATGGCGCGCGCGCGTATGTCTCCCGATCGAAGACAGTCGTCTCGTTTTTCGGTACTTTGAGGAAGTGGACCCCGGGTTGGATTAGTGGGACCATCTTTGTCGTCTTGTGCACATCCACTAACTCCGGAATTCTCCTTCTTTTCAGTTTCAATCTCCAACTTGTGCTTTGGCTCCGTTGCGCGCAGAGCGGCTCCACTGCTGCTGACAGGCACAGCCGGGGGGTTCGTGTCACCAGGGCGCCAGTCTTTCCCGGGATTTGCGGACTCTGTCTTCACGTCCACTAATTCCAAATCCACGTATTTGCTTTTGTCTTGCCCGTCCGGAGCATCTTCTGTTCCGTGTGCCGGAAGTTTGATTTCCCGGAGCGTGTCCACACTCCTTTGCTCAGTCTTCATGGCTGAAGCCTCCGCTCTTGGATGATAATCAGCAAACGTGTGTCGTGAGATGGAGCCCCCCAGGACCCCCCTTCCCTTCGGACAGACAGCAGACAGTCTCTCCGGTGGCGCCTCAGACATTCCAGCTCCCCGCGGCATGAAGCCGAAAACCTAGGATCTAAAAAGGACCAGAGATGTTACTAGCCACTGTCCAGGCCAAATGGTTCTCAAGCTGGGGTTCGCGGACCAATTGGGGTCGCTGAGGGAACTGCTCCACTAGTTGTCTTTCCTTTCGTGTTTTGGTTGTTTTGGCGAAGTAACAAGAGTTTTTGGGCTGCACAGAAATGTGCTGAAGTGACCCGGGATACAAGAAGTTCTACAACATCAAAGAGTCAAAAACCGGTGGAAACATACAAGGTGAGCCACGACAAAAATGTTTTGCAGCACAAAAATCATGTTCGAAATGATTGGAATGGCAATCTGATTTCACTTCTATGTTTATGCCCAATAAAATGGCATATTTTAATCATTTCACTTGTTGCTGATGTCACTGGCTGCTGCTTCTGGCGTTTTGTTCTTTGCAGTTCCACAAACGATCCGATCAACAGCTGTTGTTGTTTCCCTCTGCTGACTTGTGCTGCTCAGGACACCAGGGTTCCGTCCTTTTCCAGGACCATCCAAGTTGTCGATGCCCAATGATTGGGCAGTTTCTTTGAAAAGTGTTTCCCTCTTTTCTAAAAGTGCACCTCATGTGAATGTGAATTTTTTTTTTTTAATAAAAGTTGTTCAATTTTAAATAAACAAATATGGACTTTGCAGGTGAAGTCATTTAAAACGCATTATTGTTGGAACAATCAAAGACACAGGACAGAACTGGCTAACAAGCATCACATGTTCCAACACTTTTGCTCCCTTCAAATTTGATGTTTGCCACAGTCTATGCTGTTTAACACATACAGTGGTAAATACCATCAAATAAAAATTTCATTGAATTCTGAATTTCCGTCTTTTGATTTTACGTACAGGAGAAATAACTAGAGTTGCATTGCCAATCCACTTGGAAATGTTTGTTATTTATATAATCTTGAATTCATTTATCACCTGTAATCATATTATTATTAACATCAGTGTAAATGATCAATGTACCTGATATTTGTGAGTGTTAACCATATTCATGTCCATTGAGTGGACGTGTGCACTGGGCTATCAGACCACTGGCCAACACCAAACGTTTCTATGCCGCCAGACGCTCACAGGCCTTTGTTAAAGATACATATGGAGCTCGAAGGTTGTAATGTGACAACATGTAAAAAGTGAAGCTTGGTGAGAAATGGTGTGTGTTCGTGTTTGGCACCTAAACACCAGAGTGACAACAAGTTAGCAACACCACTAGCGACGAGAGCCGCTGTGCACGTTAGACGGCTGGTGCTCTGAGGGGGTCATGTCATACGGGGGCCAGTCTCAGGGCCTTGGACCACCGAGAGCCAGTGGAAGACGCCAGGAGTTCTGTGATTATCTGTGATTCCTTTCCTAAAGGAGGTTTAACACGTTTGCTGGTGTTTGCTTTTGCTCTGCAAGTATAATTTCCAGTAAAATGTTAAAATTGGCCACGCTGTAATAAAGCAACATTCCAGCAAAGATTATACAGTAAATAGTACAATGAAACCTCTTAGTCGCTTATAATAAGTTGTGTAATACTTCCAGCTAGAGGGGTAAATATTTATACATATATATATAACTACATATGTATATATAAATGAAAACAATAATAATAATGTAGAACAGTGAGTGGTATTGCTGTGTATAGAATGAAAATGGAATATAATAGAATTTGAAATGGAACAGTACCTAATAGAATATAACTTCAAATATGTATCGTTGTTACACATGACACCTAGTTATATGAGGTTATGCTACTAATATTGTGTATGAGGTCCAGTTAGATATGGGTCCTGAGAGACACCTCTGGGTTTTAACAAGCTTGTGTTTGAGCAGTGTGCCTGCCCCCAGGGGGGGCACAGCTGGTGGAGGATTTGAGCTGGGGACCTTCTGGTTGTGAGGCTGCTCTGCTAACCACTCCCCCACCGTGCCGCTCAGCTTTCAGACTGTACAACACATCACACGCAGCCAGACACAAATGGGATCAACCTTAATGTCTGTTGTGTAACCTTTTGTGCCCTTTTCCAATAGTTTTTTGAATGTGAGGTTTTATCTGGTGCTGAACTTCCCCATTGTTGGATGAATAAGTCTCATCTTATCTTTAAAAGTTTTACCATTTGTTCTAAAGCAAAAATGCTTGAAACAGTTTGTAAACTATCAGATGGAACAGAGGCAGGAGACAGCCTGATGAATGAGAAAAAGAAAAGATGACATGAAGCCGTCCCAGCGGCTGGCATCCCTGTAACTGACAGGACTGTAGCAGTCATCCGACATCAGGGAGTCTGATCTTATTGGAATGAATAACTGGGCATGCTGGTGGCACGCTGGCATTGGCCAGGATCTTAAAGTAAATGCTGAGTGAGAAACCAGAGATGGCCCCGAGCTTCACTGAGTGAAACTCTGCGCTCCGTGTGTCAAGGAGCAAAGTCTCCAGTGCACATTGTGATAAGAAAGGAATCGTGCAGAGTGACAGCAGACGTCTGGATTATTCTGGGATTCAACTCAGCCAGTCATAGATGACACAGATATTTTCAGTTCAGTACAGATTGAAACTCTGTCGAAGGAGGCCAATCCATACGGCAGCATGATCCCGCATCCTATGTGGTCACAGCCAGGTCAAATGTGCCCCAGGGTGAGTAAGCCCTACTTTTCCAAAATACTGCTACCTGGCCACGCTTGACGCTCGTGAAGAGGTTTCCCTCTTCAAGATCAACTTGTGCTTTTGGAAATACCATGACCTGGATAACTGAGCATCACTGAATCAAATTCATGCAGTATGGGAGTGAACATATCATATTGCTGGTTATATTACAGCGATGCAGGAACAAAGTCATCACCTGTGAATACTCCCGTTTGTGTGAAAAAACCCTGCGTGAGAGCTGGAAAATTTACCCTGAGCCGAGCAGGAAGCCCCAGATATGAGGCCTGTTATTGGCAGCAGGTTGTAGGAGCGCTTCCTTTTTCCCTCACCGGGAACTGCAAGAGAAGAAGAGGGATGTGACGGCAGAGGGCAGCACGTGACAATATGCGAACTCCAGGAACTAGCTGCAGGACGGCTCCGTGTTCACGTTGGCCTAAAGCGAACTCACCACACGTATTGAATCAGTTAAGTCATAAAGCGTGCTATCAAAAAAACCAAGTGTATGGAATATTCAAGTGAAGCTCAGACTCATATGATACACTGTGACGTTTACTGACCCTGACCTCTGTATTTAGGGCATAAGCCAAACTTACGTAACCCAGCTGACACGGTCACAGCGTGTTCATAGAATTATTATACAGCATACGTGTTGGTCATTGAACAAATGTTGTCTAGGGGGTTTAAAAGGTTCGCCGCCAAGGGGCAGGACCAGGCCCAATCATCCCTGACTGACAGCAGCAGTGCTTCCTTATGAAATGTGCTTTTTCAGAAATGGCAACAACTTAAATGTGCTGAATCTGATCCTTTGATAGTAACCCACAGGTCATATGTGATATCGCATCTTGTGCACGTGTAGCACAACTGACAGGCGACATGAGGCCGCATGCACATATGATATCATAAACATCACAAATGCTGCTGGAGGAGTCAGAGAACCCGGCTTCATTCTGTTAGAGAAGTGACATCAGAATCATGGCCATTGCTTCTCGGATAACAGCGAGAGACATTTGCAGTTAGTTTTTCTTTTCCTGTAAAACTGAATGGTCCCCCTCATCTTGTTTTTTTTCCTTTTTTATGTTTTATGTAAAATGAACCAATAATTCTTGCAGCTAATTGTGTGCTTACACTGGTGTTTAACCGCCAGGACAAGTTCAGAGAATGGGGCCGTTAATCGGGGGGTGTCCGGCTGCCCACTCAGGCGCTGAAACAAGTAAATGCAGACACGTTGACAAAAACGAGTCAACCTGCATGTCACGGCCTAAAAAATGCATTCAACACTTAAGACGCCATGTCCCGTGCGTATTAGAAAAGCTCACATCGCTCTGACATGTGAGGCGGTGAAACCAGGAACTCTCCACTGTCCTGTTAACGTGGCCTCTTTCAGCCGAAATCCAAAACTCCTCGACGAGTTTTTAGGTGACAGGTTTGGTAAAATTCCAACAGCCTGCAGCTCTCCACAGCCTGAGGACTTCCGTGGTGGGCCGGAGGTGAATCGTTGTAAACCCACCCGCACAAACTGGATATATATAGCACACTATTTTGGTGAGCCAGCCCGGTGACTGCAGGTCTTGAGGAGATACAGTTACTTGTGGAGTCCGCAGAGAAACAGCAAGCGTCCCGTCGCGTCGGCCATTAGTCAGAAAGGATTATGAAGTGGTTAACGAGGGGAGCACACCGTCGCACACGGCAGCAAACCAAATTGAACGTGTATAATCCACGCTTCGCTCACGTGCACACCGTCGTGAAAGTGCTTGTAAAAATCTGCGTCTCAGCAGGACACCAGAGACTCGGCGGACACTTTGTCACGATGTAGGCCCACTGACCTCACATCACTGGACCCCTCAGTTCTACTATGCCGGACTGGACTGCACACGCAGAGGTCCACACTCTGGCTCGGTACACCACCGCAGTAAAGATGTTTAAAGATTGTCAAAGATCAGAGGGACGACGTTCAGCTATTTTAAATGACAGACTATCAGTTTCAGGGGCTGAACCGTAGTGGCACAAACCAACGTGAGGATAAATTAAATGGCCAGTTTTATTACTTGGATGCAAATGACTGCCTGAAGTTTGGAACGCAGAGACATCAGCAGACACATACTGGATTTCCTTCCTGGCCATGTCCTGCAGCTGTCCTCACCTGCCGCCTGCCGTTGGGGCCTTTTAACTTCACGTTTGCCTTTTGAACCATTCGGTTCGGTGTTAACACGATTGTGCGCAACACCAAAACACAGAAATATCTGGACAGACTTTTTTATTTGTTACTAGTTTTGATGGAGCTGCACATCGGTTGTTTAGTCGTAACAGTGTTTAGCTGAGTTATCCCTAAAAACCTAATGATAATAATAATTATAGTATAATATGTATAAATGATTCAGTTTCTTCCCTTCTCACATTCTTCATATTATTCAGGTGTCGTAGCAACCCTGTCGTTGTGCCTGCTTACTTGTTCATGAATATATGACGGATTAAGATACATATGGCAGCAAACTGCTGAGCAAATAATTGACCAAATTCTTTTGAAATAACTTTTTTTGTAAAAAAAACTCTGCATATTGCCTGTAAATTCTAATTAGTTAAACTTAACAAAGGCTGAAAAACGAAAGCTGGAACAGGAATTAAATTTTCTTCTTACTAATTCTCATGACGTGTAGAACATTTACAATGTCGTTTACACACAGGGTACAGTTATTCAAAATGTACTGTAGGAAACTTAAACTGATATTTCAAACAACAAAATCATTTCAAGTTGACTATATAAATAAACGAAACAAAAAGCACCTGTTGGACCGAATAACGGGAGGCTCCCTGTTACGTCTGGGTTGTAGTTACGCGAACAGTCTGATTTATCTGTTAAAACCACACAAACTAGTTTCACTTACAATAAAAATGGAGCTATGTTAACTGGTGTAACCATAGTTACATTATATATACATTATATATTTATTTTATTTATAATTTGTTGCCATGTAACACTACTAACTAGCTCTTAAACTTGATCACCCCCCCACCCTTTCCATCTCCCCTGACTCTTTCTCTGCTGTGCACAAATCTCATGTCAATCAGCTGTGTAAATGCGGTGCTTAATGCTCAGATATAGAAGGTTCTTCACACGCTTCATTAAAGTGAAATATATTTTAACTTGCAGGAAAATCCGTCCGTCGTTAGCAAAGAGCATTTGAAAACCCTGAAAAGCCACCAGTTCCTTGCGGTGGCGTACGGAGCCAAAGTAACACTGTGTGTCACCGTCCAAAACTGTGAATAAACCAAAAAATGTCAACACCAAATTCCATCACACATCATTTTACATCTGACTCTGCACTGGTCACGGGGAAAAAGGTCAAATGCTGCATGCGCTGTAGTGCAGCACAGCCTCGGACACAGAAAGCGAGCTGGGCTTTGAGGGGGGACATGATAGCACTAACAACCCACCGAGACTCGGAGACCAGGGCTGATCCGTTCTCCATCTGTCACTGGCCTTTCATCAGCACAGCGAGCGGTTAGCATTAATGAAACGTTAGATGTTAGATCATATTTAACCCGATTTCTCCTGGATCTCCTCAGCTGGACCGGAGACTCCAGCTACAGTAATGAGACGTAATGACAACGGCTGGCGTGAAGCCTCCTTGAGCCATTGAACAGCCTGGAGACCAACAGAGAGACGGCTGAGCAGGTGAAGGCGTTAACTGTGAACAAGTGTAGCGTCGTACATCACCTGTACATGCAGAACGTGTGCGGCCCTTTGAAAGCAAGAAAAACAAGGTTGTCAGGTGAAGTTCTCTGTAGATGAAGCAGATCAGGATGCTGGTTGTGGTTCAGCATGTCGACCCTCAGTCACTGACTGCGCTTCATACAGTGCATTCAGATAAAGTGCTGGAGGAAATATAAAACCTGTCGGTGACCTTCAGAGGAATAAGGGGGGGTCAGAATTCCACTCAGACAGCTTTAGCGGTGAGAAAGTTACAGACAGGCAGATGAGACTTCAACTAGACGGTGCTGATAAAATGGCAAAGAAAGCAAGACTACTGCCCGTCAACCCTGCTGGGATTTCAGACTGATGCAGCAGAGACCCGTCAGAACACAGAGGAGGGCGGCGGACCGAGACGTGCAGCAGGTGATGGTGGGTCAGGTAAACTGGAACAGCTGAGTGTGTGAACAAATTAGAAACTACAGCCCGGTACCAGGATGGTCGGCTCATCTCCACACTGCTTGTTTCAGCCCATACACGCTTAATTTGCAGAAGGACACACACTGGTCTGGGTCCAGTCATGATCCAGTTCTTACTGGGTCATTATCCCGTTTCTGACACTGTTTTAAGATTTCATCGTACCCGTGGCTCTTTGTCTACTATTTGCAATCTCCATGTTCTTCCGTCTGGGGTTGAATTTCCTTGAGTGGCCACGTCCAGGTGGGTCGACTACAGTCTCATGGATCTTGTTAAAGTTTCTAAAAATATTTGCAGCTGCAGGCACAAGAACATCAAGCTGCCTTTACCTCTAATCCTCTGCTGGACCACATCTGTCTCAGGTCCACGTTCAGTGTGATATACACAACAGCAGAGACTTTTCGCTGACTGAAGACAACATTAAAGTTCAGTTTTTGTTTTTGTTTTATTATTGATTTATTATGGATGTATGAGTGTGTTACAAGCTCTGTCAGTGTCAGAGAACATTAGGGAAATGTGCTGATTCTTCTTGCTCTGGCTGTAGTTAGAGATTTGTTGACCAAAAATAAAATTGATGCAGGTGATGTGTCCAGCAAGAAAGAGTTTGATTCAGTTTTACAAAGCTCCAATTCCCACTTTGATAATAATTCTTTTAAATTACTCAAAATAATATGTACAACAGTTTAGCTTGATGCAGAAAGAAAGCCCAGTCCAGTCTGTCCAAAAGGACCATCTTCCAAACTAAACAGAGGGTCGAGGACATAAATGGAAAATAACCTCTAAAAAATGAATTTAGTTTCAATAAAAAGCCTGGGTGTACGTCGCTTTTATTCCTGCCCCAGATAGTAACTCTTCAGTATTCAGCAATTGTAAAATGTGAGGAGAACAATATTGCACGTATTGAGATCAAGTGAGAAGATGAAACTGAAGAAGACTTGGTGTACTTTGTTTTTAAAGAATGGTATGAAGAGAATTTACTTTATTGTGCCTCATTAAATTTATTTTAAAAAATGTGTCAGAGATGTTTGCAAACTCACAATTGGCTGCCGAGCCCTACACCAAGTACGATCCATCATGTGCACGTTCTCTAGACTTTCTGGGAGAAATCCATCAACGAGGACCATGATTCATAAAGTAGCCTTGACATCTGACAGGGCAGGAGCCTTCCTCTTGCTAACACCATCTTCTTCATCACAGCATTGGAGACTCTGGTCTGGTCTGAGCTCTGTCCAGTCACAGTGAAGCTCACTGAAGTCTGGGGTGGACTCACCCTGGTCAACTGCAGAGCCAGCTATGACTCCGTTTCCTGAGCAGGTGTTCTCCACTGTGGGCCAAAAGGTAAGTGTGAGGTTCACAGTTGTGAGGAACACGACTTGAAATAGCACAGAATATATACAAACCAGGTGAAGCAGGTATTGTATATATTCTGTGCTATTTCAAGTCGTGTTCAAGGTATTGAAAGGTGTGTTCATCACCTCCAGCAGAACCAGGCTCAGGGTGGACGGACATCTGCCTACTTAGTGGGAAACATTGGCCAGGTTAGTGGGACCAGTAGCTGTACACTGGGAGACACACAGCGCCAAATCCGGGGACACCTGAGGACAGGGACAGAGAGAGGGGGACAGAGAGGGGGAGAAAGTCCCCCAGCAGTCTAAGCCTATAGAAGCATGACGATAACCAACTATAAGCTTGATCGAAGAGGAAGGTTTTGAGCCTAGTCTTAAAAGTAGACAGGGTGTCTGCTTCCCGAATCTGGACTGGGAGCTGGTTCCACAGGAGAGGAGCTTGATAGCTTGTATCTGCAGTGAAACACAAGAGGGTGCTGCTGGTTTATAATTCAAACAGGGATTTCACAAACTCATTTCACTGATTCAAGTCCAGTTTGTTACATTTGAAAATGTTGGAGTTAAATATTCTGTGTGATAACTACAGGATCAGGTGGGATCAACTTACTTTCCCATCGGGCTGGTCTCTCCACTTCATGGTGACTCCACACACTCCTTTCTCCTTCAGTCTGTCCTGGAGCGAGAAACACAAAGGCTCCACATGTTCAACATTCGCCCAGATTTATTAAACTTTTCATCACCAGATCAGGATGTCGTCTTGTTTTGTGATTGTGACCCAAACCTGGTAAAGGGGCATGTGAAGATTCAGCCCAACAATAGCAGGATCTTGGGGATTGCAAGAATGGATCTCTTTCCCTTTGTCCTTGCTAAAAGCTTTCCAGCAGATAGCTTCTAACCATAAGGGCCATGATTCCTGAATTTGTGGTTCATACGTTGGAGGGATTGAACCTCAAATCTTACATCTCGTATTGCTCTTCCAAAGGAACGGAGCCTCCAGTCACAGCACAGTCTCTCTTTACTGAGCTGGTGACCCCTCAGATCGAGAGAGACTTTAAAGAGGGAACTTTCAGCAAGGATCAGTTGGACAGATACGGATTTGAGCCCACACAGGAGGGGAAGCTCTTCAAGCTCTACGTTTACGTGTGTGTTTAACGATGGGGTACGATTGGTAGCGTGGTCGTCCACCAATCCTACAGTTGTTGGTTCAATCCCTGTTTCCTCTGGTCACATGTCAAAGTGTCCTTGAGCAAGACACTGAACGGCGCTTTGTTAGCGTTGGCCAGCTGCAGCATTCATCGGTGTATGAATGTGTGTAAATGGGTGATAAGAAGAAGTGTAAAGTGCTTTGAATACCGAGAGGTAGTAAAGCGCTGTATAAGTGCAGACCATTTACCAGACCATCAGCATTCCAACACTGCATGGAAGGGGTCCTCAATGGTCAGGTGGTCAGGATGCTATTCATGCTACCTAGATGACGTGCTCTGTTTCGACCGCATCAACATCTTGAAGCAGATGAGAGGGCAAGATATTAAGCTCCGCCCAAAAACGTGAGCTATTTATACATCAAGTCAGGTATTCGGGGCTCCTAGTGACAAGTGAAGGGGTTCAGATGGATCCTAAAGAACTCAAAGAACAGCAATCATCCTAGTTTTTGTCCTTCTCACTGGGAGGAATTTATGGTAGTTTTCCCTCTTCTCTACTTTCCCCTGTACTGAAATAGAAATAATCAAACAAAATACAAAACATAGACTTTATTGACGCATGTGAAACACATAAATGTACAATATACTTATTAGATTCAATTCAGAATCCAAAAATATCACAGTGTCTGATGGATTACACTTAGAATCTGATTACGTCTGAGTGTTTCCTTCAAAGAGTTCACACCAACATCTAACACGAAGAGAAAATCGTCTCCATGAGAACAGCTGCATACAAAGAATGAAATTTATTAACGTATGATTTCAAGCTCTGTACATTTTGGAAGCCGGATTCAAACTGAGCTCTGAGACGTACAAACAGGAAATGTTAACGCTCACTGTAGGATGGAATGAGGGCTGTGGCCCACAACCTCAGTAAGCAAAGCAGATTTCATGTGTGAATGTTTCCTGTAGCTTTAGAGAAACGTCAGCAGTGACATTCACAGTCCGTTATATGTAGGCGATAACATACAAGAAGGAAACTTCTGTTTGAGCAGTCAGGGGATAAAGGTGAGTCTGAAGTCCAGGTGAGTCCCAACACGCTGACAACCAGGTCATCTCTGTTTGGTTGTGTCCCGTAGACGCTTCTCCCTCCGCCAACATCTACTTTGTGCCTGGTGTTTCCATGGGAACTGCAGGACCAAAGGGAACTGTAGACAGCAGCTGATGTTAGCATCTGTTAGCGTCTCACTTTGTGTTGTGTGTGTGTCTGTCTGTACCATAAGTCGGCTCTTCCTCTGTCTGTCGTTTCTGCTTGTCCTCATCGTTCCTCGTGTTGCCACGGTGACCACGCATTGAAACATACATACAAACAACGTTTTCCTCAGAAGGACCTGATACAAAAGAGCCGATTAGTATTATCAGAATCTCCCTGATTTAAATGTGCCGTGGCTTAAAAGAAACGGGTCTTTAGATCAGAACCTGAGATTTTCTTCTCCCCATTCCTGCTCCACCTCAGCACGAAAAGGATGATGAAGAACAGCAGCAGAAGGAAGAAGATGGGGAGGCAGTAAATGAAGACTGACGTGCTGTCGGACTGGACATCTGTCGGATTCTCTGCAAAGACACACAGTTAATAACAAATGCACAGAAAACTGCAGACAGACACGTTATGTTTCAGTAGGAGAAGTTACGTTTAATAAAATAGGAAGGTGTCAGAGGGACACACAAGGAGGAAGGTGTCAAACGTTAGTCTCACCCTCCACCGTGAGCCGGACGTCCGTCTTTATCCGCATCGTTCCGTTTTCATAAAACACCTCCAGGCTGTAGATTCCCGAGTCTTCAGTCTGGACTCTGCTGAACCTCAGTGAACCGTTACTCAGCAGCTCACAGCGTCTATGCTCACATGTCGTCATGTTTCTCTTCAGCGAGACCACCAAGATGAACTGCCTGTGGTCCCAGCTCTGCGTTGTCCCATTTTTCTCCGGTGACAGCTGGGGGCGATGACTCCATCGGACGTCATCCCACTTGTGCTCCGTCTCCTCCACATGCAAACCTGACGGCAGCACGACGGCGCCACTGCTGCGTACAGATAACGAGGTGATCTCTGCAGAGGAAGCTGGGGTCAAAAGTCACAGAGAGAGAGAGAGAGAGTAGATTTAGTGACAACAGAGGGTCAGCCCAAAGGACGAGACAACTGTCACTGTTTGACCTGCTGAGCAGGTGATCATATACCAGCCGACCTGGAAGAATCAGGGTTCAAGTCTCGCATCAAACTGATTTACAGGACTCAGAACAAAGAAACCGAGGCTGCACCAGTGAGTAACATTGTCCTGTCTCTGATTATTGCTCCTAAACTAGCACAGATCACATGACAACCGAAGAAGAAGGAGAACCACGACAGGTCCATTCTACAACTAGAGAGCCAGAATGGATCCAGTACATTGGTTCGAGGTTTCTAAAACCTGACGATAGTACCTCACAAATGGCGTTGTTGACAGGTGGGTTCAAACCCACGTGGTTCAAAGAGTACAGAACATTTACCATTTAGGAAGAGCTCAGACAACAAAACAAGAGCAAAATAGGAGGAAAACTCTAGAAGGGCCAACAATGAAAGTGAGGATCATGATTGAAGACACGTTGAAAGGTCATTCCCCAAAGTGGACAAAGACCAACGTAGCTGTGGGATAAGTAGGAGCCACACTAGTCCTTGCTATCTTATACCAGCGTAGAGACAGTTGCTAAAAGCACAGACGTGCACAAATAAGCAGCTTGTCCACCGAAATTTACAGACAGAGCTCCTGGAAAGTGGGAGGCAAGTGGCGAGTCCCAAGGGGGGTCAGATCAATCTAACTCTTCTCATGCAATTACTGAATCTTGAAGAACTGATCAGGCATCAGTTTTTGGAAAGGAGAGGAGACACATTCCTTTCCAGGAGCACAGATGTCATCAACTTGTCTCTAGTGCTCAAGTATCTTTGGGAAATCAGAATTTTACCTTTGAGGAGCCACAGGACCTGGATCCAAGGCAGGAAATAGTACGAAGAAGGACACACGAGGCCGGCTGGGGCTCATAGAGACAAGAACTCAAAGTGAACGATTCCCTGAACATCACCAAAGATCACACAACACCTGACAACCTGGCTCCAGAAACGTGAGGAGGAGAAGGATTTTAGGTTCAGTCCCTGCATGTGGAGCCTGGGACCGACCGTGTGGGTTCAGTATTGAGCACAGACCAGGTGTATTCTGATGACTGGATGAATTTCCGGCAGACCACATGGCCCATGACACATTTGGGTGTTTTTGTTGAAAACTGACAGGAGCATTTCAGTCGTTGCAGCTCTGATTGATCTCAGACACATTTTTGTTCTGACCTCCAGTCTAAACAGGGGGTTTCTGTCTCGAAACGCGACGGTACCCGTGAGCCTCAGCTGCTGCTGTCATGGAGAAGATGAAGCTGAACTTACTCTTCTTCAGCTCCACCTGAACCATCATCACCATCAGTAACCGGACCACGACCAACACATCCGCCATTTAAAGAAGGTGCTGCCGCATCCGCCCTGGCAGCTGTCATCAGTGTAGGACACAAGCGAGAGACTCAGTGGTCTGTGGGGACCACACTTCCTCCTAGGGACACACAGGAAGTCCACATCAGTAAATTCACATAGATGAAGCTGTTTTTCTCACAATTTCAGGCTAAAAACTATTAAATAAAATCTTGTTAAAGTAGAGCTCACTGTACTGAGGCTGGATGGTTCTAATGTTTTGCCTGATCGGTGTACAATTTGATGCTAGATCACGTTTTAATTCTGAATATTTAAGTGTTGAATGTAGGACTTTGACTTGACATTCTTCTGCACTGTGGACATAATGCTTTTACTTTAGGAGAAAGTGTCCTACTAAAAGTCCTTCTGATCACATAATGCACCAAAACACATCAGATCTAAATCGTGTGAAATCCTGTTTCTCTTTGTGGAGGGACGAGCGTCCTTGGTATTGTATTTGGGCCTAAAAGTCTAAGAAACATGTTTTCTAACCATATTGCTACTCTAGATGACATAACTCTTGCCCCCAGTAGTATTGCAAAGAATCTCTGAGTCATTTTTGACCAGGATTTGTCATTTACCTCACAGATAAAGCAAATCTCTAGAACAGCCTTCTTCCACCTACGGAACATTGCCAAAATTAGCAGCATCCTGTCCCAAAGTGATGCTGAAAAACTGGTTCATGCATTTGTTACTTCTAGATTGGACTATTGTAATTCTCTACTTTCAGGCTGCCCCAGTAACTCTCTAAAAAGCCTCCAATTAATCCAAAATGCTGCAGCAAGATTACTGACTGGGATTGGTAAGAGAGATCATATTTCACCTTCATTAGCTTCTCTCCATTGGCTTCCAATTAATTGCAGAATAGAATTTAAAACCCTTCTTCTTACCTATAAAGCTTTAAACGGCCAAGCCCCATCATATTTAAAAGATCTCTTAGTACCAGATCATCCTACTAGACCACTTCGGTCCCAAAATGCAGGCCTACTTGTGGTTCCAAGAATTTCCAAAAGTAGAATGGGAGGCAGAGCCTTTAGCTATCAAGCTCCTCTCCTGTGGAACCAGCTCCCAGTCCAGATTCAGGAAGCAGACACCCTCCCTATTTTCAAGACTAGGCTCAAAACCTTCCTCTTTGATAAAGCTTATAGTTGGTTATAGTCATGCTGCTATAGGCTTAGACTGCTGGGGGACTCTGCACTGAGACACTTCCTCTTCTCTTCATTCTCTCCTCTCACCCCACATCTATAATGTCACCACTGTATGACATTAACTCTGTGTCTTCTTTGTCCCGTAGTCGTCTCTCCCCTCTCTGTCTCCCTCTCTCTCTGTCCCTGTCTTCAGGTGTCCCTGGATTTGGAGCTGTGTGTCCTCCAGTGTGCAGCTACTGGTCCTATTAACCTGCCCAATGTTTTGTTGCTGCTTTTGTTGCTCTGTTCTTTTCTCTCTCCACTTTCCACTTACCCCAACCGGTCAAGGCAGATGTCCGTCCACCCTGAGCCTGGTTCTGCTGGAGGTTTCTTCCGTTAAAGGGAGTTTTTCCTCTCCACTGTTGCCTATGGCTGCTCAAGGGGGATTTGTTGGGTTTTCTCTCAATGTTTGTATAGTCTTGACTTTATTATGTAAAGTGCCCTGAGATGACCTTGTTGTAAATTGGCGCTATATAAATAAAGTTGAATTGAATTGAATTGAATTGAATTGAATTCAGAGCCAAGTTGGACGAAAACTTGCTCATTGTTGGTGACGGTAGTTTAAACGCCTCGTAACCTAAACCGATGTTTGAGTTTAACCTAGAAACAAGACAAGAACAGAGAGAGAAATGTTCAGGGACAAATCAGGGGTCTTACCTGTCTGATGGACGTCGTCTTCACCCCCAGAAGTAATGAGGACGAACGAGAAGAGATAAAATGTGAACAATGACAGAGACAAAGAGACAGAGAGAACTGTAAATGATGCCAATACAGAAGCGGACACACGGGTAGGAAACGAAACCTTATTAACCCCCAGCACCCCCACCCCCCATTAAACCACAGTGTTAGACTTTGTGCAGACAGAGCTAAAAAAAGGACTCACACACACACGGCTGAGAAAAACACTTTAACACCAACCATCACCTGTGTCACACTTTCTTTTTTCTTTCACTCATTTCCTACAGTGTGTGTGTGTGTGTGTGTGTGTGTGTGTGTGTGTGTGTTGGATTGTATTTTAGCTGGGAGGAGGAAAATGATGGAGACACTCAGGTTCCCCGTTGGTGTCCCAGTCCTTCAGAAAATAACATGTTCATTCTCTTTAAACATACAAACCAACATGATTTCTTTATTTTATTTAAAACCACAGGTGCCGTGTCCCAACTCTTCTGGAAATGGCAGAAACCAGGCCACAGTCACATGACTGCCGGCCTCGACATGTTGAAGCTGCGTTTTGTTGCCGCAGCAGATAAAATCACTTTGTTCCGATTTTATTGACAAGGACGTTTCACTTTCAGCCTCAGAAAATGTGATTCCACTTCTGTTTGTTCGAAGCACGTGTGCACGTATCCACTGGCAGCCTCCATAAAACGCTGTGTGTCACCAGCCTGATGTTCACGCTGATGATCTGACCCCCCCATGGCCCCCATTACTGTGACCTGAAGGCACCTTCAAGTCTACAAACATCAGCGTCGTCTCTTCTCTCTCCTGTATTCCACATCTCCAGGACTTTGTTCATCGTAATCACTAAACTGATCTAAGATCAGATGAGGCGGCACGCTCTAATCTGTTGTTTAACAAGTAAATATCATTGTTTTGCTAATCAGGTGAAGTACAATCCAACACACACACACACACACACACACACTGTAGGAAATGAGGGAAAGAAAATGTGTGACACAGGTGATGGTTGGTGTTAAAGTGTTTTTCTCAGCCGTGTGTGTGTGAGTCCTTTTTTTAGCTCTGTCTGCACAAAGTCTAACACTGTGGTTTAATGGGGGGTGGGGGTGCTGGGGGTTAATAAGGTTTTGCTTCCTACTCGTGTGTGTCCACTTCTGTATTGACATCATTTACAGTTCTCTCTGTCCCTTTGTCTCTGTCATTGTTCACATTTTGTCTCTTGCTCTTCTCGTTCGTCCTCATTACTTCTGGGGGTGAAGACGACGTCCATCAGACAGGTAAGACCCCTGATTTGTCCCTGAACATTTCTCTCTCTGTTCTTGTCTTGTTTCTAGCTTAACGTCACCAACAACAAGAGAGTTTTCGTCCAACTTGGATCTGAACGAAGGACGCTCGTCCCTCCACAAAGAGAAACAGGATTTCACACGATTTAGATCTGATGTGTTTTGGTGCATTATGTGATCAGAAGGACTTTTAGTAGGACACTTTCTCCTAAAGTAAAAGCATTATGTCCACAGTGCAGAAGAATGTCAAGTCAAAGTCCTGCATTCAACACTTAAATATTCAGAATTAAAACGTGATCTAGCATCAAATTGTACACCGATCAGGCAAAACATTAGAACCATCCAGCCTCAGTACAGTGAGCTCTACTTTAACAAGATTTTATTTAATAGTTTTTAGCCTGAAATTGTGAGAAAAACAGCTTCATCTATGTGAATTTACTGATGTGGACTTCCTGTGTGTCCCTAGGAGGAAGTGTGGTCCCCACAGACCACTGAGTCTCTCGCTTGTGTCCTACACTGATGACAGCTGCCAGGGCAGCACCTTCTTTAAATGGCGGATGTGTTGGTCGTGGTCCGGTTACTGATGGTGATGATGGTTCAGGTGGAGCTGAAGAAGAGTAAGTTCAGCTTCATCTTCTCCATGACAGCAGCAGCTGAGGCTCACGGGTACCGTCGCGTTTCGAGACAGAAACCCCCTGTTTAGACTGGAGGTCAGAACAAAAACGTGTCTGAGATCAATCAGAGCTGCAACGACTGAAATGCTCCTGTCAGTTTTCAACAAAAACACCCAAATGTGTCATGGGCCATGTGGTCTGCCGGAAATTCATCCAGTCATCAGAATACACCTGGTCTGTGCTCAATACTGAACCCACACGGTCGGTCCCAGGCTCCACATGCAGGGACTGAACCTAAAATCCTTCTCCTCCTCACGTTTCTGGAGCCAGGTTGTCAGGTGTTGTGTGATCTTTGGTGATGTTCAGGGAATCGTTCACTTTGAGTTCTTGTCTCTATGAGCCCCAGCCGGCCTCGTGTGTCCTTCTTCGTACTATTTCCTGCCTTGGATCCAGGTCCTGTGGCTCCTCAAAGGTAAAATTCTGATTTCCCAAAGATACTTGAGCACTAGAGACAAGTTGATGACATCTGTGCTCCTGGAAAGGAATGTGTCTCCTCTCCTTTCCAAAAACTGATGCCTGATCAGTTCTTCAAGATTCAGTAATTGCATGAGAAGAGTTAGATTGATCTGACCCCCTTGGGACTCGCCACTTGCCTCCCACTTTCCAGGAGCTCTGTCTGTAAATTTCGGTGGACAAGCTGCTTATTTGTGCACGTCTGTGCTTTTAGCAACTGTCTCTACGCTGGTATAAGATAGCAAGGACTAGTGTGGCTCCTACTTATCCCACAGCTACGTTGGTCTTTGTCCACTTTGGGAATGACCTTTCAACGTGTCTTCAATCATGTCCTCACTTTCATTGTTGGCCCTTCTAGAGTTTTCCTCCTATTTTGCTCTTGTTTTGTTGTCTGAGCTCTTCCTAAATGGTAAATGTTCTGTACTCTTTGAACCACGTGGGTTTGAACCCACCTGTCAACAACGGCATTTGTGAGGTACTATCGTCAGGTTTTAGAAACCTCGAACCAATGTACTGGATCCATTCTGGCTCTCTAGTTGTAGAATGGACCTGTCGTGGTTCTCCTTCTTCTTCGGTTGTCATGTGATCTGTGCTAGTCTAGGAGCAATAATCAGAGACAGGACAATGTTACTCACTGGTGCAGCCTCGGTTTCTTTGTTCTGAGTCCTGTAAATCAGTTTGATGCGAGACTTGAACCCTGATTCTTCCAGGTCGGCTGGTATATGATCACCTGCTCAGCAGGTCAAACAGTGACAGTTGTCTCGTCCTTTGGGCTGACCCTCTGTTGTCACTAAATCTACTCTCTCTCTCTCTCTCTCTCTGTGACTTTTGACCCCAGCTTCCTCTGCAGAGATCACCTCGTTATCTGTACGCAGCAGTGGCGCCGTCGTGCTGCCGTCAGGTTTGCATGTGGAGGAGACGGAGCACAAGTGGGATGACGTCCGATGGAGTCATCGCCCCCAGCTGTCACCAGAGAAAAATGGGACAACGCAGAGCTGGGACCACAGGCAGTTCATCTTGGTGGTCTCGCTGAAGAGAAACATGACGACATGTGAGCATAGACGCTGTGAGCTGCTGAGTAACGGTTCACTGAGGTTCAGCAGAGTCCAGACTGAAGACTCGGGAATCTACAGCCTGGAGGTGTTTTATGAAAACGGAACGATGCGGATAAAGACGGACGTCCGGCTCACGGTGGAGGGTGAGACTAACTTTTGACACCTTCCTCCTTGTGTGTCCCTCTGACACCTTCCTATTTTATTAAACGTAACTTCTCCTACTGAAACATAACGTGTCTGTCTGCAGTTTTCTGTGCATTTGTTATTAACTGTGTGTCTTTGCAGAGAATCCGACAGATGTCCAGTCCGACAACACGTCAGTCTTCATTTACTGCCTCCCCATCTTCTTCCTTCTGCTGCTGTTCTTCATCATCCTTTTCGTGCTGAGGTGGAGGAGGAATGGGGAGAAGAAAATCTCAGGTTCTGATCTAAAGACCCGTTTCTTTTAAGCCACGGCACATTTAAATCAGGGAGATTCTGATAATACTAATCGGCTCTTTTGTATCAGGTCCTTCTGAAGAAAACGTTTATGTTTCAATGCGTGGTCGCCGTGGCAACACGAGGAACGATGAGGACAAGCAGAAACGACAGACAGAGGAAGAGCCGACTTATGGTACAGACAGACACACACACAACACAAAGTGAGACGCTAACAGATGCTAACATCAGCTGCTGTCTACAGTTCCCTTTGGTCCTGCAGTTCCCATGGAAACATCAGGCACAAAGTAGATGTTGGCGGAGGGAGAAGCGTCTACGGGACACAACCAAACAGAGATGACCTGGTTGTCAGCGTGTTGGGACTCACCTGGACTTCAGACTCACCTTTATCCCCTGACTGCTCAAACAGAAGTTTCCTTCTTGTATGTTATCGCCTACATATAACGGACTGTGAATGTCACTGCTGACGTTTCTCTAAAGCTACAGGAAACATTCACACATGAAATCTGCTTTGCTTACTGAGGTTGTGGGCCACAGCCCTCATTCCATCCTACAGTGAGCGTTAACATTTCCTGTTTGTACGTCTCAGAGCTCAGTTTGAATCCGGCTTCCAAAATGTACAGAGCTTGAAATCATACGTTAATAAATTTCATTCTTTGTATGCAGCTGTTCTCATGGAGACGATTTTCTCTGCGTGTTAGATGTTGGTGTGAACTCTTTGAAGGAAACACTCCGACGTAATCAGATTCTAAGTGTAATCCATCAGACACTGTGATATTTTTGGATTCTGAATGTGTTCATCACTTCACTGATACAGGTGGTAACAATGGAGCGAATTTTAACGTTATGCTCACATGAATTGAATCTAATATAACATTATACATTTATGTACTGCTGGAATCTAAAAAGTTATTAGTAGTGGATAAAAGTACAACAACTGTAAGACGTCAGCACGTGAAGTATCACTAAATGAGGAACAGTGAGAGCAGATTCTTTCATCATGACACATTCTCTGGCGTAATAAGAGTTATGCAGTTTTTAGAGCATGTCATTTTCTAAATGCAGAGACAAATTTGAATAAGTCAACCCTGAGACGCCGTCCGTCTTGGAGAGCAGAACTCTGCCCCTTAGTGGCTGGTCTCCTTAGAGCCACTGGTTTAATTTTTTTAAATTATTGTTTCTTGCTGTTCAAAAATAGTGGGACAAGTTTACGTTTCTTTTTATTTAGCCAAAGACACGATGTCTCTGAGACGTTTGAATTAGAATGTCTCTGTCAGCAATGAAGATGTGTAGTAAAGCAAGAAGAGCTTTGAGGAGACAGGAAAACCTGGGCTGATCCCTCAAATGTGGGGAAAGTCCCATTTTAATTTTTTTTTAACTATGGTGCACTCAGATTTGTTCTATAGAGTTTTCAACAAGAAGCAGCCAAATCCATGTTTTCACAAAAGTGAAACAGTCAAATGTTTTAAAAAGTAAATGATCGAATGTGACTGAGTGAGAGTAATCCAGAAAACGTTAAACTGATTACACACTCCTCGATCCATGATGGCATTTCACTAACGCTGGAAACCGGACCAGCTGTATTTCTTGGGGAAGAAAGGACTTCCTTCCTCATTATTAATTATAAAGTATGTGTAAATATATAAGTTATGCTATTTAAATATTTGCTTATTAACTGTTGATAATTTACATATTTACAAGTAGAAATAATTAATTAGCTACTTTAGAGTTTAGATTAATTAACGGAATCTACGTCTGCGTTTCTCACTTGAATTTACCTCAGTCTAAGTGATTCGACTTTGTGATTGGCTGATACATGTCACGTGAGAGCAGTGGAACAAGGAAATGACGTGCATAAAGTGGGGAAGCTAGTGAAGAACCAGTGAAGACAGTTCTCCGTCTCTATCGGGCTCTTCTTTGTCGAAAGAGTGAGGCGACCAGCTCACACTCAACAGTTTTCTGTCGTTTTTTCAGGAATCAAAGTTAGTACTTCCTGGTGTCCGGTGGGGGGCCAGACATCCATTATGAACATGTTCTAAAAGCCCTGGGTTGTAAGGGGGGGGGGCGTGCCTGGACTTTTGCTGAACTTGAAAAGATCCACTGCACTTCAGAACGACTTGGATCAGGAGCAAGAAAATCAGTGTGTGCAGGGAGAGTTGGAAAACTACGGAGCCCCGGAAGGGACATGGTCGAAAAAAAATTATGAGGGGAAAAAAAACACGTTTTTTTCCCCTCATAATTTTTTTTTCCCCTCATCAATTTTTTTTCCCCCTCATAATTTTTTTTTCGACCATGTCCCTTCCGGGGCTCCGTAGAAAACAACCAGCAGGGCCCAGAGTTTGCAGTCCCTGCCCACAGTGCTCAACAACCCGAACTCCCCCAGTTTGCATGACTGTACAAGTACATCATGTCTAACTCCAGGCTGAGGAACGTCAAGTCCCCCGAGACGCGTTTGTTGAATGAACTGTCCACGCAGTCTCTTCAGAAAGTCCTCGCATCCTTACAATCACTGCACACATGAAAATGTCTTTTTTTTTTTAGAAATGTGCAAATGGAAGAAAAAAACCTGAAATGTCTTATTGACAAAAGTATTCAGGCGCTTTTCTGGATCCTGAACTGTGGACAGGCGCCTCTGTTTGCACTGACACACGCCTGTTTATATAAAGTCCCAGAATTCCGACAACACGTGAACCACTGGTGGTGAGTGCCGGTTACGACAAGCGTATGAAACTGTGGCCTCGATCAAACGGAAGGAGCCTGGAACCGCCAGGAGGCGACCATGTCCCTCCATCAATCCGACCTTGAAGGCAGACAAGTGAGACAGAAGCCAAGCAACCTTTCAAGGTCTCAGAGCTTCTCGGCAGCGGAAACAGGAAGTTGCCCCGATCTCACCACAGAACCAAACACATGTGTTCTGTGGTGGCTGAGATGTGAAAGCTGCATTTAGAGATGCTTCCCATCGACCCGGTTGGAGAAGTTTGACTTTTTTAATTAGACTGAAGAGCAAGATTAGCACGTAAATGAGCAAATGGTAAAAGGGTGTGAATCCTTTCACTGACGAAAACATTCTTGTGACCTGGATCGGTCACCTTTGCGTGTCTAATTAGTGCTGATGGTATTTATCATGTCTAAAGGTAAACTGAGACAGTTGAGCTGTACCTTTTTATTGACTTTAAAAAAAGCACTGACAGTGGAAATGTTGGGTTCGTTCTGCAGAACCGCAGCACTCGGTCACACAGAGCAGCTGCAGCTGGGAGCATCATCCGTGCGACACCACAGCTCACCCACATCTCAAAGATCAATTCAGTCACTCAGGTTTTCGGCAGACAAAGCTTTGCTACGTTCTATCACAGGGAATACAGCAGAATGAGAGACAGACAAACATGCTGAAGACATCACAGGTAAACTCATGGACCTAAACCGTACGTCTGCATGTCCACTAGAATACACACAGACACGTGGATACATTCTGCAAACATCAGGAATTTGAATACAACTGTTAATGTGCTGTGAATATGGAGAAACAGGGCTGCTGAATGTCTGAATGTCACTGCTCAAACAGGAAAACAGGGCTTTATTGGAATCGTTTGCTGGATTGTGGCAGCCTGAAGCAGAAGGGGAATGTAGATGGAACAGCACTGTTGAGTAAAAACCGTACTACGGAAGTTAAAGTTTGGTCCTGGTTGATGTTCTCGCCTTGGAAAACGGGGACAAATTAAGGAAGCATGTGTTTGATGCTCTTGCTCCAGCCGAGGAATCCCGTAATTCCAAGGTGAAAATAAGGCTGTAACAAAGCTGCAGGAAGACTGACCTGGAAATACTAGGTTTTCACCCAACAGAGACTGTACTGTGTGACGTGGCGGTGGACAGAGGGAGATGATGCTGCAACAGGAAGTAGGTTACAGAGTAAATAAATAAGGCTACAGTACACAGTGAATAGCTACAGAGTTTCTCTCTCTCATGGTTGGACCACATGGTGAGCTACGGTGGGGGGGGGGACTTAGCGAGGATCGTCAGGAGCGGCGATCTTCTCCAGACTCGGCTCCATGCCCCAGATCTCCCTGGCATACTGGGAAATGGTGCGGTCGCTGGAGAACTTCCCAGAGCCAGCAATGTTATGGATCACCTTCTTGGTCCACTCTTTAGGGTTCTGTTGACAGAGGGGGGGCACATTGGAAAACAAGACAGTCACTCCTGACTGGTACCGCACAGTGCACATAGTTCACAGCGCAATTTATTACGGTGCACAGAAGTTTACTCCACTAACACCCTATTAGTCCAACATTCTACCGAGTACATTACTTACCACCACTGGTCCACACAGGCAGAGTTCAACAACTACACAACCATCACCAGATGCGTATCACAAGCCACTAGTACACTGACCTTGTAAAGCTGGCTGACCTTCTCTTGACATTTGATGTAGTCCTCATAGTCGGCAAACACCTTGAACCTACGGCACACACAAACAGAGCTGATCACTCCAAAACCGATGAATGTGATCACAGTTTTCAGCCTGAATGTAGGTAGTGATGATGAGGTTGTGTGGAGCAGCTCTAGTCGCATGTGTTTGACGGTGATGCTCTGCTAACGCCACACAGTTACGGGACCAGGGGCAGACTCAGTGCTGACGTGCTCCAACCTGTCGTGGTGCATCAGCATGCTGACGAGGTCTTTGAAGAGGTCAGGCTGGCCGGGACTAAAGAAGCCTCCTGAGATCTGGTCTATCGCCTGCTTCAGCTCAGGGAGTTTGTTGTAGTAGGACAAGGCGTCGTAGCTGGGAGACATTTAGGAAACACTGTTAGGTTCTACGTCGCTACATATTTGCTGCTTTGTCATGAGAAAACGCTGCTTTACCAAAAGAGCTTCAAACAGCAACGTCTGCTTTGTGTGTGAGCGCAACGAAAATCATTCAAGTGCCTTGAAGCGACGTGGCTAATGCTGAGAAAGCGATGTTAGCTCATGAATTTTATTTGAATATGCCAAACCACGCCCAAAGCTTTACACCCGTTGGACGTGACCTGTGCAGGTAAGGTAGCCAAGCACATTTAATCAGTCAGTCACTAACTTGCATTAGCACCGTTCTCCTCGTTTTTCCCCGTTACTGCCTCATGCTTTAACCATCCCACTCTCAGTTATGACGCTCACCCCTTCTTGTCCATAGCCTCCACGTCTTCCACCCTCATGCCAAAGATAAAGAGGTTGTCCTCTCCAGCCTCCTCTGCCATCTCCACGTTGGCGCCGTCCATGGTGCCAATAGTGAGGGCACCGTTCAGCATGAACTTCATGTTCCCGGTGCCAGACGCCTCAGTGCCTGCTGTGGAGATCTGCTCTGACAGGTCAGCTGCAGGAACGACTGCACAGAGGGAACAGGTAGAAAAATGCTCAATAATCTGACCCAGCATCCACTTCAGTCACTGGTCCTAGGAATTAAAGCTCCAAACAAAGAACCCGGCACTTTCAACTCCTTTTGGGGAAATATCTGTTTAAAATCAATACCTGACTAATGTTCAAGAACAGCTTTTGAACAGGACTGACAGTATCCATTACCCTTCTCAGCCAGAGTGACACGATAGTTCTCCAGGAAGATGACCTTCAGCCGATCTCCCACCACTGGGTCATTATTGACAATGTCTCCAATCGATGTGATCAGTTTGATGATCATCTTAGCCGTGTGGTAACCTGGAGCCGCCTGGAAACACAGAGCCACCATCACAGTGATGCACAACCTTTGTAGAATCACTTCTTCCCACACATGAGGAGCAACTGACAGCTGAATACATGTGGATTTAAAATTCATCGCTTCAAGTGGCCAACAGCTGGTGATCGGTAGAAAATCTGGACAATATTGACATTTTCTGGGCAGCAGCAGAAGTTTCAGCAAAGTTTGATCTTTTTATGCGTTTGACAATAAATAGTTAGATCATGCTACATCTCACTCTCAGAATGTTCCCAATCCTTTGAGAAAAAGGTGCAGATGAAGTTCTGACCTTTCATTCCGGCTTCATTTGCGTTGTGGAACATCAATGCAATAAGTTGGAAATTCTGACTTAATAATTAGACATTAAGTAAGAATTATTTGCTCCTCTTTCCAGTCTGTGCGCTCAGCTCGACGTAGTCACCTGGGTTTTATTGTTCTGTCATTACATACAAGCTACACACAATGCTGCTCACCTTTCCTCCAATCATGATGGTCCTGGGGACCCAAGACTTGTTGGGCTCCTTCCTGATGCCTGTTAAAGAAAGAAAGAGTTTAGCCCAGAATTCAGAAGAGTTGTTTTTTTTTTTGCAAAGCTGTCAGTAAAAGCGAAAACACCCACGGTTGTACAGCGTGATGATGTGCAGGCAGTTGAGCAGCTGCCTTTTGTACTCGTGGATTCTCTTCACCTGGACATCAAACATGGAGCTGGGGTTGATTTTCACCTTGTAGTGCTCCTCAAGATGGGCAGCAAACTTCATCTTGTTCTCCTGAGAGTTGACATGCAAAGATGTGATTAGACACAAAGAAACGAGGCGCCGTGAACATTTCTCTTTATGCCTTTCGAGTTCTCACTTGTTTGACTTTAGCAACATCCCGAATGAAGGCTTCATCATCTACAAAGTCCAGCAGCTTCTTCAACTGATCCAGGTCGCGGATGTAGTCCTCACCAATCCTCTGCAAGTAAAACCAGTCAGTGAGGCTGCATCCAGCTCTAATGACCATATTAAAACCTAGAAAATGTTTTATGAACATAGAAGCTGCTTAATTGTTTCGATTAGTTTGTTGTTTTAAGGTTTATGCACAAAACCGTGAACAATATTTCTTCAGACTATTTTAAAGCTGAATGAACAGGACGCCTAGAATATCTCCTCCCACTTCTCAGCTCTGTATCTCTGAACACAGACAGACAGACAGACAGACCTCAGCAATGACCTCTGCCAGACCAGGGTTGCACATAACCAGCCAGCGTCTGGGTGTGATGCCATTGGTCTTGTTCTGGAACTTCTGAGGGTCAACATCGTAGAAATCCTTGAACCTAGTGAGGGAGATGAGCCACAGCCAGATGAGTGTATGAAGACACGAGTGCACACAGGTTGGAGAAGAGCTGAGGGGAACTGCTTTCCCTACACTGTGTTTTTGATGATTTCAGAGTGGATGCGGGCCACTCCATTGACAGCATGAGACCCCACAATGCACAGGTGAGCCATGTTGATTTTCTTGACGTTCCCTTCCTCGATCAGTGACATGCGGCGCAAACGGTCAAGGTCTCCGGGGTAAAGTTGACCGATGCGCTGGGTGGGGGTGAGGAACAGAAGACGTGTAAGTAGAACATAAGGCTTTTTGTTAAATGGAGATGCTGAAACAACGCACCTACCAAAACTCCATTTAACCTGGCAGAAATTAAAACCATGAATGGATTCATTCAGTCTTAGTTTGGTCCTGCAGCACTAAAGACATTTCCCATTACAGACACTTAGTAAACTGTCGACACTGTCAGGAAAGTGACTCTGAACCCACAGATGTTGTAGGTTCTGCAGTTTCTGTGTCTGACCAAAAAACAAGCATTCAGTCAGGCTTGCTAAAACCACAAAGTGCCCTCTCAGGGCTGGAGAGGTATTGTGTGCGCTAAAGTCCTCATTACACTTTGCACTTTGACTCCTGAAACCCTCCTTGTACCTCCAGGTGCCTCCTGTTTATCTCATAGATGATGTCCAAGTGTCGAGGCAGCAGATTCTGGAAGAGGTCGACAGGCCAGCGCTCCAGAGCTTCGGGCAGGACTGTGTGGTTGGTGTAGGCACAGGTACGAACCACGATGTCCCAGGCCTGCACACAGAGAGGACAGAGGCACTTCAGGAAGTGGCAGTGAGATGATGGTGATAGTGTATGTACATGTGGGATTTTTGTGAAGTTCTTGCATATTTTGGTCATTTTGTGTCACTCTTCATTTTTCGACCCTTTTTAGAACAGATGATCCTACGTGAGAAAGTTCACCGGCTCACATGCCGCAACAGTAAAGGGCCAATGTGTCAGTTAACCCTTTTCCTCTGAAGAAACAGTAGTCCTGCAAACGGTGACTCTGGGACTCAGGATTGTGTTTCTAATTCCTACAGTTCTTAGCTATTGAATTCAGACGGACTTTGGGATGAAATGTGGAAATGTACGGCTGAGGTTGCAGCATTACAGGATGCAACACAGAACAGTCGAAGGGCGGCAGCCTGACAGGATCTTTGTTTGAAGCTCATCGATGTCTGTGTGAGGCTGCACTGCTGGAATGTCACGTACCTTCTCCCAGCTGAGTTTCTCAGCATCCACCAGGATCCTCATCAGCTCGGGGATGGCCAGAGCTGGGTGAGTGTCATTCAGCTGGATGGCCACCTAAAGAGCAAATGTCACAACTTCAGATTCAGATGTTACCAACTGCAACACACATTCACAGAGTCACCGAACCGTAACACGTCACACATGGATCTCTTACCTTGTCTGGCAGTGTAGAAAGATCCATCCGCACAAACTCTGTGGAGCCAAACTTGGAGGCTTTGAATCTCCGGATGATGTCCTGAAGAGTTGCGGCTACGACAAAGTACTCCTGTTTGAGACGCAGCTCCTTCCCCTCAAAGAACTGAGGAACATGGACGACACAGAAAACCACATCATGTCTCGTTTCTCACACGTCTTAACGTCTCTCATCTCTTTGGCTGAGTCACAGCTGGATTGTTCGGCCACTTGCTGGCTGCACTAAGGCCCAACAAGCCAAAGACACAATATCTGAAAGTTTCTTCAACAGCTTTTCATGTGTGCAACCTTTTCCAAAGTTTTTTAGTAGAAATATGTTCCAAAACTCAGACTCATTGAACATCACCTTCAAATGTACAAGAATAAACCCACCATACTCCCCAAACATACACTTCCAGTTACACCATTAGTAAGTTTTGCACATTTCAATTTCTTATTTTTTTGGCACTGACTAACACCTGAAGGGAAACAGCCGACTGCTGTCTCTTTGCACACGTAGTGCAACTAGTTTGATGCACTGCTAATTTATTGGATGTGCGGTTCCAAACTCATGAAGACTGATAGTGAAAAACAAACCTGGGCGTGGAAACATGAGCCACCTTCATGCCATCCGGTTTGTGCTCAGGAAACTGTGGCTTATTTGGCTCGCCCAGGTTTAGCTCGACCAGTGAGATTATTTGATTGTAGCTGATTGAAATGATGATTGAGCGACTTTTCACATAAGAACAATGTTCAAAGCTTTGAGAATCTTTCCGTTTCAGGATTGCTCTTTCTGCAGCTGTGTGCACACGGTCTTCCTGTGCACCGTGCGCTCACTCACTGTTTAGATAATGTGGATAAACTGTTTGTGTTCCAGCCTGTTTTACTTAATATGGTCAGTGCAATGTGAATAATGACGGAATAGTTTTGACCAATATTTCTAATAAGACAAGGAATAAACTACAAACCCAGTCTGCAGGAAGCAAAATAAAAAGAGAATATTTGCACAATTTTACTCTGATGCCACCAGCACGTCTCAAACTAAACAGGCACCTTTTTTAACGTGTATCAATGTGTGAGGAGAACAACATTTTTCCTTGTAAAAATGCAAATAAGTTTATGGATTTTATTATCTACTGTTGTGAATATCAATAAAACATTCAGGCAATCCAGAGGAATCTCTCTGAATGCTTGTGCTTAAAGCCCCGAGGCAGCACTGCACTAAAAACAGAGATCACTACATTATGTACACGAAACAATAACTGTCCTGTGGTCTGACCAGTCAAAATCTGAATTTTTGGGGGGAAATTGTGGCCACTAAAACTCCAGAGTTGTCACCCACTGAAAACGTTTGGTGCACAATGAACTAAAGAATATGACAAATGAGGCTTCGAACTGTAGAGCAGCTGAAATCCTACATCACGTGGGAATAGAAATGTAGACATTTCTCCTTGAACGTAGTGTTTTTAAATGAAGAAGGGTAGAAACTCTGGGCTACGTGTCTCCGTCAGCCCTTTTAAGCATTTAACTGATATCAAATTCTAAATGAGGAAACATTTTTCAAAAAATAATCAAACTTTTGTCTTCCTGCGTTTTCCACTATAACTGTTACTACTTACAATCAAACTAACTTTTTGGAAACGGAGAACAGAGTCTGACTAAGTGAAATGTAGACAGATAATGAGAGAGTGATCGTTCTAATATGTGGCAGGTTTTACCATCGAGTGACTCACATTGTCATTGGGGTAGAGAACTCGGGAGATATTCTCTGCCAGGTTCCGATCCAGCACAGCTTGGATGTAGCCACCGACGTTAACTGTGAAATAAAAGCAATTTGAGCAGAACAAAAACTGTGCATCAACCATGACAATTATCACGTCCTTCAGCTGGCAGCACTTACAGTCTTTGAGGTTAAATTCACAGGGGGCCTTAGCAGACCACAGTCTCATGGTGTTGACAATGTTGTTTCGATAGCCGGGGACTGGGGTGTCGTAGGGAAGAGCCAGGACCACCTGGGTCCAAATAACGCCACGTTTAATTCAGTGGTTAATATTACGTGTCATCAAGTATTATGATCATAAAAACTGCGTGGCTGTGACTGGCCACATTGAACCGCTAACGGTCCGGTACTGGTGTCCGGTTTGTTTCCATTGGTTGCTACCCACCTGCGTGTCGACCCACTTCACCCCTTCAGCCGTGTGCTCCACTCTTCCGTAGAAGTGGACCGGGCGCATGTACTCGGGGCGGGCCTTCTCCCAGGGGTTACCGTAACGCAACCAGTCATCAGCTTCTTCCACCTGAGGAAACAGGTGGCAAGGTTCTTCTCTGACAAGGGTCTTCACCCCATTCATAACTTTACGCGGCAAGTCGTATAAGACTTGTTAGACACGTCACGGTGAGGACATGCAGCGTCCCGGAACCCACCGCCAGGTGAACTCACCTGCCAGCCGCTGACAATTTTCTGATTGAAGATGCCGAACTCGTAGCGGATGCCGTATCCGTAAGCAGCCAGACCCAGAGAGGCCATGGAGTCGAGGAAACACGCTGAGTCAAAACAAGGAGGAGGGTTAGAGATGTGCCACTGAACGTCACTGCTTGTCAGGTGACAGTTGTCAGGCTATCGGTTATGAGGACGAAGAAAAACTCACCAGCCAGACGGCCCAGTCCTCCGTTGCCTAGACCGGCGTCTTCCTCGATGTCCTGCAGCTCTTCCATGTCCAGGCCCAGCTGAGGAAAACAACAGACTTTAACTACATGATCACAGCTTATCACAGAGTGCTGCGGGACTTGGGCGTCTTTCAGAGTTTGACAGTGGAATTTAGAAATGAGAAATGTGACCAATTTCTTGTCTTTCCAGACTATAAACAAAGATGTTCAGTAACATCAGCGGTATCACATGACTACAACACACAGCATGTCTGTCTTATAGTCATGGGGCCTGACAGAGAAGCTTTGAAATTTGGCCACAACATACATGCACACAAGTCCTGCACTTAAAAAGGCAAACGGCGTCTGACAGCTATAGATGCTT